>VZDJ01000594.1:10904186-11572967 GCA_008694505.1 Cyanoderma ruficeps | reverse complement strand
CTAGAATTATCACCCTCAAAACAAGTGTTTTTTGTTTTGTGGCTGGTTTAACAGTGTTTTGTGTCTGGTTTAACACATCTTTCCCCTCCCATTCTGGCTTGACTGTAAGCTGCTCCTGGTGAAGTACTGCCTTGCCCTGAGGACAGACATGTGTGACACTGGTGGAGCTGCTGGTGTCGGTGGGCTGCAGCCTGGCTGCCCTCTCGTGCCTTTACCTTGCTCTGGACCCCAGGCTGAAGGCTGGAAGCAGATGCCACACCTTTTTGTTCAATGTACAGCAACTGTGCGTGCACAGGCACAAACACAGCATGAGTTTGTATGGCGGCCACGCTGTTCTGATCACGGCCATGGGATGCAGCAGTTTCCTGTGGCTTCTCTATACGGACCCTGTGGTTGCAGCAGTCTGGCAGCTCAGTAACTCTGTCAAAGTAAAGGGATTTGTCATGTCAGGTATTTTTCAGCGTTTCTCTGGAGGAGGGCTTTGGATTTGGACATGTAGAACTAGTTGAACTTGGTGTCACCTCTGTAGCTCCCTGTGCCCATGTGCTGACTCCCTTGGAGCAGTCGGGCACATGTCTGAGGGTTGTGACCAAGGAAACACTTCACTGCAAACCCATGTGCTCACCACAGGAAGGCTGAGGGAAAATTGCTTTATCTCCTACCAACTTACACTGCAGGATAGCAAGGAAAAGACTAAGGGCACCAGGAGACAACAGAGTACATTCAGTTCTTAAAATCCTATTGGCTTCATGGATGGATCTTGCTTTTTAAAAGGATTGGAGTTATGGAAGTAAGTTTCATATATGCTTTTGAAAAATATGGATGTTGATATTCATAAGAGATTGTTTATTTGGCGAGACAAATCTTGTTGTTCTTCCCCAGTTCATTTTCTAGAGCTCTGGTATATCACAAAGTGGAAGCACTGATTAAACAAGATATTAACCACTTAAGGATAAAACATTTTCTTTTCCTACAGACTAACTCTTCAGACTCAGTAAAATATTTATGCCTTTTCTCATTTTAATACATTCAAGAAAATAATGTTATTTTCAATTGCTTTCAAGGTTGGGGGAGAAACTTTATATCTGCCTGTTTTGATCTTGGGTTTAATGCATTCTGTGGAGTTTTTTTCCCTATAAATTCTATTTGCACTATGCCATACATTTTAGACAGCTTTTAGCCTTTATTCAACTGTCACAGATAATGAAAGCTTTACCACGTCTATAAGTAATTTCTCCTAATGGCTAATCACTTTGCTGTTAACGCATTGTTTTGTAACTTTACTGTGATTTTTTGGGTTTGTTTGTTTGTTTGTTTGGGGTTTTTTTGTCTGCTTTAAGTCTCCAGCCATTGTCTCTCACTATCTAAAAAACTCGACATCAGTTGTAGGCAAGTTGCTTTATTACACTATATTGGTTAAAAGATATTGAGAGGCTTCCTTAGTCTGCTGTTTTACTGCAGTCTTACAGAAGTGTTGGTTTATCCTCTGGCTCTCACAGCCAGTGACTGTCTCAGCCTGGAGACACAGTGTGATTCCCAAATAACTCTAAGCAAGACCACAGGCCCCTTTTTGTACTCCCCAGTGTATTTTCATTATATCACACCAACCCATTTGTCTATAGCATTATACTGTGGGCTTGTTGTTGTTGTTTTCTTCACCAAACCTTACTCAGATGACTGGTTGCCTCTGGGATTTGGATAAGTGTTGTGCTGCTTCAGGGTTCCCCCAGATGCTTTAATAGGTTGTGGGAAAATACGTGTTTGAAGAAGCAAAAAAGATTTAATGAGAGTCCCCTTCTCTCGAAATGTAAAATGAGGATTAGTGGAACTGTAAAACACTCAGGCTTCTGCATAAGTGCTGTGTTATCCCAAGGCTCTGTTACTCTCTCTCCTTTGTGTCTCTCACCACAAGTAACTTTTTTTCAGATACAATTCTTTAAAAATATAATTATCTGTACGCGGACCTTAGAGTAAGCTGACCCATCGCCTCTGTGCATTTAAAACTATTAAATCTCTGCTAACATATCCATTAGAAACGAATGAAATAATGATGTGGATGAAGCTCAACCAAAGCACACAATTAATTAGATTTCATTTTATATTGTGATGGATTCCTGGAGCTCTGTGGGCACTGACCAAAGATACATTTGCTTTTCTCATGCAGAGTAATTGGATTACTAGGTAGTATGAGTCTTTAATCTTTGCTGATAGAGTGAGATAAATGTCTGCTAAATACACTGAGCAAACAAGAGTAGCTTAAGAAAAGAATGACAAAAAGGGTGTTGTGAATATAGAAGATTAAGCAATATTTCTTTTGGTGATGGAGAGGAAAAAGCAGTTCTGTTGTCACTTGGCTGGTTAAACACACTGTGACAACAGGGGTAGCTGCTTCCCTGCACACTTTAATAGTGTCTCCCTGGGTGCATTGAATTTTGAAATGGGGTGTCTCCTTCTTGTGCTGCATAAATGTCTTCACTTTTCAGGGAATGGGAGTCCGAAAATACTTGGAAATTTGTCTCTGTGAGGAACTCTGAAATTGAGGTGTTGGTAGTCATTTCTAGGGCTGAAAATGAACACCAGTTTTTCATCCTGTGATTAGGGATGAAAATACAGACTGTGCTTTGGTAATTTGGGGTTGGGGTAGGTGTTTTATTTTTTTAAGGTATTGGAACAGAAAGAAATATGACAAAACTGAAATAGCTTCACGATTCTGGCAATTCATCCTACCAATCACAACCCTGAAAAAAAACAATGCCACCCATCTATAACTAGTCATAGGCCTGCATTCAAGCAAAAAAAACAGAGCACAAAAATAAAGATTATGGGCTATGCTGCTTGGTAGGGACAAATATATAAATTGGTGTTGGCCTGCTTTGAGACTGGAAACAATTTCCTGTGGAAGACCTTTCCTCCCAAGCTGCAATTTATGCTCTGCTTGAATAGTTAGGCAGAACCAGATTTCTTTTGGATTTCTGAGAAAACACAGATGTAATTCCCAGCTCTGGGAAATAACTGAGACCCAAGTGCCTCTGCAGAGCTCCAGGGCTGTCCTACACTGCCAGAGAGGGGGACTTCAGAGGGACAGTGTGTGACCACCTTTCCTTAGAAGCCACCTGGGCAGAGTGTTCAAAGCATTCAAGGTGCCTGGAAAACCCAGGAACAGCTCTGGATGACTTAACAAACAGCTTGAAATCCAGTCAGGGGGCAGATGTCCTCCAGAAGTGATATCCTGGAATCCTGTCTTGAGGGCAGCTCTGGGCTGTGAATGAGCTCAATGGGCTGCTCTCATTCTGGAGGGCTCAGATCACTGACAATTACAAATTCAACAGGAATTCATTACCAAATCCACTTGTTAAAGCTTGTTTGAATGGGTATCCTGAGTTTGCTCCATTTTAGGAATGCCACAAAGATCTGACACCCAGATCACACTCCACAGATAAACTCCTCCTCTTTCTGGGTCATTTTGTGGCTATAGGAGTCTGGGAGACATGGAAATATATCCTGAACTGTTTCATAAATGTCAGAGAGGTCAATCTTCTTTCCTTGCTGTTTCACAAGAAAGTGATTGATTGTGATTGACACTTCTCTATAATAATAAAACATTTCCAAAGCTTATGGTCAATAAATTTGTGTAATAAATATTGCATCTCAATGCTATTATAGTTCATACTTCAATAACTTTTCTAAGTTATTTTCTAAGGCTAAGATAATGGAAATTTTAGTATTTTTTTTTTCCCTTTTCAAAGAGCAAAGACTTTGAAATTCCTTTTAAGCCCAGTACATGTTAAGGTTAATGTCTCCTCAAACTAGGGATTTTGTTGGAGTCAAAACTGTGATTTTGATTTGAATTTTCTGTGTCTGCAAAATGGTGTGGTCTGTGACTTAAGTGTGTTACAGATATCTTCAGGGTGCTCTTTGCTCTAGACACTTCTGAATACACTGTTATTTTTTTAGTGAAGCAACCCACGAAACTGGCTTTCTGTTCAGGTATGTTTTATGAAGTGTTTTGACATCCATGATCCAACCCAAACAGTGGTTCAATCACTGGACAACTCTTCACTGTCTCTACTGATATATGAATAAAACCCTCAGGTAAAGTAATAATATAAAAGCACTCATCTTTCTTCTAGGCATGAAGTTTAAAAAATCTTTGTTTTAATATGCTCTTCTGTTTTCTATTTTTTTGGTTTTTTTTGTTTTGTTTTGTCTTGTTTTGTTTTTGTTTTTGCCAGCAGTCCCTTGTTTTTTTTAACTTTGGGTTCAGATAACAATAAATGTGGCTGATAAAGGAGAGGACTCCAGTCCTGTTTCCACTGATGAGGATGCAGGTTTGTGTTAGGAACTGTGTAGGTTTGTAATGGATCACATGAGGAATGTAATTGAGATTGGAGATCAGATTAGCGAGATTGTCAGTCATACAAATCCCTAACTGTTCCATTTCAGCCAGCTTTAGGAATCAGATTAAAAGTTTTAAATTGCCTTGGTTTTCCTTTTAAGACCTCGTATCAGCTTTTGTATGTGTTTGCCTTTGCTGTTTTCCAGGCAACCATGATAATTTGGCTCCAATTCAGTTGCCAGAGCAAAACCACAGGGAAAGGGGGCATAACCAGGGCTCCTCACACTGCAGAAGGGGAAAGTTACTCTCCAGATCCTGTGTCATATCTGGTAGTCTCACCTGAGCACCTCACAGGGTCTGCAGCATCACTAAATCTGCCCATGTATAGACAACTAAATTGATATCTTAATGTTTGCTTTTGCTTCCTTTTGAGAATGTGAAAGAAGAACTAAAAGTCTGAACTGAAAAAACCCTGAATTTTCCATTATTATTAATTTAAAATTGAACAAGTTTTGGGTAGTTATACTTGATATACTTAATTTAACCCCTCTTTTCTCACAAAACTGAAAAAGTTGACTAATAAAATATTTAGAACAAGAACTAGTAGAGAACAGAAGCGGCTTAATTTTCTCAAGTCCATCTTGTAATAAGCTAATCTCTGAAAACTGCTTCTGAAAGGGAGTTTCAAGAATTTTTTTCCTGTAGCAGATATTGAGGATACTCTTCTGGGATATTTGTCTGGGAATGCCTGTTCCCTGTTAAGTTGCTCAGGTTTGGTGGGGCAATTGTGGAGAGACCCAGGAGGAACATAAAATTAGAACTGAAACTGGAGGAAGGTGTCAGTGAACAGCATTTCAGACTTTTCTTGACAAGGGATTCATCTTGCCAGGCTGATTTTAGCCCACTTATCCAGGTCCCCCTGAGGGAGAAGAATGATCTCCAGAAAACAACTTCTCTCATCATCCTGAGAAAGATGTTAAAAAAAACAGAAGCCATGTGAAATTGATCCTAACCTACCTCTTAACTTTCCTCTCAAGCTGACTTTGTGATAGGAAAACTGTGACTTAACACCTTTGCTTTCTGTTCTGATAATTTTTTAACCATTTTTTCTTCAAGCGGTCTTGTCAGGAGATGACGTGTTATCTCTGCTATGTCCTCATGCCTTCTGTCACATTTTTGCTGTTCTCCTGCATGCTGAAGGCACGTGATACAGCTTTTTCCATCCAAAAAATGTAGAATCATATTTCTAGAATTATCCAGTCCTGTGCAGTAGCTCATATCAGTGTCTTTTGCCTTTTTAACTCATTCCATGGAGGCCAGGATAGAATTCTGTGCATGTAGACACTCCTTCAGCCTCACTGTAGCTCTGGCACCCCAATTTATAATCTAATGCCAGCTGCTTTCCCCCTTCTGATTTGCCCCACAACAGCCACCTGCAGGGAACATTGATGCCTCCAAATTCATCCTTGAATGCCAGGGATTAATTTAGGCACAAAAGGCAAGTTCATAAGGAGTACTCAGTGTTAGTGTCTAAAAATACTACAGTCGATTTGCAGCTTTTGAGGCGTGAGTTTAAAAGAAGAAAGAACAGCAACTGATGGACAGAAAGAGACTGCATGGGGGAGAAAATACGTGGACACTTGTAAGCTGCTATCTGCTGAAACCCAGAGGGTTTCTTTAAGTTTATCTTTCCTCTGATCCATGTTTGTTTATTTCAGCAGAACATGTTTTTGTCCAGAAGATATTTTGTACTTTGAATAAAGCGTGCAGCTTTGCACAAAGAGCTTTCTATTTTAAACTGGTATCAACCCTTTGTGTTCATTGTGGAAACTGCACAAATAGAAATGTGAAGATTCCAGATTTTAAGGACAGGCTTTTCTCTCTGACTGGGTAGGTCATTGTATGTATCCCTTTTCCTTGTAAAATTTTTATATTGCAAATAAAAGAATTTGAGGCCTCTTTCTAGCAGATAGCAAAGATAGGACGGTTTTTACATCCTTGGACTTTTAAAGCTACTTGTGACCTTGTTCTGTGAACTGTTGTTACTTTTAGGTAAAGAACTTGGGCTTAAATTAGAAGTATTTTTCTTTGTATAGATCCTCTCTTTTTTTGTTTATTCTATTACAGTCAAACTGAATAAAGCTGCAGAAACTGAACCGCACTGTATGCAGGGTTAGAAATAATAAGTTATACTTTCTGTGCCGAAGAAACAAACAGGCCAAAGAGAGGAGAGGACACAGAGGGGGAGTCAAGAAAAATCACTCACTTTGTAATTGCTGGGAACCCGAAGTTCAGAGCTTGTTCAAGGTCACTCAGGAGCTGAACACAAACAATGAGATTCAACCAGGCTTTCCGAATCTGAGGCCAGCCTTGCCGTCATTGGAATATCTCTTCATCCAGAAGTTTGCAGTCACTTGACATTTGTGTTAATGCCTGACACTTGACTTCAGCATTTCAGCTTTGATAAGGCCACACCAGCTTCACTTAAGATGAAAAGTGTTAAAAAAATAATAAAAAAAAAAAAGTAGGGAAGTGTTTGCTGTGCAAGCTCCTCCACAGAATGTGATGAGAGCTCACTCACTGTCAATGGATTTGTATGAGAAACAGTCAGAGAAAAACCTTACTGTAGGTAAGAGCCTCACCAGGTGAATATGATCTGAATAGTGGTTGAGGCAGAGGAGGCATCTTCTCTTTTCAGCGGGAATAGCTTAGGAATACACTGTCAAGAAAAATCAGAGGTGTTTCTATGCTTTTTCCACACCTATTTTTTATGTCTTTATGTCTTTTCATGCTCCAAAAGTCTTTTTTATGTGCTTCCCAGTCCTTTAGGGGAGGAGGAGGGGTTGGGATGAAAAGCAGGAGTAAATCTGAGCCTATGGGACACACAGCTTGTGCAGGGGTGTCACTGCAAGGTAAAACGACTGGCAGAGGCCACCTTGTGGAAGCCAATTGCACAACTGTACCGTTCTGCAAACCAGGGGGAATTTTCTGTTTTTATGACTGATTATTAGCTATTACTCACTAGGCAGAAAAAAAAGCGCCCTGTTTTTGAGACTTCTGTTACTGCAGTTTCATGAGCTGACATACAGAGTGCTTAAATTGTAGCATTTTACCTTATGGAGGCCAAGAGCTTTGCAATTTCAATATTTTCAAGAATATCTGCTTCTCTTTTCCTTACGTTTTTCTTGTACCCCCTGATTACTACCATGAATCTGTTTATTTCTAATAGGTTTTCAAGAGGCAGCTTGTCATAATATTGGCAACGACTCTCCAGGTTTCTGATTTGTTACTTGTTTTTCTAACACCGCTTGCCTCTGCGTCTGCTCTTTTCAAATGTTCTCATAGCTGCTAATTTTCTGTTGGATTATATTCAGAAAATTGGGTTTTTTACACTATATAGTCCAAGTCACTTCCCAGTTTTTATAGACAGAAGAAGGGAAAGCAGCTATATGCAAGGATTAGCTGTTATGTACCAAAAATTACATTAAAAGGACAGTCTGTGGCAGATTCTGTGAACAAACAGCTCCTGCCAAGGTTCCTATCCTAGGGACAAAGCCACAGCATTGAGTACACTGAAAATCTGAGCATCAAGTACACTGAAAATTTGGGTAGAGTCCTCCCATGCGTTTTGGGGGAGGGTCATTTCTTGTAGCTCCTATTTTCCTGTGAAATTTTCCTTGTGCTACCATTCTGACACATCAGGTGTCTGAGAGTGACAGGTGGCCAGGGTTTGCCTTGAGTAAAGCAAGGCCAGAGAAGGCAAATGGTGTATGGGACATTTTAACAGATGGGATAAAGAATTATTTTCTGTGGGGTTTTTTTCCCCCCTTGTTAAAGTAAAGTTGTAAAGTATCCATGATCATACGATGGGATTAGTACCAGCCTGGTTTCAGAACCTAAAGAAATTGAAACGTGTACAAAACATTGGTAAGACTAATGTATATTTTTCTGCCTGAAAGGAAAGGCTAAAAAGAGAAGTCCTGTTAGAAATTGAAAAAACACCTCTATTCAATACAGTTATTTTGTTTAAAAATGTTTGAAGTAATCATAGAGAATAGAAGAGAGAGACCTGTTTTTGACTGAAGAGGAAACATGTCAAATGAACTGTAAATACGCTTGTTGAGTTTTCCATTTGGGAAGCCAGAGAAAAATGATTTTTAAAGTACCTAAATGAGGGTTGAGTTGTTTTATGGCATCTAATAAATTAAAGGCATGACAACTTGTGTCCCGAACGATTCCTTGCAGTCACCCCTGCTGGGATCCTAGGGTGAAAAAATATTGGATCGAGTCTCTCTCCTGTCTGGCATAACAGTAATGTGTTACGGCAGAATGCTGAAAAACAGACCGGTAGAGTGGTGGAGCCTCCTAAAATAGAGGGAAACCAAAAAAAAACTGTGCTCAGTCAAGGAATCTTATGGGTAATGGCAAATGATGCCTCATCACTGTGCAGAGAGGACCAGGAGTTGTTTGTCTGAACACAACCTGTGTTAACACAGCCTGTAAATCAGTGTGCTCTCCATGAGAGGAGTGGTGGGTGTTAATGTCAGATTTATGTTTACATGCACTGAGGAAATCAATACAAGGTAGCAGTGTTTGCATAGGGCAAACAGATTTCTGGCATGCTTGCTGCTTTTGATCAGCCAAAGCTCGTGTGTGCAAAGCTGTGAGTCTGCACTGCATTGTGCAAACCAGAGGGTACTTCTGTGAGAGAAAATAACACATTTCAATAAAGCATCAGAAAGGGCTTAGAGCCAATTTCCTTGTTGCTTGGCACAGGGGTAGGGGATGCCCTTTACAGCAGTGTTTCTTCTGTGTGAATTGTATTTGCTTGCATGTTGACTTGTTCTTGGGGCAATCTCTTTAACTCTGCCAGGAAAGTGTAAACTGAATTGTTTGTATGATGAAGAGAGCACGTGGGAAATCTCAGATATAACCAAAACAAAGGACTTAGAAAAACCTGCTCTAAAGGCAAAAAAGTGCATGCAAGGATGCTCAAAGCCTTCACCAAGCAGTTACATCTGAAAGGCTATGTTCAAGTCTAGGCAGAAATAGTATTTGATCACAACTTTTTAAGTGCTTTTTGAAATCCTAATCTGCTCTCTTATTAGTGGCCAAAATTTCTATGAGCTACAAGCTAGACTTTTAATAAAAGTTGGGAGAATTTCCATCTCTGTAGCTCTGAATTTTTTCCTCCCATACTGTGGTAAAACCTGTTTTATACCTTTAATATCCAGTTGTTGGTTTATTGTAACTTCTTCCTAGGAGAGCTTTTAGTGATCCTGGTCTCTCACCCCTTAATGAACCATGGATTGTTTACTGCTAATGAAGCTCACAGTAGCCCGCTTTAATTTGAGGCTAATTTTCCTGGGCCCAACCTATAAGCCATAAAGAGTGTAAGTGGGACCTGACTGAAGGCCTGAGGTTGTTCAGTCCTCAATTCCCTCTTCTGCTCTCCTGCTGCTAGAAGTGATTTCTTTTCATAATGCACTGAGGATGTGACATTCCCAGCAGGATGGGGCTTTGGGGAAGCAGGAAGCTTTTGCCAGCTTTTGGCTGCTGCTACTGCATGGGGTGGGATGGACTGGGGTTTTGGGCTCTGAACTGTGCCTTGTACCCCAGAGGCAGGACATGCCAAGCCACATGCACTGATTCTCATTTTTCATGAGCACAAGATTTCTTTTTCACACCCCCGGGTCTGGAGATGCTTCCAGTTTGGGAGCTGGTAGGTTGCATCTGATCCTTTTGACCTGTTTGGGACCAGTTTCATTAAAGCAAAAGCTTTCTCAGTGAGAGAGATCCAGCACCTCTTCACTGAAGAGTACATTTCCTTCTATCCCTCTCCTACCTTGACTGAGCAGGTTAGTTTTGTACAGAGAACTGTTAGGATGTGTTTCCTTTTAAAAGGATCCATCTTGCAGATCTCAAAAGTGCCCAATGTCTTTTTGTGATGGTAGACTTCTGCAGAGATTCCTATTTAGGTTAGAAAAGTGAAAAAAAAAAATAAAAATGTTGCTGTTTGCTACAACTTCAGTCCAGACGCAGCAGCATCTGTATCATTTAATTCTAGACTGCGTGATATTTGGTTTCTGCACCACAGGATGGAAGACTGATTTTATCCCTGCTTCTCCCCAACCCATCAGTATTAATAATCCAAATAATAAATCTAAAAAGGACTCCACAACTCCCTCCCTTACAAGAATAGCCTCTGTGTGTTGTGTTTTGGTTGATATAACATTTCTGCTTTGTTTAATTCAGATGCATTTATTTTTCCTTCCATCATTCATTTTACTGCATTAAGTTAGTGGTTCTGTGGGGATTCAGTTGATTAATGACTAATTTCCATTCTATATATGCTCAAGAGGAACCTACTTTCACAGTGCTTCCCTCCAAAATAATATAATCTTGAGAGAGGGGGAGCAAAACCTTCAAGTTAAAACAAAAACCTTGTAGAAGTGCTATGGAAAAACGGGCTGAAATAAGAACATTTTCATTTCAGCATTTCCTGAGTGTGACAGGACATCTCCTGACCCGGATGCCCATATTCATGCATTCCTTTTTTACTGCCCCAGCAGCTGAAGGTGTCACTGTCACCTACCAATTGGTGTCGTGACCCACTTGGAGGTTAAACCTCTACTGGCTCACTGACTGTCTGAATTCTTTCCAGCTTATTTCAGGTTCCCTCTAAGAGAGATAGAAAAGGGTGGATAAACACAGAGTTGTGATCTTTACTCCCCTGAGAAGGAGCTGAAGCAGGGGCAGAAAGTGCATTGCTCTAGGTTTTGCCACAAATTGGTGGGAGTCAAGAATTGGTCACAAATCAAGTTTTCTGCTTAGCTTTTCATATTCACTTCTGGTACATACATCCCACTCCTGGTCTGAGTTTCTCCAAAATACCCCATAAATACTCCCTCAATTGCTAAATGTATCCTCTGAGACATTGAAACCCCAAGAAATGAGCAGTCAGCTCTCAGTGATGATGGAAGATCTCCAAAACCCCATCCAATGGAAGTGTGTGACACTTCTGTCTCTGTCTGTGCAGAGAGGAAGATGGGGTCTTTGTAGATGAAGTGAGCCTGGAAGTTTACAGAAAATATCAGTCAGATCCTGGTATGCCTTCTTGTGCAGGAACATCAAATTTTTTTGCTTGCAATGATCTGAATTCCATTATTTTGCACATCACAAGGGCCACAGTCATTTATCTGGAAAAGGATGCCAAGAAACTCAAGTCTGGTTACTTCCTCATGTTTCCTCTGAGAATGCAATAATCTTTTAATAGGTATTGCAATGCAATCATAGACTATTCTTCCCCCCCACACCCCTTGTTGGAGATGAACCAGAAGCAGAGTTCCATGGCTAAATTAATTAGAAAGAAAACTACAGGTGCTCTTGCAATGCTGCTTGCAGGAAGGCAAATTTCCTGATAAATCAGTTTGTCTGACACACTGTTAATGAGAAATTAGGAAGCGTATTGAATTCTGTGCCTGAGTTTGACTGACTTAAATTTCTTTTCTTTCTTCTTTGACTGTAAAGCATTCTGGGGAGAGAGAAGGTATAGTAATTCCTAATGCAAGGTAAATTTTTTTCTCAATATGCACATTTATATATGAGTCTAGACACATGCTGTTAATATCCTGATAGGGTTTTCATTTTCCAACTGCCACAGTGCACAAAAATTGTTCTCTGATTACTAGCAGCTAAAGCATCTTGTCAAAATGTTCTGAAGTAAACCTGCGAAGTAAGATATTAGAAATGATTATGTAGCATCTTACTAAAGTCAGAAGACATGAGAGCTGTAATATAAAATCCATCCTCCAAGAGAACATTCCTGTTCTGAACTGTCATCCTCTTCTATCTTAAGGTTTGACCTCGTGCTTGTGAGCTGTTTTGTGAGTGAAGTTTTGGTCAACTGTGTCGGATAGACCGAGTCTTGAGCATTTAGGTTCTGATCCTGCAAAGCATAAAGTGCCTTGTAAGAGCTGCACAGTATCTAGTGTCAGTGTGATGAGAAGTGACAATCTTCAAATGCTGTATGTCTGGTTATGAATGGGAAATATATGTTTTGGCAATGAAATGGTTCTGTCTTGCTGTTATTGGACCACATCAAGTGAAGAACAGGCTCAGTCTCCAAAACAGAGTCATGCCCTTGCCTCGCCTGTTTTCCTGGGAAGCTACCATTCATACTAGGGTGGGAAAAGGAAAACAGGATCCCTCAGCTGTCACAGTTCACAGTTGCAGCAAAACCACGACTTCCCTGGGCATTAGACATAAGATGCCAGACTGAAATGCAACAATGGAGCCGTCAGCACTGACTCCCCTGTGTTACCCTCCATGTACAAACTGAAGATTGCAGCTGGATCTGATAAGGTGTTAAACTACAGCAGTAAAAATATTTACACCATCTCTCCATCAGTGTCAGCAAGGACTTTTGCTATGATTTTTTTTGTGGTTTCAGTCTTTCTGGGTTGTTTTGGTGTTTTGTTGTTTATTTTGTGGGTGGAGGGGATGGTGTTGGGGTTTTTTCTACTCCTGAGAGCAGTGAGCAGGTTATGTTGGCCTTAGTCATCTAGAATCTCTCTCAGTAGAAGATAAGCTTCATGCTGGGCTAACTTATGATGATTATATATTGCAATTTTATAATAGTGTCTGAAATTTGTTAGCTATACATGGGCAGACTGGTCTCACAAGATCATTTTTCTTCTACAGATTATTACTCTTCCCCATGAGATCTTACAAAAGCAGTGCATATGCAAACACACACACATTCTGTTTAAAAAAAAAATCTGTTTGCTGTTTCATTAGGGTGTGGTTAGATAATCTGCAGGTCTCTAGTCATACATTCTATGTGTTCAAAGACTGTTGATCTCATGTTTTACTCGATTAATTGCTTCCTGTCTCTCCTTCTCCTTGCTATGTCTGCTAGAAAAGACACATTTTGTGTTTGACACAGAGTAGAACTGGAATACTTTTGGTGTAATAGCTGTTAAAGGCATGGTCCCTCATATGGCAGGGTAGGTCAGTAGTTAAAGGTGTGTTCATGTGTTGCTAATGTAGATTAGAAGAGCTCTGCTGAAGCCAGCAGAATGGAATCAGTTTTTACATAGAGATGTGGTCAATATATTTAAGGATGGAGTGAGTGCTTTTACAAAAGTCAGTTAAATAGATTTCTTTTCTGGTGACCATTTGTTGGTCACACCTCATGTGCAGTCAATATTACTTTCATGGTAGACTAAACCATACTGTGTTACCACACAGATCTACATGCACCTGTGTTCATGGGAATGCCAAGCTTATGAATATTAAGCACTCCTGTTTCTATTTTTGAGGTAAAAGTTAAGACCTGAATTGTTAGATAAATAGCCTGGCGTTTAAATAACAGCTTGTCAACACAAAGTAACAGACCAGTCAACACCAGCTGGACCCCACTAGAAATTGTATTCTGTGCTTCATGATTAATTTTATGAATTCAAGACAATCTGTCTGATCTTTACTAGTCAGTTATGAGGAAAACTCAGATATAAGTGTGATTCTACTTCTATGTCAATTGCTGAAAGCTGCTTTTTTTTTTGTTTGTGGATGCTCTTTTGTGCAGTGCTAAGGAGGCTGTCATTGTGTCCTTGGGGACTTGAGAGAGGCTGCATGGTTTTTCCTCCATAAAAAGTGCTTTCAAAAAAATGAAAATCAGTGCTGAAAAATCCTTCCAGGACAATTAAACATTAATCTGAGAGGAAATATTAATGAAAGGGCTGGGAACATATGTGTAGATCAGCCCTTCTCACCACTAGATGTGTGAGCTGCTAAGCAAGATCAATGTTTTTGCTCCAACACCTGACATGGCACAATACCATTCCTATCAGGCTGGTAATGTCCATTTTATCTTCTACTTCTCTGCCTATACCTCTGAATAAGTATAATTTGCAGGAATTAAAGGCCTGGCTATAATTCATTGACCTGACTCGTGAAACCTTCACTGACATCAGTGGGATCAGATAAAACTCCAAATAATTCCATGTATAACAATAAACCACCCACACCTTGTTTTCAAGGGTTGCTTAAAGAAAGGATTCCCTAGGGAAGAACAACAAGGTTCTACCAGTCCTCATATCCCCAGCTAAAAGCCCTCTGGCTCTGGAGTCTAATCTAGTGACTCCTCACCACGTTCACTTGCACCCAGTGATTGTGAACATTTAGTTTTGCAGGAAAACATGCTTCCATTTCCACCATGGGGCAGATTAGATGCTGAACTCTTTTTATCTTTTCTTATTTTTATCAGCTGGCATACATCCTCCCTCACCAAAGAATAACTGTGCACAATAGCAAGGCACTGCTTACAATAATTTACTTGTAAGCCTTTGAAAATGGTGTGTGGTCACAAAAAGCACAGTATTATACAAAGGAAAACACCGCAGAAAAACAAATTCTAAGCAAAGAAAATCAGAATGTGTGTTGAAGATAAATCTTATGTCACGACCTTAAAAAGCTCCTACTGGGATCCTGCTATTCAGAATAGCCTTTGGAAATTATTTTCAAAGGTTAGCTGCATGTGGAAAAGGAACAAAATAAAGTTTGACCACCCAGGGATTTGCAAACGTGTGTGGGAGCCACCAGAAGCCCCTGATGAAGATAAAGAAATAGTGCAGCTTTCCAACCAAGCAAGAGGGAGTGAATGTTCAGCAAAAATTTGAATATCAAAGGAGGCCATTAAAACCACAACCTGACTTCACAGAGAGCCAATTTAATGAACACATACCAAAAAAAACATAAATTGCAGGCCTGGAATACTTGGTAAGATCACACCATTTTGATGTCTGTCATTTTCCAAAGACTTTTCTGTGCAGGTCAAGAAGCAAACTCTGATCTAAACCTTGTCATACAACTGGTAGGGCAAGACAAAAAAGCTTAGGTTCAGAAAGGACCTGGATTAATGTGTAACATTTGAGAATGCACCTGGAGCCAGCTGCTACTAGAAAAACAATAGACACTTGGTGTATAGCAATCCTTTCAGCAGGTTTAATGAAGCTTTGTCTCACAGATAGTCCCTTCTGGCTTATAATTCCTTATT
This sequence comes from Cyanoderma ruficeps, assembly GCA_008694505.1. Lineage (NCBI taxonomy): Eukaryota > Metazoa > Chordata > Aves > Passeriformes > Timaliidae > Cyanoderma > Cyanoderma ruficeps. The sequence continues at coordinate 11,557,572 of VZDJ01000594.1, read as the reverse complement.
ACTTATTGCTGATGAAAGAACAACCGAAAAGCTCTGTTGAGTTCTGGGCTTGGATTTTGAAGCATCTTTGCAGGTGAACAAAGGTTCAGAGAAGCCTTCAACAGCCGTCATATGGATGGGCATCTTGAGGGGAACAGTTCCAGTGTGGTGAAGGGGAAATGACATTCCCATCAGCTTTGTACCACACAGCCCTATGCACCAACAACTTTCATTTACTTCCAGTAAATTAGATGCAAAAGCATGATGAAAAAAACCAATAAAACCCTCATTCATTTTAACTTCTTTCATTTCCCCTTTCTGGAACTCATTTCATCAGGGCTATTTTGAATCTCCTGAAGCTTCACTTTGTAAAAGACTGAAGCAAAGAAACCCAGTGTCCATGCCCACCTGTGTAAGGTTTCTTACTGGCAGAAACAAGAAAAAAAATTTAATAGCGTAAAAAATACAAACACGTTCACTGAAGGGTTAGATAAATTCATGTCTCTTAGCAGTAGCCTGGTTGTTACTTCCAACTCCAGATGTCTCTGTACTATTAATTACAATAAATCAGGAAACTGCACTGAGGAAAAAATTGCTCTCAATATGTCCTCATTATTACATTTCTTAATTAGCTCTAGACCCCTGGTGGAGCCAGGAGGCTGAACTCGATGGGTTCAGCTCCACCCCAGTGTAATGCTTATGTTCGCCTTATGTGTAAAAAACCTTTACAAAAAATACTCTGATTTTGATATAGAAAGCCTAACAACAGGCAGCAGCAATGTAGCCAAGCAGGAAATACAGGATCAGAAACACAAGTATGATCAGATATAAAAAGGAAGGAAGACTTCTGTTAATATAGATCTGCTGACAGCAAAGAAAATCTGCTGGTTTACACCTCTTGTAGTCTTTACTAAGGTAACAGTATAAAGAATCTCTGGGAGTATGACAAATGTTTCTCTCTGGGCCCAATGGATCACAGCCAGCCATGGCTGCAAGCTGGGTGTGCTTACAGCAGGGTTCCATTTGGCACAATAGCTGTAAGCATGATGTGGCTTAGCAACTGATTTATGCTGGCTTTGGAGGCAGCTGACAGCAGACACCTCCCAGTAAAATCTTATCACGGAGTTACAGGGGTGAATGGAATCTTGGATGGTGTGGCCACTCAAATCTGTACAATATTTGTGTTGTCTCAGTAGACCTCTGGGAACAAAAGCTGAAGAGGGAATGGATGACCGAGCCACAAAATCACTGGATCAGGGCTGGGCAGGATGTCATATTCCCTGTGAAAAGTTTCAGAAGGGATAGTTCTCCAGGGGTCATCAGGTGGGGATGGTGTCCCCATCTGTGATGCCGGGCTTGGCAGAGAGATCAGTGTGTTTCCAGACTGGCTCTGTCGTATGCTGCAGCTGGACTGAAAGTAAGTGTGTCCTTTTTCCTTAAGCATTAGCTGCAAATCCTCAGGTTTACACAGACGTACATCAAAACTAAAATGCAAATGAGAAATCGCTAATGCAATGAAAGTTACAAAGCACCTGAGGCCACCATGCCTTGGTGGATAGTTTTTACAAAGTTTTCTCATGTGAAGGATTATTTTGTCACTGTGTGAGACAAATTCTGTGAGTAAAAGGAAAAATCATCCAATAGGAGGAATTATTTCCTTAAAAGAAGCTTTCAAATCTCTCTTTAATCTTAGCTTTTCCTCGGTGTCCTCTTACTGTATTACCTCCCCTCCTCTGCCTCCTTTCCATTCTCACTGACCTGTGCTGAGAAGTTGGTTCAGAAGAAAAGCCAGGACTCTTCAGAAGAGGATTTTTCTGTGTGAAGTTTTGAGTTACTGTGGCTGGCCCACAAGAAGGATCTGATAAACAGCTTCACTGAACCTGAGATTTGTACCTTTGCAACAGCAGCAGCCCTTCCACGTCCTTTGGGATCCTGGTATTGGATTTTGTCTGTGGTCCTGCAGTGCAGCTGAGGAAGCAAATTTAAACAAATCAGCAAGTCCATCTAAAACACAGAAGATCAGAAGCCAGCAAAGAGTGTGAAAACTGTATACAATCCTGTAATCCTTGGTCCTTATTTTCTTCTTTTAGAGAAGAAAATTACTTCCCTACTTTTTTCCCCTCTCTTTTAAACACTGCAAGCAAAATTGCTTGTGGGTTGTTTGGTTTTTTTGGGGTTTTTTTTTGTGTGTGTGTGTAATTGTTCATTCTAATTTGATTGTTATTCCACTCTGTTTGCTTCAGCACCTTTAATTTAATTTTATTTTTATCTGATTTTTTCAAGTCAATATTTTCTTAAAATCAGTGTTAGTTGGTAATCTGAGGTACACTTAAAGATCTGAACCCAGTTAATTTTTTCAGAGTGGCAGGAGAGTTTAAGATTTCATCAGGAAATAGGATGCAGGTCTTCCCAGTCTTAAAAGATACCCTAGCTTTCCTATCCAACAAAGAAATTAATATAGCAACCAGGCTGGACTCTCTTCATGATTCTTTGTCCAGTTTTCAGCTTTTCTTCTTTCTTCCCTTTCCTTATCTTTTACTATCAGCAAGGGCTTGGGTTTTTTTCCTTCAGCAGTGTTGTAAAAATATCTTCCCATCTGAAACCATCACCAGTCTTATTAGAGCTGAGTGTTTAATTTTGTTTGCTAGTAGGTATAAGCATTGTCTGATACTTGCTTTTTTGCTGTATTTTTCACCTTATCAACCTTGTTTATATTCTCTTTCCCACTTAATCACGATCCTGTCCCCTTCTATTAATGGCATGTTTGTTAGTTGTAAAAACTTTAAAAAGAAATTTAAAGAAAACGCCAACACATAAAAAAAAAAAAAGATAATTTTCTCTAGTTGTCTCAGATTCAGTTTCAGCACCAAATGTAATGCAGAGTGCAAATACCCTTCACTTTGATTGGTGATGTAGCAGCTCCTGGAAGTGCTTGGTGGGAGAGGTGCTGTGCACAGGTTTAATTAAGGCCCTAAATTGCAAACACAAACAAACAGGACTGAGTCAGGAGGCAAATGAGGGTCTAAAGGCTGCATAAAACCAGATGGTAGCATGCACTAGGTCAGTAGGAACCCTGCTAAATGGCAATCAAGATTTGGCCTCATCTTGCCTGAGTTAAGAGTGGCCATCCTCTGCCTCATTTGAAAAAATCACCATGGAATAAGCTGGAATTAAATAAGTACCATAACTCTCAGCCCATATCTCCTGAACTAGAAGAGAAAAGTGTGTTTATATAAGAGCACTTTTTACTGTTACACTTTCCCACTCTCAGCTAAAGATATTAATGTTATTCTCGCAGTATTTATTTATAAAGAAAATTTATTCCATTTGGGGGGGGTGACATTTATGCTGATTTTACCACAGCCTTTTCACTGCCTGTGTCTTTTATTAGAGCTGTATTTCTTTCATAGCCTGATGTTCAGCCCTCTTAGAAGTAAAATATTTTACCAAGCTGACCATCTGATGAAACATTTTTTCTGCTAGCTTCAGAATATATTTACAAAGTAGCATTGGAGGAGTGAAGGCATATAACACTTCCAGACAGTGTGCCACAGCATAAGGGTGATAGAGGTTTATGGGAGATATAAGAGAAAGGAGGGAATCACTTCCTTAGGGTGATGAAGCAGATTTTATTTACAGCACAAACTGGAAACATGAAAATTGTGTCTCTATTAAACACAACGCTGCTTTAGAATTTAAGGCAGGTGGAGATGAATGCTTTGGTATTAATTTTCACCTAGAATATAAATGTTAGATCAAGTTAAGGTTTAGGATATGTCAACTATTTTAAGTTTTAAAAAAGGGCATAAAAACCCTGAGATTTTGCAATTATCCCTAGGGAAACCATTGCAAGTACAATAAAAAGAAAATGAAAATTCAAATTTTCAAGGCAAGTAAACCATGTAAGAAAAAGAAGTGCAAAGCTGAATCATAAAGGCTTTTTAAGGTCTGCTAGCCTGTTTTTTATCATAGTCCTTTCACACCATTGCAGGAACTAGTGAGAACCGGTAGAAGTTAGGTTTCTTTTCCTGTCTTGCCTCTCCCTTCACTCTCAGTCTTGATTCCCAGCAGAGTAATCTGTGCTTCCACTGCTGCTACTCTGTGCAGGAGAAGGGAAAAACTGGGATTCCCTTCCGGGTGGAGGAGGCATTCAGGTGATGTGCAGGGCGCAGCCTAGGAGGGAGGGACACACTCCAGAGAGGCTGATGGAGGCCCAGGAGACACAGAGAGGCTGACCACCTGGCTCTGGCACACAAACTGCTGATTAGAGTAAGTGGGAGAAATTAATAAAAGCCAATCTGGACCAGACCCAGATCAGTGAACAGTCATGGCACCAGCTGTTCCCCCAGCCATATTGTGAAACTGCTTTTTCCCACTTCAAACTAGATTGAGAAAACACAGCATGTGAATGTGACTTTAGAGTGAATTTCCTTGCAGGATGATAGAACAGGGCTTAACAAGCTTCTTCTCTGCTGGCCCTCAGAGCTGCCCCCAACTCACAGCATTTCTTACACAGCACCTCGGCATCATCATCCTGAGCTGCTGCTCTCCACAAGGTTCAAATCCTGTGAGCAACACCAAGGAGATCCTGCTCTTGCTTGTTCATGCATACATTGCATGAATAATGCAATTCAGAGAGTTGGACCCGTGCTTCTGACAGCAAATAGGTGCACATAAAGCAGGCAGTTTCATTTCTTTCACTCAATACCATGTGCTTTGCACATATTCCCCTTTACCTTCTTCCCAAATTTTTCACAGGAAAAAAAAAGGATGCTAAAATGTAGGAGATAAAAAGCTCACTGGCTTTACAGGTTTCAATTAAACACATATATTAACGTTATCTTTGTGTGCTTATTTATAAACACAATTTATACTTTTCTGCAAGTCATTCATGGAGCTGCTATGAAAGTGCTTCCCTTGACTGCATATTTTATTATCAACATATTTCCTTAGCTACTTTCCTTTCACCATACCTTAGAAATAAAATATTTCATTGAAATGTCCATCTGATAAAATATTCCCCTTTAGACATATATTTACTCGAAGAGTATTTGAAAAGTAAATTTGTGTAGTATTTAAGGCAGGAAGTGGTGCCAGCAGCAATAAATTAGCAGCAGGCTCACCTGCAGGTTTGTAGGCATTCTCTTCCTGCAATCATATACACTCTGTCATTGTTAGCAACAATGCACGCACTCCTATACATCCCAATTCATGAAAGACTTATGCACAAGATTTGAACAAAGTCAAGTGCTCCAGTTATCCAAGCTGGAAGGGGGTTTAAGTACATATTTGGACTGCAGAATAAAGCTTCCATGGGAAGCCTGGGGGTTCATAAGGCCATGTTCTTTATGAGTTCCCAAATTACAAGAGCTTTCAGTTAAATACTGAAGTGAGTATTTATTACAATTGAGCACAGTGTTCATTGTGAGTTTAAGCATGGCTTTTAGTTTGGGAGAGCCTGTATTTTTCTTTCAGAGTTCAAATATGCCCCAAACTCCTCAATAGAATTTTCCATCAACCCATGAATTTTCCAGGAGGAGCTGAATGCAATTAGAGGACAGTGCCCACATTTCAGCTGATGGTGAATTGTCCTTCCTTTGGCTGTGCTACAAAGCCTAAGCCTGGTTTGCTCCCCACTCACTGCCCAACACACCTATGTGGCTGAGGGAGGAGTTGCCAGCAGTTCACTTTATACAGCTCTGCAGTGCACAAATTCATGGTCTAGTTCATCCTCTTCCTCTCAAACTTCTTTCTAGAGTCTCAATTATGTGTCCACCTGGTAAAAAATGGTGTAGCTGCTTGGCATAAGCATTCCAAGTTCTTGTCCCTGGAAACCTGTAATGAGTCTTCAGTGTGACTGAACTCAAAGCTCATAAACACTTTAAGGTCCTGAATGGAATACATCATGAATTATACAGGCCAGAAAACAATTTAATGTTTACCTCACTGTACATGAGTCCATTGCCATAATCTCCTGCTTAACGTGTGACATTTGCTGCCCAAGGAAGCCTTCAAACACAAGGGTTCTGAGTGTGGGGAAGAGCCCCAGACACCAAGTTAGTAGAACAGGGCATTAAAAGGTCATATTTTATTTTTGTAGTACCGCTCAGTGTGGACATGGTACCTGTGGACATGGCACCTTAGGTCTGCATTATCTCAGAGGTCCTGCTTTCCTAAATCACTTCTGTTTTCATCAGAGTAACCTCAATGTGTGCTTCTAGAGCTGAACGATACTGGAATGCCTAACATGATCTCATGCTGGGTTTTTTTACACTGGTTATCTCAACTCTTCTCTTGTATAATCCCAGTCAGTGACCTGGTGGGTTAGATCTGCATGACGGTGGAGCTGCTTTCCCAGGGGTATGCCCTGTTCACCTGTCTGTGCCCCAGTTAAATGTGTAATCCTCTGTTTCTGACAAATTAATTTCTTTTCTTTGCAAGCACTAACCGTGACATTACAGGCAGGGCATTGTGCTTGCATGCAGTGAAGGAACAGCAGAAGAGCGTGCACTTTAAACCCTCCTTGAAATTCCTGTTTCCGGTATATCTTAGTAATAAAGCCCTATGCAATGGTAAAAAATGAGAATTTCTAAGAGTAATGTAAGCTGGTACATCCAATGTGTATTTTAAAGGCCCCATAAAGTCTTTCTGCCATGCAAAACCCTTAAGTAAATGAATATTGCTTCTCTGAAAATCTGGTTAGGAATATCTCATTGAAACAGGTTTTGAATTTTGAAGGAACTTTTAGATAAAAAGCACAGTTTGAGGCTAGAATGAGAAGGTAGATGTACAGATTTTTGGGGTTTTACAGCGCTTGTTTGTCAGTGGTGAGCCAGAGTGACATGGACACCCTGTCTGCTGGCAGGGTACTTCCATTCCTGTCTCTGGACTCTGGGGGCTTATGACATGGCGTGGCTGGGGACATTGGCAAGATTCAGAGCACTTCCTCACATTTTTCTTTCCTTTTCATCACTTTGCCTCCAAATTGTGCCCGGCATTTAGCACTAAACTCAGCTCAGGAGAGGCTCCCCACAGCACCCAATCCATGGTTTGTGACCCTGGGGGCAGTGAGATGTCTGCCCCAGTCCGTGCCACAGAGGGAGCTAAAGCACATCCCGGTCAGTCTCTCTCCTCCCCTTCCTCTCCCCTCTCCTGCCCTTTGTTGACGTAGGAAGATTAGTAGGGTTTGCTACAAGGTTCTTGCTGATCCTCTTCCCACTTCTGCACTTCTTATGAACTTCACAAACGCCCTGTTTTGTCTTGCAGCCACAGCAGCTTTTCACGGAGGGTGGAAGCAGGTGAAACTTACTGTCTTAGACAGAAGTTTTATAGCAGTGGAGTGTTCAGGCCACAGATATCTTTAGCTATTTTGTTTATGTGCATTGGTGCACTACCCGTGCCCTTGATGCTGTGGAACCCAGAGTTCAGACTCTAATGTGGTGCAGGATGACGCAAATATTAGTAATTTTTCATCCTTGGCCTTTCCTTTCTAGCTCTTCTTTTAAAACTCCACTGAATCATCCCAGACTAAAAAAAAATTATTAAAAAAAATTGATTTAGTACCTCTCCAATAATTTACATTAAAAAAGAGGATTAAGCTTCTTTTTGTAGCCAAACCTCCCTATCTTATTTTCCCCCTACTGAAATTATAATCAGCATTTGTTTTCTGTGAGGTGGGATGAAAGAAAGATGAAATATTGAATAGGTATAGGCAGCATCTAATTCATAAAAGTATTTGTCCTTGGGTGTAGCTGGATACTTTATAAGGTAAGTTTGGGATATTTAAAATAAAGGAGAAAATTCCTGCTGGTGATCCCAGTGATGCAGAACACAGACCAGCATCTATAATGATGGATACAGACATTTAGTAAAGCTGAAAACCAATTTTCATCTGCCTATTTGAACTCATTTCTAAAATCTTCTAAAACACCTCATATTTAGGATGGCATATTTCTATAAAACTTTGGGAAAATTCCTGTACTTTGTTTTAAGAAGCATTTTAATTAATACTTTATTGCTTTTGCAGTGAAAACCTTTGTATTCAGGCAGTGAAATGGAGAAAAAGAACAACCACAGGTGATAAATATTTTCACAATGCTATGGTGAATTGATAAATACAGGTTTTTCTAATAGAGTTTATGATTATTAAAAATACAAACTGTTTGATTAATTATAAATTATAATTTGATTTATAAGATGGTGCTACATATTAAATAATGCCAGATGGTGCCATTAAGGCATTAGCTCCCCGTAATAGATTCTGGATGACAAGGGAATTAAAAGAGGACAGAGTCCGGGAACCAAATTAGGCAAGCAGTGAAAAATCTGCCAGAATAAAAATAGTTTCCAAAGCATTTCTCTCTCTCTCTCTCTCTTCTCTCTCTCTCTCTCTCTCTCTCCTGCTCCTCTCTTTTTTAAAAAAAATAAATGAACACCCCAAAACATACTTTTTTTGTTATGCCTTCAGCACTCCAAAAGCAGTAAACCATGGATTACATTTTCAATAACTTCATTTTCCTTATACGCATCCTTTAATAGTTTTTCATTGGTTAGTAATATATCTGTCGCTATGTACCACAATTTGAAAAATGTTTCTGGATTTAGAGCAGCAAGGTTTGTTGCTGGTACTGCTCCTGGGTGATACAGATCCCTGTCCCCACCTCAGGACTGGTGGCTGAGGTGCATCATTGTTAAATATGCAGTTCTTCTTCCTACACAGGTTTTAGCCAAGAACTCACCACATTGGCTTTACTTGTAACTAGGACCTCCAGGGAACAAAATACATGCTAATACACAGAAGGCTCCAAGTACTACTAATGTGAATAAAAAAGGCTTCCTTTCCCAAAGGTGTAAAAGAACAGAGGATGCAAATACATAGATTAGGATTACAGTTATATAGTGGTGTTTAAAGTAATTTTCAGTGTTGATTTTTCTATAGGAGTTGCCTTTGTCCAAGTCATGTGTGGAAGGGGATTCTATTTCAGCCCTTGCCTTATTATTGACAAGAGCCCTTGTCTCTTCTGGTTCTCAGTTCTGCCTTCTTCTCTGTTCAGTGTAATTAAACACCTACCACTGCCTATGCTTTCTCTGCCAAGGTGAGCTCCGCTATGTCTTGCCTCTTAAAGGGGTATTCTGGAGTCAGCTAAAACCTGCATCTTATAGTGGCAGGCTTTATATTGAGAGGTTTTCCTTAGGAGTTTGGTTGCTCTTTGTCCAGTGCCCTGTTAGTGTGAGCAGTGTCTGCTAGTGCAGTAATATCCCTCAGAGCATCGTATCTGCAGCTGCCCCATTGGGTGTATTCTCACATGTTTCTAGTTTTAACTTCGGTGTCCTTATTTTGGTATAATTTTTTAATATCAGGAAAGACTTTTCCATCCAAGAGTGCCTTGATGCTGCTGTACCTGGAATGCAGGGAGGGTGTATGAGACTGACAGCTCTGTAAAGAGATCCTCGTTACGAGCTGCAAGAAGCATCTATGGAGCCCGAGAAAGTCTTTAGACTTAGCAAGTGCCACTTTCCTCTGGGAGCTGTGCTTCTTTCTATTTGCATCCTTTCTTTCTGTGAAAAAAACCCAGTGAAATAGTAAGGCTATCTTTCTTGAACTCAACCTCATGTATTTTATTTTGAAGTGTCTGATTCAAGAGCAGCAATCTTTTTTCTTGTACTCTTGAAGTTCTTGTTTTGATATATCGTCTTTCTATTGAAAAATGACTGATGACTGTAGGCTCTGCCTTACAGGCACTGTTTATAAATGGATCAGAAAAGCAACATTGCATGTATTTGCATAAGAAGATAAAGTAATGGAGTTGAACCAATTTTATCTCTGAAATTCCCTATTTAAAGTGTACTGGTCTTCAATGTAAGATGGTACATGAAGTGTTGAGTCTGGACTTCCTGCCTTAAACTTTGAATTTCCACTATAGGTGATTCCAGCATTTCCAAATTTGTTTAGTACTGAATAAGTTCAAAAGTTACATTATAATGGAAGATAGTTATACTATAATGCAAGTTATAGAAATTTTGTTTTGTTTATTTTATTTCATTTTGAAACTACCTGAATAAGCTTTCTCTTCCTGATAAGGCTCAAAATTTTTATTTCAGTGTTTTGTTTTGACATTTATTTTATAGTATAGTTTTAATTCAACAAACAGTCCATTTAAAGATGAAATTATGAATTTCAGTCACTGAAAAGTGCCATTAGTTCTAGTACAAATATAGAAAAAAGTTGAAATATTACACCATTTCTAAAGTATTTACTGATGAAAAGCACTTTTTTCCATACATTTTAAATAAGTATATATTTGGAAGTTGTTAAGTGCTGGTTTTATTTATTATCCAAAATGCATAGAGCTCATGTATTTCTACTTTGTCCCTGTGTACCACAGACAGTAGCAAGAACTATCTGAGTCCCTTGAATATCACACAACATAGTTTTTAGCAACTTGGAAAAATATTAGATTTTACAAATTACTTCTGGTTCTGCAAAGCTTCAAGTAAAGACAACAAATTTCAACTTTGTCACAATTGGAAGGTGTTTTCTGGAACTCTCCAACCTCAGATTTTTTTCTGGTCATGTCTGTTAAGAATCTTGTGTTATTTATGTTAGAGTGAAAGAGAAGTTGATCTCAGAAAACCTCAGAATCATGTGTGTGTAGTTTTAGATATGTTTTAATATATATAATTAAGGTAATTGGTACTTTGAAACAATCCTTTCACCAAAAAATCCTCACTTTGTTTCCACAGCAAAGAATGATGGTATCTATGATGTAATGGGAAAATTGAATTCAGAGTTTCCTTCCTCTTGGAGTTTCATCACTGTGATTTCCTCCTGAAATACTCTTTCCTTCTTCAGCTTTTTCCTCTGATTTCACAAGGTGAAAGGCCTCTGTGGCTTATTTTTAAATATGCATTTATTTAAAGGATTATAAATCAGCTAAGAAAAACAAAGAAAAAGAGGAAAATAACCCCAATATTGGTGGCCCATCATTTGATCCCCTGGTCCTGACCTGTATCCCTGAACTACTGTCACTGCCTGATTGCAGCTGGGCTGCTCGAGCCAGGGTAGGAAATGGGTTTAACATCTGCTGTGCTGCTCAGAGGGGCTGGAGGCTTTACTTGCCTCCCCCTGGGTGTGTGGCTGTATCTCTGCAGCACAGGGAGCCCCTGTAGCATAGGCTGATGTGGGCCAGCAGGAGGAAATGGCCTGGGAAAACCCTCTGCCTGCTTGAGTATTCCAGCTGCTCTTCCAGGGCTATTGCCTGGGTATGGACAGGGAAATAAGCAGGATTTGGAGTATGAGAAGGATTCAATGCAAAAGGGAACTGCAAGCATTGAAGGATTAAATAAAAAAGAAAAACGAAAGGACAGTAATAGATTTCCAAAGGAAGGCTACCAAGTTGCTTGTGCTTCCATTTTCTTCTGTTATTTAATAAAGGAATAATTAAAGTCTCCAGAAGGATATTTAAACAAGCTAAAGGAAATGTGTGTCTTCTGTTTATTTATTTCTTTTATTACCATATTAAGCATTGTATGAAAAACTTATGAAATGCTATCCTGAAGGGAGGGATTGGAAGAAGGAAGCTTTTATCTGAATCATTTGAACCAGTTATATTGGAGATAAATCTCTCTTAAAATGTTCAACTTTTTAGTTTACAGGACTACTCTTTCAGTCAGCTCAGGTTAAGAAGCTTGTTTTCCTTGCTCTATTGAGGTACCTTTTATAAAGGTGTCTATGAAATACTTCAGTCTGGCTTCCCATTGAGTAAGACTATGGATCCCATTTGCAGCTGCTATTCATATATCAAAATGAATAATGTCCACAAATAATTCTCTAACCCACAATTACTTTTAAGACCTGCTCCTGAAAGTGTTCTTTAGAAAAGCACAATTTAAAATAAATTAAATCTCTTATATAAAAACCCTGAAACCAAACCAAAAAATGCCAAACAAAAAGAGAAACAAACAAACAAACACAATCCCGCCCTCCTCAAAAAACCCCACCAACACTACCTAAGTAAAAGGAAAAACAGTTGAAATTAATTTGGCTTCTTATATTTAGCAGTTGAAAATATTAAACATTTACAGTGAAAACAGCCCAGCATTGTTATTCTTGCTCTGGTATCTTTTGCTTCCAGGAGTATTTTTATACTGTCAGCCATCACGTATATGAAATCAAGAGCATGTTTCCTATTGCCAGCTCTTTAAACAACAAGGAAATTTATTTGTGTACATTTCCATGGGTGTGTATTTGAGACCCAGGTGAGCTACAAGCTAGTGAGCTGTTGGAAGAACAGAGAATTCACTCTGATGTGAAGTTTAATTGACTGTTTTTTCCTTACATGAGTATCAACTGTAGTAGAGGTGAAGAACCTCTAAATGGGTTTGCTCAGGTACATGACTCCATTAAGGTCATTGTTCTTACAAAAAGATTCATCTAGTCTGGGACTTTAAAAACAGAAACTTGACAAAGCATGAAACATTGTTGAAATATATGTACAATTAATTTAACTCGTGTTACTAACAGACACAATACCAGGAATAATTTTTTTAACCACCCCTTCTTTCTTTCCCTGTTCATTGCACATTTAAATTCATTATGGAAAAAAAAATGCAAAAAAATTCCTGGTAGTTATTTTTATGATCAAATGCCTTTTCCAATTAGTCTTGGCACCTCACTATAATCACGATGAATGTTATTAATTCAGCAGTCTACATCCTATTAAGGGTTTCATCATAGCAGTGTGTTCAGGAACTTAATGGCTTTTGCATATTAATGCTGCAGCCTGTGGTCTTGTGTCCATTAGTACCATGTAATATGATGGGTTTGCACTCATACATGGATATACAAACATAGAAACATATGGTTACACACAATTCTCAATCAGGGGAATGAAAGGTTATGAAACAGTATTTGGAATTCATGCAAGCAACTCCTTTAAAATTATTGCACATTCAAAGTGTTCTCCACCTAACAAAAGAGGTAATCAGATTATAAATTAGTAGGATTTCAGTACAAAAACATACAGGACAGCAGTAGTAGTTGTTGCCAGACAGGGTGCACATCGGTGTGGTGATCTTCGAGGTCATGGTAAAGGCTGTCAAGGTTTTCTGAATAAAAGAGTGGTTCAAAAAAGGTGCTTTTTGAGAAATTGTGAATGTTTGCAATGATTTGTGGGGCAAAAATTTTGCTAACTACTAGGTAATAACAGTCTGACTGCCTTGCTCTCTGTTGACAGCAAAATAATTAAGAAAATATTTGAACTATCCAGCCAGAACCAGATCCTGATATAACAATGCCTTTTGTGCTCTTTCTTATTAAAAGGGAGGAAGGAAATATACCCTGATAATGCTGCAAGTCCCCTAGTGCTGGGCAGGCCTTAGACTGGCAGGGAATGGCCCTATTTGCTTCAAACCTGAGCTCTTCCCCTGTCTTCCAAAAGGAACACTACACAAGATCTATTTAGGTATTATACCCTCGTCAGAAAGTGCATTTAGAGCTAAGCAATGAAATAGTCCTTGTATCACTAATTAAAATTCAGTGATGAGGTTGCTTAATTACTCCCTCCACTGAAAATTCTTACTTTACTTTTCACATTTATTCTGGTAATAATGTGTTGAAAAGCTCATCAGCCGCTGAAGGAAGGCAACAATTTTTCTCATGTACATAATCATTAAACTGACAAATAGGCACAGCACCATACAGTTATCAGTATTAGCACTGCAGACCCTTCACTATTAAAACTCCTTGCAGCAGAGGATTAAGTGCATAAAGGGGGTGTGTGGGGAGGGGGGAAATGGTAGGAAACTACCGAGTTTGAAATCCTCCCCTTCCTTCCCTTTTCTGTCAAAGCAGTCACCTCAAATCAATTCATACTGAAATTCCTCCTTCCTGTACAAAAGCAAGATAATTGAGTGCATTTGATTCTGTAAAAAATTAATGATCTTATTTGCTTTTTCTTTGCGGTTTAAAGAAAAGACTAAAATGCTTTTCTCTTTTGTCTTTATTTTTTTTTTTTCATTCATTTTCATAAGATCTTAAAGCTGATGGATGTGTATAACAGCCTGCTGCAGGCTGCTTTCAAAATCAGTCACAGGTCTGCCTGTGAAATAAGTGGGGTAGAGGGCAAAATTTCTGAATTACCTGGTTGAAAATTAACTTGGGTAAAATAACTGCTTTGCAGCTCCTCAACCATCATTTCTCTTCTTCTTCAACACCACCAGGATAACTTGCTTAGGAAATTACCCAAAATATCCCCTGTGCTGTCATTACCATTCCCCCAGGAAGCCATGCAACCTATGTGGGACCTGAGGGATGTGTGGTGTGGTCCCACCTGCAGCTCCTCCTTGCTTCTTCTAATGTAGAACTCTGGACCCAGAGATCTCTATACGCGACAAATAGGCATGGCAACACTGCCAAAATAGGTAGTTTAGAAGCACTAAAAGTCTCTTTGAATAAAGAAGGAAATGATAGCAAATTTAAGCTGCTCAGGAAAACAGCAGCGCGATAAATAATGTATGGAAATAGGATGTTTCCTTAAGAGATGGAGGAAGGAATGCTGAAGCTTTTATTGAGCAGTTAATGCTCTCTCTACTTATCTTTGAAGTTTTAAAACCTCATGGCAGTCAGGCATTTTAAAATTAAAGAATTTCATCTCTTCTACTGTGAAAAAGGGGGACCCAAAATGGGATTTGATCTTAAGTTCCAGGATGTTGGTTTAATTTTGCATAATTTGATGCTTTCTTTTGATTTGTTTTCTTGGTATCGTTTTACTGTGGGTCCACAAACAGGGAGGTAAAAATCAAGACATATATCTAGAGTGTGCTGCCTACCTTTCACAGGCATTTTTGCCTTGGAAAGGCAAGTATTTCCTATAGGATAAAAATTTCTGTGTTTCCAAGTTTTCTGGTGATAAGTCAGGTGGAGCAAAGTCTAGGAATCACATCTTTGGCTAGTATTTTGAATTTGAGACCTTTGTTCATTGTGATGACCTTGGACTGTTACATACTCAACTTTATGTTCCAATCCTTTGAGGTACATAAAGAATGATTGAAAGAAAATCCACGTGGCTTATATATTTTTGGCAGCATTGTCAAAACTTTTCATGCAGTCTTACAGTTGAATGTGCAGTTTATGTCCAGAATCCGTCTGTATCCAAATTTCCCCATTGCACCATGGAATCTGGAGGCAAACCATTGAAATACTGTGCTAAACCTGTCAGCTTGGATCAGACCCTCTGAAAAGCTTAGAGTTTTTACCCTAATTCAGTCTTTATTTTGGATGCATGGCTAGAAGAAAACACTTGCAGTGGATTACAGGAGGACTAGATTTCAGGTAATGGCAGACATGCTTTGTTTCGGTATTTCTAATTGCTCTTCATCACAGTGTAGCCTGTCAGAGTCACTCCTGCATGACCCCTCTGGGAGGTAATGGTGGTAGCTTCCACTTCGAGTTACTTAAAAGCAATCTCTTCAAGCAAAAGTCATAGGGTCTAATGAGGTACTAAAGCAATGTATTATAGGTGCAAAATACCAGATGTAACTGAAAACTCTCACACCTCTTTTTCTCACCTAGTGTGAGTTACATTAAATGGAGCTGAGGAAAGCAGGAAAATCAAAGGCATGGCTTCAAATGAGGGCTTGGAAAACTCATGCCCAGTCTGGAATTATATTTTCATCTAGGGAGATGATTTGTCTGAAAATTAGCATTGTGCTGGATATGTCATCTAGCAATTATACAGTCCTTTATGCTTTCAAATCAAGAGATGACTATTTGCTATTCTTAAGCTTTCTGATTTGATTTTTTTTTGGGGGGGGGAAAGCAAGTGAAAGCCATTTTCCCCAAATTATATGTTCACACAGCAAATTAAACAAGCATAAAGATCGTTCAATGAATGTCACACAATGTGGTTTGCTATGTCAGAAATGCCTCTATTCAAAAATTATAAATGGCACCGCCTGTCCCCAAACCTGTCTGGGGTTAAAGAGCTTTCAGAAGTTCAAAATTCTAATTTATTGTGCTGTATAACTAAGGATCTCAAGAATTATTACGCTTTGTAGGATTTGCTACAGTGTAATCTTCTTGCTAAAACATGTTTTCACTTTTTTATGACTGTCACTAAGCGCTACTCAGAATGCAAAAAGGATTTGTATTTTCTTGCTCGTTAACAAAAAAAAGATTAAAAAAAAGAAAAACGGAAGAACAAACACCACAACACATCCCAAACATACAGAAAGCAAAGAGCCAAAATAACCCTGTGCTGAACCCTCGTCTATTTGCAGTGACAAAGTACAGCTGATTAATAACATATGATTATCTTTCATACTTTCCACCTACAGTGTCAGGGATGGCATGCAAAGCTTTTTCTGACTGGAAAGAGCATTCCCTCTGAAAGTATATTGAGATATTTAATTTGGAAGGATGATGGTGTAATCAGTTACCCCTCAAAATGAAATAAATGGAACTGACATTGTGTCTGAACTCTGATATCTTTCTAACGAAAAAAATATTTATGACTGTATTTTCAGAATTACACCATTCATAAAATTTTCATTTGGGAAATCATTTGTTGGAAGGATACTGAAAATTCAAGCTGTAAAGGGACAAGAAAATCACAGCTTGTATGTCAAAAAAAGTACCTGGGGTTTTTTTTTCCTTTTTCTTTTCCTTTTTTTTTCTTTTTTATTTTTGTAACAATGGAATATTATTACCTTTTCTGTTTCATTTTTTGGACCAAGCAATATGTCATTGCTTTGAGAAAATCCCTGTGGTTGGATATTGCAGAGGAATTTTCAGCTCTGCTGGTATAATTGTGAGTGTCCTAATCAGTGGTCCCTGAAGCTGGAGATGTGATGAATCCTCTCCTGTGTCAACTCTTTTCCTTTGGTATTGAACATATCATCCTCACTGGTGAAGAGAAGATGTGAGAAATTTCCTCAGCAGAGTATAGCTTGCCTCACAAGTCTGAGAAAGAAAGGTATAGCCCAGACAACTCCACATGCTGATTAGGAAAATATTCTGCTTGATCAGTAAGGGATTGATGAAAAATTAATGCCTGAAGAAAATCTGAGGGCTTCAGTGTAATAAACAGCTGTAGCAGTAATATGTAAGGGCCTCTTCTAAGCTGCCTAAGTGCTAAGACTCCTACCCTTGCAAGCAAAATCTATAGGATCTGAGCTCTATACTTGTCCACATTTTAGAGCACAGTAGAAATATTCTTAAAAAAACTGCTTGAGGGTTTGTTTGTTGTTTTTTTTCCTTGCAAATGTGTGAGGCAAAATGCTCAGTATCTATTTGAAATGGGAAGTAATGTGCTTCTCAACTGATGAAGCTTGAACAATGACTTTGTGTTACCCCAGCAGAGCTGATGAGCACAAACAAGCTCTAACTCAGTGCAGATCTCAAAACTGCCAACTATGCTAAGCAAGGGGCAGAAATAATAAAAGCAGTTTTCCATGAGTTTCGTTCTGGTGTGCAACTTTTGGAGTCCTAAGTCTTGAGCTCTAATTAAATATTTTTCAGCTCATGGGCTGTTTGCAACATCTGTTGTCCTTTCCAGCTATCAACTAATAGCATTTGAATTCACAGTGCAGTTTTGAGGGATTGGGATTTTTCTTTTTTTTTTTTTNTTTTTTTTTTTTTTGTAAGATAATTAGATTCTTGCTCCTTTAACTGGTTGCTGTTTATTTTCATGTCAAACTCCTGCTGTCAAATCTGGTTGATAGAGGCCAAAGAGCTAAAACAATGTTTAGAGAAGCATATGCACAGACAGTACTGGTAGCATTTTCTGAGGAAATAAGTGCTGCTGGTTCCTGGATCTCTTGACCACCAGATGCCCAAGAATGCCTTAGTTCTTAATGCAGCATGTCAGAACAGAGCAGAGGGATGAATCTGGGGTCAAATTGCCAGCCTGTTAAATTAATTTCCTTTTTTTATTTCCTTTCAAAAAAAGAAAATAACATGATTGGAATGCAGGATTGAGAGGTTCAAAACTACTCACAATAGTAGCTGTTGAGTTCAAATAGGGCAAACATATTAAAAACATTATTGCAAACGTTTAATTTCCTCCTCCAAATGTCTTCGTATCACACTTCTTTCCTGGAAAAGGAAAATGCAAAACTGTAGAGCATTTGTGTGTGTGAGTGTGTCTTATAATCTGATATCTCTTGTGACTGTAGTTTATGACTAAAAGTTTATACAGATTCCCAGGTACCAAATGCATTGCTGGGTCACCAGCTGGGTCTGCAGCTTTATAAGCTGTCTGGTTGCCAGGCTGTTCTCAGTAGACACAGCACTGCTGGGCGTGAGATTGTAAGAATGAAATGCAGAAAGGAAGTAAATAGCAGAGGAGTAAAGAAAGGCAGAAAGCAGAGGGGAGTGGGACAGGAGGTTAAGTGGAAAGCATTTGTACAGTGCTCTGCACCCTGAGGTCTCCCTGAACCCAAACAATGTAACAATGTAGGGTTGTGGATTCAGCTGGATGGTTACTCACCTGTAATGCTGAATATTCCTATTATTCCTTCCTTCCTTCTATCTGTTTACATGGTGGATAAGTTTCCTCTGTGTAATGCCAGCATGTGACATTATTTCTTGAGCTGAATCTCTTTTTCCTTTTTTTTGCTCTTCTTCGCAGGACTCTTTGTTATTTCTGTCTTGAGGGATGTTTGCAGGGGTGTTCTCCTAAATTTAAATTATCTGTGAATTTAAATAACATGAAGTTTGTTACTTCTGGAATGTTAATTATTACATTAAACAGTCCAGATAGAGCCTTTCAATTGTCTGCATTACATTATACTAAAGCATGGTGGTAATTAGTTAATGAACTCTTCTAATGAACCTTTCATTCTTAGACCAGATCTGTAAATTAGCATCAGTACAGAGCATTGCCCATTAGCTTGGCTCAGTCTCTGCTTAGTCAGAGAGGCAAAATGCAAACACTGGACCACTGAGTCTGCTGAATCCATGAGAAGAGATTACTTGAAGAAAATAACCTCCCTGATTCAGAGACCACACTCTATCTCACCACAGATAAAAGAGGAAGGTATCATTTTGTATTTTCTTTAGTGGGGATTTCGCCAGATTTCGCCACAAATTAGATTCCTACACAGTAGGGAGCATGACTGGCAAAACTTTATTCTATTTGTTTTCTGATTTTGCCTTTGAAACTCCTCTTCCTTTCATCAATATAAGGAAAAGGCAGACACATCAAATTAAAGATCTGGAATGGGAGGATCAAACAACTCTTATTGGGCTGCAGGAGAGATGAGAAATTATTTGAAATGTTCAGTTGTCCATGCCATAGTCTCTCCTGCTCCATGGTAAAGCGTCTGCCAAAGGCTCTGGAAGAATATGGATGTTTGCTCTAGCAAACAGCAGCAGTTCATGTTTTTCAGAGCTTTGACCTCACAGCAGCCTTGTGCCACTGGGGAAGGGAGACGCAGAGATGAGGGATTCGTCTGTGGTTACAGCAGGTAGAAGACCCCTCACCACTGGTTCCCTGCATCCCCTTTTTCATTAACTAATCCCATACCTAGTTGTGGAGATCAAATACATCCCATTTTCTTCATAAAAGGAGAAATAGACTGATTTGCTTTCTGAAACATGTGGCTGTTTATAGGTGTGGGACACCTTTCTCTCTTATAGCTTGAGCTAAGATGAAGTAATTTTCAGGAATTCATACTTAATTCTTGAAAAGGGTTATACTGTTGATCCCTTTAGAGGCAGCTGGTATTATCCATTTTTAAAGAAAAATAATGAGGTTGCCCACTCACTTTCATCTATAAAAAGAATGTATTTGCACTCAGTCTTTTATGTTTATATTTTAATGTGAATACTGCAAATATATGATGTGCAGAACTGAAAAATGCTATAGTTTTTCTATGGTACATTTTGATGTTCTGTCTACAACTTCAAAGCATTCACTTCTTGAATTATTTGTAAAGAAAGGAATTCTTTGTAAAGAAAAAAGTAAATGGTAATGGCCTATAATCTGTTTGCATAACTCCCTCACGGTCTGTTGTGATGCACAGGACGTGATGGGTGTGTGATGGTTCTTAGTCACACTGGCAGGGAGATGTGAAATGCACTGCCTCTGTGTGAGGAGGCCCTCCTCTTCTGTGGCCTGTGCAGCAATAGTCTCGCTCTGTCCAAAATGATTTTAGAAATCCTGGGGGAATGTTGACAGTGACTTTTAAAAACTAAGCTATGAAACTTGGCTTTCTGGTTGCATTTTGTGAAATAAGAGAGAACAATTTTGGGAAATTACATGGACACTTTTGTGCCCCTTTCCGGATGAAATGTGTTGGCTTTGTTTTTATTGTAAATTCCAACTGATCTTGTAAAGTTTCCCTTTAAAAATCAGCAAGAGACAAGAAATTACATTACTGGTCATGGTGAATGAAGTTATAATACTCATTTTTCTCTGTATTTAAGTCCCAGGCATGCCTTTTTGCTTTGTAGTTTAGTCTTTTCTCCAGCGACTTCTGGGGAGCACCCAATCTTTTGCACACCAAGATTCTCATTGCAGTAAACAACTAAACCCTTATGAACATGCTCTAAGTTTTCTTAGACCAGCTGAGATAACTTTGACAAACACAGACTGAATCTGTTTATTGTCAAAAGATGTCCAAGTAGAATACTTCAACTGAAATAAGATCAATTATGTTAAAAGGTCTATTGCTCACTAGGGGATCTCAGAGTCTCAAAGTACAATGAAATGTGTGGATTGAACTTCAGAAGTGTTTCCCTTCAGTGTACCTTTTTCAATTATTTTCCTTTTTTTTCTTTTTTTTCTTTTTTTTTGCCTGCTTAATTGCTTCCTCTGTATTTCTGCTCTGTGGGAGAGTTAGAGAGTGATTCTGAAACAGGGGGATGTCATATTTATTCTGTAGGCATTAAGAGTTCTAATTACTCCCTGATGATTCTCATACACAAAGCATTATATTTATGATGCTTTTCCTTAAATGATTAAACATGTATTGGTTAAATGTTTGCTAAATATAAGGGTATCACATCCTTGATGCTATTTCCCAGTAGGAAAATAAGAATAAGGAAATAGTAGGTAGCTGTTACAGGAAAGTCTTTCCCAATAGACAGTATCTATTTATCAGAAAGATACATGCTGTCCTGTTTTTAAAAGTATATATCTAATTGTACCACTTATTTTTTATACGTGGTTCCATCTAAATTGTTTTATTTTTGTTGTTGCTTATGATTTTTCCCGTTTCACATCTGTTCTGTCTGCTCTTCATCACATGAATAAAACCTTTTGAGGTTTGACTTTGTGAAAATATGTTTCAGGTAACTCATTAGAGTCACTTCTTTGTCTCCAAATTGGCAACAACATTTCTTTTAAAAGTTCTTGCCTTCAGCAAGTTGGAGATCAAATGGAGTGTGTGCAAAGAAAACCAAACTGAAGGGCACAGAGTAGAAGTTAAGCAGGGAAAAGCCCTGAGTGGCTGCCCTAGGGATGTAGACCTCGTAAAAGTTGCCTCTGTATTTCCATTTTGTTTGGAACCTGTCCTTGCCTGCTGCTTTTCTTCCCTTCGTCTGTATTTCATATTGACTCTCAGGATTCCCTTTATCTAATTTGTTCTTCCCTTAATTGACATTATTTCCCTTATCCCTTAACAGCTCTGCTTTCTTGCCAGCTCCCCCTCGTCCTTTCCACACACAGGCTGCACATTGAGATTGCTGCTGCTGCCCTGTTCCACAGCATTTTCAGCTACTTATTTCCTAATTGCAAGCTGCCATCAGTGGGAGGGGTGACCCTCACATTTCATGCAAAATTCTGCATCTGCACATCAGCTCCCATCCTCTGTTCAGAACATGGTTGCCAAAAGCCTTGAATGATACTCTGAGTGTGTGTGTGTGCCAGCACCAGAGGTACGGTGGGAAGAGCATGCAGGAGCATGCTTGTTGAAAGCATTGCCAGTGGGGAGATGGGTACAAACTGCTCAGGAAAGCCTTTATTCCAACTCTAAAGCTGTCTGTTGAATCCCTTTCTCCACCTTTGGCAGGTTTCTCATATTCTGAATCTTTGGTAACTACATGCACATCCTAAAATGATGTTACTTTAATCTTGATGTAAATAAGGAAGGAATGATATATGCCACTGTCACCATTATATCTCTTTCATCAAACCAATAGCTTTTAAGAAAAACAAAACACAGAGGCAGCAACATAAATAACTCTTGGTAGTGCATAAACTAGGTGAGCTAAAATAACCATGATCATCATGGATATTTGATTGTTGCAGTAGAATATGTCAAAACAAAAAGGACCAAACACTTAATGTGTTATCTGTGGAATGAGGATGGACTGTAGCTTCCAGCCCCACATGCACTTAGGACATGAGGTTTTGTAGGCCATGCAAAAAATGCTTTGAAAAATGCTGTCCTTCTTGGTGTAGGGTAGAGAGGCATTCCAAAGTCAGTGGGGGAATAAAATGAAGTTGTCCGGGCAGGAAGTTCAGCTTCACCACGGCCCTGAAGGCTGAAGAGAGCTGGGGCTGCCCAGGGAAGCAGTTTCCTCCTTGCAGCAGCCACTGGATAAACACCATTGTTCTGAGATGTCATATTTCACTCCTCCAGTCATTGACCAGATCTTGAGACCTGAACATCACCAAGAAATGCATTTTTCAGTGCTGAGTGATTGGTAAATTTGGCAAGCCTTATGTGTGCAACTCTTTGTATGTAGGAGCAGGCTGTGTGTGGGGCTGCAGATAAAAAGACAGTATGAAATGGATTTCTTCAAAGCATTTTTATTTCCTGGGCCTACTGCACTGGATAACATGTAAATTCAGAACAGCTCCACCGAATCCAGGGATGGATGGCATTTGCTGTGGGTGAGATCAAAGTGAGTCTGGAAGATGCACGCATTTTAGTGCCTGTAACGTTATGTATTATGCACACAAACCCACAACGCCTGAGCTCAGTTCCTGCTGTTAAGTGCCTTCCTCACAACCTGCAAAGGCAGATTCTTTAATTAACCTTTAAATGATAATTATTTCACTGGCAGTGCACCAACCTAGAATTACAGTAACTCAGTTCATCCTGTATTAGGCTTGTCTCTGGAAGACATGTTAGATTACCTGGAGTACCTTGGTGAAGCTGAAGATTGCTTCACCTCCTTGTTTTTTTCTGTATCCTGGTGGATCTGTGGGCAAACAGGATAAGAATGGGAAGATGTATGGGGCAGGACAGATGATTTGCTTTCCTGAGAACATCACACAGAGGAAAGGGCAGGGTGCAATCAGGAGTCCTTTGGGAAGCAACATGAAAAAGTACTGAGAAGTCCAAAGGAACTGTCCACCTTTGTGAATTAGGAAATTACCTAAGTGGATCTTACTGTGAGAAGCATTGCTGTGCAGATAGGGAAAGACTTGCTGTGATATTTGAGAGACATACATCTAGTAAATGAGTGATACCACTTTCTGTCACTTTGATGAGCTGAGCACGGAGCTGTTCTGTTGCGCAGGGGCTGGTTCTCATGCCTGGCCTACTGGGGCTACAGAGAGCAATAAGTTAATTCCTCTCAAAACAAAAGAGGTAAATGATTTCCCAGGCATTTATCATGTTTAATTTATGACCATCCTTGCTGAATTTTATGCAGTAAGTCCATATATATCCCAACATTTCTGTACAATCACCTGAACCAAACACGTGAAGAAGCGCTAAGTAAGCAAAGAAATGAAGGGAGATTGTTGCCTCCTTTAGACCTTTCATAGGGTAGTGCCCATAAAAGCTATGGGAGAATTGTCTTCCCCAGCCTGGAATAGAGATGCCACTGAAGAGGAAACATGTCTAAACATGTTCCTATTCACTGCAGAGCCATCATTTTAAAAAGGTGACAATGTCAGAGCAAACAGCCTGCCTTTTCCCCACAACTTGCATGTTTCCTCCAAGCTTTCAGGAAGAAACTACCACGAAACAAAACAGCAGAAATGGTGAGTAAACCATCTTCTGCTTTCAGGGCATTTTTTCAATCTGATTGGAAATCTCCCTGAAAGTGATGGTGCTGCCTTTTGTTATTTAACTCCAAAATGTCCCAAGAAGCTTGATGCTCCTCTCTTCACCTTTTTGATTGTGTCAGCAGCACATCTCAGGAGGTGTGTTTTACTCTTCACTAAAGCCACATTGTGGCTGTGCACATAATTCACTGGTTCCCATTTATTCCCATGTGCTCATCAGCAAGTCTCTCATCTGAATGACTGGAATATATTGCTGTCTCCAGGCTAGTAAAGTAAGAATAAATGGATGAGACCACATTCCTTATCTCCAGACTGCAGAAACTTTTGTCAATCCACAAGATAGACTGGGCAGAAGCAGAATGCATAACAAGATCATTTGGGGTCATGGTACAATGATTAGATTCCTGCAGCCTGTGTTACTGTAGATTAGTACTCTGACTCCCTGGAGGAAAAACAAATTTGAAATTCTGCGCTGCAGCCAGCCAGATGCCAGGCAGGCCATCATAAACAGAGTGTGAATTGGGGAAAAACTCATGTCCTTTTAAAGGTACTGAGATCTTTTCCCAGCAAACTCTAATCTTGGTCCTAAATGGAAAGCTCAGTTCAGCTTGCAATGCTCTACTCAAATGGGATATTTCTGGCTGCTTGCATGGATCACAGCTGTGGTTTGGTAAGCTTTAAGAGTGATGCTTTCTTCTTGAAAGAGGGAGAGAGGTCAGAAATGTAAAAAAGCCCAAACTCTGACATAATGTTTTCAAAAGCTTTGTGGCAAGACCTAGACAAAACTGATCAGGCATTACCTTTGTGTCATGGACTCAGTTCTGATATCCACTGAATACACGTGAGAGACCCAGTGTACTGCTTGGGAACAAATGAGTTCTGGGCAGGAGACAGGCAAGGGAGATGGTCTTTATTCAGCACTGGCAAAGGGAAGTTTTCCAATTTTTGGATGTCTGGCTCTGGTTGCATAACATACACAGTAAAGGGCATTCTCCAGGTCAAAGCTGATGTTCATTTCTAGTCTGTGCATTTGCTCCTAGGACAGGGATTTATTAGTGTTCCTCTCTCACCTGACTTTTGCAGAATGGTAGCTGCTTTGGATATGGTTTGGCTTGTAGAGAAAAAGGGCTTAATCTAGATTTAGAGGCAGCCCCTTAGAGTGCTTTAGAGCAAGTACTTTTGTCCAAAAATCGCAACATCATGTAATGAGAGAAGTTCAGATTTCTCTAGACACATTACATACCTTCCACAGAGAAATACTGTTGTGGGAAGCTGAATTTCTAATACAAGCATCAAACAGGGAAGTATAATTAAGCCTCATATCATAAGAAGAAAAAAATAATTCTCTTAACAGGGCACAAACCCAAACAACTCCCTGATCCTTCCTTTTTATGTGGCACAAGAAAGACAAACATTTCATCCTGCCAAAAAACAGAAAACAACAACAAAAAAGGTGTTAGCAAATGTGATCTTATTCCAGCAATGTCCAACCTAAGAGAACAATTTGTGCTTCTGCCAGTAGATACTGCAATTGGATACTATTTTGTGGCAGCAGAATTGTTGTAACTGCTGTGAAGGCACAGCATGCTGCTAAAAACCTGGCAACTTTTATGAATGCCATTTATATTACTGTAGGCTTTCTATAAACAGTGGCAATAAAAAGCTAAACTGTTTTAGGAATAAGATGCAGATATTAAAGATGAGTTTTTCTGCAACGGTAATGCCTTTTGGCAAGTGTGCTGACATTTAAAGACAAAATAAAAATAAAAATAATAAAAGTATCTCTTGGAGATAAAGACTTTGTAACTGCAGCCTCGACAGCAAGCAGAACCCCCTCCCCAAGACAGAGCACAGCTGCAGAAATTAAACAGAATTAGTTTAATTGCTCATCTTGCAAGACCATGGGGACGGAGCACTGCTCCCAGGTAGAAAAGGAATTTATTTTATGGATGAATGTTCAC
The DNA here is from genome assembly GCA_008694505.1 of Cyanoderma ruficeps. Lineage (NCBI taxonomy): Eukaryota > Metazoa > Chordata > Aves > Passeriformes > Timaliidae > Cyanoderma > Cyanoderma ruficeps. The sequence goes on along the minus strand of VZDJ01000594.1, from coordinate 11,531,666 downwards.
AGGGGAAGGAACAAGTTTTTTGACTGCCCTCTAAAGCATGGCTCAACTAGGCAGAGCACAGCTTTACAGGTATTTATGTTGACCAATTTGAACTCATATATTAAGAGTTTGAGACTAGTTTGTTTGTTTAGCTTTGGTTTTTGGTTTGGAATTTTGTTTTGGGCTTTTTTTTTAGCTGTCAAATTTTAGGGTTTCCCTTTGGGTCAGTGGACTTTCCAATGAAGACCTTGGAACACTTATTTATGGGCAACACTGTAACAGGCCATCCTGATGTCACAGATACATATCTGAAAGCTTTGAACTACGTCAGCTTTGTTAGTTCTCATTCTAGCCATAATTTCTATTGATTTCTAGAGTTAGAGGGGTTTCCTTTCAGTCAGGTTCAAAATAAATTGTCTCCAGAAGATCTCTGAGCAGAAAATGGCTGAAGGTTAAGGAATATGTGTGGTCTAGTTTTATATTCTTCACTAGTCATGTCCATCACCAGAGACTGGCTACTAGAAGGCTTTGCTCTGAACTATTGAACATGTTCCCCTGTTTGCATTTGCTTCTGTATTGGTGATGTTTTCCATCAAACAGCTGCTGGGCAAAAAGAAAGGGGGACATGATGGGAAATATTTTGCTGGTTTTAAGCTCCAGGATCCTTTCATACAAGAACTATATACTGTATACTAGAAAATCAGGCATGTGGACACTGTCGCACCTTGCAAGAATTGTCCCTCTACGCCAGGAGCCCTTTTAAAGAGTTTTAAAGAGGGTGTGCACAAGCCTGTTTTATGCTTTCCAGCGTGATTTAAAATATTAATAGAATCCCACTCATGCCTAATCACAGAGAATTTAGAAAATTTGATATATTGTAAACTTATGGGGTACTTATAGCCATTTACACTTAATCATGGGCTAATGGAGTAGTGTGGGAAGCTGAGGCGTGTGCAGCTTTCCCGACAGAAAGCTGCTGCAAATACACTGGGCACCTGCTCCCCAGCCCAGCAGTGGGGCCCAGGTTTGTAGGACTGTGTCTAAGATTAGGTTTAGTTCATTGTCTGCAGCACTAAAATTATGCCGACCCAAGCTGAGTTCAGTGCCTGCTATTTATCTTACCTGGAGCAGGATAACAAGAGGCCATGATACCCGTGCCTGCTCTCCTGATCGTAGGTGATTATTTCTCCCACGTTGTAGGAGGCTGTGAATGTAAATATAGCTAAATATAGTTTTACCCCTATTTCCCTATTGTTCCACACAAGCTTGTATTCTCTCTGCTGCATTTGGTATTAGCTGTCTTGCAGAGCTTGGTACAATATATAATACTTTTTGTTTTGAAAATGAGACTTTATTCTGCCTTCTATTTGAGGACTTCTGGTGAACAGATCGACATTTTCTCGAAGTTATTCAGTATGAGAATAATTAGGGACATTGAAGCATGAAGTTTGAGGGGAAAATGGAAAAGGAAGGCAGATTCACTGGCTATATATCACTTCTTTAGGGATGGTATTTACTGAGCACTGAGCTTCAACATCCAAGCTCTTTGCATTGAATTCTCTGACTTCAAGGCTTTGTTTCTCTTGTTTGAATTGTAAGGAATCCAAAATCAGCATAATGGAGCTTTTTTTCCAAAAATAATTGCTCTCCACATTAAATCTGAAATATTTGCTTACAATGACATTTTGAGTAAAAGTTTAAGCCCACATGAATTTGTGAGAATTGGGTGATGTGACTTAAATGGTTTATGAATATATTTTAAGGAACTTATTTAAATCTTTCCTGAAAAATGCACAGAACTTTTTTTTTTTTTCGGAGGCTAATCCCCAGTTTATTCATTAAATAAATGTTTCTGCAATTTTCAGTTGCTGAGGAAACAAATCCAAAAACTACCAAGAGTCAATCTGCTATTAGTGGTAGTATCAGTAATTAGATTTGCCAAATCTGTTTGACAAGAGCCTCCACAACCTTCACATGCTTTCCCTAGTGGGCTCTTACACCCAGAGCTCCATCAGGGTGATGAAAATCTACCTTCAAAGCTAACTGAGCGAGGCTGGGCAGAGTGTGCAACTAAGCTCTCTACACACAGAGGTGTCATTTGGGCTTCTTCAGGATACCAGGGTTCTGTGGCAGTGAGCTGAGGGGAAACAGGGTCTGCAGGGTACCAGAATCTCTCTAGAGGAGTTGCTGGATTTCACTCAGCACATCCCACACCTCTGGAATGACCTTAAACATATTTTTGTAGAGTCACGATGTTACTGAGGTAGAAGATCATCTAATTCAAACCCCGTGATCCAAGTAGGGACAGCTAGGGCAGATTGTCTACAGTCCTGTCCAGTTCTTTCTAACCATGGCCAGGGATGGACACTCCATAACCACCCTTTGCAACCTGTTCCAGTCCTTGTGTACCCTCACACTAAAAAGTTTTTTCCTGCATTTTGAGGCATTCAGATGCCAGGGCAGCTTAGAATATTAATCCTGTTATGTCTATCCTGAGTGCTATGGTTACCAGCCATCTTTCATTGACATGCCCAGATCCTTTTTTGCATAGGGGTAGGAAGTGCAGGCAGCTGTGTGCAGGACTGGGAGCAACATGCCAATGACAAAAGATGTTTCAAACCAGTGTCCCTTTAGTTGCTAAAATCAGAGTATATCACATTAAATTCACAGTGGTCAGATTCATGTGATGTGTAACATGATGTGGCTTTAATTTATCTGATACTCAGATTTGCTTGTGTCCCCTCAGGAGACCTTATATTTCCCAGTATATGCTGGGATATTTAGAAGTACACTCCACCTGTTCCATGGGGCAGAGTGTCTTGGAAAGAAAAGAGTCATACCTGTCACTTCCCTGCCTCCACCAGGAGGGCAGGAGCTGGGAAATCTCACCTAACTTCTATCCAAAGGAAAGAACATCAGCATCATATACATAATTTCTAAAATTTGCTAGTGGCATAAACATACAGGGGTAATTCACGAGGCAGGGAGGAATCAGTTATGCTATAGGAAGGCACCCTAGGCAAGACCACATTGATGGAGCTTTTTTGCAAAGAAATAGCAAAAAAGCAAATAGCTTTCCTATTCAGTGCAGCAGCCCAAGGATGTCAGCTGCAGGAGCTGATTAATCTGAGGAAAGCAAGGGTGTGAATGTGAGTTGTGGAATAAGGACTTACAATTAGAAATTGAAAAACAGGTATGTTTTATTTCCAGCTGAGACGCACAGGGGGATATCTTCTCCAAACCGTGCGAACCTGGTCAAGACAAGGTCCAGGCTGAAATACACATTGATCCCACAAATCCACACCTTCCCACCCCCCATTCCCTGCCTTCTCTCACTTCATATTCTAATTAGCTGCCATGCCTCCTGGTGGTCGTGAGTTGGGGTCCTGGGAGGAAGGCCAATGTCTTCCTCAGCTTGGTCTTTGCTTCTGGGCAGGCGCAGTGGAGGTCTGGCTATTATTCAGGTCACTTTGTTCTTGCCGAACATTAGGAGCTTGATTTTGCTGGATTCAAACCGTAGATTTCTACTTTATTGGTTTCTCAAAATACTTAAGTCTTGCTTTACTGAATTTTCACGATCTACATCTTATCTTAATAGTTTTTACCTGGCAGCTAAATTCCTACGTGCGCTGCTACCAGTTCTTTCTGCGTAACGTTTTTCTGTTCTTCTACTTTTTCAAAAATCATTACACAAATCATATATATTTCTGCTTTCCCTTCACCTGCTTTAGCCTGTTATATGCTTCTAAAATTCTGAACTTTCATAGCCATGTGTGTCCCCCATTCCAGAATGCAGAGCGAGCAATCCTGCGGTCAGTGTCGGAGCGCGGCTGCTCCCGCTGCAAAGGCAGAGCAACTCCTTGTGTCATGTTCAGCTCCCAGGACCTGGTCAGTGACTGGAGGAGTGAAATATGACATCTCAGAATGATGGTGTTTATCCAGTGGCTGCTGCAAGGAGGAAACTGCTTCCCCAACCAGCCACGGCTCTCTTCAGCCTTCAGTACCATGGTGAAGCTGAACTTCCTGCCCGCACAAACTCATTTTATTCCGTCATTGGCACACATGTTTACAATTTCTCTCTACCCTACACCAAGAAGGACATTCACTTGGCCTACAAAACATCAAGCCCTAAGTTTATGTGGGGCCAAAGCTTCATTCCATCCTCATTCCACAGATAACACCTTAAGCCTTTTTGTCTCTTTTGTTTTGACATGTTCTACTGGAATAATCAAATATCCATGATGATCATGGTTATTTTAGCTCACCTAGTTTATGCACTACCAAGTGCTGAGTAGGACCAAGGGGCTGCCCTGCCTGGGACTGTCGCCAAAGGGGTCAGAGTGACTGTGTGTGAGCCTGGGTGCTGTCTGTGGGTGCTTCTCCTCATGCTTCCCTGCATGTGCAGTCACTGGATTAGCAATATGAGGTTGCACATCCTTGCCTGTTCCCTTCAGAGTCTGTGCAGAGGTGTTTGCAATGATTTATTTTATTTATTTTGAAGATGTTGGTATTGCTTTCTGCCTCTAGCTTCCTGTGGCAGCAATTTTTGTGGATTTTTATAATCTAGTGGAATTTCAGGGTGGGTTTTTTGCCTTTGTTTTTTTTTGGTGTTATTATTATTATTATAATCACATAACAATGTAGCTTAGGTCCTGCTATGAAGATCAACACTCTATCCAACACTCACCTAATGTAATATCCCTTGGTACCTTTCCAGTGAAGGACACCAGCCACCAGCCATTCCCTTTTAGTCATTCTCTGCCTTTCTTTCATCTTTCTATGACAGAAGCAGCAACAAAACCAGATTTCACCCAATGGCAGGGTAAGGAGTGTTGCAGCATCTCTTTCTGCTCCAAGATGGAGCTGCATGCCTGCTAAATGGAAGCAATTAATAACATCACCGTTGCTATTATCTGAGAATTTTATCTTGTGTTGATTGGATATTTGGAAACTTACTGATTGTGTCCAGTAGAACAAAGCTGGCTGAAGAAAAATCCATACGCAGTCATAATTTCAGTCAAAATCTGAATATCTCTCCTTGCAGATGTGATTGTATAAACCTAGGCTATCATTCTGCATGACCTAAGCTCAAACAGGACAAAACATGTCCCATGTTTCTAAATCCTTGAGGACAGGACCATGTATCTTTTTCTTCAAGACACAGGGTGTGCCTCAAGTATTTAAGGACTTCATCCTACTACTATCTACAGGAACTTCACCTTGTAGTAACACCTCACCTAGTAACAGCACACCATTCAAGTTTTCATAGCATGAGCAATCACAAAAGGAGAATTTCAGAGCCATGCATGTGGTGGTGGATTTTAAGCTAATGCCTCGAGAAAGAGAAGAGAAGCAGCACTATGATGTCCCTGACCCTTGGAACAAAATGATGGTGTAGCTCAAATAGCTCACAATAATCTGTCGGCTTAATATCTGAAACAAAATATCAATGTAGAAATCTGAAAAATGGGTATGTTTGAGGAACTCTATCCTCCCCAGTGATAAGCAAAAATAAAAGGTAAAATTTATCAGACACACTATTGGGAATTCATTGAAATCTGTTCTGTGGGAAGTGATGTGGGCAGATATCTTCCCCCAGCAGATCCATTAAGCAACTTTCATAGAAATAATTTGAACTTGTCAATTCCATTGCTACCATAAGAACTTTGCAAGTTTTTTATAAGCTAGAGTTGATGAAATTCTACTGCTTGCTATTGCAAGCACTTGATCCATCCCTTTGAGTGGAATTTTTTTCTGCAGCCAGAAGCAACTTGGATTCTTCACAACAGGAATAAAAGGATTATAACCTGCAGTTAAAACTTGATGATTATTTTTTTCTTCCTTTGAGAGGAGAATAAGAAAATGAGAATAAGGTTTTTGTTGACATATCCCTGATTATTTTTTATCCTTTTTCTTTATGAAAATTTTAGGAAACAAAAATTGTTCAGTGAAAGTGGATGTCTCCATTAAGAAGAAAGGTTCTGTAGAAGCAAAAACATTCAAAAAACTATTTAGCCTCAAACAACCTGATTCTCAGATGTAGTCCATCCCCCTGAGGAAACTTAAGTTTGATTTATTTGGCTGAGGAAAAGCAGCCTTTGGCACTCCCTCACTGGTTCTTTCCACTTGGGATTTTGCTAAAATGGCTCCCGTGATATTTGCTGGCCATTTCTGCAGATATCTGAAGTGTAGATCTGTTTAGAAGAGAAAAGATCTAGAGAATGAATCTATCTGTTCAGGTGCACCCCTTACTCTTTCTTTGCTTGAAGAAATTTTTCTTTGAAGGGTGAAAATACTGGGGTTTTTTCTGTCAGCAGCACCAAACACGGTGTGATCTGTGTCTTGAGGTTGTTAGGATGATTCTCTGCAATCTCTTGGCCTGGGTGCCAGCTTGGAAACATGGCTGCAAACACAGAATATCTGCTCTGGTTTTGTTCTCCATGTGGTTAATACCTTTTCTTCCTGCCCTAGAGAAATCTCACTGCCTGTATATAGAACACATTGCTGATTTCTTTGAACTTCATTTATTTACATTCTCACAAATCCCCTTTAATCAGGCTATTTACTAAATTTGTTTTCTCCAGAAATAGCACGGCATTAACTTGTGACAAATGACATTTCAGCTTGTGACATCTCTCACTTAAATTAGTTTCAAGTGATTTTGAGTAAATTTGTGATTACATTAAGCATGGGTTTTAAAAGAATATTTTGCCATCCAGTATCTCACATAATAATGAGGTAGAAACCCCTTCCATCTCAGCTTCCTTTGGCAGTATGCAATGAGCTCAGTGAATTCAAGGGCTAAACCATTAAGGTTTTGCACAGAAGAATGAGAAGAATTGAATCACAGAGCATTAAGAAGAAAAGATGATAGAAGCATGTCACAATAAATCCAGGTTCTTAAGGGCCTGTTAAGGGGGGTAGGAGGGAAGATCCCCAGTAATCTCTATATATCTGACAAGTATCAGAGGGAAGTGTGTATCAGTGTATCACTCAAGTGCTCTCTAATCCTTCTTCGAAATCCTAATAATCTGTAGGACTATATGCATTAAGTAATTTCTTCTCTATTGTAGAAAATAATGTTTAAAAACATAAAAATTCAGCAGTTTAAAAGTAAACATTAAAAAATGAGAAAGAAATTTCTCGTGATTGAGTAGGGAGATCCTGAATTAAAATATTCATTTTCAAAAGACCTAAGAGGACACATGCCTCCATTTCTCACCATGTAGGCAAAAAGAGGCCACTGAAAAGGCCTCTAAACCTAAAAATCTCTGGTGTTAGGTGTTGCTTACAACCCTTGTGTGACCTCTGTCTGAGCCAGGAATAAACCTTACTGTGAGGCTTGGAAAGATTTTTTGCCCCTCTCCCAGCAGGGATCATTGGTCTCCTCCCATGTTCAGAAACCTGGTGGAGGGCCAGACCCTGCAGCTTCTTTCCAGCAGCAGTGTGGACACGAGCCCTGCAAGAGCACCTGTGGGAAAGGCTGAGGCTGATACTCAACGTGGGGTTTGTGCCATGTCTTCTGGACAGACAGACAGCCCAGGGTGGGCTTGGTGTGTTATTTTATAGCAGAAACCTCCTGCATACTCTCCTAGCACTGGCAGCACACTCTCAGACTGCCTGCTAGGTGAACAGGGAGCTTTATTTAGCCCAGACAAATGGAAATAGAAGGTCTTTCCCATTCCCCAGCACTGTAGCTCTTCTATTGACTAAAATCTCAGTAAAACTAACTGCTATTCAAGCTATTGATATTCTACTATACAAGGTTTCAGCTGTGTGTCACTGCATATATCAAGGATTCTTAAAAAAAATGTATTAAGGAGCAGCTGTAGTGTCTACCCGAAAATATTGTCAAAGTTTCCAGATCCCAAGAGGTTATGAGAAATCAGAGAAATGTGAGGGTTCTTTTAATAGCAATAAAAGTCTAGTTTGATTTTTATCGATTTTTTTTATCACTTCAGTCTTTAATTTGCGTTTATGTCACATTCTCTATCTTTTCTTCAAAATCACAAGGAATGGAATCTATTTGAAAAACAGTGAAAAAGCAAGAAAAGAAAAGCCAAGGCAGAAGTGTGAACTGGTTTACTGTTGTTGAGCTTAAAACATAAAATATTTTGAAAGCCAGAAAGAAATGTAATGCTGTTCCCTTTGTTTGGAAAAAGAAAGAAATTCTGTTTACCTACAAATAGCTCAGTTAAAAAAATAAAAGTTATTGCTAATTAAAACAAACAATCACTCAGGAAAAAGAAAATTAATGGCAATCAACCATTCTTACTCCATTTGCGTGTGGTTATTTCTTCTTTTTTTCATATATACTCTTTTTTATGAAAGGATTGAGTTTAACTTGAAAGAACCCTAAAAAATAGTCACTTTGTCAAATAACCACATATAAGCACCAGGGAACAATTAGACTGTGGTAAAGAAGACATGCTTTTTGTACTAGGAGTTCTGATTTCAGTTGCTAGAAACCTTTCTTGCAGCTGGTTTATGTTCTGATGAATTCCATCTCTTTCTTTCAACAGTAAAACAAAAAGGCACATAATTTTAGACTTCAAAACTCTTTCTATACATTTAAGTTTGTTTTGGTTTGCTTTTGGGTTTGTTTCTATGTCCCTGCCCATGACAAGCAGTCAATCTTCAGTACAAGCTTTATGATTTATAGCTCATACAACTGGATCAAAAAAGCTTCTGAGGTTCAGGTTGTTATATCAGTCTTCCCCAGAACTACAGGATATAAATAAACATGGAACATTTAGGCTGAATATGGTAATAAAAGGCCACATATCTTGACTTCTGCATTTAGCTGCTAAAAGGCAGGAAAAAAAATTGAATATGCATGGAAATTTCAACTTCAAACTGGTGACTTTATTTATCAATCCCCTGAAAGCCTTCTTAAGACTATTACAAGTGTGGACAAACAGAAATAATACTGAAATCAAATGCTATTTGCAAACTCATTTGAAAGGTGAGACACTCAAAAGATTCTGAGTGGGAGGAGGACTTCACATGTTGGAAGAATCCATAGGCTCTACTAGCTTTAAGGCTTGGTTTGCTCTTCTTTCTGTTTTCCATGCCACAGCGGTTCTGCTCCATCCTTGGGGTCTGTTTCTTGCAGAAAGGTTGGGTTCTGTCCTCTTCCCAGGCTGCACAGCTGTGTAACTGCTCTCTGACAGTAAATAGGATGGTACTGGTGGGTGGCAGGGATAATTTTATGACTGGGATCATATATATTTCCATGTATTTTTTTTTTAAGTAAAATGAATAATCTGATAAGAAAAAGAAATATAAAAGGAGACACATCTAAAGTTCTTTGTTTGGGAAATATGTCCCAAAATATGCTCACAAAACCATATTTCTGACTCATTTTTCCAATAGAGTTAAATTGAAAGGGGTAACTATATAGCTGTTTCTCTCACATGATCAAAGTTCAAGGGAATTTTCATAGGTATATGAAAGCTTAGAAATAAAAATGCATCAGATATGTAAGAATATGTTGGCAGTGAACACAGAGGAAAAAAATTCTGAAATTTGAGTAACAGTTTTAAAACTAGGTATTTCTCATGGAGAAGCCCCAAGAAAGATTCCATCCTGAAAATCAAATAATGATTTGTTTCCAGCTTGCTCCCTGCTAGCATGTCAGGTCCATATTTTTGACGTCCTCAACCCTGGACCTTTTCAGCTTAAAAAAAGCTGAGTGGGTGCAGCAAACTGCTCTATGGAGAGGCAATGGAGCTCATGTGGTAGGAAGAAATTTATCATAGGCAGGTACCTGCACCAATGGCCAGAAACCAGGCGAGCCTTTTGTAATTCCCATCTGAACTGCCACCAAAGCTGATGGCACTTGGCTGGCCATTGCCAGTCAGTGTGAACTATTCCATGTTCATCAAAGTTGTCTCTGACTTGCAATGACCTTTAGGTGACTCATGTAACAGCAAGAACCTTCAGAGAGGAAAGTGTTGGGAAGTGGAAAGAGAAGAGGAGAAAGAGGTTAATATTTCCATCTGAAAAATGTTTTGAGGGTGTGCATGAGATGGGAAACATGGATTCATATAACAGGCAGAACTGAGCTTGTTGAGGATTCTGCTTATGTTAACATATCCAAATTGCAGATGAGAAGAGTTGTTTTCATTAAAATTATTTAATCATAGACATCTCAAAATATGTCAGAAATATAAAGAGATAAAGAAACCAAGGAGTCTGGGAACAAAATGCTGATGACTAAAGACATTGTTCATAAAGCTGTGATTAAATATTTTTCTGTCAAAACGTCTCTGTGGACAGAATAGTTTGGTTTTTTTTACAGAACATGTTTGTCCAATATATTTAAATTTCAGTGTTTTCCTATATCTTATCTTCAATAAAAATATAGCTAAGAATGGAGAGAAATGGTTTAAAATATTTTTACTCAGAAGTTAATCTCCAATCAAATAATATTGTAAGTTCTGTGAGTGCAGAGGAAATTTCAGTGTTTGTTAAATAATAGCAAAAAAATGTAATAGCAAAAATAATAGCAAACCCCCCCCCAACATTCATATAAATTGGGGATTTCAAAACAAAATCTTCTTTTCCATTGCTAAAAGTGTTTTCAACTTTGTGACTTTTAAAATTGAAGAGCTGTCAAGAAGAAACACCTTTAGGTAATGCATTGCATTTATATCTCTCTAAAAGAGGTTGAATTCAGAGTATTGATTTACGTAGAAAAAGAAAAAAGCCCTTGCAGGGTCTCTAAACCTTTTACTTTTTCAGCTTTCTAACTTCAAGGCTTTATTGTATAGCAGATTTACATCTGACATTTGGAGTAAATTTCAAGAGGTCTCAGAAGAACCTGAGCTCTACATGCATGCAGTACCCTTTAAAGTCTAACAGCAGAGATGCTCTAGTCCAGGCCTGCATTAAAGAAAGCAGAGCTGAGTAATTTGACGCTCTCAGACTTCAGATTTGTGGGCTGTTATATCCAATCAGTGTAATCATTATAGTGTTATGCTCAAAAAAATGCTGTTCTACAGCACCATCTCTGCCTCACTAACATAATAACAAATACGGGGCTTCAGTGATGTGGTGCAGTTCGAATTACCTTGTATGGTATGAGTATCCATAAACAAATATACTAAACTTTTAATGTAATTTCTTTCAAGTAGGAAAAATAGCAATATGTCAACTTATGCAGACTGTAAACCCATTAAGTAAGACATCAGTGTGTTTTATCAGTCCTGCCTCTTCATATGAACCATACAAAATTTTGTGACCCTTCCAAAACCGCTCACAGCCTTCATCTGTTTATCCACAGGGATTTCTGTGACACTCCATGTGCCCTCTTATCCAGAGTCTGCTCTAACACTTGACTGGAGTCAGCATTTAACAGAGGAACCAGAGAGGCACCTACACAGACACAAATCTAGCTTGTTATTGTTTTTATTTAAAGCTTTCCCTTATCCATTCCCACTTCTCATTCACTTATTGTTGGACTAATCCCAGTGCATCTGAAGATTTTTCTTTGCTATGACAACAGTCTCAGTTTTCTGTAGTTCCCAAGCCAGTATAGCCGGACTGCAGATATATATGCTTCTGGGTACATGGTTGTTTTTTAATCCTTTTTTATTCATCTGATTTGTGACACTGCAAAATGCAATTTGTGACACTGTAAACAAGACATATGTCTTGTTTGGGCTTCAGAGAGGGAAAATGCTATAAGAGAAGTAAGATTTTTTTGTGTCTGTTTTTCCTGGCCTCTCTCCCATTATTTTGACTGCATTACACTTTGGAGACCTTTTTTTTGTATATCTGAGTAACCATCAATCTGCAAAAATAGCACTTAGTCAGAGGTAATAAACAAAGAGGTGTTTGCTTTTTAAATTTTGATTTTTGGTTTTGATTTTTTTTTTAGTGCTATCTGGCTGGCAAACTCTCTAACTTTCCAACAAAACCATTCTAGATTTCCATGCTTGCTTGTTTGTGAGCCAAGGTGATAATTTTTTCCACTCTGTTGTATTTCAGCTTGAAAAGAACATTCTTGTGCAGTAAAAACAGCAATGTGCATGGAATTTGTGGGGCAACAAAATGAAATATGGCAGAGCAAAGTGGAAGGACATCCCAAAGAGCTCATGCCAACCACTGCACTACTGCACAACTCAGTTTCCCTTCCTACACAAATGTAGTATGTTGTTTTTCCCTTTTTGAAATACTAATGGTATCAAGGCTCAAAAACCAAAACAAAATCAAAAGTGAGTATCAAAACCATGATGCTTCAGGTGACATAAGAAAGATTTGCTTTTATCCTGTTATCATCATTTGTGGCTGGGAGCCCGTGTTTCTGGCAGAATATACAAGCACCAGGATGCTCATTCCAGCTGGTATGTGAGGTTGCATTTTCTTCCATCAAGACAAGTCAGACACAGATTACCAGCTGCCTGACACTTCCTTCATGAACAAAGAATTGGATCCCCCAGTAATTACTTTTACCATGACTTCTATGAGCCCCTTGTCAGGCCCAAAATTTGGATTAGAGTCACATTTCTAAGAGCTAAAGGGCTTACCTGAGATACGTAGGATGTATGCTGGATGTGCTCATAGGGATTAAGAGAAAAATGAATATCCAGGTCCCACAGAAGCAAGCACAAAAATGCCACTAATGTCAGTAGAAGCTGGATAGGACTCCTAAAAAAATTCCTAAGTGAAAATAGGATATTTCTAGTTATATCTACAAGGAAAAATGTCTCTGGAGAATTGCTCCCTGTAAAATAGTGATTCAAGATTTGGAGATTTTGTGTTTCCTTATTTCACTTTTTCCCATAGTTATCATGCACAGACAGATGTGAACCAGCTTTGGAGCCGTGTGTAACATATCACTATATTGTTTAGAAAGATGCAATACTCTGTAGGTATATTTAGGTCAAAGATTTTTCTCACAGTTTTACAGTGAGTGTTGTACATAAAAGGATAATGTAGTTGTGAAAAATATTGTAGTTTGAGGTGATTTCAATGGGAAAAGGGCTTTGTATGAATCACCAATATATTGCAAATGTTCTTCATCCTATGCAAGCACAAAAACCTCTAATGCCTTCACTTGGAATGGAAGAACTATCGAAATAGAACTTTTCCCCTAATCACTCACAACAACCATCAGCTCCTGAGAGAGGGTGTGAAGGAAGTATTCTAAAACTCCTCAAAATCAATTGAAACATTTTTGGCTGTTGAATAATTTGGAGTGAGCACTGAGGGAGGAGTGGCAGTTTCTCTGAGAAACTTAAACTTGTTTGGGTAAGTCCTAGAACAGGCTTTACTTTCTAAAAGTGCTCAAATCTCTTTCACGTTCAAATTTGGCTTATTCTCACCTCAACACTCTTTGAAGCAAAGCACTTAATAAGTCATTAAAACAGGGAAAGGGATAATATTTTTTCTCTTGTTCAAGCTATATTTATATATAGTAGGTACATAATGAGCACAGTCCAGAAGAAAATATATAAAAAGCTATTAAAATGAGTAAAGATGAGAGACATTGGAGATTTTCACTTCAGAAACAGAAAATTCATAAGAATTTGCTGTGGTGTTCCCTAAATGTGAAAAATATCTCTGAAAAGATGAAGAGAATAAACTTATTTCTGAAGATAACATAATGAATTCAGCTACATGTAGGTTAGACACTGAGGAAAGATTTCTAGTAGTGGGAATTGGGAAGCAGTCAGGGATCGCCTAGGGACACATAGGATCCAAAAATATTAGAAAATGGCTGTCAGGAGAGTTGGGTAGAGCCAATCTTACTCCTGTGTTACCTCTCTCATCTCCTAAATGAAACTGATTATATCTGTTGTCTTGCAACATAGTTCTCCTTGGATCATTAACTACCTCCCACCTGCCAAGACCCCAAATTTTGAACAAGATTTGATTTGTTATTATCATGTTCATCTCCTACACTCAATGCTCTGACTGTCTGTGTATTGGTGATCCAAATCCTCATTAAATCAGTGATTACCAAAGTTTTTTTAAATCCACGTACAAATCCCAAATCTTCTTTTTATTGTGTATTCATCCTGCAAATTTGGAAATGTAGTAATTTTGTAAAATGATCTTTGTCTTGCTAAGGTTACTGTTCGTTGGTTCTGGATTTGCTTGTATTGCTGTCCAATGCAGACAGTTGACCTTATTTTTATCAATTTATTCCCCAAAGAATTTTTCATCTAAAATTCTAAAATAATTCCCATTTAATTTTATACACATTATTGTCTTTGGCTGCTAAGCACCAGACAAAGTAAGATTAATCCTCTTTCAGTGGGGGGGGAGGAAGGAAAAAATGTGCTCTTGAATCTATTATCAGCCAACATGTGTATTTTTCCAAACTCTTGCCTCTTGCATTATGCAAGCTCAAAAATTATAATAGTATTCAATGTTTCTTAACAAGAATGAGCTGTGCCTAATGCATCAAATTATCACAGTGGCATGATAGCAAAATTATTTTTTCTTCATTATCTTCCATAGTGCTAAGTATTTTAAATCCATCATGTATATGAATTAATCTGAGTTCATGTTTTAATGCTTTATGTGGACAATTGTCTCAGATCCTCCAAAAAACAAATTCAAAAGCAGTAGTAAGTTAAGTTACAATTTTTATTGACCTGAAATTATACCCTCCTGACAAGTTCTTTCCAACATGTTTTTAAATAATTTCATCTTAACTTCTGGCAAAATTTCAAGGTTACGTATAAATGTGGACAATGAGTTTTCAAACATATTAATTAGAGCTTTTCTAAATAGGTTTATTAAGCCCTGGTAATGAAAAAGACCATGCTGATACATAAATATTGAATTTAAAATTCATCATCCCTACGTTTTGGACAATTTCTTTTCTATTGTTGTCTTAGGGTTTTTTGTATGTGTAAATTTGATGCCAGTATTAAAACCTCGGTATGGAGGATAATGTTTGTTAGTTCACGTCACAAGTTTGTTAGTTCAAAGCTTGACATTTAGTCACTAAAAAGGTCTTGGTGCATGCTCCATTTTTATTTAGGAGGGATGTGGCTTTTGTGTGGGTATTACTGATAGTAGAAGGGGTCAAAATTGACCTACAGAAAGGTTTCTGTGTACATCAGACCTGATACGAGCGGGAGAATCAGGACAGTTTTGAGGGTTTAGACTCGGAAGGGGTATGATTTGAATAAGGTCAACAAATACTGGCCAAGTAAAAAGACTTCTAAAAGCAGACTGATGATCTGTATCAGAAAAATGTACATGGTGGAAGGAAGTTGAAGACTTTTGACTCTTTAATAGTAAAGTCCCAATGCCTATTTGACACAAAAGGCGGTTTAATAATTGGAGTAATTCATCTAGAGATAGGTTGAATTCTCCATCCCTGGAAATCAAGGATTGAAAACCTTTTGAAAAGTAGATAAAATTAGAATTACAACCTTGATGCAGAAATGCAGACAATAGTTGACTCATATCCTCCAAAGCACAAATTCACAATCAAGAGTAAATAAATGAGTCAAAGTTATTTAGCCTGTCATATGGAGGATGCTGGAGGAAATTATCAGCTGACATTTCGGTCTTTAAAAGTGGTGTCTGAATTGCTACTTTACATCATGATTTGTTTTTTTTAACATATTAACTATCAGACTATCGTCTAGAATTCTTTTATGTTGGCCTTTTTTTAATGGTACAACTTTCTCTCTATTTCTTTTTCCTTTCCGCATCCTGGTGATGTCTTATAATCATAAATAAGCAAGAAATTAATTTTTAATTTATTTGTTTTATTTAGTTGAAAATATGTGCTCATCGATTGTGGAAATTAGTTCTCTAAATATAAATAAAAACCAAATTTTTCTGATTCCTGATACTATATTTCAGAGGTTGAAATCTAATTTACCCCTACTAAGAATCCAGACCAGCAGAGATATTTTTTTATATCAGATTATCTAAACATGGCAACTCAGCAGCTGAGAACCACCATAGACAAATGAGCTAAAATATGGTCAGGCAGGTCATTTCCCTGGAGAAGCAGAGCTCTGCAACTTAATACTTCCTTCACTCCTTGTATTTTTTCATAACAGGGTATCACTTGTACTCCTTTGACAGATACTGCCAAAATTGCTGTTTGTGTTAAGTGTAATAAATTCTAACTCATAGTGCTCTGGGACCTGTCACTAAGTCATTTAAAAATCCTTTGAAAAGCATTTTTTACATGAGAGTATTTGGGATATACCACAGACTAAGCAACCAAATGAAAATAAAATGTGTGACTTAAGCGAAGTAATAAGTTAACGGTTCCTAAATACCATAGTTATGTCCTTTATAGACCCCAGGCATGGGAAACAGAAATACTATACTTTTTGGGTGATTCTTTCAACTCTACTGGAATCCAGATTACAGGGTAAAATATAATTTAATTTTAAAAGTGAATTTTCAAATCCATTTTCTTAGGAACAACACTGCTGTGACTGACCTTGAAAGATTTGTCTCTTTATAAACTTACTCCAAAACATCCTGCCACTTCTTTTTCTTTGCCAGTGCCTGAAGCTGAGATGTATTGATGTTAGTTTTCAGCATTATTATTTGTTCTGCAGAGTGAACTTATTGTGTAATTAGATCTACCAGTACCGGTAGTTACCATCAGCTGCCACCCAGAATTATTGGGTAAAACAGTCCTCCACAGAAGCCTCTTGCAGTTATTCTTGTGTTAAATCACACTGTGTCATTCCCCAAAGCATCCCACAACCAGTTGTGTGCTGCATCCTAAGGAAAAGGGAACAGAAAATCACAATGGTTTCTAGATAGAACAAAAATGATGGCAGTATCATCTTTCCTTCAAACTCTTTCTGGGCTCCTGTGATCCTTGCAAAGAAGTGACACATTTGTGTGGTCCCTAGAATGTGCTGATAACACCTTGCTTATGGTATAAAGATACCACTGGGAAATCTCAGAGATAAGCAGCAGTTAAACTCAGGCTGTTTATTGAAGGGTCACACATGTTGACCCTTTATCCACTGGCATTTGGGCCTGTGCCTGTGATTACTACATCAATCAGTCATACATAAAAGGGAGGATTGCCATGTTTTTCATATTACCAGCCAGTGCAGTGCAAAAACAAACAAACAAAAAACCCCAAACCAGGAAAAAAAAAAAAAAAAAAAAAGAAGAAAGACATGGGAGTTGATTTGATGCACTCCATTAGAGGTCTCCATGTCTGCATGGCAGGTGTGCCAGCAAAGAGGCTCATGCAGGTGGGCAGCCTCAGCCCCCACGTCTCTGCCTGACAGGTGATGGTGCCCCCACCTCACGAATGGACACTCTCGATGGCAATGGACCCATGGCTTTGGCCATGGCTTCAGCACACACTGTGCCCTTGAGACAGTACCTTGGGCCTTCTACTATAAACATCAGGTGAATTGACACCTGGAAGGTGCCACTTGAGCACATCAAAACACTAACATAAGTATTCCAGCCTGCTCCAGGTGCCAGCTGTACTCATTCACTGTCTCATACCAGCCCTTGATTTTGCCAACATAAAGCATTCCACAAGTAAAATGCTCATGTACGAACAGCTCTCAAAGAATTATTCTAGAACTTCTTAAACACTCATAGCAGTGGAAGGCTCAGTGCACTCAGCATCTGAGTGCCATATAAAGTAATAGAGAACTACTGAGCAAAACAACTTGTCCACAGTCAGATACCAACACAAGTAATGGCAGCACACATTCCCTGTGGCAAGGGCCTCGTGTACCTTGTAGTTTCCTATCACACCAGATCCATACACAATTCTGCTTTGATTTTATATGAGACACACTGGTTCCATGAGATATTTCCAGGGATGGGAAAATTATAAGAATGCTTGCTGCTCTGCAGTGGGGTTTTGTTTGCTTCCGTGTGCTTGAATAGCCTGAGGAATTCACAAATATGTTTGATTTGCATTGAGTGAAGAACCTTAGAAACTGCTGGGAGGAGCAATGAGAAGCACAAGTTAATACAGCAAGCGATTTGTTGGTGTGAAACTCTCATTCATTTCTTGTAAAACTAGATGGTTTTATTTAGTTGTCCTACGATGGCATATTCCTAAGCTGGGATCAGAGATGGGTAGCCCAAAACGTCTTGTAGATCGCAACAAAGAGCATAGAGTTCCTTGGAGTTCATCCCTCATTCCAGGAAGGGTTTGAACCATGGGGTTTTGCAGCCAGACCCACCTGCAGGTGTTCTGAAGACATCTTCTGCATACAGTGTCCAGTGCTTGATTTATGTACAAACATCTGGAAGCCTACACACTTCACTCCGTCATTTCATGACAAGGCATGGGTAAACAGTTCTTCCAGTGGGAAATTACATGTACCTCTAGCCCAGTCTCTACAGTATTTATTGACAAGTATTTATTGACTGTCCTCTGGGGCCTTCCAGAGTCTCACAAAAGATTAAATAGGGACCTCTATCATGTCCTTGGAAATGCTGATTGAAAATGTTGGATCAGCGATTATACTGGACATGGATAAAAAGTAGTCATCTATCACTAGTGGTTAATCTCTTTTTCAGAAAGGAGAGCATATTGATCAGAATCAGAATGCTTGAAGTTAGGTACACTTTAAATGACAGTATTGGCACTCAGACATGCATCAGTAAGGCTATTTTAATGTGTCTTATTTCATTCTGCTCAAATTATTTTATTGGTTCTTCTATCATCTTTCTAAAAACTTATCAATCTCTATTTTCCTCTGTAGTTGTTTTATGCCAGGACATTCTTTGTTGCACTTGCAATGACGTTGCAGGTTTCCAATGCTGTTTTAATTTCACCAAGATTTTTGTTCATTAAGTTACAGTCTCAGAGTGTAAATAGGTAGTGAATCGAATGGACTCGCTTTCAGTCTGTGCCTCTCAGTCCCTGGTGCTGTTCTTGATAAAGCCGTCTTACTAGGAAGTTCCAGAATCATTCCTGAATTGTTAAACAATGCTGAAAAGAAGTCAAGGATATTTTTTCCTAGTTTTAGAGGAATGAGAGTAGTGGGAAAAAGAGTAATTTTATGCCATGTTTTGCATTCTTCTTTTCTCTTTCTTTTTTATAATTAACTTCATTTTAAACAGTGAAATTTTCAGGTTTTCAATCTTACTGCTCTTTCCCCTGATTAACATCAAGAACATGATGAGAAAACATGGTTGTGTACAAGTTTCAAGCAGCCCTGAGTGTTAGCTAAGGGTAAATGCAAAGGGACTACTTCGGTAGATCATCACCTCTGACAGAACCCAAGGCAACTATAAAATGTTGAAAAGGACATAACCCAATTTTCTACTTTGTATGGTTCCTTTCTTTGCAGTAAAAGAGCGTATAAACACTATCAACATTTCAGGCTTTGGAAAATGTCTCCAAGAATTCACACAGGAGAAGAAAAAGTCATGAAACTTTCTCCTCTTGCTGTATTGGCAATATCTTCCTGCAGCCCAAGGTCATTCACAGTAAAAACAGGGGCTGGCTGAATATGACACATTTAATGGGTCAAGCTGGCATGGAATACATGATATATTTTGTAACAAAAGTCAACCTTTTTTTTTCCCCCCCGTGCTGGTTTAATGAGGGAGCTGTCTTCTCATTTGGCTTGACCATTTTAAAGTCCATTTGTAGATTTCTCTTCAAGGTAAACATGTCTAGATCATTAAATGTGCCCTGCAAACGCCATTGTTAACAAAATAGCCTGCTTGATTCCGCACAAAAAAAAATGTTTTGCATATAGGCTACAACCTTGTATGTAAATATATGAAGGGAGCACACGTTACTGACATTACAGGCAAAGCTTGACAAATTACTGCTCCGGAACTGAAGAAGAAAAAGACCTCAGCAGAATTCACTATTTTTAAGGCAAAAGGATGAAAGGAATGGTTTGCAGTTCACCATAAGTACTTGAAGAGGTAGGATTAGTCTTTCTGTCACTGGGAGATTCACAGCTAGCACAGCCAGCTGTAGCTAGAGCCTGCAGTTTATTAGGCTGATAGGACGCTGGTTGCTAATTCTGCATCAGTTCAGGCAGTAATCTGCACTGTGACAGAATGGCAAAGAGTCAATATGACATGTGTGATAGTATATCTTGCAGAAAACTAGATGTGTTTGGATATGAAGTAGGTTCCAGTGTAATTTACAATCTGCTTCAGAGTTGCTTTCTTTGAAGAAAAAGAAAAAAGAAAAAAAGAAAAAAGAAGAGTATTCACCCTTCTACTTTCTGTGCCATGTAACTGAATATAATATTTGAGGTAATTTCAAACAAGCATTTTGGAAATCAGGACCATATGCTACGTAAATTTTCCATCAAAGTCAGAATGCTAAAATGAGTTGTTTGCTGCTGCTGCCGTTTTTCCCAAAATCAACCTTCCATGCAGAATCTTGACAATATTGAAGAAATCGGAAGAAAACACAGATTCTGTAACAAGTTCCATTTTAAGAGCTGTTTCTTTAATCTGTAAAACAAGTCATAACATACTCTGGAGTTATATCTTTTAAATTAAACATTTGGCATGATGCTGTGCTAAGGTGCTCTATGATGCTAAATGAATAACAAATTCTCTGGGACTGCCTTTGCAATTGGATAAACAGACTTGCATGCCATCACAAAGACCTTAATTTACTGCATTTTGTATTGGATTCAGTCATGAGCTGTCAATTATTTACACTGTGGGGTGGGGTTTTTTTGGTTGTTTTCTTTTGTTCGGTTTTGTTCTTTGTTGTTATCTGTGCCTCGACTGTTGTCTACAATTTGTGACACAGTTTTAAACTTTTGGCCTTTTGGAAAAATCCTCATTGAATCAGCAGTTTCTGCTATATGCTTTCAGGCTAGATCCTTCTTAGCACTAAAGGTGTGTGTGTTGGTGTTTCTTTATGTCTGTTGTACATCTTAAAGTCTTCCCCCCTAACAGCTGCACTTGTGCCTCAAATCCACTACATTTTCACCTGTTGTTAACTTTTCTCTTGGAATTTCTTTTATAAAGTCAGAAATTTAAATCCACCAGTGACTTTAAAGGAATCATTATCATCTCACTTCTCTTCTCCTAGTAATGGGCACAGCAAATTGTACGTCGTAGTTTCTAATGCCCAGAAAGCAGCTCGCTTTTCCTTACCATTGTTGTCATTATCTGTTGCTTGCTAATTATAATCTCTTACTTCTTGTGATGACTCTCAAGCAAGCAAGGTCATAGGCTAGAAAAGGGCAGTTGTTTGACACAGTCATTGTTATTAATCTACACAGGTTGCCCCAGCCTATGTGTCAGGACCTGCCTGCACAGCCAGGTCTGGGCTCAGTCCGTCCTCACTTTGTGCTTCCTCTGGCTGTGCTGGCAATGGCAAGGATGTGCCTGAACTACAGGGCTTCAGCCCTCACTTGTTAGTGCATTCCTACACTGACAAATCCTATGACTGCCTGTCTAATGCCAAAATGTCTGGGAAAGCAAAAGAAGGACCTTTATATTCAGAGTTTTCATCTCCTTTGAGCAGTCTTGAGTGGTGAATGCCCTGTACTCCTCTGCTGCGCTCTGACTTGGGTCACCAGCTGTCCATCTCCTCAAAATGTTGTTATCAGTGGAGGAATGCTGCACATGTGTAGCTGTCACTGCTTTGTACAACTACTTCAGAGTTTACAATCTACACATGCTCCAGCTTTTCAAAGCTTCAGAGGAATCTTACCAGAAAGTGTGGATCACCTTCTGGTTTATTTGGTATATACTTTGGCCAATGACTTGGCAAAGACGTCAAAACAATTTGACAATTCTTGTGATCTGGATAGAATTGAAGTCAAGGGAACGAATCCTGTTGCATTAACATTTGGATTAGATGTCTACTGAAGAAGGTCTTCAGATGTACAAAAAAATATCAAAGATTTTATGTTGGCAAAACATATTGCAAGTACCTTGTTGCTGTCATCTGTAGATGCTGTTCAGCAAAATGCAGGCTGTTGAACTTGCTTTTGAGGAGAAGTCCTGGGATAGACTTCAGACATTTAGTCAGGAAGTGGATGAAAAGACCCATATTGTGGGGTTAGTTCAGAGTGTGTGACAGATTCTATCACATTAAGAGGCAGAAAAGGATATCAACAGATTTTAAGGCCCAAAAATGATGTTTTGATCCCATTATTTAACCCTTCTTATAATGTAGGCCATGTAGCCACTCATTTGTTTATCATATATGTTTATCAGCCATTTCTAAAGCTGCACAGATGTAGATTTGGGGTAAGAGGAGTGTAACACAGTCTCACATCTGTAATTATTATCAAAACATCACATCTGGGTGTTTTCCTCTGTCACACAAGAACTTCATTTACTAATGAAGACTTTCTTTGCCTGTGGCTACCCAGTCCTCTGTGCTTCTCTTTATGTTCTTGTATGTTTTTTCCACTTCTACAAATGGGAAGAAATCAAAATGCAGGGTGACTGTATAAAATTTGCATACTATACATACTGTAATTTCTCCAAAGGTGACATATTGACAGCATGTGTAAGTTATTTATCTGCAAAAGGTGTGAGCTGAGTTGCAGAGGAGTGTGCATTGCTAGGAAATAACTCCCCCTTCAAACCCACACCAGCTGCTTCCCTTTTTCACTGAGGTGTTTGCATCATGTCATCACCTGACATCATTTGCCCTGGAGGCTCCAGGAAGGAATAGAATGGTTGCCATGTTAATTAGAGGAGAGTGATAAAACCTGATGTTTTATTTATTTTCTTGAAGAGGGATTTGTGTTTCTTATCTTGTTTTATGGTAATATTTTATGATGCATTTTTTGAAGTTTAGCTCAGAATCAATTCTCCTGAGGAACAAGGGATACAGCAAATTACAGAGGCCTTCAGTGCTTGAGATTTCTCAGTAAAATTAACCCACCTGTGACCACAGTTAATTAACTGATATCACATGCTCAAGGACCCTAACTAAACTCCTGATGTTATAGATAGAATTAGACATGTGCCCTGCTAAAGCATTTGTCTTTGATGACTGAGATGGAATTTGTACTGTGATTAAAAGTGCTAGTTTGCAAACACAGCAGATACCTGACAGTTGCAGCAAGTTATGCCAGGAAGGGAACAGAGTTGTCTAGATCCATTTCACAGAGGTTCAAGATCTGAACACCTTTGTGGGTATTGACTCAAAGTGGTTCTTTTGCCTTTGGAGTAATTGATTTTTGGCAGAACTCATGGAGTATGGTTATTGCATTGCTGTAACTACAAGGATAAATCTGGATGTAAGAGTGACCCGTGGCAATTAAAAGAACACAACTCTCCTCTTGGAACAGAGCTGGACTAGAAAGCCAAGCAGACAGAGAAGAATAATTGTGTTTTTTTTGGTCTCAGATTTGTCATATTTCAAGTTTAGGCTTCAGACTGTGCTGTCACACATAATGAAACCTTTGTTGAAAATCAAAGTTTTAATCCCTTCCTTGTGAATTTCCAGAGGAGCTGTTTAAACACCAAAAAGCAAAGACCTGACTTTTATGGATATCTTGCTTTGCAGATCCGTTTCACAGTAATAATTTGACTGGACTAATCCAACTGCAGTCTTGGTATTTATATCACTTTTTAAGATCTCAAAGCATGCATGTGGTATCATCTTTCTAATTACTGTGTATAATTCAACTAGAAGATTCAATTTCCAGAAACATCTATAACACAAAAGAAGGCCTAGGTCATGTCCCGGCTTTGGCTGGAAAATTTTTCTTCTTACTAGCTGGTACAGTGCTATGTTTGTATTCAGTATGAGAATAATGTTGATACCACACTGGTGTTTTAGTGGTTGGTAAATGGTCAATGCTCTAAATCAAGAACTTTTCAGTGTCTCATGATGTGCCAGTGAGCAGGTGCACAAAAAGCTGGGAGGGAGCAGGGTCAGGAGACCTGACCTAAACTAGCCAAAGGGATGTCCCATACCATAGAACAACATGCTCAGTGTAAACTGGGGGCATTGGGTGGGGTGGCACCAATTGCTGCCTGGGACTGACTGGGCATCAGTCAGTGGAGAGTGAGTGATTGCATTATGCATCACTTCTTCTCCTTGGGTTTTATTTCTCTTCTTTTCATTTAAAATTATTTTTATAATTGTCATTATTGTTATTGTTATTGTTTATTTACATTGCTTCAATTTCTAAGTTGTTCTTATCTCAATCCACAAGTTTTTTCCAATTCTCCCCACCATCCCACCAAAGAGAAGGCAATTAGTTTCCAGCTGGGGTTAAACCACCATGGGTGGAGGGAAAAAAAGTCCAATGAGAGAAAGACCATTTAGTTCACACTAACTTCAAGCACAGATTAAATTTAATTACCATTCAGCAAATAATTTAAGCCTTTGTCCCATTAAATTTAGCTCACTGTCCATTTGGAGCAAACACAGCATTTTATACTTGGCTAAATAATTTACCTAAGCAGGATTCTGATTGTTGGTTGGGGCTACTTGAAGCAACTGCAATATGAATGACAACAAAACCACTAATAATTTTCATTAATTAGTATCACATATCAACAAAAATACCTCTGAAGAACACCTTTCTTATTCCAGATTTTTACTGTGTTTTGTAGTTTCTATTGTAAAAAACCATTGGGTTTACCTTTTAGCTTTTTGCCCTGGCTGTGATTTTAATAAGAAGGGGCTTTTTATGCAAATAGCGTGTTATTCACAATTTTTCAGCGTCTTGTGCTTGATTACATTATCAGCTTGCCTTCTGTGCTTGCTATCTTGCTGCTAATAATGTTACAGATCATATAATGAAGTTAATAATGAAAGCAACTGTGTCACTTTCATCAACTGTACCACCATTGTACACAAATTAATAGAGACTGCTGCAATAATTTTGGAGACTTGATAACCCACCATGTGTGAGAGGCTTTACTCATCAGGTGTGTGAGCTTTTGGTCATGTTGCACCATTCTTCTCCAACTCTATTTCTTGCTGAGAAAAAAAGAAGAATTTACATATGGTTTCCTAAGGATCTAGCTTTAGATTTTATTACAATTATCTGGAAAAAACAAAAATAGTCAGACCAAAAATGGTACAAAGACACAATTTTTTCTCTCATTGTCACAGATTTGAACAATATGTTCCTGCCAACAATTAAAACACATCACTTTACAAAGCTGTTTATGCAGCACGTGAATTACTTGGAATAAGTTTCATTATGGTGATTAATATGCATGACACTGCATCACAATATGAAACCTATCAAGCCTGGCTTGTTTATTTTATTGTTGTTGTTGTCATTCTTTTGATAAAATGCCATTTAAAAGCAAAAGCACCCCTGCCAAGAAGGTCTCTGTATCTTTTCAGAGGCTCAATCTCAGTTTGTATTTCCAAGAGATCATGTTTTTGAAAAGCTAATTTATATGCATAATACCTTTGTTACATATACTTCATAAAGAGCAGTTGGGTTTACAATATACATGGGAAATAATTTTCACACATTTGGGGTTTTGAGCTTTATGATAGATGCCACAGAGTTTCCTTAAAAGATCTTCAGTTAAGGCTGGCTGAGGATACACACCCATAGACTTGTGACTTGTGTTTGCATCTGAACTCCAAGGGAAAAACAATTTGAGTTGGAATTGCCTTGATTTACTTCTTTCTGCTCAAAGCATTGTAGTGCTGTGAATGATGCCAAACCCTTGACCCCAGTGTATATTTACATCCTTTTGAGAAACTAGAAGGAATCCAAAATATGGTATAAAGCATAAGATCTAGGGAGTTTCCAGTTGGTTTGGGTTGTATTATAAATGTTCCTGTGAGTTTTGGTGAACAGCACCTCAATAGCATTATACCATAAAAAACTCCTCATCAGTCCAGGTTCTGTAGATGTAATCTAGTTAGGTTTGTGTGAAGCTTTTCATGTTTTGCTATTAGAAAAAATGATTGACTAAGATTAAAAGGAACAGAACTACTAGAAGGCTGGAAAGATGCATGAGAAACTGAAATACAACATTAAGAAAATATTGGGCTGAAGGGAGCTCTGTAATTGAGCTTCTCATCTTGCTTCAGATGCCCATCACTCTTTTCATTGTGACCGGCGCGATATGCAATGCTTTTGAAACACATTAATATTCCAAAGGTAAAAAGGATACCAGTGAAGAGTAAGGATCCAGGTGCTATACAGAATTTGCTGGGTGATCTTGGGGTCCTGAAGTAATGGAAAGAGAAGGTGCATGCCCGAACCAATAAAAAATTTTGGGCAGTATTTAGCACTAGGAGGGAATGGAAAAAAGATAACATCATTCTACTGTGTCTCAGTCAAAATGTTTACAACAGAAATAGCAAAGTAATAGCAGTGATATGCAAAGCCTGTACACTTCTTAATTCCTGTATTGGGGTTGTGTGGCAAGTGGGGACTACCATTTCTGTGAGAACCTGCTTTAATCGTCTCTGATGTCTATTGGAGTGAATGCCAGATGGCTCCAAGGTGGACCTGCTGATGGCCAAGGTCTATCCCTATCTAAAGCCACAAAACTTTAGTTTTCTTTTCTCTCCCCTGTTGAGCTGAGGAGGGCAGTGGTAGAGTGGCTTTGGTGGGCATCCTGTGTCCAGCCACAGTCAGCACACCACAATTCGATATTTATTTTTCTACTCATTTGTGTTAGAGAATGATTTGAAACTGAAACAAGTCCAGAGAAAAATAAAGGAATTAGAGATATTACACAGAAGGAATAAAGCCTCTTTTTCTTTTTTTAACCTAATAAACTCAAGTCTATTGCTCCTCTGTAATTTTCTCAAGAGAGAGAACCTGAAGCATGGGTATCAGATAAAGGGCAAGGTGGATAAAGAATAAAGTACTTTTAAGTTAATTATGTTGGAATAATATAAACAAATCCCATATTTTCAGAGCTATGATTTGGTATCCAATATCAAATGATGAGAAACCTGCCTATGTAAGCACAGATCAGCATGCTACATTAAGGGCAGGAATTAAATGAGGTGCCAAACCTTGACAGGACTTTGATAGCCTGTGAAGAGCCTGGTGACTCAGCTGAATCCTGCCTAGCCTGACACATGCCTCTCTCCCCAGCTGACTGCCATGCTGTGAATGTGACTTTCTCTTGCAAATTTCATATTTAACAATCCATCCTACCTTCAAAATGAGATGTGAAAAGGGATATTTCTACTACAGATTGTTGCCTTGTAAAATTTTGTTCTTCTGAAGCAAACAGAAAAGATTGCTCTTGATAGAGCAAGTTGCAAATAAATCATAAGCATGTTTTTGCTTCTTTTGGTTTTGATTTCTCCTTATAAAAACAGTCAAGAGAGTAGAGTATTCTTAAGGATAAAGGATAAAAGGTAATTGAGGCATGGAAATGACACAGCTAGCATTGTCTGTGTCTATAAATGGTGTCCTGGGTTTCAGAACATCTCCTTAAGTCCCTAGGTATCCAAAGTGGGAAGATAACTCTGCCCAGCAGAAGGTAGAAGTGATGATTCATATTTCTTTTCCTCAATAGCATAGTTAAGTTCTGGTACACGTCCACTGATCTGCAAGAAAGGTGAACTGTCAGGGTGTTGTGACTCACTAGAAATATCTGGTGTCAAATCTTGTAAGACTAAATAACACAGAATGTATTAGAGGCTAATAAACAGCCATTAACCACCCAGCATTCAGATTTACCAATTACCACACTGTTCTAGGCCATGGACCTGCTCGCTGTGGCTGACAACATCACATTAATGAATCTCAAGTCTTAACCTCCTTGAATTCATGAATAACAATTTGACTCCATGTAACTTGATTACTACAAAATGGAAACTTTAGTTGAGTCTAAACAGTGGTTATGAGGTTGAGATGAGAGAAAGACAACCCTACTCCATCACTGATAATTTAAACTCATATGAAACCGAGCACCTGTCACAGTGATAAATGGGTTTTCTTGTTATCTTGCTGTCGGTATCATTTCCCAGTCAGATTACTATCAAACACCCAGACAACACTGTGGAAACCAAGGTACAATTGTCTTCATTTTATTTCTCTTCCAGAGAAACGGGTAAAGGTTACAAGATGCTTATAAATGTGATTGATTTAATTTTCTTTGAGTCATTCCCAGAACACAGTTTAATTTACTTGTATATGCAAATGTAAGGTTTTTATGGGCACCACAGAAGAGAGAGCTGCTCATTGTTTACTGATGCCAAGCTAAAGCTCCAACCACCCTCAATCAGGAGGTGCCTCTGTGGGTTACAACTTTCAAACTCCATTTCACTGTGCATGATTAAGAGAAATAAATTTTTAAATCGGTTTTGCTTTAGATCAGTGCCTCAAAAATTGAAGTGTCTTCAGCCTGAGGAATGAGACTGAAAGTATAATGTGGACAAGCTCCTTCCTTGCAACTCCAGTGTGTTTTTCTTCCAGGCACGTTATTGTTTTTTTTCTTGACAATTTTTTGGGAAGGTTTTTTCTTGGTTTAATCTTTTGCCGAAAAGATATTAAAAAATAAAGAAAAAAGGAAGGAGAAGACTTCCAATATTTAAAAATATTAAACTTGGAAGAATTGTTTATTAAAGTACATGTTTGAACAGACAATCACTGTGCTCATTTCTCAGTGTAGAAACTGTGCACAAGCTGTCACCTGGTATCCACATGAATGAAGATCTAACTGATAGGTTTAGGATTAGCTCCCTAATACTGCAAAGTATTTTTATTCTTTTACAACTTCAGTGCCATCCATCCAACAAGATCATAGTAAATTTTCGTTCTCTCTTACTGGGCTGTGGTTCTAAAATATATATATGAATGTTTATGGATTTTCCTGAAAGTTGCACAGGATAGCTTGTAAACATGGAATGAGCCATCCAGAGATTAGAGCAATATTATGGATTTCTTTTAAGCTGTAGCTGATTTTCTCTCTTTTATAAAAAACTTGAAACAAGCAAAAGAGTCAGATTCTTTCTGAGAAAGAATTTCTTTCTGATTCTTTCTTTCTCTACCTGTTCCTTTTCCATGTTCTCTCCCTAGAGTGATGCAAGTAGCAGACTGTAGGTTGATTGTTCCCCGTTGAAACTGTCTCCATGTGGAAAAAATATTTATATTACTTGATTGTGAAATAGGAGGTGAGAGGAGTGACAAATTTTGCCTGACAATTAACAGTTTTCTCTCATTTCGTGAGAAAGGAGCCTGCTTTTAGAAGATGCTATAACAAGTGGTGCTGCTAGTAAAAGTACAATCCTGGAGTAAGGAATAGAAGGATCCTTTTTAAGAGTGGCAACAGGGCTCTTTGTACGTTGAAAAACAAATAATCCAATAATGTGTCCTCAGGACAGTGTTCTGTGAGGGGCACAGCCCAGGGGTGGTGAGGTGCTGGCACTGCTTTCCAGCAGCAGACAGAGCTGTCCTGCTGCAGCTGGGGCAAGCAGGGGAAAATCGCAGCAGCAAAAGTCAGAAGTGGAGATGGGGAAGTGACGATGTAACAACGTGGCAATTGTCAAAATGTTCCACTGTAGAATTTTTGTGAGATGTGAAATCGAGTCCTGTCAGATAGAGCAGAGAATAGAAACCACTTCTTGGGTGAACCCTCAACTGTTAAGTCTCTGTGTATCCAGGGCAAGTACGTGATACTTCCTCCTCCAGTTAAGTGTGGAAAGGAAGGAATGAATTGTGTTAAGCTCTTTGAAAAAAGATCCTGCAAGCCAACATTTCAGGAGTATGTTTCAGGCTTCTCTCTGACAGAAAGGGGGATAAAATTTTTCCTTCTTTTTTCCTATTGCCAACTGGTTAGATGTAAGAGCCTCCTCAGCTGCTGCCTTCTTTGGATACAACATGAGCATCTGAATTTTCCTTCAGTTCTTTGCAAGGGTTCAAATCCCAGTTCCCACTCTTCAGTTATTGATGCACTTTTCGTTAGGTCGTTACTGAAATCTTTTTACTTGATTAAGAACTGTGTGCTTTATGATGCTGCATAAGTCATCATAAAGAATAAAATATTTAGGATTCTTACGTTTCCTCATGTTCCCCTTTCATCAATGGCCAGGCAAGAGTCCGTGACTCTTTGGGATGTAAGAACAGAACATAGCTGGAAATATGTAAAGTTTTGTATTTATTTAAGTTGAATGTCATCTTTTCTCCAAAGAAGGCTAAGAAGGCAAGGAAGAAAAGTATAATTTATCCACTGTATTGACATTTGGGCTTGGAAAGTACAAAATTACATGAGCTACCCATACTATTAATATTAATAAAGTTGAAAAAAATCCTTTCACAAGGGCTTTGTGTTAATCTTACATGATTCAGCTCCTGGCTGCATAATGAAGATCTTACATATTTAATAAGCAAATTGAAGTAGTCCCAAATGAGCGAACAACATAACACTGTAAAAAGAAATGGGGTGGAGGGGAGGGGGAATTCTTGTCGGATGAGGTGGCTGAAAAAACACTGATCTACTGGTATTTTTATGTCTCCTATCAAATGCCATTGTGAATTGGAAATGGAATGTCTGAAAAAAAAAGAATCAGCAAGTTTCTATATAATCTCATGAACGTAACTCCATTGTTTCCATGAAATCATATTAAAAAGGTCATCACTCTACGAATGAAAATACCATGGCAGTTATTCTATTGCTCTTTCAATTTGGAATAGGCACTTGAATGTCATCAAAGAGAAATAGCTTATATTCTATAATTAAAAGTAGATTTTGATTCACAGTGGGGAAGATGATACGAATGGATCCTTCCATGCCGCTGATGTAGACATGCATCTTATCCAGGAATAAAAGAAACTGTCTAGAGGATGAAAGGAAAATATGATTAAATTAAAATGTCTGGGATATAAAAATGTGCATGTGAAAAGAACTGAAAAAATTCCCCCTTCTTATGGTGTTCTACAAGTAACTCCTTTGGGTAAAGCCTTTGCCATAGCAACAGATAAAACCTTTATGAGGTGTAAAGTTTTGCTAAGAAAATGAAGGCTTTCCATTCCAGTTCAGTTGATGTCTTGAAATGATAATAAGCCTGGCATAAGATTATCATCAGTTTAAAGATGCATTTTTAAAGACTATAACAACAAAGAGTCTGTGGTGCTTTTTTCAAAGTAAGATACACATGTGTACTGTATCTTCTGCTGGAGATGGAGAGAAATCAGAACTCAAAGGAACTGTGGCTGTGCCCACTGTTAACAAACTGTTACCTGTTCTTTCTCTTTCATGTTTCTTTTTTTTTAATAACTTCATTGCTATCTTTGCTTTTAGCCTCTCTATGTCTTGTACATTCTGTATTTTTCACTTTTTTTACAAATAGTTACAAACACAAGGAAGCATTGGGAAAGATCTTAACATTAGGGTGTAACATTTCCTAATACTTCTGCTGGCTCAGTTCTTTGCATTACATCCTTCTCTACCTCTCACTGTATTGTCTCCTTCGTCTATGGAAAATCAGAGATCCAGGCCTTCCCTCATGCCTTGTCCTTGATTTTGTTTTTCACTCAGCAACAGCTCTCCATGACACCTGCTCCTTCAATAGGCTTTTGCTTCTGTTCATGGTGAGGCTCTCAATGCCTTTTTTTTTTTTTGCAGGATTTCAGCTCTTGCATGTTCTCAATATTGCCTCTGTGGATAGTCTAAAATTTAAATTGTCTCATTCTGTGCATTCTTATGAAGGCCCCTAAAAGCAGAGCTACAAAGGCTTTCATTATGTCATCATCCTCTTCAGTGAAGGACCCTGGGCTCTTCACAAGATACAGGCAGCTATCACAGAGGATTAGGGTGAGTCATAAGAGGATCATCTGATTGTGTGACAGTCCTGTGAGTTTCTTGGCATTTGTGCTTTTGGAATTTAAATGGTGTCAATTATACCTTCACACAGAGCTTTTCCTCAAACTATTCCAAAAAACACTGATTTGTCTTGCCTTTTTGCCTCTACATTGGTTAGCAGAGTGGAAATTCTCTGTGCTGCAAATTGCTGAACACTTAAACATTAAACTCCCCTTTTCCATTTTTTGTGCCCTGGGCTTCGTAGTTATTTCTCCGTTTTTTGTTCCTTTTACATTCCTCCTCGAATAAGGGATCTGTCCTGACACTGTGGGACTGGGATTGCAAGATTAGAATGGAAATTTGTGAAATGGACACCTCTGTCTATCACTTTGCAATCAGCACTCTGCACTGCTCTTTCCCGGCTGCTATCAAAACACTAAGTTATGATTTTATCTGCTGGTTTGTTTTATTTTTATTTTTATCATCAGCTTGGTTCTCGAGTGCTTTTTGAAAGCTGGGAGGACCAGCTGAGTTTCCTCTTCCTACCTTTGTCTTGAAGACAGCTGCTCAAGGGAGACCTTGAAGAAGAGTGAGGCTGGAGAAGGCATTGATCTGGCCATCAGAAGGCAGGGCTGTCTTTGGCACTGTGTCAGCAGTGGGTTGTGATCTGTGCTGAGGAGGATTCCCACTCGCTCTCTGTGGGCATAAATGAGCTCTGGGGAGAGCAAGGCAAAGTGGGGCCCTACCTGGGGTCATCTCATCACTCCACTTCTTGCATCACATTGTGACTGAGGCCTAAACTGCAGTGCTACCCTGGTCTTAAACTGTTCTGCAGAAAGTCACCCCACAGGAAGGAGAGATGACCTCAAAAGTAAAATAAAATTACAAAACTGACAAAGGAAGTTTTTAACAAAAAAATTCAGCCATTCCAACTCAAGACTTTTCTTCCTTGTAAGTGATAAAATACTCTATATACTCTTTTTTTTTTTCTAAAAACCCTGAGGTATGTGATTAAACTTACTTTTCAGAGTAATTTTGGTATTAAAGCACCTTGTTTACTGCCTCTGGCACTTCATTCAAAGAGAAGGTGTAGAAAGAAAAGTGAAAGCCAAATCCATTATATGGGAGAGAATCAGTCTTTTCTTTAGAAAGCCAATTGTTTTTATTAATTGCCATATGATTTATTTTCTTCTAGCTGGTGTGTAACAGTGGGGAGAGTAAGGATGTTGATTCCTGGATCTTTTTGTCCTTCTGGTTCAGTGCAGACAAATGCAGTTTTTACCTACCCGCTTCCACGTGTAGCTGCCTCTTTCTTTCAGTGTGCACATTGTTTTTGTTGGATATTTTGGACTGCATTGGGATTTATATTGTTATATATATTAATAATTTGACTTTGAATTGATAATTAATTTTTTTTCAAGCAATTATTTTACCTCCCAAGCATTCCATATGCATTACAAACCCATGAACTATGAAGACTAAAAACCTGCCTTTTGAATCCAGCTCGGTTTTGAATGAACTGCAATCTGCTGATGTCCCAGTGCAGGAAATCTTCCCATCTTCCCCCTTTCCATTTCTCATTGAAGGTCAGAGCTCTGAAGATGGGGCTTTTCTCCCCACTTCCTGCAGGCAATTCACAGAAACAGAACGAGGTTAGCAAAATACACATCTACAGGTCTACATTTAGTGAAAATGTCAAGGCTGTTCAGAATCTTGTTTTCTATAGCAATTAAGGCCCCACAAGTTAAACAAAGACTCCACCACTCAATCTTCTGCTTTCTCAGCATCACACTCTATGTGGATCCCAAAACCCAGTGTCTTCCAAGAAATCCAGGTCAGCAGTGAATAACAAAGATGATCTGTGAAAGGTCAGGATCCAGACTGCTGCTGTTGCTATTTTCAAAGTCCTCAAGGTGATTTACAAACCACTTAGGCAAGTAGAAAAAAGTCTCAGTGTTTTTTGGGTTTTTTTTTTAAATGAGTCATGGAGAGGTCCAATGAACACACATTAGCACAGACTGGCCATGTCTGGGATCCCAAAAAATGACTTGGGGCACACCCTGGGCTGGGATCCTCCAAGTCTAAGGAAAGCTAAATGGTGACAAGGACTTCTGTCCATGGTCGGGCAGAAATTCTTTGGAAGCACTAGGATCTGAGGCCAGCTCTCTTCAGTCTCAGGACACTACTTTTACTTCTATTTCTCATTCTGCATACATCCTCCTAGGCTTTATCAAGCTACTCATTATCAGTTACAGACTAGATTTGCAGCTAATGGCTGAAATGCTTTCATTGCAGTTTGTCTTTAACCACACCAGTTTGGCAGTGTTTATGTAGTGGTCACTGCAGCGATTTCATAGCAGCATTTGGTGTTTAGCCAGCTCTGAGCAGAGCTCAGCCCTGACCAAGATGTTCAGCAGCAGCAGGAATTCCCAGGGCAATTGCCCTCCTGTGCAGCATGTCTGACATCATCAATGCAATGCCTTCATTTTACTCAGTTACCCAAAGGTACAGTATGTCTCTCTGAGTAATGCCTGTGACTTCATCACCTTTTTATATGGAACTGAAATGTAGTTACCTTCAAGGCTCTGAGTTTTGCTATCTGGGTCTTAGAAGAAGCAGAACTGGAAATCCATGGGTTTGTGTATTTACTTAATTTTCACTAAACAGTGGTTTATTATGAGTGATGACATTATATTTCCTGTTCCACATGAAATCTTTGTGGGCATCAGATAATGAAGAGTTCATCAAAAAATAACCTGATGTAAATCCCCTTTATTTCAGGTACCTCAGTTTGTGTCTCACTTGAAAGATTGCTATTCCCAGTGGTCAGATCAAACTGAAAATCTGAGCATCATCATCAGGCCTTTCAGATTTTTTGGCTTTGTTTTTGTTTGCTTTTGCTCCACAATTTCCAATATCGTTCAGGAAAGTGAAGAAGAAAAGACAGAGTTAATTTTGTCTTCCAAATGAAAATCCCTCAGCACTGACAAAACCTGCTCTGCTTCTGCCAGGTCTCTAGCAGCTTGAAAATCAAATTAGGCCCAGAATTATTACAGACACTGTTTTCTGTCAACAACTGGAAGAAAAAGAGCAAACCAAACAAAACAAAACCTTAAACAAAGAGAAAAAGCATTTTCCAGTAATCTCAGTAAGAGCCATGCTTCTCAATCCATTAGCAGTGTCTCACTCCAGCTTTGGTGTTCCCTGTTGCCAAGTGTCTGGAAACAGGGGCTGCAAAAAATGTTTTAAAAAGTCATTTGAAAGGGAGCAGAGAGATTGCATGCCAAGTGGAAAGCATGACAGCAAGAAATCTCTGAACTTGCTTTGCCAGTGATGAGAAAAACCTCACCAGATTCACCCTAGGTTGAGCTCACTGGGGTGGAGGAGGGGGGTTTAGTCTCAGTATTTGTCACTTTCTCAGTGTAGTGGTTTGTGCCACTGATGGCATTTTTTCACAGGCAAGAGGAATGCCAGTGTTACCTTAGCTGTGGCCACCCTCCTTGAATGTAAGAGTAGATACAGTGGCTCAGATTAAAAAAAAAATATCCCTCTAGGCAAGTCTCTAGCTTTGGTACAAGCAAATGTGTAGAGTAGATTAAGAACAGCACAAGCATATATGACATTTCCCCCAGTGCACTTTGAAGTGCCATGTCAATAATCACAGTTGATGGATTCTCTATTATGAGCTTAATTACTTTATTGTTCAGTGCATATCAACTACAGCATCCTCTAGCTTCATGTTCTATGAGTCTCCTGCACCCTAAGGGGCAGAAAATTTCTGGTTTTCCTGTTTGTTTTCTTTTCCTGTTTGTTTTCTACTTGTCAACAAGAAGCTTCCCACAGCATACCCTGTATCTTGTACTCATGAACAGATGAACAATGAGCTCTCATCCTAACTCTCCATCCTCTTCACAGTCCTCAGGTTTTCAATGCCTTTCCTTAACCACAGGAATTTCTGTATATTTTCTGAGCATTGCTGCTTCTCTCTGAACTTTTTCCAGTTCCAATATGTGCTTGGAAATAGATGGCAGGATGGGACGTCTTGCTGCACAAGTCTTTGTTTTCAGCAGAGGCTTTTGCAGCGTGTTGCTGCTGTTGGATTTGGGCAGTCATCACCACTAAAGCTTGAGGCTGTCAAGCAGCAGCAGGTGAGCAATTTCAATTTTAAAGAGTTTTTCTTTTCTCTCCTCCCCAATATTACTAAGCCAACTCATCATATCAAGCTGCTTTTTTTTTTTTTGGCTTCAAAGTTGTAAATGTAATCGTGCCAGTGTGAGGTTACTACTTCCCAGCAGGCAGGTAATGCAGGCATTGTGAATCAATTCAGATCTTAGATTTTTGTCTTGTTGTGGGAAAAAGGGAAAGACAAAACACCAAAAAAGGAAAGAGGCAAATCTGGGAACAATAATTTAAAATCAAGAAAGAACCTAAGAGAAACATTTGTCAAACCTCACCCTGCCTTCTGAAGTTACTAGGCAAGATTTCTATAAGCTTCTTCCAATTAATCAGAGAGGATATAAAGAAATGGAACTTCTAAGTATGGATACATTTTGTAATTTTATATTGTCACTCCCTCTACACATTTTGCCTCTTTCCATTGTATCATGTTGAAAGGAAAATGTTTGGTTTGATCTCAGCTTTTTTCAGCACAGTGTGCAGCTTGTTTCTGCAATAGTACTTAATTTCTTCCAAGAAATCCTGTTCAGGGTTTTCAAATGCCTCTTGTTTGCAGACAATAAAAAATAGTTAGAAGTGGGTGGAGAAAAGATATAAATGAGCTGAAAGTGAGGAAAATGTTTCTAAGAAAAAAGTTGCTAAAACTACAGAGGAATATTGAATTTTACAGTCTGAGTCAATTAAAAATGGACAGTATAATATATCCATTGAAATGTGAATTTGTGATGGACTTGAGGGGTAGATTAAACACTCTGGTTGGATTTGGGGTTGAGATTTTTCGAAAGCAGTCAATCTGCTCATTCTGTTTAAGTGATAATAGTGTTCGGTCAGCATTCAGCACATTTTGAATATCCTAGGATTTGGCTCTCTGGTTTTATAAGCTGAAGCTTCCGTTCTTTATCAAAAGAAAATGCCCTGCAACTCAAAGACAAATTTTCCTGAAATTAGATGGTGTTTTCAGGCTCCAGGCTGCTAAAATGCAGTCTTATTTTGTAGTATTTGAAAGCCTATCAAGGAATACCTTGGTTTTGCGGCATCTTGGATCACTGTTGAACCTATTTACAGTCAACTGTCTCGTTCCCCCAAGGGTTCTTTTATGTGATCAGCTTTTGGGTGAATATCATCCTAATAAATCCATCACTACTACAATTGTGGGTCCCTACCTTTAGGGTATGTTATGTTTAATTCTGACAGTGGACGAGTAGAAAAATCTATATTTAAAACACCCCAATTTGATCAGCCTTGGAAAGAGAAAACTAAAAACCTTCCAAAGACTCATTGATTCTCTTTGAGGGAACCATCAGCACGTGCTGTACCCATGTATTCTCACGAGCAAGGCAGGTCTGAGTCAAGCACATATCACAGTGTTTCCTGACAAACTGCAGCTGCAATTGCTTCTCTTGGGCTAAACATGCAGCCTGAGCTAGCTGGAGCACCCACAATTTTGAATACAACTTCTCTTGAGTTGTAGGCTGAGCTAGGTATCTCCAGAGATCCCTTTCAGCCCAAGTATCCCTATGACTGTTATTCTGGAAGTGACAGTACCTTCAACCATGTTCTCGGCTCCTGTAGGGATTCACTGAAATTATTGTAGATCTGTAGTTCTAAAACCAACAAAGGACTGCTCTGGGTACTGATTTGTGAAACTGCTGAGGACAGGGCACTGTCCAGACAAATTAATGTTCAAGGCACACCTTTACTTTCCCAGCACATCTTGTAGGCTCCTTCCAGTCCCAGTGGATCCCAGTATTTCCATGTTTCTACATGCTTTTATCTTGAGCGGAACCACCTTAGATTTCCTGAAATATTCCTCTCAGGTTTACATCTTGTTGTCACAGCTCTGGCTAAAAAAATCATCACAGTGAAGTTTGATGGAGCTAAAATAAGATATGTATGATTCCTTAGACAGGTTTCAGGTAACTGAGATTTAGCAAAAAACAGTAATCAAGTGGGAATGGTTGGAGCTGACCTGCAGCCCAATAGATAACACATTTCAACTTGTAAACAATCTAATGACAAGGCTTAAATTAAAATCACATTCATCCCAGTATGGCTCTTTTTATTTTCTTTTTGGTTTTTTTCTTCTTTTTTTCTCTTTATCATGCTTCCAGTTTCTGTAAACTGATTATTTGTTTCTTTCTAGGTTGCCTCTGGAAAGGGGACAAGTCTAAAGACTTAAAAGACTACTGAGATAGTAATCATGGATTCACACTGTTTTCCTTCCAGGTACTTGCTGTAAGCAAGAACAACAACAACAAAAAATAAATAAATGTACAAGACAGAAAGAAAGAGAGCCTGAGGACAGAACATTCATATTGTCATTTAGATGAACTATGCAGCTATCTCTCCTGACACACCTATTCCACCAACATGCTTCTTCTCAACCTGGTATTCATTTTCTGTCCTCCTTCATTACATTAGTGATCCTTTTCTCCTCTCCTGCTCTGACTACAGCCTGAACCACTGGCTTATTTTTTGGCTATATTAGCCAGGCTGTTTGTATTGCTGTCCCGAGGGTGACCCAGCAGCTCAAACTAATAACATATATTTCTTTGTCAACATTTTACTCTCCAAGCTTGTTGAAGACATTTTATATGTCCAAATTGCAGTGATGCATTTTGGGGATAATAACACAGAAGTGCAATGAATGCCTTTTGGACCTTTCCTTTCTAGCAAGATTGGACTGTCCAGGATAAATGGTTTTCTCGCCTAGCCTGTTTTTTTCTTTTGTTTCAAACCCCCTGAATTTCATACTGTTGGTTGTTCTTCTCCAGACCTCTTCATAGAATTTCTTATGTTTCACTCTGTTCTTGAAGAGCAGGATCTGCAAGTTCTGTTTCTAACTAAAAATAGAATAGATTGAGACATTCTGTATCATGAAGGTGAGATTGGTTCCATTTGCATTGCAGAATTCCTGGGGCATTTATGTGTCTGTAGAGTATCTATCATAATGAGGTTTCCTGATGAGAAATCTGGTGTGTGTCTAAGATTCCTGACACATGATTGAGACAGTGTCCATGATAAAGACAAATTAATTTGAGAAAGAAGGGAGAATTATTTTTAGTCTCCCTCATTTATGCTATCATTAAACTTGTAGGAGCATTATACCTTCAAATCTGTGACCAGTTTTCTTGGAAATGGCCAGTCAAGGCAGATGGGCACATAAAAAAAAAAATGTCAGATGATCACAGGAACTTTCTGTCTTGAAAAACAAGGCTAGGGAAGAACTGGCAAAGAATAGTTATTCCTTAACTATGTAATAATGCAGAGAAAGATGTGCTGTCAGAGCAGATTGCAGGTAAGGCACAGCAACCCACATTCCTCAGTAAAACATTGACAATAATAATTTTTTTGCAAGCAATATCCACAGGCCTTATGAAGTAGAGATAAGGCCTTAGGAAACAGAGATAAAGTTTGATTCTCCTGTAAGACTCCATCCACATGCAGGAGCAAACTTCCCGTTCCTACAAATGTTAGGATATGAGAGGATCAACAGGCAATGGAAAACAATAGAAGAAAATAAATTTACCTTCTTTTTAGCACCTGGAGAATTTACACACATTTTAATTTAATTCCAGATCCTCACAGAAAGTTAGGTGCCCTAAGGCTTTCTTGGGATTTAGGTACTCTAAAGCCTTGTGAAGTTTTGTGTGGGTGACTTGCCCAAGGAGATGCACATACTCTCTGCCGGGTTGAGATCTGAGTGAGACCACATAAATGTCACCCCGTTGCCTTACCCAGCTTAGTTGTGCAAGGTAGGGCTGTTTTGACTGTGTTGTATCTCACCTGGCTGTGATTTCTATGTTTTTGTAATGCTACTGCTGGCCACAAGTACAGGTTTGATTTGGTCTTAACATACAGAAACAAGTTCTAGTCACATGCTCATGCACAAAACCCCTAGAACAAAAGAAAAGAAGTTTGAAGTTCAAATATAAACCTTTAACATATCTAGTCTAACTTTATGGTTATAAAACATAGAAATTAACCAGTGAAGTTAGGACCTAGTGCTGTAGAAAGGATACTGGTTTGCTTTGCTGCAGATAACCACCAGTAGCTCAGGCTGCTTATTCAGTTCCTCTTCCAGGTAAGGTCTGTGTTAGTTGAGGTTCTGTGCCTCACTGGTCAGTAGCCAGACCACTACAGTGTGGCCCCAGTCTGGAGCATCCCAAAAGCGGGATGAGCAATCTGTTTGTTGGATCCACCCTGCCAACAGAGTGGGTACAGCTGGCTCCATGCACTGTCTCTGCACACTCAAAAAAGCTACCAAAGACAGTGTGGTTCCCTGAGACTAGGCATATCATGAAGAAGAAATGGCTATTTCCTCACAGAAACCAATCACGCTTAATTTATTGAGGTTGGCCAAAAAATACGGGTGAAGACTCAGAAGGCACAAAGGCAGTGGAAAACCAGAGACGTTAATATCATTAAAAATGGGCATAAACTGGCTATAATAGAAATTGGATGATAGTTTCTGACCTCCAGAGGTGCCTTTGAATAGCTGAACAATGTTTAAAAGACCTGACTTGTTTTAAGACAATATGGATCCTTTTTCAAAAGTACTCTGTCTAAACAGCTTAGTAATTTCCTTTTCCTATCCAAGGAACATGACTTACCACACAGAGAACATTGTGGGGAAAAATTAATGGATGACTGTGGGATGCTAAAAGAGCTATTAAATGCTGGATAGCCAGAGGGATTTGGCTATGAGTATTGACAATAGCTCATCGCGCAGGATGTAGGATGTCTTGTCTTCAGGCCATCCTGAAGTTTATCCTACTGTATCCTTTCAAATCAGCCAAGTTCCAGCAATATGTTACATAATGTACATGAGCCAGTGCATAGTGAAGGGAAAAAGAAATACTAGTTAGCACACTCAAACAGCAGATCCATGTAGGTAAAATGAGCCACGGTATTCAAAATGTCAAAATCGTTAATGGCTTTGCATTCATCTGGTGTTAATTTGTATTTATAATTGAAGCAACAAAGTGTGGAAGGAGCGAGTGACAAGCTCTCTCCAAAGTATCCACTGCAATCATTTCTTGATGATAAAAGCATTTAGAATATGTCTAAGAGATAAAAGAGCCTTTCTGATCAACTGAACCAAGTGTGAGGGTTGTCTCCCCATGTTCATGAGATATATATTTATATACAAAACCCCAAAGAAGATAGCTTTGATATACTCTAAGCCTTTTCAGGAGGCAGATTTTAACAGCTTGTGTGTATCCTGTCAGTCAAAACTCTTTTGAAATGTGTAAAGCAAACTCAAAGCATTAACACTGGGTTTCAGGGATCTCTGCTGGAAGTCAGAGACCTTCCCTTCTTATTCAGTAAAGCTGTTTCTTCGGGTGTGTGTCAAACAGCCAGAAGGGGAAAAGGAAAAAAAGAAAAAGGAAGTGGTTTCTGCAGGAAGTAAATAAATATTCTTAACACGTGTAAAGTGGTAGAGTTCCAACATGCACAGTGATCACAACCCAACCTGCTCATCTACCCCACAGTGGTTACCATTCCTACAGGTCCACCAGATTTCCTATTCTAATCTGAGGAAATAGCTCACTGCCAGGGTAAATTTTCCTAATGTGCTGATTTTTGGTGACAGCTTGCACTGACAGCACCAGCCATCTCTGACTGCACGCCCTAGAAAGTAGAAATAAAACCAAGTTATCTCACTTGAGCACTTATCCAACATGAAATTTTCATTTCATCAGGCACAGTGTTGGTGCCTTGAATTCTAAGCATTTGGCCTTCTGCTGCTGTAAACTGCTCTGTGAGCTCTAAAGCAAACCAGGGCACATTTTTCGTGTGTCAGTGTTCCTCTTTATTCCCACACCAAGATAATTCTTGGCGAGGTTGCACAATGGGCTTTTTTGCCTGCAAGCTGCTGCTTCAGAGCTCACTGCAGAGAGCTCCAAAATCTGAAGTTCAGCACTGGTTCTTGTTTATCTCAACAACAGGGAAGGGGGGAGCTATGTGAAAAGAAACCATGTATTCTACTTTTTCTTTTTATTTTTCTTTATTATTTAACTTCCTCATATCTTGAGCAGTACTCAGTATATCTGTGTGCTTATGTACCAGTATGCAAGGGTGAGCACCTATTGGCTTGTGACTTGTATAAATTAGGCACTTATTTTGTTATCATCCTTGTCATAAAATTCCTCTTACAAGAGTAAATTGCTGTTTACTGCCCCACACTTCTGGCCTCACATGAGAGAATCAGAATCTTTTTTTGTGTCTTTATTATTGCTGTTGTAGCCGCAGGTTTGCTCATCTCTGAAGTATTGGGAGTACAT
The DNA here is from genome assembly GCA_008694505.1 of Cyanoderma ruficeps. Taxonomy (NCBI): domain Eukaryota; kingdom Metazoa; phylum Chordata; class Aves; order Passeriformes; family Timaliidae; genus Cyanoderma; species Cyanoderma ruficeps. The sequence goes on along the minus strand of VZDJ01000594.1, from coordinate 11,489,589 downwards.
TACAGACATCATTAAATTTATGGCTCTTGTGTTTAGGAAAAAGAAAGAAGTGGTCATACTGCTGACGAGTTTACATCAACACCTGAGCATGTCAAAGATTAAAAGGTAAGCTTAGAAATTTTTGCAGTTCCTTTCTAAGTACACTTCCTGTTACTGGCATTTGATGTTTGTCTCAGTTACTTATCAATCATCAAACTTTAGATATTTTGCCAGTCAAAAAAATCAGGGTGTTATTATGGATAGACTGATATAAATTCAGAAAAATTGCCTCTTTCTTTCTTTCTTGTTGGTTTATACTTTTGAAAAGTGTTGGTAAGTGTGAGGTACCCAAATGCTTTTGAAATTCAATGAAATTTGAGGCTGTTTCTCTGAATAAATACTCAGAAACTATGACAATAATGTAAAAAGAGGAACCTAAAAGGGTCCCTGAAGTCTTAATTTAGCCTTTGGATTCTCCTAAAGAACTTTTAACTGTGTAGTTGCAAATAATATTGGGTAACATCATGTTTTTCTCTTAATCAGAAAGTGCATTGAGGTATTTAGTTGTACTCCATGTTTATAGAATGATGACTGCATTTCCACTTAGTCACTTCATGCACCAATATCAGGAAAATATCAAGCCAAAAAAACATGTATTTCTTTTTCTCTCTGTAGCTGTAGAGGCAAATCTGCCAAAAGCCAGAGCTCCACTGTTTTTCTTATGGTTGAGGGTAGTTATGCAGCAAAAATAAATACACATCTGTAAATTTGATTTGTCTTGCTCTTCTAAGGCAAGAGAAGGGCAATTTGCCACCTTTGCTTCATGTGCACAGGCTGAGATCTGTGGGAAAGCCTGTCAAAGCTCTTATGTCTTGGAGCAGCAAAAGGAGGTTCTACCTGCAGACTTGATGTTGATTCTATAATGATGAAATGCAGAAATGTCAGAGTCCAGGGCATTCCTTTAGTTGCCCTGGAAGGTCACAGACCTCGGCAGAGAGGTCTGAGACCCGAGAAAGAGTCTGGGGTCTGTCCAGGGGGGCTGCCTGGCACAGAGCCCAGGAAGACACAGGCTTTGATTTCAGTCCATGAGAAAAACTTCCAACACAGAGAAGAATTACAAATCACAAAGGTGTGACAGACAGTAGTTGTAGTTTATCACCGGGTGAAAAATTTTGTAGTTTTGGAGTTCTTAGAATTGAGGAACAAGATGGAGGATTTAGGGTGGAACCCTGAGCCTTTCTCCCTTGGCATCCATCTTCTGCAGTGACTTGGGCACACGGTAGTTTAAGGGGATTGGGTCAGAGTAGAGATGACCCTTCTAGTACAGGTACTAGGCATTGGTATGAAATTGTAAATAATAGTCATGTGGTTATCTGTATAAAAGCAAAGCAACGCCCCATCCCAGGGGGGGTTGTCCTGTGTCTGAGCTGCTGTGAACATCTTGGCTGGGCACAGAGAAAAACTTGTAAGATAAGAAATAATAAACACGAGAGAAACCAAGAAAACCGAGACCTTGGAGACTCCAGCTGATTCTCGCACCAGGCTCAAAGCCTTTAGAGGGCAAAAAAGACTCTCTTGAACCACCACCTAAATCTTGGGACAGAGAAACCAAACCCGAGACAGAAAGGTGTCCTGTCCCCATTACATCTGAACAGCTCCCTTTGGACAGCAAGGGACTCACTGGAACCAAAGGCTGTGACCTTCCTTGCAAACATGCTCAGAGGCAACATTGAGGGGCCAACAGTTCAACTGTGAATATTTTTTCAGCTTTTCTTCTCTTCCTATGTTGTCAGAGTTTCCAAGGCAATTTTTCATGCTGATCCATTTGAAAATGTTTATGTGCTGGGGAAGACCTGTGAATAGCTGCCCAGTGCTTCCTTTGTCAGAGCTGCTGGGAATTCCTTTCTATTGCATAAACAACTGGAAAATTGTGGAGTTTATTGGTTTTGTTATTGTTGTTTGTGGTTTTTGGGGTCTTTTTAATTAAATGTTCCTGCAGTGGCATTTCACGTATGCAATCCTTCAATGTTTACAATAGCTGGTGAAATGGGTAAATGATGAGCCAGCCTCCCTGTTGCCAAACCAGAGCACAGCCTTACAAAGTGAGCCTGGTGTTGTTTCCTTTCCTGTCTCCATTGATTTGTGAATCCATACTCATCTGAAAGTGTGATTTAGTTCTTGTTTCTCACACTTCCCCTGAGCTAACTGTGACTGTTATTGTGTTTTGGATTTGGCTTCAGGTTCCACCTGAGATTTTATACCTTTGATACAGAGTGTGAATTTAGGGGGGAAAAAAAAAAGGAGGAGAAAAAAAGCTGTTTTGTGATGTCTGTGAGTCTTCTTGTATTTTGAGGTGGCTTTCTAGCCTGGTCTGCACACGTCTTTCCTTCCTGATTTACGTCTTTTAACCCCACAGTAAGCACTTCATTTGGTGAGCATGGATTGAAAGGTGAGTGGATAGGAGAGTTCATCTGATCTGTAACCAAGCCCATGGAACAGCTCTTCTCTCACTGAGCTGCATGCTGGGATGTACCCTTGGCTCACCACCCCATAATACATCTGTTTGCTGACAGAAAATAAAAGAAGTGAGGGAGGGAAGGAGCAAAGCTGAAATTCAGGAGCAGGAATTTTGGGATTGCTTCCCACAGGCTTTGTCTGCTTGATGCTTTTATTTCTCTATAAATATGAAAAATATTGTAGAAAAAGTGAAACTCAGATAAGCGCCAGGCTTAAATCTCCCTCAGATGTGGAACTCAAAGAAGTGTTTACCTTTGGGGTGGTGAGACGTTATGGGAGAAACTAAGGGTTGTACTGAATGGGGAATGATCAGATATGGGACCTTAGGAAAACCTTAAAGTTTATCTTTATCAGTAAAAAAAAATAATATTTATACTCTGTATTCTGCCTGGAATTCCTAGGCTCAATTCAGATCTCTAAGTATGGACTATAAAGAAGCCAGAATTTCTTGTCTAATTTCTTGAGCTGACACAGGATCTTCATTATTCCAGTTTCCTTTAGTCTAAAAATTGAAATAATCTATCTTCTAAGAGACAGCATGCTGATGATTTGTTCCATATCTCACTCTAAAAATGACATATTATTATGAATCCATCCCTTCTTGCAGCAAGTATGTGATGATAAGGAATCACTGTACCTTTAAAGCAAAGGCAAAACGTGAAATAACAGTTGCTCCTTTGGAATTGATGAGTTAACCTGGATTTTTTTTGTTTGGTTGGTTTTTTTGCATCCCAGGCAATCCAGACTGAGGAACTCATAATAAATTGCTGCTATTATATTTTTCCAAGGCTTCTTGTTACAGAACTCCTTTGAAAGGTTAATTGTCAAACTTTAGGTTGGGATTGTATAATGTACTTCAAAACTCCATAACTTTACTGAAACATTAGCATAAATATAGTTGGTGATAAAAAGAGTTGTTTTTCATATTTTTTTGAAAGCTTGAACCCATATCATTATTCATGATTGAGTAAATAGGTTTTTATTCCAGGATACTAACAGCACTATAAATACTCATTTTAAGGCTTATGAATCTCACCTGAGTCCCACTAAAGTAGATGGAAAGGTATATCTTGATATACATATTCTTTAGATAATATTCTTTACCTGGGATAACTGTAATTCACCTTTCCTTGCTCGTTTAGGGCAGTATTTTCAAAATTCTCACAAAAGAATTAAGTATGAAAGCAGATGGTGCGTAAGCAAATGCTTGTGTTCTCTTCTCCTCCCCTCTGGTGAAGTGTTGGAGGAATTATACAAGTTAAAATTGGCTTTTTCCTGCCCTGCCCCATCTATCAGAAAGATGTTGTAAGACAGATCTTTTTTTATAAAGTCCTTAGAAATCTGTCAAGGGAAAAGCAAGAATTAGAAAGAGAAAGTATTTCTGTTCCTATTTGTTTTAATTTTTCTCTAATACTGTATACAGACTTGTGTCTTCTGAGCACAAGAACTTGGCTGGACAAAGCCACCTTCCAAATTTCACCTGGTATTGACTTCAACACAAATGCTTTAAAAGGTAAGGATAATAAGGAGCACTGACTCTCAAAATACCCTGAAACAGATTGCTTAGAAAGGCTGTGAATTTTCCATCATTGAGCATTTTGGAGGAAAGGGCAGAGAAACACCCATCACAAAGGAGGACACTTTATTGGAAAGGGGCAGCAGAATACTGAGAAACTTGAGTTCCTTCCTAAAAGGGATAATTTTTTTTTACTTGATTCCAAACATATTTTGAGGCAAAATGACCATCCTTTTCTTCAAGTTTGTTATTTTTGATTGGCACCAGTTCCAAAATTCGGGAAATATTTGATGGCAGCTGTTCCTGTGGAATAACAGCATTGCAAAAAGTGAGTCCACACTCTACTACTAATAGCACTGAACAGGATCATCAGTCACTGTTCAGGGTGTCTGCACTACTGCTGCTCACCAGGTAGGAGGCAATTACAAGGGATACAGGGAAGAACCCATCAGGGAAAGCCACTCCTCTCAGTTGCCAGGTGCTTTTATTAGGTTTGCAGAAGCTAGGCTGTGTGACTCCAAATCACTGTGATATCTGGGCACCCACAGCACTGCCAATTGCCCCAGCCATGCACCTGGGGCTGGATGGAGCCTCAGCTCCTCCTTTTCCTCATGTTGTGTCCAGCACAGCTAAGTTACCACTGACACGGGACTTAGCTGTGGCAGAGGAAGTTGGGTGCAGATGGGTTCCCTGAGAGAGAAGTCATCTTTAACTTAGTCATTCCTTTTTGTTGGGAGTTGCAAAAATTTTTCTTCTCCTTTGCTTGGACCAGGCTGTAGGGTACCCTAGATAATGTCTAAAATCGATTAAGAATGTAACATATATACATATATGTGTGTATGCATGTACATATATGTATATATATTACATACCTATGTCTACATATAAAATACAGAAATACAATACTGTGTGTGTCTCTGTGTACCTAGTGAAGACACAGTAAAGAGATCTATAAGCCAAGCAAGTAATAAATTAAGTTTATGTTAGTTTTGGACAGAGCTTTCCTGGCAGGAAAATTCCTATAGATCATTCTGTCACTGGACTGTGGTCAGGAGCTGGCTGCATCTCTGAAAAAGTCGTCTGCAGAATACTGTCTTCTGCAGATAAAAGTGAGTGGCTATTTCTGTAAAGGAATTTTGGCTCTCTGAGCACAGTTTCAGGACACAGCTGCATTTAGGTGAACCTTGTTATAGCATTTCTTAGATCATACCAGAGAGACTTATGACCTTCATAAAGCCAAGAAGGACAAACATTGCTGCTTTAAAAGCTTTTAGGAACTGATCATTTTTCATGTCCACTTGTCTCTGGCAGTTATAGTAAATTTGCCGTTCTCTGCATGGCTCCAAGATACACTTTCCCTTATTACAGAACCACAACAAAAAATACTGTACTAATATATGATTCTGGCTTCACATGCAGTTGTTCTGCTTTGGTTCATTTCCATTTAACTTAGTAGTATTAGCTACACATCAGTGGATCTTCTGCCTCTAAAAGGTGACATCTAGAAGTCCACAGAAAAGGGCTTGTTTAATGTACAGCTTTCTTAGATCCAGATGTCCCTAGAAGTATTATTTTTGCTATAGTAGTAAGTGCTCACCATAATCTAGAATTCTGTTTTGCTCTGCTGTGTGTATTTCTTAAGGAAAAGGACCATTCAGTCTCAAACAGTGTATGATTTCTACTGTTTTCATAATTATTATGATTATTAATTAACTAAGCAGCACAGCGATACCCAAATTTAGGATTTATCAGGCCTGAAGTGAATTGACAAAGAGAAAACATTACTGCCACAGAAAACAGGAATCCAAAGGATTTACTTGGACCTGCTGAGCTGTGTGCTATACAAACAAAAACACTCTTCTGACACCAAATATCTTATTAATTAAATGTAAGACAACATAAAAGGTACAGACTTTCTGGAAACAAAGGTAGAGTTGTGATAAGCTCTCCTGAAAGTTCAACCTCAAGGAGAGCTGAGTCTTGCTTGATCTTTCTTATCAGTGCTGTGATATAAATAATTGACACTTTGCTAGAAAGTGTCCTTCAGGTAGAAATATGCAGTCAATTAAGCTGTCCTTCATATTGTCATTCTCTTTAATTCAAATAGTTTCCAAAACCAGTATTTGTGTTCCCTTTGTTATTAAAGATTAGAGAGAATTCAAAAAAAGCACCAAGTTAACTGTGCAATAATTCCTGGATGTTTGTTTTGAGATGATTTGGCATGTCTCAGTTTGTTCATGTAGCAGTGGAATATGTTTTTTTCCCAGGTGCTCCTTGGAACGGTTTCTGGCATCAAGTCTGCAAGGTGATATGTGCCCAGGTTTCCAAAAAAATGACTCCATTTCTGAATAGAGCTTAATAGCTCAAAATGGAGATTGGAAACAGAATATCCTCCTGTAGGGGTTTTCACAGATCTTAGTCAAAGGCAATAATATTTGTTTTTATTGATATTAACCAATTAGACAACCTAAAAATATCCTCCCTCTGGAATAGAATTCTGTGGAGCACTTAAAAATTCCATTTATCAAAGGAACGGAAAGCAGGTCATTTACTCTTAATTTTGATAGCAATTATCCTTAAAGTTTTTCTAACCTAGTTTTTTGTTTTGTTTTGGTGGTTTTNTGGGGAATAAACAACTCACAGGAACAACAGGAAAAATTCAAATTATTTCAGAGACCTGTCTTAGCATAATAGAGGGTATGATATGCAGCTAAATCTCACATGAGAATGTAGTCTCTGCTCATAGTGCTGTGCTGGTTGTGAGGGATCTGCCCACGGTGGTGAGTTCCTGGGTTGATCAAAGTCCGAAAAAGTAGATGTACCTCCTGGAGAGGCATCACTGGATGAGATTCTTGCCAGGCAAAGATGTAGAAGTACTGATTCAGGCAGTGGAAGTCAAGATCTAGGGAATTTATAAGATTTCAAGAATGAAAAAAAAGAGAACGAGATGCTAAACAAAACAGCCTCAAATGTGCAGGCACTTCTATTCCAGAAACCAAAGTGAGCATTTCTCTGAACTGAGACAGTACAAATACTGCAAGATTCATGATGAATTATTGAGAGCTGGTAAGACTGCAAGTTTTGGAGTTAAAGGAAGTGAGACCTATGCCGTGTAAACCCTCCCTGAAAGCTCATTGTCACTGACACTGTATTTACTAGACTAGTGAGGAGAAAATATCCTGTGGGGTTTTTTGGTTTTTTTCTACAAACCTATTCTGGAGTTCAATAATGATGATTCACAATGTGGTATCAAACATTAATGTTCTTTACAACATCTGGAAAATACTGACTGGAAAATTAGGAAGAGATTAATGTTCCTTCTGATATTTTTATCCTCTTCACGCCTCATCATCATGCCCACTGTACCATGAGATCAACAAGATTAGATATCTTTGAAATATGCTCACCAGCAGAATGTGATATTCAGGCTGGGGTAAGAAGATAAGAGCAACTGACCTGCAAGATTAGGGTGACAAATTAGACTTCCAGCAGGACACCTTTGTTCTAAATAAGTGAGGTATGAATCCATGATGCATAGTTGTGTTGACTTCTCAGCTGAAGCATAATTCATAAAAACTATAGACAATATTTTGTTTCTGATTGTTCATGGTTCATGTGACAATGAACAACATTAGTCAACACAAAAGATGGAGGGAAAGAAATAAAGAGCTTTGAGTAAATAAAATGAAAATAATTAACTTATGTATATGTAAATTGCATAGTATATAATAATGTAGCATATAAAAATAATATATATGTAATATATATCTGTAAGTAATACGTTTGATAGATACTAGATTTATAGATGCCTATTCAATACATTTATGTATGTGAAGTATATGCATATAACCTATGCAAAGCAGAATGTTTGCTATACGTATATACATATATGTATCTATACATACACAGGCATATTTATAGAGATAGCTAAGATTTAGATATAGATATAAAATGCATGTGAAAATCCAAAAAACCTATTGTCCATCTGCCTTGAGAAGTAACTCAAGAAGTAATTGGCTCAAAATGCAGCTTGATGGGTTAGACCTTAGGAAAAATCCTAACAATCACGCCTAGGGATCATATGGAACAAAATAGTTTATGCTGTCAAAAATGAGCATGAACATCTGCTGGTCATGATATAGACACATTTTATCCTTAAGATTGCCTTTCAGCATTCTGCCAGCATTATGATACTATATCCTTCCAAATTTTAAACTCTGGACATCAGTAATGTGTTTAACCAAAGTGGTGCAGCGTTGAAAGGACATATTGCTTCTTTGGGTTTATGCATTATATATATAAAGGGGCCATCCAATAAAGAACATGCTCCTCTGCCCAGCAGAGTTAATCATTGTAGGATTTATCCATATGATATAAAAGAGCACCTAAGCTTAATTGACAGTGCATCATGAAAGTGAAATTAAAGTTGAAAATGGTCAGCATTTCTGGGACAAGATGGGGGGCAGTATAAAAGCAAAATATCCAGTGTATTTGTGCTAGTGATTAAATGTTCCAGTCAACATAGGTTTTAATATGACAGTGGGAGAAATCTAAGAAATTTTCTTCTTTCTGTCAATTACTCGTTATTTATTGCTCAGAATTTTTGCTATGCAAGCACATAGAGGGTAACGAATGCATCTTTTTTATGACCATCTCCAAATTTGTGAAGGAATGTTGCAGGACTCTCAGGATCAGATAAAAAGGAAGTGGTTTGGAAAGGGCACCACTAAATAAATGCACTCTAAAATAAATGTTGAGTAATTCAATCATCAGAATGTATGAAGAGAATAAGCTCCAAAGTGAAACACAGTGACCAAAGAAATTAGTGGAGTCAAGTTGCTAAGCAGAGATAAATAGGGGTCTAATTGGTTTTATACATCTCAATTGAGGTACTTATTCATGTGCGAAAAACTCACAACATTAAAAATAATTTGATTTAGAAATTGTTTTCATGGAAAGCATTTGGTATGAAGCTCCTCTATCAATGTAATATAATGACAGCAGAAGAGAAAATATTTCCAATTAAACACTTGAAATCTTCATATCCATAAATTAGTTGGAAGGCAATAGAGTTTGTATGAACTGCGACTCTGAATGGGAAAATATGTTCCCTCCAGAAAAGTCATGCAATTCAATGGTATAAACATGATCTAAAAATTCTGATAGGTCAGTGCCTATCTTTGTAGTTAAATGAGAATTATGCCTTCTAATATGTTTAGCTGCTGACTTCTACTGGGGGATATCAAAGTAGCTTCAAATATTTGGGTGCCCATATGACTTGGAAGCATCAGAAGTATCAGAATCACAGAACATGCTGAGTTGAAAGGGATCCAAAAATATCACTGGGTCCAACTCCTGGCCCTGCAAGCCCATCCCTCATTAACTACCTCTTTGGAACTATTTTTTATCAGTCAAAATTAGTTTGGACTGCCATTATCCAGGACTTTTCAATCTCCGGCAGATAAAACAAATAAGCTAGTAGCTAGATTATCCAGTGTCNAAATAAGTTAGTAGCTAGATTATCCAGTGTCATGCCCTAGTTTCTTACTCCTGTTCTTACCTAATTCTTGCTGCTCAGAGAGACAAGAGGGCAACATATTCAATAGCTGACATATTCCAGCTGGTGATGGATGGGGACTTCAGACCTGTCCAACTCGAGATGGAATTTAACATGGATGTCTGACCGGATGGGGTCTTTGATTGCTAGAGTTTTCATGGTGACCTCTACTCTCCTATGTGAAGGGTCTCAGCTGGTCAACCTCCCTCAAAACATTAGCAAGCACCAAGAGCACTGGTTCCAACAATTTTGGCCTCACTGATTGGTCCATGTGGGCCACATTTCTGATGGAGAGACATGCCCAAATTAGTAACTTCAGACACTTAGAGTTTAGGGCAGGTTTCATAGTGAATTCAAGCTCCAGCTTTGGGCTGTATGCTTCCAACCTGGCTGCTTTTATTTCTCACAAAGAATACTATGGGCACAAGAGCCCTGTATTTGTTGTGGCTTTGTAAAGACACTTAAAAACACATAAAATTTGGCCAGAATACTGGGAAAATGCTTAAAGCAGTAGCTCAGTAATGCATTTGGTAAATCAGTAGAAGATGAAATTAGACACTGACCTTCTACGTTCTTAGATGGAAACAAGAAACTCATGGGCACTGCTGTTTTGCTGCAATTTAATGAAACATGCATAATTCAATGAAAAGAAAAGAATCTTCTGGCTGAAAAGCATGCTTTCAAGACAAAAAGATATGTCACGTATCATCAAATTAATTTTGAGTTTTGAAATACTAAGCTTTAATCAAAATTCTATTTCAGTAAATGGAAGGTCGCAATAGTTCAGACAAAAAAAATAATGTAGAAGGCTTTTTTCTAAATGGAAATTAAGCCTGTTTCATACCCTTCTAACAAAGTTTTGAAATATTTATTTTGTTTCTCAAAGCAAGGTTTTGTGTTTTAACTGACATAATGATCCTTGAATGTTCTGAACACACATGTAATAATGTTTATCTCCTATATAATTTTCATCAAACTTAATGTCCTAAAGTCCATTAGTAAGGAAAAAGAGTGGAGAACCATTTCTGAAAGATCTGTGTAATGAATATCGAATGACAGCTTCTCAGGAAAACAAAGAATTTCTTGTTTTTTTAATGAAAATCAAGATCATCAGATTTCTAGCTTTGCTAAAGAGGGTTGTCATTTAGTACTCAGCCCAGACAAAAAGGATTTCAAGTTGAAAGTTTTATGATTGAGGTGAAGACGTAGTCTGGTTCACCACACCTCATTTTGGAGTTTTGAATTCTGAATAGCAGAGATTTTTCCCTGAACGGAGTAAGTATTTTTTGTGAAACAAAAAGCCACTTACCCACCTCTTTCCCTAATAGGAAGTATCCAGGGCATCCTGTTCCCATTCTTGAAAACCCTTTCAGTGAAGAAATTTTTCCCAATATCCAATCTAAATCTCCCTTGGTGCAACTTGAGGCTGTTTCCTCTTGTCCTCTTTCTTCTTACTGGTGAGAAGTGATGACCTTCACCTGGCTACAATCTCCTTTCATGTGGCTGTAGAGTGATAAGGTCACCCCTGAGCCTCCTTTTCTCCAGGCAAAACACCCTCAGCTCCCTCAGCAGCTCCTCATAGGATCTGTGCTCCAGACCCTTCACCAGCTGTGTTGCTCTTTGGAGGAAAGAAATGCATCTCCATTCCATTTTCAGGAATGGAGGTGATGCCAAAGAGCAAAGAAAACCATCTTCTCTGCTGAAGCACTGCAAACTTGTTCTCAGGAGACCTGAGGGAGGGAATGTATGTCAACCAGGAAAGAGAGCAGGGAACAAAATACTTGGGAAAATCTGTCGACCCCCATGGCACAACAGGTGACTGCTCTGCTTTCTGCCAAGTAGCTGTTTCAGGAAGGTTTATCATCCTGGTTGGAGCCAATTACCAAAAATTATCAGTTTGAGATTATTTTTCTTAAATTGTTTTTATTACATGTTCCCAGTCAAAGGCAGCAAAGGGTGGAGACTGCCCCGAGGCCTGGAATTCAGTGCAAGAATTTCAACTTTCCATAGGTTAGCTTTGATATTTCTCTTTCCTCTGACTTCTGGGCTTCATACCAGAGAAGCAATCAGCAGAAAACCAGCTAATTTGACCACAGAAAGAAATAACTCAATACTCTAACTTTTTCTAACCTGTCCAGCTTTAATTTCCATCAACAAGGGAGTGCGACCCCCTTTGGGAGTCAGTTCCTTTTGCTTGAGTTAACACAGTACAGTCAATTTTCCCACTCACGTTTCACACAGAAGGCTATTTCCCAGCTGCTGGAAGTAGATATTTAGCTGCTTTTAAAACTTGATGAGTTCTGTAATTGAAACACTAAGTTATTCTGTGCACAAAAAATCTCAATCAGTTGCTGCTTACACAACAGATGCCAAACTTTTGAGTTTGTGTTATTTTACTTCTTTTTCCATTGAAAACTTTACAGAAAATTAAATTTTCTTCAAGAAGAGAAAAAAACCCACACCTTTTTTCCTAGTTTGATAGTCCTAGAGGATATTTTTTTTTCCATGATCATGTTGAAATTACATGGTTTGGTTTATTGCTTAAAATGAGCAGATTTTATGTTGAATGTATTTAACATGATCAGAGTTATTTTGAACTGCAAGAATGTTGTACAGAATCTGGAGTTAATACTAAACCTGCTGTTTATCAGAATTAATGCTCACAGCTAGAGAAGTTTAGTCCTGCTGTATTGAACAGGGCATATACTTTTTAAAACTTCTCTTGAAATACAAAATAACGTTAACACCTGTTTGCACATTTATTTTCCAGTGTGCATGTATTTATTTTTCCAGTTCTCCTGATCTCTGAAGCTGGCTAAGAAATAATTAGATAATGTTTTTAGAAAGTGTATCTTTAAAAGTTTTTAAGATATTGAAATAAATGATCCACTTATAAAACATTATGCATGCTAAAGCCATTGACTTTTGAATATACCATATCAAATAATTTATAATCTTTCTTGAGGGTATATGTTAATTTTCTTACAAGAACTACAGCCCAACTTCTTAAAGGTATTTTACTTTCTAATTCCTAGGGAAATCAGTGTGGATTAGGGACTTAAATTGGCATTAGACTTTTAAATAATTTTGAGAATCTGAATATAGTCTCTTAACCACAATGGCATTTATAGCAATTAAGAAAAATAATACTCAAATAATAAGTATAAATAGTTTTCATAATTGACTGAAACATATCTGTCAATACACCAAAGGTAGTCCCCCAAATCTGGGAACACTCAGCTGTTTATTGAAATTGTTGTATGTGAGAAGCAACAGGACTGAACCGTGGCCAACACCTGGATAGAGGTTACCTGTTAAAAAATGAAGAAATCTTTCAGTTGCTGTCTGCTGGCTCCTGAGGGATCCAGTGAATGTCACCAGTGCTGTCCAGCCAGACCCTAGCACTGGATCCATGTTGACAACTAGATTAGGTCACTTGTCCTGATCCCAGTACCATCTATTTTTCCCATCTTTTCATAACTTCACTCAAATGCATTCAGATTTGGTTTTGTGTTGTTTTCTTGACCCTTAAAATATTCACTATATTCTACCAAGTGACAGTTTTCTTCTTCTCCAAAGGTGACTGCATTCATCTCTGTGGTGGCTGAAATCATCCTTGGGCAACATTCATGTCCATAAAATGCTCATGGGCACTCAGATGAAGGTGATGGATGTGGTCTACAGGGAAGAGAGTATTTCCTTCCTGCCCAGCTGACACAGGTGGCTGAATTATTTCAGCTGGTGTAAGTGTACATATACACACACGGCTCTATTCATACAGCTTTATACAGCTTGTCAAAGCACTGCATTCTCACCAGGCCGTTGTGTGTTTTTCCATTTCTGCCAACTTGGTAAAACACAGCATTCCTATGCATTTGTTTTAGCAGTCACTTTCTTTTTTATCCAGAAACTGTCCTTTCAATTAGCTGCTGCTAATTAAAAAAACCTAACAAATATCCAGACGTTTCTGAAAACTGGTGATAGTCTATGTATTAAATGAGTAAGGACAAGTAGAAGTTAAGCTCATTAAGGCTTATAGGGGTTAACGAGCAGGAACATTAGTTGAGCATTGCTCAGAATTTTAAAGAGGGACTTCACTGGCATGAGCTAACACAGAAGCTGGATCTGAAGAGGTGTGTGGGGACATGAGCAAAATATCACAGGTGAGGGCAAGGAGATACAGACATCAGCTACTCCAGAGTTGCTTTTATGGAATGGCCAGTATGTTGTGAAAACACAGGCTAGGTTTCCCTCTGATGAAGGAGGGCATTAACTGTGTCCTGCAATGGCTGACAGCTGTAAGACTTGATAGAGAAAAAACTTTTGCATGGAGGCCAAGCACAACAGGGCCAGAAGTGCAGTTAATCCTAACCATTTGTGTCTGTCAGGAAAATCATGAAGCCAAGGCTTTTGGGGAGGAGTGTGGCCAGCAGGACTGGGGAAGTGATTCTTTCCCTGTCCTCAACACTGGTTGGCCTGTACTTCGAGTGTCCAGTTCTTGGCCCCTCAGTTTAGGAAGAATGTAGAGATGCTTTCAGAGAAGGGAAACAAGACTGGTAAAAGTTCTGGAATACAAGTCCTGTGAGGAGCAGCTGAGGGAGCTGGGGATCTTTAGCCCGGAGAAAAGGAGGCTCAAGGGAGACCTTATGAGTCTGTAGAGCTCCCTGACAGGAGGCTGTAGCCAGGTAGGGCTCGAGCTCTTCTCCCAGGCAGCAGGGACAGGATGAGGACACAGCCTCAAGCTGTACCAGGCAGGAGGGATTAAGGTTGAACATTAGGAAGAATTTCTTCACAGAAAGGGTGGTTAGACATTGGAATGGGCTCCCCAGGTGGGGAGTGACCATCCCTGGAAGTGTTTAAGGAAAGACTGGATGTGGCACTCAGCGCCATGGTGTGCTTGACGTGGTGGTGTTTGGACATAGGTTGGACTTGATGATCTCAGAGGTCTTTTCCAACCTAATTGGTTCTGTACTTTTGTATGCAGAGAGGAATTGCTGCAATATACTGAACTCTGTTACTGCAGAACATGTATTNATTTTTTTTTTAAAGTCAGTATTATATATATTTATATATATTATATATATGCAGAAAGTATGTGATGCTTTATCTAACTGCTGAGCCTGTGCTCCATGCCACACTCTAGTACACTACAGTATTCCCCAACAGCCCTCTTAATGTCCAAACTGTCAATTGCAATAATCTCCAGGCCAGTTTATTTTAAATAAGCAAACAAAGGCCATAACCAAACCAAATTAAACACACCTATTTCTGTGTTGTTTCAAACAGACCCAACTAGTTAATGCCCATAAGTTAATAAATGTTTTATAAATTGGGTTCAGCTACACAGATGCTGTGACTGAAATATCCAACAGAATTTTTATTCTGCAGTGGCCACTGTTTTTGTAAGGCAGCAGAAGATGCCTGCATTGGCAGGAGGAAGGTAATAAATGTCATTTCAATTCCTCCGAATGTGGATGATAAGGGGTAATATGAAGGTGACTGGGAATATGAAAACCAAATCTAAGTAGAAGCATAGGTGAAAATGGCATTAGGCAAAAGCAAAATTGAGCCAAACCAGGCCTAACAGCAGCATTATTTTTTTTTTAATAGAGGACTTAGTTAGAAATTACTGCATTCCTCATATACATACAGAGAACTCAGTCTTGAATTAGGCTTTTACAAAAGGTGTTTGCTATCGGTATCCTCTCTGAGAAGTGGCTGGTGGTTTCAATGTTCTCTGTGAGATGGGGCTTGGCTGATTTTAGATGAAGGAATGGGCTTGCTTTGCATAAAAGTACTAAACTACCTGTATTAAAGACTTGAACTCTCAGATCTCAGGGGAACCAGTGACATTTGCTTCAGGTGTTGACCATGCTTTAAGCGTATTTGACCACTGCCTGGTACAAATTCTGCTAGGGGTAGAGGGCATTGATTATTCTAGAGGAAGCTTCCTCCAGTAGTCAGTTGAGAAAGAAAACAAATCCCTGATGACTTGCAAAGGTCTTGGCTTCTTCCTGATATTTTTAGGTAAGCTGAAGTATGAGGTCTCTGAGGCTCAACAGTTTCACCCTGGCTTCCCTGGGACCCAGAATCCTGTATTAGAAAACACCTAAATAGGACTAGCTTTTTAAATCATCTCTGACCTTTGCTGCACAGATGTGTTTTTGTAATTCTTCATTGGTGATAACTTGTCTGTACTACTATTCTAGGGGGGAGAAAGCATTAATAATAATTAAAAAAGAAAAGTATCCACTCAGTTCTCAGCAGAATGGTTGCATTTGAAATTATTCTTTCCTTTTACTTATGTCCTGTATTTTAGGATCAACGAGTAAACAGAAGTAAATTAACCTTCATCTGGATCTTTTGTGTGCATCTTATTAACCCCCAGCATGTAAGAAAATATGTCTGAACAAAGATGCAGATTATCAATATTAAAAGGTCATTTTCATTATAATTAATATATGGGAGCATAGCTATGGTACTGAGGGATGCTGTGGTAACTGTTTTTGTTTGGAACTAGGGAATGGAAAGCAGCCAGTTTGAGCAGCACAAAAAAAACCCAAAAAACTTCCTGTAGGAAGTTCCTTTGAAATGGTGACATTATATTGAATTGCAGTACAAGATTAGGGCCTCTACAAGTGGCACCATCTTTGTACAATATAAAACCAATCTCCTGCCCCCAATAGATGGATCAAAATGGGACAGCCAGAAAATGCTTTACAAAGGCCAAACCAAATGCCAGAAAATCTAATCTGTCTGCAGAAAGATGCCACACTTCTGATAAGCCTGGGCCATGACCCAGTCTGTCTTGAATCCTAAACTGGACAGTTTGTCAGCCCTCCTCTGGCTCATGGTGTAAGGGAGGATTAGCATTCCTTTCAAGGGGCTAAAGCCCACATTGCTAGATTTTGTTGGCTTTTTTTTTTTTTTTTAATAGCAGGTGGAATTTTTTACAGGTAACAAATCACATGAGATCTTGGATTTGGGCAGGGTGCTGTGGAGGTCTGCTGCTTAACCTTTGGTGGTGACTTTCACTGAGGACTGTTTCCTTGATGGGGAGATTGGTTCCTGGGTCTGCTATTTGAGGCACTTTTTCCTGATTTGTGATTTATTCTTTTCCTTCATGGGAAATTACATCAATTTGTTACAGATCAGGACCACTACAAGTGCAAAAATCCTCTTTTGAGATTTGTATGGTCGGTTTTGCAGATATTTGACTTCTTGAGTAGGGGAAGGTTTCTGCACAGAAAGCTCGCCAAAACTGGGGAGTTTGCAACAAAGAATGTAGTGACATATTTATTTGAAGTCTTAATTTCTTTAACATGGTTTGAAAACAGACCCATCTTTTTAGTAAGGGTCTGGAGAACATACAAATGAATGTTCAAACCAAATTTTGCAGACAACGCTTGTAGATATTTTGGCTACTGGCCAGGGTGTTATGCCTTTGTATTTTAAACTACTTCCAAGTTTATGATAACTGAGGGGAGATGGAAATGTGTAATATTTTTGGCCCTCTGAAGAAACCAGACTCCTGATTCAGACATGGGAGCAGTGGATGTATGAAACATCCTGAATGCTGTCCACCAACTAAGGGCCATTATGAATTGGTAGTGGTGGTCAACACCACAAACACCTTCCCTGTGTGTCAGTCCTGTCAGGTCGGAACAGTTAGTCCTCAGGAATCAGGAATGCATTACCATAATGACTTCTAAGGAACATGCCACTGAGGCTCTGAATACATTAGTAGATGCTCTGAGCTACTTCAGGGTATGAAAGCCTCCAGGTGAGAGAGCTGGGATGATATCTTCAAAGGACTGCTTCAGAACTGGCAATATTCAAAGTTCCCTTGAAGATATTTTTAAGTCTACATTTTTCCTAGCAAGTAGTTATCTTTTGCTTAGGTATCAAATATTTTAGAAAATTTGCTTGAAATTCAACAAAGTCTTGACAGAAAAGAATAAAAGATTATTTTCTAAAACTAACTATAAAAAGGGAGGGAAGATAATTAGGAAAGAAAAAAGAATAAACAGTGCTTAGTAAAATTGACTAAAATATATTTTTAAAATTATTTTTGCTAGTGAAAATTATGGAGAGTTACAGTCAACTAAAAAAAGGTGTTTTGTTCCACTGTCTGTCTTGAGAAAAAATACAATACTTAGAGAATTTTGTAAAAAATCATCTTGAAATCTCTGTGGATTTAGTCATATGATCTCAGAGATCTGGGTTTACTGAATATCTTCTTTCAAGACTTTTCCTTACATAGGTGAAGAAATCAAAGCAGGAAGTTTCACAAGAAGAAGAACAAATGAGGTCCAGTTCTGCACTGGATTTTCTGATTGAATTATCTGCTCTCATCTAATGAAATCCAGGATGAAGCTTTTCCCGGAGCTGGTTCCAGCAGCTGCCTCCAGGCCCAGAGCAGGAGCTCTCTTTTCCTGTCTTACACGTCTCTGTGTTTCTTGAAACTCGTAGGAACACAAATTTGTTGAATCCGCACGCTGCCAAACGCCGGAACGAAGGATTCATGTGCGCTTGGCAGCGGCTCCGGGGTGGAACACCGGTAGATGGCGCCTGGGAATGTGCAATCTGCACACTCCGGGGAAAGGGGATTTATTTCTGCCTCCACTCGATAAAGGGTAACAGCTGAGACACGACTGTCTTAAAGTAAAACCATGGCAACACGATGACCTGTAATTGCTTACAACAGAGAGAAAGGCAAACTTTTTTTTTTTAATTTTTTTTTTTAAATACACCCTGGAAATATTTGAGTCGTTGTTTTTCCCTCCCAATACAGGGATCCCCTGATGGCTCTTGGAAGACTGCCAGTGTTTGGTTTTGGGGTTCAGAAACCTTAGAGGAAGATTCACCTGGATAATGGGACCACCCTCAAGCTGCCCCTCCTCTCACAGTGGTGTTTCCTCCCCTTCTGGTCCAGCTTCTGCTCTGGACAGGACAGGCAGCATGAGCAGAAGATGGGCTTTAGAGACCTGCAACAGCTAGAGCATTAAACTGGGGCTATTGGCGGTGTGGGGATCAATGCTGAAGCAGCTGTACCCCCTCCCCGTGCTTTGAAGGGATCACAGCTCTCCTGCAGTCACGCTGTGGTGAGCGCCAGGGAGGTGCCTGCTATAGGAAGAGTTTTCTACTTCCCTGTGTTACCTGCTTTAAGGGAAGGGTGGTAAAAGCCTGCTGCCTTTGATGACCTGGTCCCTACAGCTTGTCCAGAGCTCTGCCGCCAATGCTGTAGAGCTGAGAGGCTTTTAAGTTAGCTTGGATTTTTTTCATTCCATTTGTGCACTGCAGAGATCTAGTAAGTTAAATGTCCCATCGCCAGGTACTCTGTTACACAACAAAGGCTAGGCATTTATTGTGGCTAAACAAATAGCAGAAAAGAAGGAAAATGTCAGGTGTAGGGGGTGTGTGGAATTTATGCGATTTTTCATAGATATGACTTACCATTTTCCTAGCCACTTTACCACAAGGAACCTCAGAGCTGTAGATGTAGGCAAACAGCTTTGCTTTAATGTGAGAAAGAAATTCTCCTAGCACTTTGCCAGAGTAATGGGTGAAATTATGCAGCTTTGTCCCCTGAAAAAGCTGGCATTGCAGCAGGCCTTTTTATCCAAAATGAACAGCTGAATAATATTTTTGACAAGTTATTGTGAAGAAAATGCAGTGTTTTTGAGAAAGGGTTTGTTTTCCTTTCACATAGTTGCAAACAATTTTACCTTTTCTCCATTGATGCATAATATACATCTGAGCACCCCTTTCTAGCCTTATTAATATGGCATATTTCATATTGTGTAGAAGATTTTGAATAATTTACTCATGGAAATGTTGACAAAATCTTCCCATTTCTGCAAATTTTATATATGCAAATAGATCACTGCTTTTCCATTAAAACTGCATCCAGAATTCATATTATTACCCAGACTTACATTTGTTTTCTATAAACTTTCCCTTCCAAGTGGCTTCAGAAACACTAATCCATAAAACCTTGCAGCCAATCTTGGTGACCTGAATCTGAATTTCCATTTTATAATGGCTTAGAGCATTGGTTCAAATACAATTATATCAGTGAGAATTTTTCCACGAATCAAAATCACACAGAGACATTTAGTGTACAAATGTACGTGTTTGTTTTCTATTCCTTGAAAGAAGAATAATTTCTACTGTTTTCAGTTTGTATTGGAGCAGGTACTAAACATTTTGGCCAAGTTGCACAGTGAATCAGTTTTAGTGGAACAGATTTCAAAGAGTTTTACTACACCGTGAATTCTTCCTACATTCACATAATTTAAATCCTGAAGGGAGATCAAATCATTCATTAACCTCCCACAATTAGCCCTAAAATATTTTATAAGATTTAGAGCCTTCTATTTGCAGTGAGGTGAAAAAGGTAAAGAGAGAAGAGTGTGGGTGAGAAAAGGAGGGAATATCTCATTTAGGTCTAGTTGACCCTTGAGCACAGATTAAATGGATGAAGAAGAAAAATGAATAACTGCAAAAAAAAGAAAACAGAGAGAATTTGACATCGCTCTGGGGGATGAAGGTGAGAATGCATACATGTTAGGATGCTTGACAACTCTCAGCATTCAGAGAAAAGCTGGCTACCATTCTGAAAAACCAGAGAACTATACAAAACTGCAAAAGTGATTATCTTTCAGAAAACAAATCTGTGGGTAAGATAAAGAATTATCTGGGGAAATTCCTCCTGAGATATTGTGGTAATGGTTCAGGAGGTAATTCAGTAACTGTAATCCCATGGAAGGTGTGTAATAATAATAACAAGGGAATTTAGTTCTGGGAGAAATGTCCTAGTTGGTTAACAAACTGCGTCACTATCTATTACTTGGTAGAGAAAAATATAAGCAGCTAATTAATGCTTTGGGGACTTAGAAGGAAGAAAAAACAACAATGAAAAAACCCAAACCAGAGTTCTCCTTCTTCCCCAGGGATAAGGAAATGCAGGAGGTAGAAAATGATTTATTGTTTTACGCTACTTTATTTCAGCCAGAACTTTGTCAGAGGGCTACAAAGCGTAACTCAGCTTTAATCAGCGTAAATTTTGAGCTTGATTCATTTCTGAGTAGCGTTAAATTTCACTGGGTTTATAATCATATAAATGCAGAACTCTCAAGGTGATCCAGCCCTTAATAGTAACTAGTGAATTCGGCCCAGACATTGCATTACTTAGCTGTACCATAAGGATGCTTATGAGGGGAAGGGTAAGTCAGTAATTCTTTGCCAGCCTAACTCCAGTGATCTCTGAAGGAATTTATTATGCTGTAACTTGTTTCTTCTGAACAGCACAGTCTGTAGCACAAAATAGCAAAAAGAACTTTTGGTTGGGTGGAGAAAGTTGAGACACATATTTAGTAATAGAGGTTATGTATAGCTGAAGAAATAAAAACCACAAAAATACACACACAATCAAGAACATAAGCTATGTAAAGTAAAATTTCAAATATAGGGTCCCTCAAAAAGAAGTTGTTAAGAACTTTTAATGGAGGTAAACTGTAAAAATGTAATGATACTGAGAGGACATGGATGGTTTGACAATTCTGGGTAATGATAGAAAGCTGCTGCAACAATAGAAATGGGAGAAAATATGGTCCCTTCTGACTTACTCAGAAGATAGTTTTGACCTATTGACGTAATTTGAGAAATTCCTGCTGATCTTCCAAGGAACAAGGGACTTTGATTCACATACTGATGGACTCTTTAAAGACTCCTGAACAGCGATGGGGTGGAGTAGGAAGGCAGGGGACAGTTTTGATTGAAATGTCAGTGTCCTGACATCCCAGATGTAAGATTTGTGTAAAGCAGTCAGTTTCACCATTTCACCTGAATGTCAAAAGCTGCAGCTTGTATATGGTGAACATTAGCTGGGAAAAACAGCTGTTCGATATTTTTTTAACTATGCTGATTATTTTTAGTTCAGTGCCTCTTTAAACACAAACTGCTCCCTTATCACCATACCTCTGAGAAATCTGCCTTCTGGCAGAACCCCTTTGAAATTTGTTTTTTGTCTATAAGGTGCAGATGCTTAGCAGCAAGCCTATTTCCCTTCCTTTGCAACCTTTTTCCCTGAAAATACAAAAGGAAACTTCATCCAGATTTCATGCTGTCCGTGAAATCACAGCGTTATTTGGCAGACTTGTGACTTCACTGGGTTTTGTGCCCATGTGTGAAAAATACAGATTTGATTAAAATGGGATTAAAATGGGATTAAAATGGGATTAAAATGGAATTAAAATGGGAATTTGTGCTGCAGAGTTCTGCATGTTTCAAAAGGGTGTTAGGGTGTGCTGTATTTCAGTTGGCAGTCTGCATGCTCTGTGTGTGTCTGCGTGCACATCTCACACGGACATACTTGTGGCAGCTTCACATTGTTTTTGGGGGACACAGCCTGCAAAGCAGGATGTCAGCATTGCTGGATTGACAAGGAAGTAAAGGGTGAAATCTGGTTGCCTAAATACTGGCATCTGTTGGTATTATGGACATTTTTGGTTACACTGCTTCTTCTTTATCTACTATGCTGGTATTTCACATTAAATCCTCCATCATGTCTGCCAACCATATATTTTTGTTGCATGGTGAAAATGCCATTAGGACTGTATTTTAAGGAAGCAAATTGAACCCCTAAATTAGGTTACTCACCATGAAGTTGAATCCCATCCTTATCAATTAATCATGATAGATTTCAGCCTCACATTCATGTAAATTTTCAAGTAGAGAGCGATGACAGGCATCAGTTTCTGTTTAATCATTAGAAGGATTCTGCTCCTGTCTTTTTAATCTGTGCTCAGTAAGCATTAGCACTCTGCCTGTTACCTTCTCAACAGACATAAGTCCTTTCTAGTCCTGCCCATCCTTATGGGTCTACACATGCTGCAGGTTTGTGATTGGACTCTCAGTCAGGTATTCTGAGTGAGAAAGTAGCAGACAAAGTGCATGAGTATGAGAACAAGACTCAAAATATATGTGATATGATCTTCTAGCTGTGAAAGCTCTTTTTTTCAATTATGCATAGTGTTAAACCTGATAATGACACTACTGTTTTTGCATATTCTGCCTCAGGCTTTTTTGCGGTGCTAAGCATCCAAAAGCCCATGAAAGTGAATTATGTGTTTGTGTGGTTCCTGCCAACTGATCCTGCCCAAATAGACTGAATTAGTGTAATATTGGAACTTTAAATTTAAGGTCTTCTTAACATATCTGGAAAGTTTCTCTGCTCCAAATTCTTGTAGCTGATGAATAATATTTTTAGTCTTGGTTCTGGATCTCTTTCCATAGTGTATGCAAGGTAGTTTAGTTTGAAGGCAAGGGTGAGCTTGTTGTATCTTCGTATTTTGGTGATGACAAGTTAGCTCTTCATAGTATTTCTCTAGGGACCTTTTCTTTGACTAGACTAAGAAAGAAACAAAGAGACATTCAATAATGGAAGCTCTAGTCTGACACTAGCAGATATTATCAGTTTTTTGCATAAGATGTCGAATACCAAAACACAAGAGAACATCATGGAGATTCGGACTCCAGAAGCATAAAAGTCTTAAAAATATTCACAAGTCTTTTACAAATATTTTAGCATATTATGAGAGCACTGTCAAATCAAATGAAAATTTACATCTAATTAATTCCCTACAAGGGTAGCAAACCCCTCTGCTGTTTAGTTTATATGAATACATTGCTAGACTGTGCCTGAAACATAATCCTTAGCCAGAAAATCCATTTAGAAGATGGCTCCAGATCCAGAAAGGATCAGATCCCATCACTTCTTTGATGCATACATAGTGCTGCTGTGAATGTCTCCAGTTTCCCACCCTGGGAAGTATTTTTGGTAGGCACTCCCCAGACCCAGCTCTGGCATTGCTGGGGTGGAACAGCAGTGTCCACAGTGCTGGGGAGACCCATTGGCCCCCAAAATCACCAAAATGCTGAGCTCAGGAGCCCCCTGAGCCTCTGCAGCTCTCCTCCGGTTAGGCTCCCTTTCAAACACATTTCCCCTATCTACAAAAAGCTGTCTTGTTGCTGGACCTGCCAGCCACAAAGGCAGCAGAAAACTGTTTTGCAAATCTTGTTGTTTCAGAGAGCTGCTGCTGCTGCTGCTCTTCTTTGGGGAGCATTTCCATTATCTTTTTCATGAAGCTCCCACTCAAAGAAAAATCTTCACAAAGCTCAAAAAACTTTTTCAAAGACAGTTTTGTAATGAAGTTGTAATTTCATTCTTCTCTGCCTTGAGATATCTGTTTTTTTCCTGTAAGATCATCAGGTTTGGTTTTTTTTTGGGGGGAGGGGTTGGGTTTTTTTGTTTGTTTTTAACAGCAATCTCTAAAAATTGAAAGAAATATTAAATATTGTCTTTTTAAATTTATTTTAATAGCATCAAAATGTAATCTCACCAGTAGGCAGCAGTCATTTTAGGGTCATGAGAGGCACAGGAAACACAGGGGCTGAAGCAAATATAAATGAGACTTTTTTGAAAGAACCATGATTATTATATATTGGCCAATTATTGGCTTATTATCTCCTGCCGCTTTTAGTGGATCATAACACATTCGCTAATTGTCCTCAGTATCCCCATCAAAAGAAGAAGTTTCAGTTCTGACAGGCACACACCACACTAACCCCACGTGTCATTGAGATTCAAAGCAGAGCCAGTATTTCCCTTCACCTCCTCGCACATGCAGCCAGCAGCTCAGCACTTGAGCCTTGTCCCAAATGCACGAGCCTTGTGGGTGTTTTGTGCCACTCGACAAGTGGGATTTAGGATGTTAAATACCACATGGGATAAGAGGCAAGAAGCAGTGCAAAATTCTTTTGCCTTAGCAAACTCAAGTCCTTCTGCTTTAACAGAAGGGATTTATTCCAAGGAAATAGTAATCAAGGAGTCAAGGAGTTTTCTTTTTTTTTTTNNNTTTTTTTTTTCCCACGGTAGTGTCTCAAAGTGATACGTTTTGTTTCAGATCCCAGGACCATAACCTGCCCCAACAGATACATAAATCCCCTTTGGACTCTCCTTTTAGTCTGCAGTTTCTTCAACTTGATGGTGTTGAGGAGCCTCTGGATCACATTGTAAGGATCCTGCACAACAGTCTGCTCTGGAAAAAAGAATCCTTTCCTCCTGCAGTAATTATTGCAATATTCACTGAACCCCTGGCAGTGTTGGTGGGCCAGAAAGAACTCCAGCATCATCTCTGCCCTGTCACTTTTAAATGGTCTTGTCCCAGCTGGAAGCAGATTTCTTTCTTCACAACAGCTTGCAGCCTTTTAGGAAGATGGGGTGAACTAATAAAGGAAGACTTTTGCTTAACTTTTGCTTTGGGGCTGAGGTGCTTCTCCATCCTGGGCACCAGCAGCGATAGGAAACAGAGCTGATGCCTGTGCCAGGCAGCTCCTTTCTGATAAATAAGCATTTGTAGCAGACTCTTAAATCATATTATTGATGTGCCATCAGCATTTTGGTTTGCATGGTAGTTTGGCCCCCACCACTCCAGAGCTCTGAAAACATTTTGTTAGAGAAGAGTTTCTAAACAGAAACAGATAGTTCAGACAGTCAAACAGGAAAAGGGCTGTTGCATGGCAGGAAGGGATTGAGCTGCTATTCCCATTGCTTTGGCAATAGGACAAGCTGTAATAGGCTTAAACTGGGGCAAAGGCTATTTAATTTGGGCTTTGAGAAAGGAAGAGAAATGATCTCAAGCTAAGAAGAGCTAGATACATACATCGCCAGCATGGGGGTTTGGAAAAAAAAATATGACCTTGTATGGCTGCTTTTTATGATTACTTGGAAGCCAACAGGTACAGAAAAATAAGCACTGACTGCAGCTGCCTAGTACTTACACTGTGGGGAAAAAGCAAAGTGCCACAGCTGACTCCAGCAGGGCTCCTGCCTTTCTTTCACAGCAGTGTTCACTTAATGGTATTTGCCTGTATACATCTGCCCATGGGCCTTTGGTTGAAGGAACAAAGCTTTAACATAACACACCTGCTACTCGTGGAAGTTGAAAAAGAGGATTTTTTCTTTCCTCCTTAGTGCTGCCTGATGATAGAAAAGGAGAGCAGGTGCTGAGGAATAAGATTTGACCACAACCCACAATGATATCTTGTCCCCTCTTCTAGACATGGCTAACTAGCCATAAACTGCAATAAATGAAGTTTTGTCAGTCTGCCAAATAGATATATGCATTTCCATTACACCAGTGCAATTATTTAATGTAACCTCTGAATAATATCTTTAACTCATCATGTTCCTACTCAGGAAGAAAGCATAACACATTGAAAAAAATACCAAAAAAGCCCAAATCACCCCAAAATTACGGGAGTGACTAAAGCACCCACTTAAGGTGTTAAAGAAAAAAACCCAGTTTTTCTCTCTCCACTCAGAAAAATGAAAGTCAATTAACATTGACATTTCCAGACTGTAAACCATGCAAACTTAATTTCCAAGGTCTGGATTAAAGATAAAATTGTAGGAGATTATACTGTCCTTACAAACCTTTGTAAGGTTACTGCTCCCACTATATTAGCTATGAAGAAAGTCTGAAAGATTTATGTAGTTCTGTCTTGCCTTATTTTTCCTCCCGAGTAAAGCAATTTGGTGTGGAATGAATTGTTACTTGAGGTTTTATCTAAGAGAAGTGATGCCTAACCCCACCTCCTACAGCCACCAGGGACAAGGGGACACCAGGAAGGTTCTGTTGGGTAGGAAGGCTTTGGTGCATGGCTGGTTGGGGGCTGGGATGCCTGGGCTAGGCTGGATCAGCCCCAGGAGAAGGGCACTGTGCCCCACTGTCTGTAGAACCCCAGAGTAGATACTGCAAAGCTGTCCTGCCAGATAGCCCCTCCCCAGGCAGGACTACAAACCTGTGTCAACCCTGTGTTCTGGGTGACAGGCTGTCCAGAAATGAAAGGGAAAAACAAAACACTGAGAAATTCCTAAGATAATGGGACCCACATCACCCCTGTTAATGTGAAAATCTTTGGCTCACTGAAACACAGAGCATGTAAGTACTGGAAGTTTACAATGAAAACTGCAGCAGGTCCAAGCATGTGAAACTCTTGAAAAAGAATCTTCCTACCTGTACTTCCTAGGATGTGCTATTTTCTAAGTCAGTGTTTACTGGTTCTTGGTTGATAATATCAAACACCGTGATTTTCAAAAGAGACTAAGAGATTTATTTGTTCAGCTTCCAAGGAAGGGGAAAAAAATAATCAGACCAAGCACCTAAAGCCAAGACAGAATCCCTGAGACTGAGCCACATCCCATTTATCACACTAGGGACACGTGTGAAGGCAGCAGGGTGTGAGTGTGATCCCCGTGACAGCCAGAAGTGCAGCTGGTGTGAGGGGACCCATGGAAGAAACAGAAACACTGGATGTTTCTGCATGGCAGAACGTGTGTGCGGACCTGTGAGCGTGGGCACAGAGCTACAGAGCTGTGACTGAGCAGGTTTTCTAACCAGAACCAGGGCGTATCTGCAGACACAATTTTTAGTCAGCCCACCAGCATTGATGAGTTGTGTCAGGGATGTGGATGATGACCAGATTTCCTCTGACATTAACTTTTAGCCACAGCTGAAATCAATAAATCAATAGTATCATCCAGTGAGCTGTGTTGGCTTAGAGTTAACATGTAAACAACCCGAAAATTAGTTTTCCCATAGTCAGCACCTTTTAATGTTCATTCAGCTAGAAGATAAAATAAAAACACAAGAGGAGGCATTTGTCTTCAACACAAAATCATACAAAAAGTCTTTTTTTTATTAAATATACATTACTTACAGTTTAAGTCTTTCTTCTGTACAACAGTAACCATAGAAAACGAAAGAAGCTAAGGCTAAATTTTTTCAATCCCTTAACAGGGTATTAAGACATGTTACATTGTCTACAAAACTGACTTAGACTGAGGCAACGTCCTGTGGAATTCTCTTTAGAAAACCAGATAGTGAAAGGGGAATAATCTAAATCTCCATTTTGCTTTTTACTGTAACTGAGAGACTCTTGCTTTACCCTTGGATGAACCATTAAAAAAAAAAATCTTTTTTTTTGCTTTGCTAATAAAATGAACAGAGCTCTGAGAGATTTATTTAATACAATCTGAGTAGAACAAAGTAAAATGAATGATGAAGGGCTCATCAGTAGAAAGAACCAATTTTTTATTATTACAAATACTTAATTGCAGCTGCCATTTTGCCATTTTTTTTGTTTTTAGGGTGCCTTTATCCGTTAAAATCCCATAAAATCCTTACAGTTTTAGTGGGTGGGCTCCCGAGTTGGTTGACAAGACACCACCCACAAACCAACCCTCCCCAAACACAAATTTTTAGAAACTCCTGAAGCTGACTCAAGTCGTATAATGGGCTTTGTGGAGCTGAAGTTCATTTCCTTATCCCAAATTTTATTCATAGTTTTGATGACACAGTTCTGAAACAACACAATTTCAGTGAATGCAACTCTCGTTGACAGCAGTAAGGGATGATAAATACAAGGTCCTGACTTGGATTCATGTATGTCAGCCTCCGTTTGCAGGAGATCATCAAAACAAGAGCAATATGAGGCTAAATTCATCTGTGATGTATCTACGTTGACCTAAACAGGATTACAGCCAGGTCTGAAGCTGTCTCTGTTTCTTTCACAAAGGGCGTTTCAAAGCAGGCGAAGTACGACAGTGTTAAGGTTCTCACTATCGTTTAGATATAATGGCCTGTGTTACTGGTTTCTTTTAATAAAAATCACAGAGTAGAGATTTTTATGACTGGATGTCTGAAGAAAAAAATGGTCCTGTTTGGTCTCCTAAGCTCCTGAAACTTCAATTCCACTGTGTTGTGAATGGAAGGTGAGGCTGTGACTGGCTGCATCTAAGATTTACCTAAGAAACAATCCTTCTTCTTTCTTGACAACATGAGTGCTGCATTGGCAGCAATGACAAAACACATCAGAGAAGGGTGTGCCTAAAGGACACAAAAAGGAGCTGTAAAGGGCATGCAAAAATGAGTAAATAATTTCCCATGCCGAATTTGCTCCAAATGAACTCTATTTAGGGCTGTGGGATTGAAATTTGTGAAGAGAGTTATGACTAGCATATCAAAAAGTAAGTGGTGTTGCAATGTAAACAGCAGTCAGTAGATTGGAAAGAAGCTGCCATAAGCATCCTCAACAAGGGAGTGGAAAGTCTCTAAGCAAACACCATCCTTTGGATCACCTGTTGTACCCAACATTTGATTAATGTTGTGATTATTTGAGGGACACCATCCCCAATTCTCCTTTGGGTTATCTGGGAGACTTCCAGTGATCTAACTAGGGAGGTTCGGATCTGGTATCAGCCAGAGCTTTGAAATCCTCCCCCATGTTGGAAGCATGTCTCTGATACTTTACAGATCACCAGGACAACTATGTTATGGCAGACTAAGCAGCAATTCATTCCATGGCAAAAACCAACCACTGAAAAATACCCAAGAGCCTCATATCCACCTGATGGTTATCATGCATGGCTTCAAACACTGGAACGTTTTCCAAGAGCTTTTGCCTCCATCACTAGCCCATCACAATGATAGTTTGAAGTCAATGTCCTCCTTTTTCCCTAGGGATCCTTAGCTCTCGGTGACTACATTTCCATGATGGAGGGCAGTCTCCCTTCTGGTTGAACACTAAGCTGACATTTTGGTTTCTCTGACTGCCAGGAGAAAAATCATAATCTTAATTTCAATTGTGAAACAAGCTCCTCTGACTCCTACCAGCAATTTGATAGCTGCACATGTTAAACAAAAAGGAGGGATGAAGAAAGCAGAGGTGAACTAGGTATGGAGTGACACTGTCAACACAAACTGTTGCCTTAATCCTTCCTTAGCTCGGCTTGTAGACTCAGCACATTACAAACAACAAACAACGAGCTTACAAATTACAATTCACCAGAAAGTGTGCTTTTTTTCAATTTTTGTCAGAGTAACTTAGTGCAAAAAATCACAAAAATAAGTACCAATACACTGAAATATTCAAACTCTCTATATGCATGTCTTGAAATAAACAATCAAAGAAAAAAGCTGCTTCAGACCCAAAAGAAGAATGTGTTTAGAAGTCTCATGTACAGAAGTAGCAGGCAGGAGGGGGCCGCCCACACCGAAACAGGACATGAAGAACTTTCCACTGGGAAAGAAAGTGCAGCAAACTGCAGAACCCAAGAGAACAAATCATGCTTTGAAGCCGTGATACCAACCTGTGAAGGAAACCCCCCAAAAAGGCATAGTGCAACTCTAACTGTAGTCAAGCAAGAGGCCTCCCACCAACCTCTGAAGACTGTGGCTAAGGCCCTTGGTTTGACAGGGGTATAATTGTATCACTTGGCTTGCTTGATAAGTAGGCATTAAAAAACTGCATGAAAGCTTTTAAATAACACTCACAAGGTCTCAGACTTTGCTCAAGTCTTTTACGAAGTGTTGCTTTCTGAAAAGTAAAATAGAAAAAAAGTCCTTTGTGTCTGTGAAAAAACAATAGTGCAGCAGAATACTTGAAACTGGTCTTGTTTGGGGTAAACTTTGTGTAGGTGAGGGCAAAAGACAATGGCATGAGATGGTGGACCACAAAGAGGTCAAGTTCTGCCTCCACTACACTCTTGCCAATTTGAAGTGGAGGATGCATGTCAACTGAGTGGCTTCCTTACAGAAGGAAGGTTGACTTTGTTCTGAAGATGGGATTTATTTTTTCAGGGATTCATCTCACTGAGAACTTAGGAGTTACTTACTATAATTTGAAAAGCCAGCAAGTATCAGACATAGCTACTTGGGGTTAACAGATGCCAGAATAAGACTGACAGGAGAGACTTTCATCCTTCCTGGAGCTGCACAGATACTTCGGTATCATCTCAAATGGCACCAGGCATGCAGAAAGGCATCTGAGGGGGCCGAGTTAGCTTTAGATTCAGAAACGTGTGGGTCTGGCTTCATGCATGCTATCTGCCAAAGCTCCCAAGTGAGGCAAAATATGGATGGTGGATCTACAACACACTGAAAGGAGAATTATCTACTTCCCCACAGATTACTGATCAGATTGTAACTTTATCCATTAAAATCCCATAAAATCCTTCCAGTGTTAGTGGGCAGACTAAAAGCAGTACTTTGAAACTCAATTTTCATGTATTTGGCTACAAGGAGATGTATAAATTTACTAGGTAGAGATGTTTAGTTTAATTTTAGATGCAGGGTGTCCTTCCTTGACCCCAGCTGTAACCTCAGTAAAAAAAAAAAAAAAAGTCACTTGTAATACCTATGGAGATGTGTCTACTGGATCTTTGAAACTACTGTAAAATTTGGATTCATAGGCAAATTCTGCTAAAAGTAACTTATCTGTTGCCAGGAGACCACCCTGTCTTTATAATCAATGGAGAGAAAGAGGCATCTCTAGTGATTAATTCAATCTGATAGGATGTTTGAGACATTTGCCCTGTCCTCACCAGCCACAGGACTAGACAGGATTGGATGACAGTTGTAAAACAAGCAGTCAGTAAAACCAAATGCAAAATGAAACAAACCCCAAAGACTCAGATAAAAGCAATATCCAAGTGCTTCAGAGGTTTCAATCTTATCTTCAGCAAAATCAATAACTGACTTCATTAGGAAAAGATTCATAACCCCTCACCATAGTGAAACAATCTGATATATTGATTGCTCCTCATCCAATATGTGAAATATGTGATCAGCTAAATGCTAATATAGTCGAAGATCTCATTAAAATAAGGGTTTGGATTACACTGTAAAAATTGAACAATTGATTAACAGG
The DNA here is from genome assembly GCA_008694505.1 of Cyanoderma ruficeps. Lineage (NCBI taxonomy): Eukaryota > Metazoa > Chordata > Aves > Passeriformes > Timaliidae > Cyanoderma > Cyanoderma ruficeps. The sequence goes on along the minus strand of VZDJ01000594.1, from coordinate 11,458,243 downwards.
ATGAGTTAAGTCTATCTAGATCAGGTTAAAATAAAGTCAAGAGAAAGCATCTTATTTTTGTAATCTAGTTATAGTTTTAACTTAAATATCAGGGGCATCTCATGACCGAACACACTTTGATAAGAGCACAGCTCTATTTGTCTCATTTTTACAGTCGTATTTACCCAGCTGGGAATTCTGGCTTAGCCCATATGAGTAAAGAGCATATATTTTATTTGGCTTTTTCACTGCAGACATAACTTAAGTCCTGAGCCACGGTAAGAATGAGAAAAAATAAAAAGTGTACATGTTAAAAATTGACCCAAAACACTCACAGTTTTCTTGTCTTTAGTAAGTGAATAAGGCCAGATGAAATACTAACTGCCAATTACATAGGTAACTTACTTAGGACCAAAGTTCTTTTTTCCTAAAGAGAAATGGGACTGAATTTTTAAAGGTATTTAAATGCCTTGTAATATATTAGAACATTTCAGAGCAAGACAGACACAGAAACTCAACTGAAATTAATTTGAGTTAAATGCTCATTTTGTTTAGTCACTTTAGCATTGATCCACATCCTCAAGACACTAAATTCCCTGTAAAGCCTATCCTTCACCAAGGTGGCAGCCAAGTTAGTTGGAGACAGCTTTCTGACATCTAGCCTTCCTCTCCTTTCTATAGCCAGGCACTGGCATTCACAGAGAGTCCTTCTGGGCATCCAGCTCAGACTGTATGACTTATCTTTATCAGCGTGTCTATTATTGGTCAAGCCTTTTCTGGAAAACAGAATTTGCAGCGCCTAAATCCATACCTAAGATACTTTGTAATTTCACAGTCCAAAAATCCCTGCCTAGCAATAATAATTTTCAGGGGCTACATATCGTATCACCAAGAGAAAAAAAAGAGACTTAGTGTCTTTCTACCAGCCCCTTACTTTTATTATGAAACTCATCTTGGGGAAGGAAAAAAACCCAAACAATGCCTCCAAACAACTCTTTGACAGTCTCAGGTTTTCCACTGAAACGAAACCTGAAATTTTATGTATAAAAAGTATTATCCTCTGGCTTTACTGAAAAATATTATCTAGCCTGACAGCTAAAAGAAAAAGGGAAAACAACCCATTTAAAGAGAAATGTTGACAAAAATAGCAGAAATGGTTTTAAATAGATGGGAAAAAGTTATAATTTGATCTAAGGAAAATGAATTTTAGCACTAGTAGACTTTTTCAACACTGTATTTCTTCTCTTTTATAAAAAGTAGTGTTAATTGCCTTTAACTGGTGCTGAAGGAAATCCGAGTACGCCCTCACTAAGGAACGCATTAGAACAAAACAATTTAAAAAACAAAAAAGGAGTAAATATTTAGAGTACTTCATTTAGTATATTGCAGCTATCTTTTAATAAGAATAATTTTGACATCCTGATTTAGAAGTCCATATAAATGTGTTCATTTGTTCAGCCCAGTGGCATAAAAATCTTCCCATCTCAGTACATCCACAGGTGTAGATGCACATGTCTGTATACCCATGCATGCATTCATGTGCAATTCTTTCTTTTTCCAGATGTACCCCAACCTAAATTTTCAGAGTTTTACCTTCCTATTCCATTCTTCATGTAGCCAATTAAGCACATTAGCACATCAGAGATGTCTCATACAAGAGGTCATTTCAGAAAAAATTACTCAAACACAGGCAGAGGTGCCCATGAACTCTCCTATTCCTCCCTTCTGCCATGCCAAAAGAAGCAGCTTGATCTGCAGGAAGGAAAGAGAAAATATAATTGCTTTGCCAGGATTTTGCTGCCAAAGACAAAGCAATATAAAGAGAACACAGCTACTCAGTCCATCATTCCAATACTCACCACACAGAAACACTGTCAAGCAATTGTGTCACCCAAACAGCAAAACGGCTGCAGCTGACCATGGCTGAGGAAGGATGGCACCAAACTAGTTTCACTATAGATAGCTTTATAAAATTGCTCAGTGAAGAGTTCTGGTTATAGGGCTGGCCTCATATTTCTCTTCACGTAAGAATGTTGTCACTCCAAGAATGCTTTCTCTTCCCTGAATGCTCCAAAAGAACTGGTAAAGAATCACCATATCCAAACAGTCATTTATTTATTTATTCTTCTTTGTCTGGTGTCGCCTCTCATAAAAAACCTCTAACAAAAAACTTAAACAAATAAACACCTACATACCTTTCCTATGAACTGCCTAGAAAAATAGCACCTGTTGCATGTGTAAGCTCCTCTCTAGTTTGCTGGGAGTTATTACCTTATGCTGGGATTCTTTAATTTTTTATCTATGTAAAAAGGACTACTGTTTGGAAACCCCAGGATGACTGCACAGGGTATAGGGCAAAGAAGGAAATTCAGCTGCACAATCAATTGTCTCGAATTAATTCTTACCAAGAGTACTGCAATGAATAAGATTTTCCCCCCTTAACTTTAGGCCTAATTCTACCATCAGCAAATTCTACATACTGTTCCGAAGCCCTGCAAAGGCAGATGTCACACAGACACAACAGGGTGCTCAAAACCTCAGTAGCTGGGACTCCTTTATCTTTTACCCTTAGGATGTTTGTGATTGAAAAGGAGGTTTGTCATCCTCACACTGTAACCATCCAGCACAAGTAAAATGGGCAGAACTTGATTCTTTTGTAGTGTTCCCAATCAGGAAAAGACAGAAGACTTTAAAAAATAAAGGGAGCAAAAATAAATTTGAAGTAGAGCATTTGGGATCTGTTGATCTGTTTGTTTCCCTAATGTTCTTCCTTGTAAAGAGGGTTTATCAAATATTCATCTTTTTAGACATGACATCAGACCTCTGTCTATTTATCTTTGGAGAAGTTATTCCAATTTCTACAAACAGGAAATACCAATCAATCTTTCATGCAGTTTTGGGAGGGTTGAGTAGTAGGATTAATTTTTTCTTTTTTTAGAAGAGCTGGCAGAAGGTGTGAGTCACGTATAAGATTAAACTATTTTGGTTTTTTTTTTCCTCATCTATGTTCTTTTTGTTTTCCACAGTGGCAACAGCGTTTAACCTCAGTGTGTGATAATCCTCCATGTGGCATGAACAGGCATATGCTGCATTTCTAAAATTTCAGACAAATATAGAGCACCTAAGTCCTAGCAGCTTCCTAAACCCCTTGGAGATTCAAGCTACTATTTTCCATGCTTCAGCTAGGGTTATACTAGTGCACGTTGGGTCTACGTAGCCAGCCTTATGAGATGGAGGTGAAAAGGTGCATGGGAATGGTATTTATTGTTGATACATATATTGTTGGAAAAGTACTGAGAAGCCTAAAAGTTACAGTAAAAGGACAGGAGGTTGGGGGAAGGAGCTTAATGAGGACAGTTTTATTTTCCTTTACGTCATACCAGCTTTTCAACTGGTACAAATTAATTTAACACCATTTAAATCAATAGACAATATATCAATTAATAACATTTGAGAATTTGGCCAGTTCTGGTTCTTTATGACTGTTGTAAATGAGCCCATGAAATAAACCAGGTGTTTTGATCTCATTCTTTCCCTCTATCCTGTCCCAGTATCTGCAGAGCTATGTGTTCAACTACTTTACCTGTACTTTACATAGTCCAGCTCTAGTGTAAAAGCAATGACTTAAAATGGCTCCAGAGGAAAAAAAAAAAAACCCAAAACCAACAAATAAATGCAGGGACTTTGAAACATCCAAGAACTGACAGCAGAAACCAGGTGTGCATGTGGATCTTATTTTGTGTAGGATGGGATAACAGGTCTCTTGAGCTGCAGAAGTAAACTGTGATTGCCAGGTTCTTGTGCAGAGAATGAGGCACTGTGATTGTTCTCAGTGTTTCCTGTGCAGGGCGGTCTTTTCCAAATGAAAAAGAAGCTAGCAAAAAATGAGTGTTAAAAAAAAAATTCAAAAAGAAAAAAGGGAGGGAGAAAGGAATAAAGAAAGGGAGGTTAGGGGAGGAAGAGTAAGAAGAAATTGCATTGTCCTTCAGATAAAATATTCCCGTTTACACTCGCTCACTGTGTTTTGCAAGTCAATGTCAGCTTTAAAGGAACTCTCAAGGTTTTCAGGGTATTCCTTCTCCTTTTTCTGGCTATTTCGATGTGCTTGTTTGTGTTGATAGAGGAATCTGCTCATGATGGCAATGATGCAAAAGATGATGAATATCACAACTGCTATTACACCTGTAAAGGGGTAAAAAAGGAAGGATAAAAAGAATGAAAACCAAAACAAAATGCTCATTTACCTCAAAAATGCATTACAAATGTACAGCAGCTAGTTGCTATGATAAATTAGTTCATCTCAATCCATACACAACCATATGCCTCTATCAAACCCTTCCTGGTAGTTTTTGTCACCTTAAGAACACTTAAAATCTAGCATATATTAATATAATTGACCTAATTTCTGTAAAATTATGCTTTCACCGGCAATAAAATTAGTTCATTGTTTGCTTTTAAAACACTAGATCTGTATGCTCCTACAAATTCCTGCTCTGTCATATTTTCTTCTGTGTTATCTCTGGGAACTTTGCACAAGCCTTGTACATTCTGGTTTATAGCTTCTAGATATTATCAAAGGCAGATCACTACAGGGCACGCTATAAAATAAACAGAGATAAATTGTCTTTGAGGCCATTAGAGGAAAATTAAAACCATACATGAAATTATGAGGACATTGTTCCCCAGTAAGTTCCTGGTAAGTTCCACTACACCACCAGATTACAAAGAGACGGCTCAAGAGGTACGAGATACGTGAATGCTCTGCAAAGGATTCACCAGGGTGGTGTAAAAAAAATTCCTGCTTAGCTGGGTCTTGGAACACAGACTCACATGGAATCAGAGAACACCTGGAACCTCTGGAGATCATCTTGTCCAGATGCCCTGCTCAAGCAGGCAGACAGAGTTTAGTTATATTTTAGAAGACTCAGGTTCCTGATGATCTATGTGTGACCACAATAACCCATAACGCACTGACTACCTAGGTAGCTTGACACAGATAGATGCTAATAAACAAAGCAGATATTAGACCTGCATCAGATTACAAAAAACCTCCTCCCTTAAACTAGATTTCATGGAGCCCAGATTTAAAGTCTCCTAGATTTTTGCCTTGACAGAATTATTTTTTGACTGTAGTCTTAAAAAAATTAAATTACCTCCAATCACAGCTGAATCACTTCTGACTGCATTGGTGAGAGGTTCTCTTTCATCTGTCTTCCCAAAAGGATCTGCAGTTGGTTAAACAAAAGAGAACTTATTTTCTGTATCAACTGTTCATTTTCTCTGTGTCTTAGACAGAAGTGTCCTCTTACTCTCTTGAAATCTAATCTGTTTTCAAAAGACATGACTTGAAGAATTGGAGAACTGAACCAGAAGTGTCTGAAAAATAAAGTGAGTTTGCAGAACGATTTTCTTCTACACCTTCAGGAGCAAACTCTATTAAGGGTGTATTTAAAAGACAACAGCAAGTTTCACACTAACAGGTGAAAGTGTTTCAGTTCATCAGAAGAATCATCTAATCCAAAGCCCTACTCAAATCCAAGTCTATTACAGCAAGTTTTTCAGAGCTGTATCCATTTGGGTTTTGAATATATCCAAGGATGAAGACTTTACAACCTCTCTGGTTGTTATGTATTCTCTCTCAAGTCTATGTCCTGTTGGATTCTTCCAAGCTGGTCCATGAGAAGGTCAAAGTCATGCATTTCTGTCTTTTTTCATTCCTTTGAGGATCCTGAACTTCACCATCCCATAGTTGCTACAGCCAAGGCTGTCCTGGCATATCCCTAGCCAGTCAGAGCTTGTTTGGAAATACCAGGTCCAGCAGAATTAGCACAGTGAGATGGAACTTCACTGTTTAGGGTGCCTTTCAGAAGCAAATCTTCTCTGTGTAGTTCCAGACTTAGCAAAGTATTAGACTTTTTTTTTTTTTATTTTAAATGCTTGAAGACCTGCTCTCAGGTGAAGAGGACAGGCAGCTCAAGACTCCACCATTCACACAGCTGTATCTCCTCTTTAATTTTTGCAGCATTTTAATATTAAGAAAAAATACCATAGGAAAACTCTATTATCTCAATACCATCAATATAGAGTTCAAAATAACAAAATCTTTACATGTGCCTCAGCAAGGAAGAAGGTGATCTTTGTTAAAATTCAAAACCACAGTAAGTCATTCTCATTTTGAGTTTCCTAATCAGAAAAATTGTTCAGATAACTGTGTGAATGGATTTTATTCCATATCTGTCTGCCAGGAAACTTTTTTGAGCACAAGTGTCCTTTTCTGGAGGAAACAGCTTCAATTGTTTTCAAGTTACAAATATAGAAAGCTTTTTTCATACATTTAAGGAGTTTTCCTAGTGGGCTTTTTTGTTGTATCTGCACATTAGAATATCGATGCAGACATGTACAGCCTCCTTTGAAGTTCCATTTTTCTTCTCAAGACACTCAATAATGAGAAATTGGGAAGTGATGAATTGAGATATGAGCACTAAATTTGAAAGTTAATCCTTGGCTCTATTTTCTTTTTATTTCTTAAAATGTGTCCTTTCCACGTAGAAATGTAATGCTCGAGTACATCTATAGAAATTATAATTTGCTACAATATTTTTAAACAAGAATCAACTGCCCATTGCTTTTACTTTAGCATATAAAGACATGAAGTCTTCAGAGCTCACTTGTTCTAAAGATCTTATTCAGGCTTTAATCAAATCCAGTGTGAATAGCGGGACTGGAATGTCAGATAATTCATCACATTGAGAGGAAATCATAATTTAGAGCATAGAGTGCCAAGACAGGCATTTCTGATGCAACAGTGCTTAACCTTAACAATGGAGTGCAACTGATTGTATGCTTTAAATACTTAAGTTCAAATGCTACACTCCACTCTCTGTTCTGTCCTGAAGTTCTGAGCCTCAGGTTTTGCTGCTTTCTAAACTCCTTAGAAAAATTAGATCATCGAGGTGACAGATCACAGGGCAAAGAGTTCATATTTTCAGTATGATTGCCCATTCAGGACTCACAAGACACATTTGTCTGTGCGTCAGAGCAGACACCTCGGACAACTCGAGGCAGCGAGGAGGAAGTGGGGGCTGGGGAGGAGCACACACACACTGGCAGCCACTCTCCAGAGTAATCAGCAGCCTTTTTCCCTATGCAGAATGCTAATAGCATCATTTGTTTTCTGCTGAATATCTTAGGCAGAAGCTGCGGGAAATGAGGATTCGATGCAAGTACAAATGCGAAAGGAATTGTATTATGATCTAAACCAGAGTTTTATCAGTTATCAAAAAAGGAGGAAGTAGCTTTATAGGTCAAGGGGCAAAAAAACAGCCCTTAATTTACACCCCTTTCTGGTCATTAACAATTCTGCCACATCCACTGGTGACTAAAACAGCAACTTGATTGTTCCTGTTCATGGTGACAACACTTCCAGCTGCTCTCAGTTTCCTTCTCTGCATACAAATTCACATATGCAAAATACTTCAGATTCCCAGAGGACAGCTTCAGGATTGCAAAAGATACACAAACAATTGGGATCATCTTGCTGGTACTGCTCAAGTAGTGCTCCCTCTCTTTAGTCTAAGAGAATGAAGTACAAGCATTCAGTGGAAGTCACACATGCCAAGGGTTTTGTGCAAGAGTTTTTGCTGGTTTCTGTCAGGGTGGGAACAAATTTGACTTGGTTTTTGTATGACTTTTATTGCTTTATCACCACTGGGATATACAGTCTATGTAACATTTATGTTCTCCTTTGAGATCTGCAGCACCGGAATTATCTGGAGTGGACAGGAATGACAAATCAGGTGCGTAACCAAACTTTCAAAGCTTTTCCACTACACCTTTGGGGTTTTTTTGTTTGTTCTAGGCAGGCATGTTTCAGGCGATCCAGGAACTTAGTCTAAAAACATTGTTTCAGAACAATGACTTTTAAAGGAGCCTTGACTAGTCCTGATGCCCATCCTCAACACTCCTGATTCTGAGAGAAAAGGCAACTTCCCAGTTCCACTATTCATACTGTCACAATTGACACAATCCATACTGTCACAATTGTGTTACAGCAAAAAGGAAAGAAACCTCACTCTGTAGTATCCTTTAAACTTCCCAATCCCCTCCCAGCAGGACATACCTGATGAGGAATATATTGTGGTTGCTGTGTTCACGTCAGCTTCCATCATGGATGCACAGTTGGATTCTGTCAAGGAACCTCTGACAGTCACGGGAGCAACGCTGGGATGGCGTAAGGCGGCCTTCAGGGGAGCGATGTGGTTGTACTGGACAGAGGACAGGCAGCCAGTGAAACCATAGGCATTCGCCTTGGAGACTTCAGGGTCCAGGGACAAACTGTCTGCAGTACAACAGAAAAACATCTGGCAATGGATTGTTTTAGGAAGGCGTTAAGAAAATGAATCCTCTTTTGCCGTACCCACCCCTTTTATATGTATTATCCGATTTCAACTCTTCAGACTCTCCCTCAGCAGCCCAGAAGTTCTCCCTGGCCTGACCCATGAGGTTCCCAAAGTCCTTTCTCTATAATGCTACTTACCTTGAATTTTCTTGCACATGAAAGCCTGCACTGCACATTTTCCCTCCTCCATTTTCTCTACCAATGGAAAATATCTAGCACATCATATCTACGAACCATGACAATAACAATAACAACAACAACAACAACAATACTAGTAAAAGTAAGCAAAATAGTTACACTAAATACCATAGAATTCTGGGGCTGATCCTCTTTAACCTTTTATTTTCTTTTTGGATCTGCTAACAGCATCAGTTACACATTTATGGACCACACCTTCAAGGCATTCTGCCTCCTCCACTCTTTAGATGAAAGACCCTGCTCTCTATTTTCTGTCATAAAATGCTTTATGTGGCCTGTCATTGAATGGCTTGCTACCTCAGCTTCCTATCCTTCTTCAAGAGTTTATTATTCAACTTTTCTGAAGCACCTATTCATGTTACTACTTTTTTACTATCAGAATTCCCAGGAACTTTCCTAGTTATGAGTCAGGCTCCCACTCTACTAGCCCCATTTCACTAATAAAATAAAGAATAAAACTATACCTCTTCTTATCTAAATCAAAATTAAAACGAATATCCTTGTGTTATTTTCCAGCCTGTGGATAAAATAGCACAAATAACTTATCTCTTGGTATGTGTTCAGTTAAATTTCACAAGGAGAAAGCACATCAAAGGCAAAGTTTTTTTATAGAATCATAGAATGGTTTGGTTTGGAAGCAACCTTAAAGATCATTTCATCCTAACCCCCTGCCACGGGCAGGGACACCTCTTACTAGACCTGGTTGCTCAGGATCCCATCTGAACTGGCCTTGAACACTTCCAGGGATGAGAACCCATAATTTCTTCGGGCAGCCTGTTCCAATGTTCCACCTTCACAGTAAAAAAATTAATTCCAAAAGTTTTCATATTAAAGATTGTTTGGGAAAGTCAGGGAAGGACAGTGAAGCCATCTTCTATTTTCTCCAAACTCTCATTATTTACTTTCCAAAAATTGAAATTCATGCTCCTCAGAGGTCTCAAACATGATGCGCCTTATATCTAGGTCAATCAAACAAGAAAAAAGCCTACAAATGCACACAGATACAGTATCAAAACTTATTCAAAGTCTTAAAAAATACCTGCTAACAGAAAAAACCCGAACCTCATAGCATTGAAAATTTTGGGAATACTTCCAGTGACATTGGGAATTAAGGCTCCTAGCTTTTCAAGTTTTTTTTCAAATCTTGAAAGAATAAGATTCTAAATTTTAAAATAAGGTCCATTTTTTCCCATTATTATTCAAATATAATGATTTTACAAACGATCAAGACTTAGTAAAAAAAGAAAAGCTTTCTCTCAAATGTGTCATTGCTATTTTAATTATTTAAACTTCTTTTTTGTATGAGAAAATACAGAGAAATCTCAAAGTCAGTCCAAATCACACAGTTTTTTGTGCTCAAGATATGTGACTCTTATACCATGCACCCAGAGGGAATTAGCCAAGAAAGATTTCTAATTATGTTTGAGTGTCTTTGTGGAAGTATAACACAGAAGAGTGTGGCTGTTTCTCAGCAAGGCAAGGTACAGTACAGCCTGCTCTCCCAGGGGCCTTACAGGAGAAATGCTCAGTTTGCAGAGCTGTCAGGGGCACAGCCTGAGCTGCAAAATGGGAAGAGAAACAGTGAGGCTTTGCTCCTGGAAAACCTGCAATCTTGCAGAAGTTCACATTTGCTCTTCTGAAAATATGAAGGAATTGACTGCATTCAGATTTTTAATGAGATTTTGGCTGAGATGTTATAAAACAGACAAAGAATTGCTTCCAAGTTCCTGCAAGAAGGTTTATTTATACTAAAAGATGGATTTACAGTATTTGCCATCTTTGTTGAATTTATAAAACCCTTTGTAAACATTCCTACGCTCAGCCTTTATTGTTTTCTTAGCTCTGACAAAAAAGGTGAATTTGTTGCTATCTTTTATAACCAGGCAATCTAAGTTGTTCTGTTCTACCCCAGTGTGCAAAAAAGTTAAGCCTAAGAAATAATGCGTTCCTCTTTAATGGTACAGTAGTTTGAAAAGTCAAAGATACGGTACTTTTGCAGGCATTTTTAAAATTTGCATTAAGGGCCAATTCCATGAGCCTTTTGTCAAAGTAAGCTTTGCATGAATGAGAACTCAGGGATCTGTTGGTGAAAGATTTTGAAATTTGGAAGAAAAAGAAATCAAAAGAAGAAACCAAATACAACCCCAGAGTCCTCTGGTAGAAATTCCACGTGCACAGACACCGTTTGCTTTACCACACAGCTTTAGGTGTGTGCCTAATGTCTGTCAGAAAGGGGGGCTTGCACTCCTCTCAACAAAAAAGCTGCACGACTCAGATGTGAACAACTTGTGCTGCCCTCTGAGTTCTTGAGAGAATAATGTAAATCTGTGATTATGACACAGTTAGCTCTATGAAAGGCTTATTCAAGGACACTCTGTCCTTTGGAGTTTTTGCATCACAACAAAATTCTTTTCCAAAAGGTGTTTTCACTACGTGACACAGTGCTCAGTGAGAGAAGCAACTCGGTGAAGTTCCATGGTTCATGCTGCAGCCAAGGTCATGAGAAACTTCAGCGGCCTTCCTCTGACCTGGCAATGCTGGGAATCTTTCCACGCATTTCACTGGTCTGGAAAATCACACTGAATTGCTGCTGATAGCTTGGTTTGATCTTCTGACATTTTAGCATTTCATTTCTGTTCCTAGCACTGGAGAAAGAGATATTTTGGCTAATTGCTACATGGAGAATAAGAAGGCAATCTTTTTCAGCTTTTAGTAATTAAACTGCTCATTCTCAACAAATTAAGTTTACCCCCACATTTAGGAAGTAATTTTTAAGCTTTATCTGCTGAGTTGTGCACAAGTTGGCCTGGCTTCTTGTTGGGTCCTGTAGTTGATCCCTGGAAGCTGTCTGCAATGCCACAGCTCAGCAAGCTTTATGCTGGTTTTCTATGTATTTGCAATGGCTTTCCATGATAATGAGGATTAAGTCTAACATGTGGTTGTATTTTTTAAACTTTATGGACTTTATCAACATAACTTTTGTTCTGATTTATTCCTATTTAGAAGATCAGACATCCTGTTCCCCTGCTGTTTCATTATACACCTCATACAGCATACACATACTTGTTTTAAGATCTTAGATAAAGCAATTTTAAGTCTTCATATCTCAGTAATGGGAAATTAATTTTCATCATGAATAGAATTCCACGAGAATTCTCTAGGACCAAGCATCAATCTGCTCAGTAATGACACAGCAAATTGACACATTAAATGATAACAAGTAGAACAGGCAACTGGAATCAAAGAGAAATCAAGTGTGTTATTTTTGTGCAGGGAGAGTGGGTAAAATACCCTCTTTCTAAAGGAACCACTGTGCAAAACAGGACCATAAACATTATTCAATGTATTTTTGTTATTTCTTTATAAACATTATTTTCATTTCACTCAGAAACTTAAGCTTTATTTTGCCAAGGTGCTGAACAGGAATGGCAAGATTACTTCTTGGACATTGTCACCAGATTTGAACCCATGACTTTGAGGTAAAAGACACTTGTAGTCTCCACACACTGCACCTGTCTCAGAAGAGCTGACTACAAGGCACTGTGCAGGTAGCTTGAAAAATGTGCTGCTTGTCCATCACCAATCTCAGTAAACATTGCTGACATTAGTCATTCAGTTAGAAAGGGCAGAAAGTGTATCTTGGGTTAGCCTGGAACCCAAAAACATAACTTTGGAATAATCTCATTTCTTGATATGAGTCTGCCACAAGGACAGTGGAGTGAAAACCACAGTCCCTGGTTACAACAACAGAGGTCAACCAGTTTGACTCTTGCCATCTTGGTCCCAAAAGCCTCTCCTATTTTATCTTACATAGTAATTTCCATTTTCCTTAATGCTTTACTAGGCTACTAGGAGGAAAACCAATGGCTTTTAAAGCACCCTAAAATTCACCTAAGAGATCTGTGCTCACAACATGGTCTAAGAAAAAAGTATTTAGGGCAAAAAGAGTCTGAAATAAAGAAATGAGCTTTGCAATGACCAGAAGAGTCTAGCCAATATCTCTTGCATACACCACTGTAAATTGAGATCAGGTGAGCTTAAAAACAGGAATGTNAAAAATAAAATTAAAAAAAAAAGAAAAAAGAAAAAAAAGAAAAAATGGACAGGCATTTTTCATAGAAACTTTCTTAAAGTAGGTAATTCTTTAAATCAGCTTTTGTATTTCTGAGTTAATGACAACTTACCCCTTGTGATTTAATTATCCCATTATCATCTACCTCTATATAATATTCTTGGATGAGCTGCTCTGTGATCTCTTCAGTGTATAGATTTCATTTTCTCCCCATGAACTTTTAATAAGAAAAGCTATTGTAGAAATCATAAGAATTGTACTGCACCTAGATAATGATTTTAATAAAATTACTTTCCAGATAAACTTTCTTTTACGTACACTTTATATCAAAGCTGAATGACTCAGTCGAAACTTGAGTGTGTTTTAGCTCAGGCTTTTGAAGATAAAAGATATCATGCTCCTGTGCCAGAATACATAATCATTTTTGCTACCAGTGTGGGAAGGTCTGCTAATTGATCACTTTGAAGACAATAAATAAAATTGATTTATTAAATAATTTATTGAGCTAAATAAATTAGCTCAACACTAACAGGTTCTAAAGGAATACTTGTAACCTTTTTCTTCAAAATCCTTTTGAATCCTTCCAGTGCTACCCTTTTTACTCCAGTATCCCTACTCAGCTACTATATTAAATTGCTCAGATGCAAATATATAAACAACAATATTAATTTCTTTGCATGAGAGATTTTTTTCCCCAGAGACAATAATGGTGAAAAATTTAGACATGTTGGGGCACAGTACAAAGTTCTCAAGGATTCATTAAAGTAAACCCACAAACAAATAAATTGTATTTTCCACTGGGATGGCAGCTTTTTGTAGACAACACCTAAACACATGCAAATGTGTCTCTGAGATCAGAGAATTGGAAAATATTTTAAGTTGAAAGACACTTCTGAAGGTCATGCAGTTCCATCCCTTGTTCAAAGCAGAGCTAGCCTCACAGTTAGGTCAGAATGTTCGTGAGGTTAAATACAGCAGTATGATCTCTGTAAGGAGCACTTAAAGTAAATGAACTGGGACTCTGGTTAAGATTTCACTGAGGCTTTGCCATAAACTGTATGACCCACTTGGGGCCTGAATCCAGTGCTCACTAAAGCCCATGGAAAAACTTCCATTGATACCGATGAGCTTTGGATAGGTTCTTTTGTGTCCTGACTCTATATTTGTGAAGTAAAAATGACAACAAACTACAGGATAATAATATTTTTTCTATTGCTGTTGGGTACAGTGAGGATGAATTCAACAGACGTCTGCTGGCTACTTGAATGATGCTTCCTTTTACTCCCTTGTCTTCAAAGCCACACTTATATTTAGATTGATCTTTCCAAGGCAGCTATATGGTCCCATTACTGTGTATCTGAAGAGCTCACAGCCTTTAATGCTTTTATCCTCCCAGCACCCCTCTGATGCAGGATGTTCTATTATCTATGCTTTACTGATAGAGAAGGGAGATAGTAAAGCTCAGACTGGTTCCAGTGGGAATAAAATGCCTGCTTACCTTTATATCTGCACATAAATGGACCCAAGGTCATTCAAGTAGTCTGTGGCAGAGTGAGTGTCCCTATGTTTTGAATTCCAGGTGAGACTCCTCTGCCAAAACAGAGGGCTTTTTTTCCCAGCATTCACAGCTGGGTATAAGGCAGCCATTGGAAAAAAACATAGCCAGTTTGTAAAGAGGAAAAAAAAATTAGAGTGTAAGTACCTAAAGTAAGTGTAATGGGGCTGGGGTGGGGAGGGGTAGAGGCAGGGGAAATACTATTATTTAAAAAACTGGTCATTTTATAAAAGTGCACTTTTCAAAAGTCACAGCTGTGCTAAATGGCTAACATAAGAAAATCTGGGGAGGAAGAAGTTAGTTTGTGACTAAATCTAGTTTGTCTCCATAATGCTGAGCTGCACCATGTCAGCTTTTGTGATGTCCTGATGGAAGACCTCTTTGAGATCTCCCAGTCAGTGCAAAATTAATGGTGGAGTCAAGAAAGAAGGTGGTATAACCATCTGATTAAGCAGCCAGGATCAGGCTGTTAGAGCAGACAAATGAGCAATGAAGTGACGGGAAAGAAGAGAGAGATTTTCAGAAGATTATAGCATAGATAAGTAGGCTATGTAGAACAGAGGGTTTTCTATATGATTCTCTTTCAGTGGACAGTTAGATTTCCTAATGAATGCCTTTAGGGACATAACCCCAGTGGAATCCAGGACAGACACTACAGGAAGTCTAGCTCAAATCCAAAGCATCACATGCCTCTGGAAGTTTATGCTTTGCTGAGAGCATGAGCAATGAGAAGGACAAACTTGGTGGATACTGCCTTGGTAGATACTCGTTTAAATCACCTGTATTCACCTGGTGAGCCATCATTAAAAGAAGCTAAAGTCGACATTTTACCCATACAACAGGATAAATAACGATGTAACATATTTATGTAAGTCCCACAGTCCCAAAATGACAAACTCCAGCCCTCCTCTTTGTACAACAAAGCAACTCTTAACACGGGAATTTCTGGTTTGGTTTTGTTTCTTTGCAGAGCAAGGCAGCTTCCCAGTGGGAGTAAAACATGGAGTTACTGGAGTGAGCTCACTGAAGGGCTGCAAAGATGATCTAGGGACTAGAGCATCTCTCTTATGAAGACAGGATTGATAGAGCTGGGACTGGTTACCCTGGAGGGAGAAGACTGAGGAAGATCTGTGATTTTCTGAGGGCACAAGGACTACTCAGCATAGCTACAGCTGTGGGAAAAAACCTGGAAAACAAAATCCTAATACAGAAGAAACAGTTTGTGGAAATCCACTTGGCATATGAAAAAGAAACTGGAATTAAGATTAGGCTGGAATTAAAGTGATTTTCTGAGATGCACAGTATCATTTCCAGTACAGCAACAGTATCTTTCACCACCTGGATGGCCAAGTTTATGGCTTTAGTGTCATTACAGAATATGAACTATTGCTATATTAAAACAAAATCCCAATAAACTTTGGGGCAAGAGAGAAATAAAAGAAGGAGAAAAGTTGATGGTGTCCAGTGGAACTGAATGCCTGACCTTGGGAGACACCTGGGCTTTTTGGCTTTGGAACAACTTGCACTTGTGAAGTTAATCATATTTTTGTGACTAAATCTAGTTTCTCTCCATAATGCTGAGCTGCACCATGTCAGCTTGCTGGCTACATTTTTAAAGGCCATTGTGCTACCTTCCATCTTTCTGGTTTAAAAAAAATCCTTGCTTTATTGATTTGGTGTCTATATCTCGAGTTCTAGGTAGAGGTCAGGATGAGTAATGTTCTTTTAGATTTTCAGCACTACAGCTAAACATTGACAAAGTGGGAATTTTAGCTTAGCTCTGAATTGGGCTGAAAACTGTCAGGCTCCCAAACCTGTCCACAAAGGCTTGGAAGACATCTGCATTCTGAAAAAAACCCCATTATATATAACTAAGAGGATAATCGGGTCCTGCTCTTAAACTGTTTAATAAAATGTGATGCAGAAAGCACTACCGTTACTCTATGGAGTTACACTGCACAAGCAGGAACTAGAGGATGTCTGTAGTGTCTTGTCTAGCTGCCAGTCCCACAGGCCTCATGTGCTAATAATGAAACATATAAAATTGCAACGGTGAGACAGATGTCAGACTTGATGTGGAGGTCCAATTTGAACAAAGGACTGAAATGTCTGTAAAGAAGGAAGCATTTAGAATTTTACTGTGAAAGAACAAGGCTCTTTATATAAAGAAATATGACATACTTGACAATAAAAAAAAGGAGGTCTATTTTCCAGATTTCAGACAGGTCTTGTAATGGCTTAAAGGAGTAAAGTTCAAGAAGGTCCGTGTACAGAACATGCAGAACCGTGGCCTAAGTGCTATATGCAATATTCCTTGCAGAATTCAAATGGAAAAAGACTGGCAGTGATAAAAAGGTAGAGAGAATGAAGGCTCATTGTGCTGTTCTTATCATTAGGAAACAGAAATGGCTGGAGAGGAGCAAGCTGCAGTCAGCAAAATGGTATCATTAGGCTAAGATGCTGCCCTGTGCAGCCACACAGGCTGTGTGAATCACTTCACTGGAGGGAGCAACTGGAGTACTTAATATTGCTATCGCTGCAAACAAGTAAAGCTGCCAAAGTTTTGCATTGATGAGATATATAAATAGGAGCACTGGAATGCTCTGGCCAACTCTTACAGCAAAACCATCCAAATAAACCCCCAATTGTATCAAAAACCCAACACACAGCACAGGCTAATTCCAGCATAGTAACATCTCACAAATCAGGAATATTTTTAGTAGAACCTACCTGTGACCTTGCCCAAGGTGAGTGACTTAATGGCCTTAAAATCAATCTCAGAAAAGTTGTGTTTGAGTTTGAGAACTTGATCAACCTGGAAGAGGTCAATAAAATTACTTCAGTACAACAGCACATGGACACCCCTAGATCTCACTGTACTGCAAACTTCTGGGAACGTCCTCAGCTGTAAATCAGTTAATTCTGCCCCCAAGCGTGATTCGGTTTCTAAAGATAGCAAAGTGAATGTGCTTTGATTTTAGCAGGAGAAGCTTAAAGGTATACCAGAATAGTCATATAAAGGACTTTGAAGAAACTTCCCCTGCAGAAAAGCTTAAAATGTTTGACCCTGAAATCCCTCTGCTTCCCAAAATCCATGTCTAGTCACTTCAGAATACACTCAAAGGAGGCCACTCTAGAAATGTATTGTGAAGAATTAGTTCTGCACAGAAGAAAACCACAGAGCAGCAGATAATAGAAGACTGGTACTTGAGAAAAACCCTGGCTTTTAACATAACCCTTCTTAGATAATGAGGCCTACCCACTGTAGTTGTGTGATGTGTTATTTTACCACCCAGAGAGGGAAACTGTAGAGAAAAAAAAAAATGCACTGCTGCGTGTTTTTGTCTTCTCATTCTATTCCTTAAGATACAACCTCTCTATAGACTCTGCTAAGTCTGTTAAGTGATTTTTGCTCAGATCTAGCCCACCTGGTTTGCCTACCTGGCAATATGGATGGCTATAATTAGCCTTAGAAGAAAAGCAGAAGGAGCAGTAAGATGTTCCTCTTCCCTGCCTTGGAAAAACAGGTGATACAGGGGAACAAGGCAGAGGAAAGGTTTTGTCTCTTATGATGCTGTGCCATGCAGCATGGCTTGCTTCTGGTTTGTAGGATGGGGCACTGCCATGTACATGGTGACTGCACCCTGCATTCCTTCAGCTTTTCCTCTTCTGTGAGAGGATAAGGCAGCTGGGGTCACGTTCTCCTTTGGGAAACACACCCAAACAGAACCACTCCAATGGTCCAGAGGAATTTCTGGCCAAAGGTGTTTCCTAATTCACAGATTGTCAGAAGCAAAGAGCCTTCAATGGAAAACACCACTGCTGGGTACTCTTTGAATAGGGTCCAGATGGGCTTTGCTCAAAGCTACAGGGCTGTTCTGCTGCTGAATCAGTGTGAAACCTTTGTCTCCTGCCCGTGACCAGGTATTGAGATCAGGGAGTCTGATTTCCAGAATTCACAGATTCATATAATGGCTTGGGTTGGAAGGGAACTTAAAGACCATCATGTTCATCTTGCTGTGCACAGAGACACCACTCACTGATAGACCAGGGTGTTCAGAGCCCCATCCAACCTGGCCTTGAACACTTCCAGAGATGGGAATCCACAACTTCTCTGGGAAACCTGGGCCAGTGTTTGTGGCCTGAAGCGTTATTTAACAGGCATAAGCCACAGCATACCTGAATGACGAGCTCTCTGCCTTCTCTGTTAATCTTCACCTGGTGCAGCTCTCGGTTGGCAAAATTTCCTGAGTCAATGGTGAAAATGAGGAGCCCATCCTTACTCAGCTTGTATCGGACCTGTAAACTTCCTTAAAGGCAAAGCAAAATTGTATGTATAAAACCTGTGTCAGTAATGTGATATCATTCAGTAACTGTACACAACAAATAATCCATTTTCTTTTTTATTGCTATGTAGTAACAAGGTTAATGAGTCAAGAAGAAGGTTGAAAGGTCAAGCTGTAATAAAAAGTGTGAAGAAAATGATGGACTGGAGGAGCTTTACTTCCTACTGGGTTAACAAACTGCTATGGAAACACATAACTTGATGAGTAACTAAGTATATCAAGGGCGAGTGTGTCTGCAGCTCAGGCATCCCGCACTGCCAGAAGCTGATCTACATCATCCTGTAAGGGAATACTTCCAGCAGAGGGCATGCAGGGCTTGCACTGCTCTACTAAACTAATAATGCTGGGGTTTAATCACTTCTTTTCATCCAAATGTAACATAAAATACAGAAGAAAGTGACAACTGTAAGAATTATAACTTAATTTCAAACAGTTAAAGGCCTGTACTTTCATTATCATTTACAAGTAATGAAGAAGTACCATTACTTCTAACATATTTGAAGGAATTAATGTAATTCATATAAAAATGAATGCCAGACATCTCGTTCAATCTTGCTATCAAAAAAAGCATTGTTAGTTCCAATAAATGACAGTACCATAACAAAACAAAATTCATGAGGAAACAAGGAATCCAGTATGAACTTTAATCCTTCAACAAATGACTACAGGGAATGTGTATAGGTGATNGATATGGATAGATACAGATAGATATAGATGATACAGATATAAACACACATGGAGCTACATATGGCATAATCTAAAAGAAAAATGATCTATTCTGGTAAAATCCTTCCAAGCATACTTTTCTGAGAATTAAGTAGCAGAGAAAAAAAAAATCTGAAATTTTTGCACTCTTTTTATGCATTGGCAACCAAAATTTATGGAACTGTAGTACCATAGAGTTAAAAAAGCTTTTCTGGTGCTATTTTTAACTGTCTCCAAAGAAAAAATGAATGCTGACAGCACCCCAACCCTGAGAAATGGTCTTGCATTTATTCCCTGTTCTGAAAATTGTCAGGAATTTTTCTACTTCTACACACCTCACAGTGAAGCTGGTAGTCCTTCAAGATGGAATCCCTAGTCCAGTTAAGATCATTCCCCCTCTTTTTCCCTTGCCAGGATGTTTTGCTCCTAAGAGCAGTACTTAAAAAAATAAAAAGTTTTACAAAATTCAGTATATCCCAGATGAGCACTGACACTCTCTGGGATTTTTAGGACCAAAGAATAGGTTCCAAAATCAAGAAGGAAAATGAGAATGAACTACCAGGATGAAGGCTTTTTAGCTGATTGCGTGGTCTGCTGGATCAGGAGAAATTTTAAAGTGAAAATAAAAAAAAAGTGATAAAAGGCATTTAAATTCTCACACACAGCTATGGACATTAGAGGGGAGTTTGTGAAGACATCAAGGTCAGTAAAAACTGCTAAATTATTCAGCGTGATATTATAGGTCCCAATTCAGCTGCCCCAAATCATCCTGCACAGCTCCCAGCCCTCATTGCATAGTGAGGGCAAGGAGGTGCTGTCTATCACCATGACTGTCACACTCAAAGGTCCAAACCTAAATCACAATCACATTATCTGGTGCTGAACGAAAGAAGCATCAGCAGGGATTAGCAGTGTAAACATCTTAGAAACACTTTAGAAATACATGAGGAAAGAAGCCCAAGTACAAAGGAAGTTCTTCAGATTTGCTCTGGGCAGTGGGAGAGCTGATAAAAAGCCAAAAGGTTGACTGACCCTGTACACCACAGCCAAGATAATCACACAGAGTAAGCCGGAACTAAAATATGACAGTCTAACAGACTGGGCCAAACTAAAAATCATGTCTCAGCAGAAGCACTTCACAGGCTGCCTCTTACCTGGAGCCTTTGAAAGGGATGAAAAGCAGAAAATGGAACAGGGCCTGGGTGTGGTCTGTTACCTTAGCTTGTAAATGCAAAAAAAAAAAAAAAATCTCTGCTCTTTTTGAAGGCTATGAACACACATGTATATAAAATTATAATTGGTACTACTGTATGCAGGTGATCAACAACAGCATCCAGCACATCTGTTTTCAAAGGGAGCCAGCATGTCATGCAGTCTATCCAGGCTCTCAGCTGCAGCAAACAGGGATTTACCCATTGACTTTGTCAGGGAAGCACTGATTTCAAACCAGAAACCATCTGCTCCATTTTTTGGGAGACAATGGAGGAGGCTCTTGGCATCCATTAAGAACAGATCTTACTTCCTAAAGTGGCCCAATTTCACCTTAAATCATGTAAAGAGATCAGTGAATGGCATTTTATTTTGTCAAACTGCTTTGAGTTCCAGTGGCAACTTTTCTCATGGACAGATGCTCTTCAAAAGTATTGAATTCAAGTTGGCATTTTGCCTGGGGCCAAATTTGCATTAATATAAACCAGAAGTACATGGGCTCATCGTTTGAGGTGTTTTGAATTTTCACCATTGTAGATGACAGCTTGCCTTGCATCAGTACTATAACTTCTGTGTTCTGATTACAAAATAATATTCCTGGCAGATTAAATTGCCATTTTATTATTTGACAAGCAAAATAAATGAATTTTTGATTAGGATTACTATTAAGAATTTTATTTTGTCCTCTGAACTTTGATTATCTGGTCCACTGACTTTCTCCATCGCATCAGCCCAGTGTCAGTAACTGCAAATAGAAATCAGTGCATAAACCAGCTGTACTCTCCCTATTCTCTATTTTGCATTGTTTTTGCCTCACAAGAGGAGTTCACACTAATCATGAGCAGCGTAATTTCTGTCAGTCTTGTTGTAGTCATGCCTGTCATCTTCTTTTCAGCTCTCCATGTCTGAGCATGCACACCTGGAGTGCAATGCTCAAGCAATGCACCTCCAGTTGTGTTCCCTCTCTAATGCACGTTGAATTGCTTGGAGCAATTGTTATCAAATCAATAAGGGAGAGAGAGAAAGGAAAGAAAGATATCCTTCTTTTGGGCTTGGGCTGTAAAATTTTAGTGGGCACATTACCCCAGCAGTATTCGGTAAGAGTAGATTCACACATGATTATCGTAGTTATCCATCCCCTTCAGCTTTGAATTCTGCCTCTAGAGCAGCCTGAGAGGGGGCAGATTTAGCTTAGCCAGAGTTACCGAGCACAGCACGGCCTCTGTTCAGCACTTCCTGAGGAAATGACTCCACGTGGGCTGCCATGCTGCTGGGATGAGACCACTGGAGTGTCAAAACTGGTTCGCTGCACACCGCTGTGGTCTTCAGTCTGCAATACTATAATCCACAATTGTAGGGCTGAGTGACATCCCCCTGGTGATATCAAACAGCTGAGAGCCATTTGAACAGGATTCTTGGGGCTTCCCTAGTGCAGAGGGATGTCCTGGGAAACAGAGACTAAAGGGCAGTATTTATGCCATCCCATGCTGGTCACTGAGCCTGAGGTGGCTTTTCTGAAACAAAAGACTCCCAGGACACTCTTTCAATGATGATGGAGGCCAGCACTTTTACTTGCTAGAAGAACACTAATGATCAGTGTCAGCATAACCAACCTCCAGGCAGCTACAGGAACAGCATGGTGCCTTCAAACTGCTTCTTTTTTCTCAGGATAAGCTGCTGTAGCAGCCCTTATGTCTAGTGGTAATAAGGATACAAAACTGGTTAGAGATTTCAAAGCATTCAGTCTGAAGAACAACAAAAAAAAAATATTCCCAGACTGCACAGTGTGAAGAAATAGCTTGGTCATGGTGTTAAATATTCCGTGTCCCAAACCTGTGCTGATTGAACATGTCAACAGGAGAGCTGCCTTTCTTTTGTCTGTGTCTACAGCAATGCCTGCGCGGAAAGTCAGAAACAAACTGTTGGCTTTGTGGCCTATGCCCACCAACTTTACATTCACTCTGGACTGCCAAAGCTTGTGTTGAAAATCAAATAGCAATATTTAAATCATCATCTAGAAAAGAGAAAATGTTACAGAGAGCATTCTAGCTCAGGAAAAGGCTCCCTTGTTTGAAAGACCTCAGCCAGTGCTAGCTATTTGGCAAAAAGATTAAAGCATATTTGCAGAAAAGAGAAATGGATATCAGGAATTTGGTCTGTAAATCCATCATTCTTAAGTCAAATTCTTGTCCCACATATCACCAGGAACACAGGTCTTGTGTCATTTCATCTTGAAGGACCAAACAGTAAGGAAGGGAATGGCATCCGTTGGAGTCTGAGACTTCTCTGCAGGACCTTTATTTATGGAAACTGGTTTTAAATGAGCCCAAATTGAGCCCAACGACTCTCGCCAACTTCAACAGCACTTTTTAATGACTTAAACTGGCTGGAGCAGCTGGTGAGACATCTTGCTTTGCTCAGAGAAGCTGAGGTTAATTCAGGGAACACATGTGGGTGGCTCATGTAGAATGTACAAATATATCACCATCGTGTAACATCAGTTATACATTTAAACCAGGGCAGCCGACAACTCTGATTTGGGAAAAATGTGTATGTATGAAATAGTGAAACACTGCACTAGATAAAAGGGCATTGGGCTACCCCTGCATGTCTTATTGCCTCAGAGTCACCCAGAAAAGTGTTTAGGAGTAGCAGAACTTCTTTCAGCTGTCTCAAATTGACAGTCACCCTTGTTGGACTGATAGATTTTATCTATACCACCACATACACCCTCCAGACTCACCCATGCTATAGCTGAAAGAAAATAATTAAGGAAAATGCAAATTAAACAAAGTTTGGAATATATTAGTTGAGGCTACTGATATTGCTATTATGAAAAAAAAATTAAAAAATTTAAATTATTTAGCTCGAAAGCCATTTGCAGCTCATGAGGTAGAAATGTTTGTTCACTCCTGATTGCAGAACAGCACATGACACTTTTCAGTTTTCTCTACCACAAAATATATCTCTGGGAACTTGCACAGTTGCAGTGTGGCAGTGTCCCTTTTATTAGCCTAGATATTTAAAAATGAACCACCATTTTCTCAGTTAGGAGCAGCTGGCTTAGAAACATGTTCCTTAATTAGCAGCTTCTCCCCAGGGATATTTACTCAGTAAATTTACTCTCCACTGGAAGTGCTGCTGGTGATTTTAAGAACAGAGCCCATCTCTTCAGAGTCCAGTGGCATTTAACTCAGAAAGTACTTCCATTTTTTTAGGGGGTGCATGGAAAAAACAAAGAAGAAAAACTGTTGAACATGTTTGCTTGTACTACTACTCAGCTATTACATTTGCTTAGACATTACTGTTTCATAGGGTTTAAAAGAAAAATCTACCACTCAATTTTTTTTGCAGTCTCTTCCTGTAATTAAAAAAAAAAAAAAAAGGAGGTTATTTGAATGCCTTGAGACATTCAGGACTCAAGGATCATATTCAGGCCATTCTATATTAAAAAGAAAAAAGAAAGAAAAAGAAAAGAAACACAACACTTTCTCTACACATGCATTTCTTCAACTTAGAAAAAAAAACCCACACAGCAAAAGGAGCCTATCTGGAGGCCCATGACCTCAGTTCACTTTACAATCCTGCTAGACAGCAGGAGCCAGATTGAGATTGTCACTTAAACATCAATAAATGTAGCTGGTTGCCTTACGTGACTGAGAAATGTGTTTAACCTTCACAGACATCTCATTCCTACCAGCTGCTAGTTGGCTGAACACAGACTGACCAGCAATTAACAAGGAATGGGCAGATGCTTCTTGCTTCAAAGGTAGAAAATATAGCAAACCCTAAAAAATGACCCAGAGGATCACAGTCAGAGAGCTCACAATGCACATACCGAGTGGCCTGAAAACAGAGATTATTCCAATGATTTTAAGGGGACCATTTATCTGAACAAAACAGCTCGTGGCTGGGTCTGAAATTAGAATAGGGCTAACCCATGAATGTGGGAAAATAATAAACACTGTCTCTCCAGTTCAGCTCATGGGTAAGCATACACGGTGGTGCTTTGATGTACCCTGGTGGCAAAGAACACAGCACTGCCACAATTTGGGATCTACCAGCTTGATGGCTGCTGACAAATCGTCTTCCTTTTTTATGCCGCAGTTTATCCATTGGTAAAATACATGAATATTCATCCATTGGAAAATTACATGAAACCTCCGAGGGAGGAGCAATTTGAAAAAACCACTCTTAGTCATTATCATTATCTCTACATTCCTAGGTATTTCTTTTTGGTGAAGAAGTGTTTACTGTTTTTTTTAAAGTGATGAAACATTAACTATCTTTTTTTTTCCTGAAGGTGTCTGAACAAAAAGATGAAGAAGAGAACTGAAGGTTTCAATTGCAGTTAAATCCCCCTGAAAGCATCTGCTTTCTGATGGCAAGATTTATTCCAGTAAATTTTAAACCAAACCTTTTCTACAAATTCTTTGAAATTTTAGAACACTTTCACTTTAAGACCCTTCATTAACAAAGGCTACCACAGAATCACAGAATGGTGTGCGTTGGAAAGGACCTAAAGATCACTTAGTTCCAACTTCCCTGCCATGGAGAGGGACATGTGAAGGGCCACCTTTCATTAGACCAGGTTGCTCAAAGTCCTTTCCAACCTGGTCCTGTACACTTCCAGGGCTGAGTATCCAAAACTTCTCTGGCCAACCCATTCCACGCCCCCAGCACCCTCACAGTGAATTTCTTCCTAACATCAAATCTAAACATACCCTCTTTCAGTTTGAAGCCAAGCCCCCTTTGCCCATCACTCCATACTCCTGTAACACATCCCTCTCCAGCTTTCTTGCAGTCCCCCTCCAAATACTGGAAGGACTCTATGTCTCCTCAGAGCCTTTTCTTCTCCAGGCTGAACTCCAGCTCTCTCAGCCTGTCTTCACTGGAAAGGTGCTTCAGCCATGTAGTAATTTTTGCAGCCCTCCTCTGGACTTGCTCCAGCAAGACCATGTCCTTCTTATGCTGGGATCCCAGAGCTGTCTGGGTGCTCCAGGCGGGATCTCACTACAGTGGAGCCGAGGAGGAGAATCCCCTCCCTCGACTTTCTGGCCACACTGCTTTGGATGCAGGGACCATGCAGGGTCTGGTCGGCTTTCTATCTTGTGAGATCATGCTGCCAGGTCATGTTGAGCTTCTCATTAACCAACACTCCCAAGTCTGTTCCCTTAGGGCTGGCCTCAACCTATTCTACACCCAGCCCACACGAACATAATCCTGTTCAGGACCTTGCACTTCACCATGTTGAACTTCATGATATGAAGCCTCTGTGTCAGACTCTTGGACCCAGTACTCATATCTCTGCTCAGGTCTCCCTTTCTGTCTTTAAACACACACTGGATGCCAATAGTCTGACACTCAGACATTCAGCAGGCCCTAGGGTTTACTGACCTTTGTATGAAGAAGAATCTTGCCAGGCTTCCATCTCCCTCTATACATTTTACTTAAGACTCACAGAGCAGCCAGGATGGCAGGAAGAGTTTTTGTTCCTTACCCAATAAATGGATTATAAAGTATCATCCTATGAATTTTATTGCAAAAGTTCAACCCTGCTTTGCAAATTATGCAACATCATTAACGCTGTGTGAACAGCTCTTGGGGAAAAAAGACCTGTTGTGATACCTTGAGAAAGTCAGCCCAGCCTGCCCTCACAGAGACTCTGGTTCATAGTTTCCATTTTCCCTAATATCTTTTAACCATTCTTCTTTCCATTTTGGCAGTACAGACGCCTGTTCGAGCAAGGACTTGTTTCATGCTGACCTAACAAATAGCCATTATGTTCAGCAATGAGAACACAGAAAAAATAATGGTATGAACAGGAAAAAAAGAAGCAATTCGAGCACTGAAGGATGCCTGAGCAGGAGAGTGAGCAATAATCTTTTAGACAAAACTAGTGAAAAGTAATCATAAGCTTCTTCTAAAATGTCCTTCTCATTATTAACTCATAATAAAGGCAGCACAAAACTTTGTGGATTAATGGCTTTCTGAGCTTAATAATGCTGGTTTGTGTTGAGCTCTAGAGGAACTGCTTGGCTGTTCAGGAATCTCAGGGAAATTTCTGCTCCTCCAACCAGCAAGTCCTTCTAAGGATTGCTTATTTCATGGGTTATGCCAGTTTCTGTGAATGGAGAAGTTGGACCCTTTAGTGAGTGACCTCCTGATTATAGCAACCTTTCAAGGGAGATATTTGAGTTTGGAACAAGCTGCAACCACTGGCATGTAAAGAACTGACTGGTTCTTAAGTCATCTAATGGGAAA
Source organism: Cyanoderma ruficeps (assembly GCA_008694505.1). NCBI lineage: Eukaryota > Metazoa > Chordata > Aves > Passeriformes > Timaliidae > Cyanoderma > Cyanoderma ruficeps. Next base: position 11,431,517 of record VZDJ01000594.1, on the reverse strand, counting down.
AATTAGAGGAAGAATGAGTAATTTACCTAGTAAAAATCCTTTTGCGAGAATCATATAATGGTAGCATTGTAATGACTTTTCTTTAGTCAAATATATGGTTATACACAAAAGCTTCCACTTATTTCCCTTCAAATGCATACTTTTTTGATTTTTCACACAACCATGGAACAGCTGAGGTTGTAAGGGATCTCTGGAGGACATGCTGTCCATCCCCATCCTACTAAAAGGACCCTTCAAGTCAGCTGCCCAAGGCCATGTCCACATAGCTTTGGAATACCTCCAAGGATGGAGACTCCACAATTCTCTTGGCACAATGTGCCAGTACTCAGTCACATTCATGCTATATCTGTATTATCACAATACAGATAACCTTAAATTAAAAGTAACTGAAAGTTGATACCTATCAATTTTCAAGGCTAAAGCTTTCAATAAAAGGAATTGTGAAATACCCTTCTTTCAGAAATACTGAAGAACATTTATATATCTGTGTGTGTGTGTGTATGTACATACATGTATACATATATATATATATGAAGCATCTACTCAGACAGGACCCTCTGCTCTTCCTCTCATTCTTTTCAGGACAGTTCCAGGGAAATCCAACAATAAAAATGACTTATCAGCTGGAAAATGCAAACTAGCAACTCAAGTCTTCTGGGAGATAAACACCTCCTATGAGCAAATGGGAACACACATTTTCTTCCAGGCAGATAACAAACTCCAGGTCTGGATTTTTATGCCAGACAGCAGTAACTTCAAAGTCACAGAGCACAGATCAATTATTCAGCCTGTTCAACCTCTCCTGCTCTACGTAATCCAATTACACTTGCCTTGTTTTCCCTTGTGGGTCTCCAGAACATCTATTGGCCCTCCAGTAAGGCAAAATAATCTTCACGAGTACAAACATGTCCGTGAATTCTGCTAATGAGACAGATTTTTCAGTTCTCTCCTCTTGGAAAGCGGAGATAGAGATCTGCCAGAGTCCTTGGCTGAATGTTATGGCAGCTTCTTCTTTCAAGTTAGTTTTGCACACTTAGAAATTTCAAGTGCCATATGCTAACACAAACATATGATAAAATTGGGTTTGGATGCCAAATCCACCTCTTTCCTCTAAGACTTTTTAGTACTGGATTTGAAATGAAAACTCTAATCAGCATTCCTGTTTTCTGTGAAGTGTGCTTACAGCAAGGAAACATCTAAGTGACCAGTGTGATTTCTAGCAACAGAAGTTTCTCTCTTTAGATAAATAAGCTGACAGATCTCCTGCCACCCCAGCCCTGCCTACTCATGGTAACAAAGCCAGCTTCTCATTTAAGGCAACTGGGGGAAATTTCTTTTATATTCATCATTACTGATCAAACTGTCTCTGGTTCCTCACTCAGAAAATAACATAAGAATTCAAGGGCCAACTACAAGAGTTGCTTGCAATTATATTTAGAAGACATATAGGCTATCTGCCCCATAATGGCTGTGAACCAGAGCTAGACTGGAACAATCCTCAGTCACTCACTGTTGCTTGTCCACAAAGCTGTCTCCTACACTTCCCAACACAAGTTTCTTTCCCGCTCCTGATAAAAAAGTAACTATACCTGAACCCTGTCACCATTCCCCACTTCAGTCACATAAACTGTGCAGGTTGTTCAAAGCCTGCTGCAAGTCTGTAAGGCACCAGGTGTTCTCAAAAAAGAAGACAACTGCACAAGCAATAGAGTAGTTGAGAGGGTTTTTCTGAAGCAGTTGGTTAATGTCCCCAAACTAAGACAGGAAGGAAAGGAAGTATGGAAAAAGAACCAGAAGAATCACCCCCTGAAATCCACCCAAGTCCTATTTCCCCTGTTTTAGTTTTGACCCATTAAACTTCAGTGTGAACAGGATCAAAAGTGTGAACAGGATCAAAAGATTCTTTGTCTCAAAGATAGAACTGGATCTTTTGGATCTCTTTTCCACTGAGTGAGAAAAGCTTTGCTTGTTGGAGATGTAGCTTGACATACTTGAAGGCAAAAAAAAAGTAAGGAGAATTTACACACTTTCATTAGAAAGGTTGTTTCTGACTTAGAGACAGGAGAAGATTACAAGAGATGATGAGTTTATAGGCAAAAATTAATCAGTAGCTTCTCACTGACAGTATTTGCCTTTTTTTTTAGAGTTTTAACAGCTTACCTCTGTTACACATTGTGATTTCTTTTTCTATTCATTTCAAATATCAGCTGATTTCAAGACTTTATAGGTCAGGGAAGTGGAGCTGATATAAGTCTGTATGCAATCCTGTATGCTGAGTATCAGACACTTAAGAATTACTTAAGATGTGTTCATTTGTACTGCTGTTTTTAACTGTGCCTTTTTCCTTGTATTTAATTTTTCCTATGCAAAATCAGGGTCTTGCTTTCCAAAACAAATGGAGAACATGGCTCAGTGTGATGGCAATAGATGCTGGAAAAGTGGAAAAAAAGGACTCAAATTGTTTAATTTTTTATGAGATTAGATAATAAATACAGATAATTTTTCCATCACACTAGCCTTGCTTGAGATTCTATCTCTCTTCTTTGATGCTAGCTATCTGCTTCTTTTCTAGATTAGGAATCATATTGTTTCCATGGAGAAAGCCAACAAAACTAAGAATCAAAGACTTGTGAAAACATTTTCTAGACAATATATTTCATCATATTCATATCCCATTTGATTATTTGCAGGGAGGAGGGGGGAGTAGGAAAAATGAAGAAAGGAGAAATAAAGTTTATTTCAATATTCTTTCTTTCAACATTTTTCTCTCCCATCACTTATTACCTTTAGGGAACAAGGCAAAGATAATATTTCAAAGGTACTAGTAACTTCCTGAAATTCTGCAATTGCAAAAATGTACAGTGAAAAGCTAGCTTGAAAAAGAAAAAAAGTATTCTCTTCTTGATAGTATCTTCCCATGATATGCATAATTTCTGTGAATTGACACACTAAGAAGACTAATTAGAGACGTTTACCCATTTTCTGTAGCTTAGTAACAGGCACTATAAATTGGAATTTCTACAGAAAGAGATATTAAAAATGCCAATCATTACAGTACTGCTAATATCTTGGATGTGGGAGCAATGGCACTCCATGAGCTTTACAGGCACACCCACCTGTACATGTGTGCATGTGTGTGCATATATACACACACCCATCTATACATACACATCTATATGTAGCTGTAATTTAAAAATCCATGAAAGATTGGAGAGGAAAGGAAGATGCTCTTATATGCATACAGTTTTCAAGTCACACGTATGATTACAAGGCATCAGTATTAACTAATGGAGGAAACAATCCCCAAGTCATCTTTAAAACCATCACTTCTTTAATATCAAATATTTAACATGAGAAGTCAGAAGTAGGAAAAACATTCTTCTCATACCTGATTTTATTAACTAATAATTTGCCTAGTTATTTTGTGGATAACAGAAAAGAGGAATAAGAGAATACATGAGTAGTAGCTTCAAAAACACTTACAAAAGGTGAAGTATTAAATTATATCTAGACTGTTCCTAAATATTTTTTAATAAGTGGAAAGGGACTTGGGATTATGTGAAAGAGTATTACTGCTCACCTCCAAAGCGAGAATGTCCATTCCCATTTCTCCAGGAGCCTAACCTTTATTTAACCAATCAGCTATCCAGCAGGGACTTGCTTATGTCCTACTATACACTGTCAGACTCAGCAAGATTCCTTGAAAGTGGGCCAATAAGAGAAAAGGAATCACACTCCCTTTTAATGCTACAAAGGACATTGATATTCATAGTCCAGTAATTTTATGGCAAGCATAAACCTCTTGGAGGAAGAAAGAGTAACATATCTGAACACTATTTTCATTGGAATAATTTCAATTCCAACAAGACTAAAAAGTAAAAGGACATGAAATCTAACAAATTATTCCATTTGGGACAAAAGGCAGAGAATATACATGACTGAAATGACTGTCTTGTAAAAATGTCATAGAAGTGTGCACTGAGTAATCCTGAAGGAGACTTTCAGGAGTTAACAAAGGTCAGCTGGTTATCTTAATCACTCTTTGCATATAGTGCTACACTTCATAGTCCAGAATTTTGGAGCCTGACATCTCACCAACCCTCTAAACAACTGTTACCACCATTTTACAAGTGAATAAAAAGAGGTGCAGATCTGAGAAAAGCACCATTGTTTGTACTGCCTGACTGTGCCTGACTGTGCTCCACCTGATTTCCACATGTACTGAGAATGCCTGTCTCCATCCAAGTCAAAGCCAAAATCTGCAGATGCTGCATCTGATGAAATGAAAGGTCATTTTCATTTTCTCAAGCTCTGCTCCTGCTGAGCTGCTACAGGCCATCCTCATGTCATGATCCCAACCCCTTCCCCCAAGCACTATTAGAGACCCCCTCTAGAGTTCCACAATTATAGGTTGCTTATAGTGTATTCCATCAATAAAAGTCAATTGAGTAATGTTTCTAAGGTCATTTCAGACTACTCTGGCAGCAATAAAGGTGATTTAAATGGATATTACATTGTGATTAACTTTAGGGCTATTTCCAATTGCCTGAGTGGCATCAAGAGACCTGAGTGTAACTGAGAAGCAGATTCCAAGGTTTTACCTCAGCAGGGGCTAACCTCCATCACCCTGGATCTAAACACTAGAATATTCATACATCTGAAAATCATAAACACTTGTACACAGGAGCAAATTAAAGATGGAAATCTGGGACTGGAGAGGAGGGGGTTAGGGTCACCTAAGTAATCCCACCTCCCTGCTGAAGCTTCACTCAGAGCAGATCTATTCAGGCAGTTCCTATTCCAGTTGTCTCTTCCAAGGATTAGGGTGCCAATCCACTATCCCAAGCCAGTTTCAATGCTATCCACATGACATAACCAAGAGAAAAACTACTGCAAACTCCATATTGAGAACAAATCCTTTTTTTTTAAAAAAAAAAACAAACCCAGACTTCCGTGGTTTCATTTGATGGTACTTAAAATCGTAGTTATTTTGGAATTTTCAGGGCTTCAGAGTGGTCTGGGTCATTCGGTCAAATCTACATATTCAACCACATTACATTAACTTCCTATTGTTCTGCCACAGGCTACTGACTCACCAATAAGCTTACTCATCACTTCCAGTGCTCCAGTGCCTGATAACTCTTGAAAAATTCAGGTTTCCCCATTCGTCTAGGATGATGTTGGTGTGGAGTTTTCTGAAAGCACTTCAAGGACTCAGGAGCCAGAGTTTTATAGAGAAGACAAAGGTCTATGCCCTTAAAATCTTTACACATTTTCAAAAAGTACCCACATCAAGTATCTTTAAACAGGGAATGGATTTACATCTCGCGTTTTGGTCAATTAACTTAGAAAACTTTGACGTATTCTGGCTTTAATATTCAGACAAAATGGCCTTATTCCATTGAAACGATGCAGTGAGGAGCAATACATGTGCCAAGACAGAAGGCAAAGGATAAAATTATAGTATATTTCTGCACCAAGCACTCTTGTATGTACATGGTATTTCTCATTCCCTTATCTTGGTGGCCTAATGGATCTCACTATGGAATAAATAGCAAGGAATTACTGCTTTAAAATATTTCCAAATGGAAGTCAAAGCACATTTTTAGCCCCAACAACATGATTACTCAGAGACTGATGCAAGTGTAGCACTGAATGCCAAATAAAGGGACATAAACCAGAGTGATGGCCATTCCATGAACTGAACACCATGAAGTTGATAAAGTTGAAGACACAAAAATGAACTTAAATCAGTGCAGAATTCTATACTATTGTCCCTCAAAAAAACCCACAAACAAATAAACAAACAAGCAAAAAACCCCCAAAACTTCACAGAGTTACACTGGTCTCCCTTGGGTAGCAAATCATGACTACTTACCATTCTTTGAGAGAATCACAGCCAAATATTCATGAAAGTAGGTGTTGATGTACAGCAGAAGGCTTGGAGTGTGTGCTGTGAGAAAGCTGAATGCAATATTTTCCTTGGACACAACAGCATCCACATAAATGGCAGAGCTTGAGGTGCTTGTATTCTTTGTGACAGGATAAGGTTCTTGGAAAGTATAGGTAACAGAAGTGCCGGCTTCAAATAATGCAGAAACCTCTGAAAGCATAAATAAACCAAAGGGATTATTTCAGCTACTGCATTTTCAGATCTCCCAGGCAGGAAGGGACAAGAACTAACCGCCCCAGAAGGAGAACACTGCAAAACACCCTTGACCCAGCTGACATCACCCTTCCTTCAGCTGTGTAAGAGTGTGTCCTTCCTTACAGATTGTTTGTCCAGCACACAGAAAAACAGTGTATGAAGACATAAATGCAACTATTTCAGTGCTGGAATCGGAATTCCACAAGATGGAATAGCCCCAATGCCCATCAGCCAAATAAATGGTTTGTTCACCGTCTTCTGATAGTGACATGTAAGGCAATATTCTCTGTCTTGCCCCCCCAATATAGCTGTTCTCTCCAGTCTTCTTTTTAAAGAAATTAATTATGAGAGCAACACATTGACCAAAGACAGCCAGTAAGGGAAGCTGTCTTTGGGAGCATCAAATTAAGAGAAACATCTACCTGTGCATCCTCAGATACTTACAACTCGTGCTTCTGTTTTCATTAAACAACTAAGCCTGTTTACACCAGCAGATGATGCAGCCCACTTAGCAAACCTGTTGCATTTGTGAGGTGGGGGACAGCTATGGAAATTAAAAATCCACACTGCACCTTGCTGTTACTGAGCAGCGATTTTCTTAGTTCCAAAAAGCAAGTTCTCTAAATTAGATGTTCCATATTTGCCCTGCTTTTTTCTGGTGTTGACAGCATCTCCTATAAGCCACCAGAAAGGTTCAGTGAGGACATATTCACCAAAGACCGAACCATGCAAATCAGTTTTCTCCTGAATGCTTCATGCTTATTTTAAAAATTTCTTAACGTTTGGATGGGTTGTCGCAGGAATGGAAAAAAAAAACAGCCCACAGAAATACTACCTCTTTTTGTCACATCAGTGCTCTAAAAATTTGTAAAGAAAAGACTTCAGGATTTGTTAAGGTGAACAAAATAAGATGGGCTTTAAAAACCAAGCATCCTAAACATTCAGACATGGTCAAACACCTGCTATAAAAAATTTCAGCCCTATTTCCTAATGTCTGGGTATAGTTACATGCAATGGAATACAGGAATCGTAGTGGGATATATGGCAAACTACATTAGTACAACTAACACCGTTTTAATTTCTGAGGCTAATACAGAAGTCAACAAAAGGAAGTGTTAGAGCCTGCTTAAGATAAACTTTTAGGAACACTGAAGGGACAGCTCATAATAGAACATCTTGAGATGTAGAGGACACCAAGCTGACATGGGTGAAATGGTGCTGTAACACAGAGTTACTGCACAAACCACTGAAATCCTGGGATTGCTGCCTACCTTCCTTGCAGAAAGGTCCTTCATAGGCTGAGTTGGTACAGTCACAGAAGTAACCATTATACTTTTCCACACATTTTCCTCCATTATGGCACAGGTTCCCATAACTGCTGCAATGTCCTGGGCACCCAGGTTTAACACCAGGGGTCATTTTAGCTCTCTCCTCGAGGTCAAGTTTCTGTCCATTTAAACGCAGAGATCGAATACAACCCAAAAAGCCCTTCTGTCTGGAAGCTGTTCCCCCTGAGAAAGAGAGAAAAATGCACTCATTGGTGAGTCTGCCCAGTATTCAAAGTCAAGTTGAAGTTCAATCCTGGTACAAACATGAGGTACAAACATGAATTCACAAATTTAAAAAGTATATCAATGCATACAGTAGCAAAAGATGACAGATGGACAGCTCTGGAAACTGAAGGTGTCTATTTTTATGAAAGAACTAGAAAGCTGTATGTCACACTTTCTTTTTGTCATTCTCTTTTTTGGCTTATTGGTTGAACAAATTCATTTAGGAGAAAGATTAGCTTCTTTATCTTATGTCTGCATATCACCATACACACGAGAAAACCAAACCAAAAATATTGGGGTTGTGTTGTTTTTTCCTATTTGTTGCCTTAGTACAAACAACACCCTAATCCCACCAGCAGGAGAGTTACACATGCTGATGAGTCCGGATAGCAGGGATGAATCATGCTCAGCACAAGCCTGCTGGCTGAAGGGAAATGACTTGAGTCTGAATTTATGCACGACTGCCCAGCCTGATGCGTTGCATGTCACAGGCTGCTGTAGGCCTGAAACACGAGTTCAGTTCACAGGTGTGTTATTTATTACAATGGCTAAACATAATTGCATTTCTTCCTGAAGACCAGACCTGTTTGCAAGAGGGCAGTTCAGTCTCTACAAGCTAACTAGCTCCACATCTGTCAAATGAAACTGCTAACAGTGCTACAGTGAAGGCACTTTTCCATAAGAGGTAATCTCTGAGAATGATAATAATAATGATTGTTGAGGTTCTCTATGAAAATATAACCATTTTTCTTATCATACACTTTTTTTTTCCACAGTTGCCAATGTTTTGCTTTTGAAGATACTGCAATTTTGATTGCTGCTAGGAAATCTAATTCAGGTTCAGGAGTTATCAGCATTTGCAGACTGTTAAAAGCTAGCTTTATTGGTGATTCTCCTGCAAAAGTAGTATGAAAGAAGTTGTTATTCTTCTGTAGAAGTTGTCTCTCTTTCATAGTGTATGACTTAAGAGATTACATCACTTGATAAGCCCTAGCAGAAGAGCATTTGTTTTTTTTCTATAAATTAATTAAAGCAAGACTTCTGCAAACTGAAGAGAATGTAGCACAGTCTGAAAAGACCTGGTGTTCTAGTACACCATTCTGTCATACTTTTCTTTCTGGAACACTAATAGCAGAAATACTGGATGTGAATTAAAGTAATTGAACTACAGATAGTGTGCATGAGACACATTTATTTCATGCTCATTTTATGATGCCTTTCTCAGAGAAATAAATATCTTCAAGTAACTCTTTAGCCAGCTATTTTTTTTTTCAGGTGAGCAAATGTTAGCTCACTTATTTTAAAGGCTCTCTGAGGACAAGACTCAGGCTTTCTCCATTTGCTGCACTGCACACACAATCCTTCTGTTTGGAGATCTTTGCCCCAAAACAAAACATACCATACAGATTTTTCAGTAAAGTCCATGTAAGTAGAAATGGGATTTCCCCCTTTAAGGCTACTGGTTACTCTGTTTTCTTTTGCATTGGAGGCCAGCACAAGTATTGCAAGGATGAATGACAGTTTCTTTGCCTCTTCTCTGCACACACACAAATCCCAGCTGTAACATATAAAAAATGAGTATAAACTATTGCTAACTGTTCTACGGATGTCATGTTTATCGCACTACTCATATTCTTATTGCTCTCTAAAGCACCTTGGAAAGCCATGTAAAGTTTCTCCCTCTTCTCCTCTTCTATTTTCTGGAGAGTATAGAGTTTAACACAGATCAGCTATATGATTCTAGATCCACAAAGCATTAATTAAGCAATTCTATTGCTTATTTGGGCAGTTTTCTTCAACTGACTCGACCTAATCGTCATATACATTCCCGCAAAGCAGAGGGAAAACTGAAAACAAACACACAAAACTCTTCCCCAAATTAGGCTTTGCAGATTCTTCCAACTCTAATAGGAGCCTGGTGGACTAGAGACTTAAATGTTTTATTCAGGAAAAGAGATTTTAGGATAAGCCTAAGGACCATGAACACCAAGGTTAAGGGTGTACTTTGCTGAGTGGAAGTGACAGACAAATGAGCCAAGCTGTTTTCAGCAAGGTGTTTATGCAGCTGAATTTTTGTGAGGAGCCTTTGGGAAGGAAGAGAGAGTCTGAGAGGAGGGGACAAGAAGCTCACAACTGAGCACTTACAGCATAGCTTGGTGACACAATTGGCTAAGTAATTAACATTCCAACAATGAGTTGGGGATTTATTTAAAAAAAAACAACGAAGGACATTTTGTTAGTAGAAACTGGATTAGGGAGGCTGAAAAAAAGTGTTAGGAGCATTTGTGTAACTGATACAAAGAAAAGGAAAGGGTAGAGAAGTATAGGAATCATAATCAGGAGCAGGCGAATTTGCTATGGTGGTCCTCAGAAGACCTCGAAGTCACACTTTTTAGTCTCAGGCTGAAAGATCTAGGAAGCATAAAGGATACACAAAGAATTAGGCAATAGTTCCTCCTCTTGCCCTCCAAAATATTCCAAGATGTCTACAAATGCTTTTAAAACCAACAGCAGTAAACAAACTTCTTTTCCTACCATTCCTTCCCTCTGTCTCCAGAGAAAGTTTCTCAGATGTTGAATTTCTCTGGGTTATGTCACCTTTGGACTGTCTATAACAGACAGAGGAGATTCACCCAAGGATTCATTCCTTGCTTACTTCCTCCCAAGATGAAACCAGGAACCCAAACACTTAGCTTTGCTGATTTCCTAAATGTAACAAATACCACAAAAACTTCTGACCAAAGCTTTATACATCAGATTAATTTCTCAGGATTTTTATTTTGCTTCTCTGATGCTATCAGTCTGACTTCAAATCCTATTCTCCAAGTGGTCTGGGAGGACAGTGTTTCCCATCCCCATGATGCTCATGCCTTCACCTTCATCTCAGACCATGCCACAAGAGGACACAATGACACAACTACTCCTGGTCCACAGGGAGAGCTGCACTATACAGAACCATGTCACACATATTGCGTGCTGAAAAAGACTGTCCATTGAAAGGAATGGGTTTTGCCTACCCCTTCTGAGCAAGTAATTTGCTGAATTGGTTCATTACGGGACAGTTTGATGCAGTTGATGTTACTCAGCCTGCACATTTGTTTGGGGTTTGCTCCTTCTACTGTACTTTTTTCAAATTTACAGAAGAAATCTGGCCAGGTGCAAGGATATCCATGCTCTGACAGGATTATAATGAAGCCAGAAGCAGTTAGATACCCAAGACCCACTTAAAGAAAGTGAGCAATGGTTTTCTAACTCCTTTCTAACTGCATTAAAATCCAAGCTTGTTTGAGTGTAGTGGCAATGCAAAGTCATTTTTCTCTTCCACTTCACAGACACACAGAGCTATCTCAAAAGCCTGCCACACACAGTCATTAAGGCTGGAAACCCCTTAATCACTGTCAGTATGCAGAATGCTGCAGAGACAAATATGTTGTGGATTATAGGGGAAGTAGGGAATAATATTATGTGCTGCTGCTTCTTTCCTTTTCATAATGGAGTTTATACATTTATTTTTCAGATGGGTTAAAACTCTCTCTGCATGGCTGAGGTATTAAATCAGTAGCTTTTTATTATAAGATTCAAATGAGACTTTCAGTAGAGACAAACTATATCACATCTGTGTATTGCTGGACTTCTGCCACCTTTCCCTGGAGCACCCAGGGACAAATAGTGCCAGAATGAGAAGGCTGCCCAGGTTTCCAACTCTTCTGACAGCTCTCAGGAAAACTTAGCAAGTCACAGATAATTTTGGCCTTCAATATGGCAGAGTTAAGGCCTGAAAAAGCACTCCCAAGCTCATTTGTTTTTCTGTCCCTTTTATTCATGGTTCAGTAAAAGTGTGGATGGACAACAGAATGCAACAGATTTATTGCACAGGGAGAACTTTTCACCTCTTGGCTGAAATAAATACTCATATCTATCCTAGAGTTTTATATAAAGACTCACTACAGTCAGAGTACAATCAGTTGGAAGCCCCTGCTGGAATCAGCTATTCCAACCTGTTCCTTAAAGTATAGCTACATTCAGATGAGGTACATATTCTCTTCTCCACCAATACCAATGGGACCTTTTTGGCAGAGCTGCTCCCAATGCACTCAGTCCCCAGCTTGTGGGGATGCTGTTCTGTGGCAGGTGCAGGGCTTTGTGTTTGTCTTCGCTCACAAGGGCTCCCGCTGGCACATTGCTCTGGTGAGGTCCTTAACTACCACGGATCTTGACAACACAATCCAATTTAAAACCACCATGAAATTCACACAGGTAACCCATTTATTTTGCTGAGGCTGAGCAGCAAGCTTACAGGCAGGTACTGCTTTTCAGATGTGAGATGGTAAGCAGTTGATACATATGACATATCTAATAGATGACCTATGATAAACCCATCATATCTAGTCCTTCAGAAAGAAACAACCAAAAAATCGCAAAGTCTATTCAGTCACTAAATCTCTAATTTTCTCACTGGAAACAGTATGTTGGCTAAGTTTCTTTGATGTCTCTAAGGTGTCTGGCAGCCCAAGCATGCTGCCTCCAGGCCTGGCTTCCCACAGAACATTTTCTTAGTATCAACGTAGTATTTGAAAAACAAGTGATTAGCAGCATGCTTCCTACCAAAAAACAGAAACCTTGCACTGTGACAGTCTTAAGCCTCCCTTCTGTGAGTTCTCCTCTCCAGCTGAGTCTAACAGAGATCATTTTAGGTATAAATCAACAGCTGTGTGGGAAGGACTCCTGACATTGATGAAGCCATATCTATTTATTAACAGATTAATTCTTTATGTTCAGAGCCCAGTAATTACTGCACATATACACAATAAAAACCTCAAATGAAAACCCCAAAAGCTACTTAAATATAAGGGTATGAATATAGAAGTAAACTTCATTAAAATGCACTGACAGAGGCATGCTACAGTATTTCAGCTAAGTAAAAAAAATAATATCCATTTTAAGAAAGGAATCAGAAGTTACCTGAATGACCCTGCATAAGAACAGTTACATCCAACTCCATCACTGAGCAGATTACTCAGAAAGACAACATTTGAATATGGAAAAGAGAGAATTCCTTTTGTAATCCATTATCATATTATCAAATACAAATAGTCCCAATCCAGGTTTCTTGTATGAGGGCGGTAAGTAAACAAAATACATGCAGAGATTTTTCTTTCCTCTTTTAATTTTCTTTTTTCCTCTTTGAAAAATCACTTTCAGATAAAACACCTGTATTTGCATTGACTGTGTTCATACTTCTCTGACTTATGGACTCTCTAGCCAAATACAGGTTTTGGTAGGCATGTTTGAAGGAACAGACTTTAAAGACCACACTGTCATCATAAGAGGCCACATTTTTTACAGCATTTTACACAGCCAGTGCTGCATAGGAAGAAAGGTTTTCAACTCTTTGGCAATAAATACATTTCAAGAATTTGACCCTAAAAATACCATCAAGGATAGCACAGTTAAACTAAGTTTTGTGCTTTGAGTGTAAAGAGAAACCTTTGGGTTTACTTCATGTTGCTTATGCAGGAGTAGAAGAAGAAAAAAGCAAAGCCAAGCTACCACATACCCACATACAAGCTGAATGGTGAGATAAGGGCATTCACCACCAAAGTACATAAAATACTGTTCTCTACAGGAATCCTTGGGTTGTCCCTACCTACAAATAACTGGCTGTTGAGCTGCAGGCGAAAGTGTCCCTCAGCAGGGGCCTCCAGGACCTTCTTGGGGAGGTTGTCCACCTGCAGAGAGGTTTGCTTGAGGTTCCTCTCTGCCCAGACGTAGTGCCACTGGTTGTCATTCAGGGCTGTGGGAGACTGCACAGTGGCTTCTGTGGGACCATTCCCAACATCTATGGAGAAGGTGATCTCCTTGGGGGCTGGAACAGATAAACAGATGTGAAGAGGAAGTGAAGGTCTCAATTAAATCATGGTTTTGACATCAAGAAATCTTATATAAATATAGGGTCCATTAACTTTTATGTCAGCAAATAGTACAGGATCATTTACTTCCCATCTCCTACACAGCAGCTTATAGATCAATTTAAGCCTGCAGCCTCACTGTTTGATCTCTGCTGTGATTAGGCTGGGCTGTGGGTACCCATCTTTTTTTGCTATAAAAATCACAGTGCTCTAGAAATGACACTTCTCTTTCTGAAGTAGAAGTGCCAAATGCTGCACAAAAGTCACAGAATGGTCCTGAAAGATTTTGGACAAATAATGCTAAGATGGGAGAAAGGATGAAGATCTTTCCAACCAGATCTTTAAAAATGCAGGTAATTAACCATTACATAACTTGGCTGCATGTGGTATGAGAGAATCCTATGAGCATTTGTTTGCCTAAATCTGACCCAAGATGTGCAAAAAAAGAGATGAATGAAACTACTTAATAAGTGACCCTTAATTAAAGCTGTATATGTAAAACACATCTAGAAATAATAAGGCTCCTAGAAAGATGACAATAGTTGAAAAACAAAAGCCACATGCAGGAGTCCACCTTGCTCTGCTGGAAGCCCAAAAGGGGCTAGAACTTTTTAACATTCTTGCTACTGATTATCTTCCTCTTCCTAAAATGCTAAATGCACCACGAAGACCAAGAACCAGGTCCACACGTCACACCATCAGAAAGTTGTGGACTGAAAATTCCTAAAAAACTTGTTATTTCAAGCCCCAGAAATTGAATTAGTCTGGTTTTGGAAGCTACTTCTTAGACAGTTAAGATAGGAAGTGCTCTGCAGGGATAGACAAAGATCTATTCTGAGCCCCTGCATCTGCTAAAAAGTTGTTTCCCTTTGAAACAGCCGCTCCATGGAGCTTCCTTGATACAAGGCCTTTAGGCTGCAAATTCCATCTGGCAGCAAGAAGCACAACAACAAACTACTGATGAGAAGCCTAAGTCTAAAAGATTTTTTCCCAAACTTCTAAATGACTCATTTCTCTAGGAGTACAGATGTAACACACACCCAGAAGCTTTCACTGAACAATCCTCTTAGTTTACAGTATTTGTTATATTTGATGCCATTTTTACTTCTGTATCCCTGAGAATAAAATGCACTATCCTGAAGTACAACCAAATTGGACCTTGATGTGCAATTAACAGTAAATCACACCTCATTACCTTGTGATAATCCACCATGACATTTACCACTGGTTTAATGAATCAAAGGGCCTTGGGGCCCTGTTTTATTAAATTTTATTTTGGGGTTATTACAAGCATATTATCAAATGCAAAGCACTCAGTTTGTTTTCCCTAAGCTTGACAGAATTTGGCCTACACATGTCATATTTCATGTCAAAGGCACTATACTCTTTTGTCACTAATAAATATTTGAAGTCATCAGTACAGGAGTGAGGGAAAATCTCACTAATTAAATCCCTGCTATTTTCCTTATACACTGAGTAGCAGTTACGCTGCACTCACTTAATAGATTTTGAGGTATTCAAGATCCATTACAACTGTGACTAACTTATCTTTTATTAGAGTCCTGTCCTTCCTAAACTCTCAGCTCGTAGCTGTACCATACACACTGAGTTCCTCTGAAACACTAGGGCTGCATCAGACTGGCTATGTTACTGATATGGAAATAAAAGTAACCATCAGAATGGTTGCATTACATTTTTCAACTTTCAACTAAAAACAGTATATAGGTACATCTAACCAGTAGTTTTTTTTTACCTAAACAGCAAAAAAATAAGTATCAGTGTTGAAAAAATAAATTCATACTCTTGTTTGCTTAAGAAAGATAAACCTAGCCATAACAAAATTAAGTGTAATGATAAAGTCTATACAGGGAAATTTTGATAGGAGAGGTAGGTAAGTCTCGATAAAAGAGTCTTTAAGTCTCCATTTTATCATCTCCAGGCACCTCCAACCACCTAAAAATGGCAGAAAATATGTCCTTCCCAGTTCTCTGCATGTGTCAAATTGGGCAAAAACCACCAAGATTTCTGAACAGTGAAACTTACAGCTGATTTCAATTCGTATGAAGTCTTTAATCCCTAGGTTTTCCAGGAACACCCCGGACACGGCAGTAGTTTTGAAGAAGAAGGAGATGTCCGCACTGACCTCGGCGTGGAGCGTGGGGAAGTGCAGGTAGGAGGCCTCCGTGTTGAAGGAAGCAGCATTCCAGAACTGCCCTGCAAACACAACCCCCTTCTCTATAGTTAATTGGCACAGGACAGCAGCTGCAAGCTGCATGTGGAAAGCCACCTTTTATCAGAGAAATAGGGTTTTTTTATAAAAAAAAGACAACAACAACAGCGACAAAAAAGGAACATTCTGTACCTATGGAAATGGAGAAGAGCTAGTACTCACTGTCGCCATAGCAACGCAAGGGGCCGATTTTCCAAGCAGCCTCAGAATTTGATCTGTTTGTGTCAGTGATCACAATCTGAGTTACAGGCAAATGGTCTTTGAAAGCAAGGAGGCCAGTATCGTTTGTCCTGGATTTTAATACACAAAAAGAAAGAGACAGCTTAATCACAGACAAACTCCCAAGCATTCCTCATTCAAGACAAAACTAAAAAGATGCTTACTCAAAGATCTTTTGCAGAATTACCTAGAACAATTATGACAAGTACACAATGTTTAGGATAAATACGTTCCCATGTGTGCTCTATTGTCCATATGCAATACTGACGACTGAAGACACCATTTGGATACATGATACTGGCTGGGAGGGGCTCTAAATCTGCTTCAAATGTGCAGAACAACTGTGAAGCCAAGGAAGAGCACTGCCATGCTGACTAATGGGCATTAATGTAAACTGGGCTCTACTGGGTATCCTCAGCAGGATGTATTTGCTGTGGATGAGGCCTAAGTCCAAGCCTGCGTTTCTGTGAAGTTAGCTGGAGACAGATAAGTGTGTTTTGTGCTGGCTTTATGCTTTACCCGAGCAGGAAGAGGACAGGCAACACCTGATCCAGGCATGCTGTTAGCAAGGGGAAGGCAGACAATTACTGATCCAGCTTCAAGATGGCTGGGACACGACTGACCCTGCACTCTGCAAAAACAGCTGAATGGGCAGGGTGAGCTCGGACTGAATCGATCCTTTGCACTGCACGTCAGGGGATGCTTTGGTTTGGCAACTGAAATGCTCAAGGTGGATTTACTGCCTTGTCAAACTTCTCATGTTTGTTTAGCTGGGCCTGTTCTTCTGTTGCATCTAACTTACACATGGCTGCTAGAAAGGAAAAGAAAGATTGATTCCTAAAGGTTTATTTCTTGGTTTTTATTCTGAGCCAGCTGCACAAAAAGTTGCCCTCAATATGAAGTGTGGTATTTCGTGGCAAGTCCTTAAGCCAACCGAGTGGCTTTGGCTCTGGCAGGGTACACAGACGTGCACTCAGCCCACTGCATTTCATGAACCCAGCTGAGTCCCTCAGGCACCAACCCTGACCTTACCAGAGCAGAACTGCCCTTTTGAGGTCCCTCTCTATTGATTGATAACAGAGAGGTGAGTGCTCCTGAATCTCATCTCCATGGTGATGTGTTTTTTCTTTTCATTTTCTCAAGGTTAAGGTTTGCTGTGCATCCGGGCACAAAAGCCTGGCAGAGCATCCTTCATGGAAGCAAATCTCAATAGTTTTGGAGAAAGGATCTCCACCTCTGCACAGCTCAGCAGGGTCTGGACTCAACTCACCTGTCTGCTCATAGGTGAAAGACTATATCCTACATATGGGGATGACAACAGATCCAAAATTCCAGTAAGCCCAAATTTATACCCACTGCTCTTCCAGGCAGGTGTGACACAATGCCTCAGGGAACAGCTATCACTACTGGAGTGATAACCTGCCAGAGTCTGACATTCCAGGCAGGATCCCAGACCTGCCCATATCCTGCTTGTAATACGAACTTCCATAAATGTACCCCTGGATGTAGTTCCAGATAGGCAATGGACACAGACTTCTAGCAAAGAAATAATAATCAGGACAAACACTGCAGCTGTGCTCTCACAAACAACCTCGAATGTTTGCTTGGCTAAGTGCTCTACTCTGATTAATGTTAGACAAAACCAGGAGCATTTTGATCTTTTTCATAAAGGCTGCAGACATTGCATTTATTCTTCATTGCTTATAATTTGCATGCAGCATAGTTAATTGTCTCATAACGCCAAGGGGAAAAGGAGAGGTACCCTCTCTGAAGCTAACATTTTCTTCTTGCTCCAGTGGGTGCCTGACATGCAAATAATTACAAAGTGCAGCAGGATGAAATTCCCAGGCACAAGGCAGAGTGAGGCCTTCAGTACAGGCTCAGGAGGAAAACCATCATGTATGAATCAAAGGTACATGGTCTCCAAATCTCTTCAGGGCAGACTCTCAGTATCTCACTCATATCAATATTTGAAAGTTAGTGCAAATACTCTTAACAGATTATGAAACTGCTGCGACAAAAGCTAAATTATTTGAGTATTTCTTAGGAAGATAATCAAATAAGGTATTCCAGTGTCTAGGAGGAAGAAGACTAGGCAGGATGAATGAAATAAAGGCAGAAAGATGCATAGTAATGGGACATAAAATATTCAATACACATGAGTAACTAAGGTGGTGTTTTCTCTTTTAAAATAAAATTTTTCAAAAATTGCAAAATATTAAGGGAGGTTTCCTGTAAATTTATTTAGATTTTTAAAATAGTGCAGTCTTTTTACTAGCTATGATAAGCAGTAAAATAAAAATCAGTATCTTTCTACAGCTAGCACTCAAAATATCTACAAAAAACCATGAAATGGTGACATTTTAAAGATATCTATTCCACATCTCTGAAAACTGCATTGCTTATTAGATATTCTGCTGTATTGCATGAAGTTCTTTTATATCAAATTTTATGACTGATTTTTTATTACTTATATGCCAGTGTCACAGTGAACCTCAGTAGCATAGCTCAAGTGTGAGAGAAAAATATATTCTAGAATTAATAAAAATCTTCACTTCTTTGTTAATGCCTTGGAAACTCAATCAAGCTTCTCTTCAAACTCAAATAGCACATTTTATGCATTTTATTCTCTCACACATGGAAAAAAACCTCTCATATAATGATATGTATTTTCACACAAGCAGACACTGAAATAAAACCTATCAGAAAAACATTCTGTCCTTCAGAGAACACGTCAGTCTAAAGAACAACATATCTATTGTTGCACTTAATTATTATTATTTCATAGTAGGAAACCAAGCTTTTGGTGGAAGATCGACACCTAAGCGATTTCAACTAAGTAAAGCAGAAAAGAGAGTGGAAAACACTGTGTGTGTTTCAAATTCCTGGTATTCCTTAAATTGAACTTATTTCAGACTCCATTTCTTACAAAGCACCATAATTCCTCTTCTCTGTGTGTTACACCATGGCAGCCTCTCAAATACAGTGTATTATTCCTGAGAGAGGAGCAAAACAGCTTCATGTACCTGTATAATAACTTCCTGGAGGCACTGCTGTGGCACTACAAAATACAAATATACCAGGGTTTGGACAAAACATTTAAAATTTTGCCTGAAGGGGGCTTGGGGATCACTTTTCATGTACTACACTTTTCAAACAAAATTGCTATTTTATGATAAAAAGCATCTGCACTCTGACGTGCAAATACACAATTTTGTCTTTAAAACAAAAGTAAAATCTTATTAGATTAATTATTTTTGTATTTGTTCCCAGAGCTCCTTTTTTACTCATATGTATTTTAATTTAGCACCTCACACACTTGAAACCAGATTATATTTGCTTTTCCACAGCTGCTTCTCAGGTTAGCCAAGCCCACTACCTTATTTCTCCTTAGTGGGCTTCACATGGAACTCTGTGGCTACCTCCACTGAGCACACCCCTTGTCAGTTAAGCCCTGATTTCACAAAAATCAAGGCAGGTTTTATCACTTTCCTGAAAGGATTTCTCTGCTCACGGAAAATGCTATGAATAAATTAATAAACTTCAGAAGTCGACCTCCTGCTTACCTGACTTTGCACTTAACTTGCCACAAAATCAGATGAAAATCTGAATGTTTTGAGGGCGGAAACAACCCTCACAGATGTTTCCGTGAGCTCTCTGCATAAAGGATAGTGTCAATTTGCCCTTTCCACAAGCAAAACCCAAACCAAACAAATCCAATAATGCCCTTTAAATTAAATCACTGAATTTTTTTTTCTTTATGGGTACTAAATACAGTCGTATGTCATTTGTTTATCCATGTCTGAAGATCAATGCCTAAATCTACGCAAAGGACTTCTTCAATAAGTTATGAGGCAAGTTGCACACCAAACAAACACTCTATGTATGGACCAATTTTAAAAAGATGAAAATAATTTGCTACTACAGGTGATAGTGCAGCAGCTGGATACTTCCAGGTGTAGTAAAGACAGACTCACATGTAAATGACAAATAACTATTTGGATGATAATATTATGAAAGTATTTTTCTTCTTCCTGGCTACTACTAAAAGTGGGCTCAACAAACCCTCACTCAATGGTGTTCTAACAGTGTGAGCCATCATAAATTGCTAATCTCTAGGTGGCCATTTCCATATTTTTTGTAACAGATGGTAGAACAGTGGTGCTATTATATATAATTTATTCTTATATGATCCCCTATTGGTATGTTTTTCTCTTGCACATTAATAGAAACTCTGGCAGGATCTGAGCCTCAGTAGCTCAGATATTCAGTACAGATTTTCAGGAATACCGTACATTTGGGGAAAATAATACTATCATCAGCAGATGGCAAGGAAGACATAAGGAATGGGCCCGTGACACAGGATTCCATCAGGAAAAGTTTTGAGGCCTGTGCAGGACATATCATAAATAATCCAAAGGAATACATTTTAATTGTTATCTTGCCCGTGAGCCATATAAATAAAATGCTTTACTGGGTAAAATAATGTACAGTCACAATAAACTAAAAAATACCAGCACAAGTGGACACACCTAACAACTGAAGGCAAGATGTACTGCCGGTATTTGGCTGAATTAGAGATACAGAGTTTGATAATTAGAGTAATGAACTGATTCTTGACACCTCAGGGACCTGCTACAGTCAGCTCTCTGCAGGCAGCTCTTCTTGGTTGTTGACAAATGTAGTCATGATGGCAGATATACAAGACAACTCTATGCAGGCCAGGTCACCTCTGGCAGGGGTTAGTTATGAGCTTGTGGGCTTGCTGGAGTTGCCTGCGCTGCTTCTCAGGGAATGGATTCAGTGTGGGATAGTGGCTCAGCAAACAAAACATGGGTAATATTGGGTCTGAGAACAGTAATATTCACCCTCTATTTTGTTCCCCTTCTTATTATGTCCTGTGGTTTTCCTTATTCTTCTAGTGCCCCAAAGCCACGGTACAGAGGTGAAGGCACGTTACTTTGGAAATGGCAAGACTCAAAGATTTAGTTCTCCAGTGAAGAAGACCGTTCTGGAAGACAAGAGAGGAGGATACTCCTCCAGTTTGAATAATAAGACTGCAGAATAGAAATATAAGATGGCAAATCAGCTAATTGCTTGAATCAACACCATCCACCACACTTTGCTGAGATGCCTGAGCTTCTTGTACAAAATGAGTTCCAAAAACACCTCTCTTTCTGTACCAAAAAAGAAAAAAAAAAAAAAAAGCTGCAAAGTTCTCCAAATCCATAAGGTTTCCAGGTAAATACTGTCACATGGTTTGTTTTGATGACTGGCTTCGGTCAAGGGTTTGCAATTGAATTGGAAAATGGATTCCAGAGAGACCAAAGGAGCAAAAGGACTTCAGGACTGTCATGTCCCTCATCTCAGCATGAAAGTTTCCTCCCATTTAAATGCAAGATGTGGTGAGCAGCAAGACCTTAATTGCCAAGGCAAGAGAGTGTTGCTTGAGATGAAAGACAACTTGGGAGAGGTATTTGAAGATCCAAAAGATCTCATGATAACACTACCCTGCCTGTCTTTCAGTAATGCTTTATTCACAGGTCAGTTTAACACATTTCCCCAATCAAGAATGCCTTCTTGTTTGAAACAGGGTATATATTTTGAAAAACAATCACTAATATGTCTCATCATATATAACTTGTCCCAACATTTAACTATTGTCAGTGTGGGGGAAGAGAAGGATAGACAGACAGAAAGAAAGAACATTTTCTGAACTAGGTTTAGCTTCAGCTTGAAGCCACTGGATTTTTATGAATGTTCCCACCCACTAGCAAGTGCTTTCAGCAGTCAGAAATCTTTCTCTTTTTTTGCCAGTATGCAGTCAAGGCATGTTTTACACCTTTTCAGATCCCTTGCTTGGGTCAACAAAAAGGGTGCAGTTGCAGGTGCTTCTGCTTCCTCATCAGAGATCTCCCATTCTCCAAAAAATACCATGAAGGTGCTCCACCATTCTGAAGTGACAGATTTCACCGTCATCATACTGTGGAGTTTGGAAGCATGATGAGCCATATGGAAAAAGATACTTATCAGAACAACGCTTTAATAAAAACAAAGGTGAAAAACACGAAAGTGTTCCCCATCCAGAATGCTTAATTATAGATCCCTATTCATCTGACCAGGGGGACTAACTTGATGTCAAATAAGAGCCCAAAAATAGCAGCTGGCTCAGGTGTCTGTTCAGATATCATTTAAAAGTCAGTATGCCTAGAAGTGCATAATGTGTGCTGCCAAACACCTGGCACAGGACTTTGTCAGGTCTGCTTTCCATTGTTTATCATTTCTTATGCTGCTCTGAGAAATTAGTAGCTTCTTCTGCAACCAAGATTTAGTCTAGGGAAAACAAATCAAAGCAAAATCCTAGGACTGTCTCTTCTTCAGGAGGATGCTTCAGCTATTCTGGAGAGTTCCTACCTTGGAGCAGCATGATTTATCTAAAAGGAACAAAAATGATTTTCTGGTTTTCCACTCTGCAGCACCCATTTTATTTCATGCTGAGGCAAATAAATGCATCTACTGCTGTCTTGCTCCTTCCACTATAATGTATAGCAGGTTAAAGTCACAGTTCAGATCTCAGCAGGTTTCAGATTCGAATGCTCGTTATATATCAGGGGGTCAGTGTTCTTGCAGGGAAACACAAAAGCAATCTTCAAGAGGCATGAAATTTCTTATGTTTAGAAACTCTTCATAAAGGTCAGGGGGTTTTTTAGCTCTTATAAAGCCAACCTCCAGTTTAGAATACTACCAAAGTAAAATTTTCTCATGGATTAAAAACATAAGCAACTGAATCCCCAAACCAACAAACAGTAGGCAGTTTAGTGGAGGTAACTTGTAAACATATTCTGTTATTATCATGAAATTAGGAGAAACAAGTAGCTCACTGAGCTGCCAAGCTAACGATGCATGATTTCCAACATCTTACTCCCATGAGGGTTTTCCAAAATCTAATAAAAGTGTACGCTTCCTTAACTTCCTTCTTGTGGGCTTTAATTGGCTTTTTCCCCCTCAACCTGGCATAAATTTTCATAGAATGTGTAATTTATAATACTTTTGAGACTTCCCCTTCTCTGTCCAAGATATTTGAAACTTGTCTGCTTGTTCAAAATCACTGGGGGTGTGTGGGGAGAAATGGAGATAAACACTCACAGCATAACTTCTCTCATTTCCTGAAGAGACTGAGCTTAAATATTACAAAACTGTATTTAACTTTCACCTCACATTGGTTTGTGCGACCTAGTGGTGCAGTGCCCTGCAGTCTAGGACTGCTACCCCAGTCTCTGACAGTGTAACACCCTGCTCTGCTTGAGCAGTGAAAAATGGATTGTGGACCATGAAAAGAGCCAAGCACCAGCAAAAACAGATGCTCGTGATGCTCATGTGGAAACCTCGTCAAAAGCTCATGAGAGAACCAAACACTAAGAAAAGACAGATTCACATGCACAGCCAGGCTATGCAATACAAATCACGTTCATAAGCCAGTATTTACATAAACATCTTCCTGAAGAAATCCCCTTACAGCTACAATTTTTGAAAGCAAATAGTGACCCTAGGGATACAAAGGGTCCAAGCAAATAATCACACTGTCTAGAAATCAAGCAACCAAAAAAGCCCCGCACTTACAGTGACAAGTAATTTCTGATTTTTTTTTTAATGTTTTAAGATCCCTTACTGTTCTTTTCTACTCATTTAAAGTGAAGGTTTCACAGGGCTAATTCACACAGTATTTCAAACACAACAGCCTAAAACAGCAAGACATTTCTTGTCTACTTCCATTATTCATACTTTCTCAACTATTTGAGGTTAAAATATCTTTTTTTCAGATAAAGGACAGCAGATCCTATCAGTGAGTGGTCTAGAAGAGAGACTGAGTGAACAGAATTTTCATGATTATGTTCAGTGATTTAAACTGTACTCCCAACAACACTCATATGGCATTTCAGTCCCCTCAATTGTAAAGTTCACCAGCTAGCTCTTGGTGGCTGGAGTGTCTCTGAAAGTGAAGAGAATGACAGAAGATTGTGAGGTGGCCTTCCCAAATTCATGCAGCATCAGAGTACAACAAAGGCCGGAACCCAAGGAAAGCTGAATTTTCATGCTGTGACTCTAAAACTTCTTATGGAGACTGAACCAAAATCTACAGAAGCCAAACAACTCTTCCTATCGACCTTAAAAAGCTTGAGATCCAACACAAAAGAAAGTTAAGGTACATTATACGGTTACGTAAGAAAAATACGAGACTGTTAAGTAGTACATACTTCTTGTTTAGCTGTATTTGAATTTGCTGTCTAGGCCTCAATTTTCTGCTCTGATGTACACCTATGAAACAAGTTCATAGAGCCTTTATTCATGCAATGCTCCAGTTGAATCAAAACTTTTAAGCAAATAGAATTACTGGATTTGGCATTCAACAAAAAAGATTTTCTTTTTGAAGACCACCCATTCCAGCAACCCGCTTCAGCCAGATGTCTTTGGTTCAAAAAAGAAATTTAAAATGAAATCAGAAGTCCAAATTCTAGTTTCATTTTCATTATCAGATTATACTCAACCCATTCAAGCTTCCTGAACTGTGAAGCAGGAAAGATTTAATCCATCTTGCCCTACTTCCTATCCCCAGCTCTTCACACAGACACTGCTAAACACGTTAAAATTATTACCATTCTTCTCTATCTGCATCACAGTTGCAAAAATATCTCATATCCAGACAACTTTCTTCTAATCCACATGCACACTGTTGAATGCCCGGAAGAGATCCTCCCCAGTAAAGATGCTTTTCATTGGCACGGCCAACCCACCAAGCAAATGGCATTCCATCTGGATGAAAGGGAAAAAGAGGGGGGGGAAAGAGAAAAGAGAAAAAGAGAGAGAAAGAGAACTTGATAAGCAAACTGGATTCCCCGAGAATGCAAAAGAGAATGGAGGTGGACATGTTAGACAATACTGAAAGAAAAGATGCAAACTGCAAAGTAACAAACCACAAACTTTGCCCCAAGTTCCATTTTTTGGAATACATGTTGAGATAGCAACAGTTCTGTTGCAATCCCATTTGGTTTGAGATGCAGCTGTTTCCCCTCAAGGCTCACGTGCCAGTTACTCACAAGAACCTTGGCACCTTTCAGCTGCAAGGCTTTGGAATGACAAACCCAACACCACTGTCGGCACCAGCTGTGTCCAGTGGTTTTTGTGTGACACTGAGGGGCAGATCTGATCACTGAAGGAAACTGAAAACAATTCTGCCACAACTCACACTGACAGCACAGATTGTACTGTCCCATACAATATTGGACAAGGACATCTTGTAGTGTCAACTGGTTTTGCAGGAGCCTCTAGCCCTTGATCAGAATTTCTTACCTTAACAATCAGATGCAAAGAACAAAAATCTACAGAAATAACACCCTAACTGATTGATTACTACGAACTTAAGACAGCTCCTCTCAAAACTAAGACTAAAATTTCTATCAGTTTCTCAGGGAGCAAGATTAGTAGTTTTAATGTGTTCTCCATGGGCAGAATTTGCAAATGTAAAGCTCGATAAGATACCAAAACAGGTAGGACATAAGTGGGAAAAAATACTTCCCTGCTTGGGAATCAATTTATCTCTGTGAAGCTATTTTCTATCTACAGGAGCTTTAAGATCTATGTATTTATATAAACCAAGACAGTTTTTTTTGTTCACATTTCAGAATCCATTATGCATCAAGCATTAAGTATTAACAGTAAGATAGAGTAAGCAGAATCTGATGTAATGAAATTCACAGATGAACATTTTCTAAGACTGACTTTGTCTTCCAGCTCAGCTAACTTTTTCATTGACTCCTTAATCCTTCTATCAAGAAATGTAATCAGTTATACATGCAGGTAGATGGCAAAATTTAACAAAACTGACGTATCAAGACTTTTTGATCAAAGGAGCTTGGAAAAATAAACTGTATGGCTAATGAAGAAAGATGCATCAATTTATTCTTCTGATTTACTAACATTATTAGTAGGGAGTATTTCTCATTATACAAGGCAAGAAAATCTAAATTATGAAATGCAATCAAGGTTAACTGTAGAATGTAGGGGACTAATTAAAATGAGTTTTAGAATCACTTGGCAAAATTAATTCATGTTTATTTTTCTTCTAAGCTTAGACTGCTGAACTGTAAATGCATGAAAAAAGGAAAATAAAAATAGGAAGAGCAACTCCATTCTCATGATACCAACAATTAAGACACGACGAATTTGACCAATACCCAGAAGTACTCATTAGAAAAACACAATCCAAGTACATCTAAGGATTCATCTTACAAAAATGTACACATTCATTTTAGGCTTCATATTATTGTCAACACATTTATATTTCTTTCTTTTCTATTCAGCTGATTTTCTTGCAGAAGTTGATTGCTGCAGCCAGTGAAACAGTTCCATATGATATTATTGGGAAATTACTCAGTAAAGCTTGGAATAGTAATGTTAATTGAATAAAAGGGTGATTTGTCTAGGACTAGAAATAGATATTATACAGAAGTGCTTAATCTAATTTTAAAAATGCCCATTCTGGAAAAAAATATTTAGATAAAGATAAATTCTTCAGGCCAACAGCAAATAATGGTGTTCATTAATCAAACACAATCTGTGTCAGTTTCCTTTGGAGGAAGTCATTATATACTTAAACCTAACAGTGAAATAAGCAATCCTTTGCGTGTATTAAGAATAAGTAATTTTCTGACATCTTTTTCAGATCCGTTGTTATTTGTTTTATTGAGCAATACCAAGCAAACACATGCACATTCAGATTCATGGTATAGACTGGGGAAGTGGTGGAAGAACCACAGTTTGAGTCATTTACAACTAAATTAAATACAGTGCTAAAAAAAGAGCAGTCAACATTATAAGAAACCATCTCGGATTGTCAAGGGAACAGGCTATAAAAAACCAGTGTCTTTTCCAAAATTCTATTTATTAGGCAGAGTTCCGCCACCTTTACCCAAGACATGTTGATTTTTTCCACCAACTACTCCCCTATAAATCAATTGTAGTATTAAGGAAAATTATGCCCTGATTCTTCAAAACACTTTTCCAAGTGCTTAGTTTTTAACACATGAAAAATCAGAGCTGTTCAGCAAAGCTCTTCCAAATCTATGGTACTTCATCAATACCTGAAGAGTTTAGGAATTCTGAAACTTATATTGTATGTCACATACCTGTAATGGTGAAGTAAGGCAGTGCTCCACAAGCAGTGCCAATCAATCAGACTTCTTTTCAGAAAGTTTACACCATTATACGTTGGTAGAGCTAGAGGATGTCTTGCACTGAGATTGAGTTTGGCCAGCTTGTGTTGATTGAAATTCTTTCTTCTAGGTCTGCAGATTTGTTGCAGAATCTTCACTTCTGTAATCATGGCGCTACTTTTTTTTTCAAAGCATTATCAATTTTTGACCACCTCAAAATGAATTAATTTCCCTTCTGTGGTCAAGCCACAGACCAAATCAATGACATTAAGAAGGAATTTAAAATTATCCCATCACCTTATGGTAACATAAGTCAGTAGAATTCCACTTTAATATTTCTAAGCTAAAAAGTCCATTAATAAGAAGTGCTACTAATTCTTCATTATGTGCTTACACTGTTCCTAGCAACACATTATTTGGTAAAAAAAGTTGTCAAAGGCCTACTGCACAATAAAAATTATTCTTTTCCATGCATTTTCTTCTATTTATAATGGAAAAAAAGTTCTCTGTTAAAAAAAAAAAAAATGTTGTCTTTGAACTCCATGCTGTAGTTTTGAAGGAGAATATGTGTGAAAAAATATCCCAAACCAAGCAAAACAAACAAGTCCCGAGTGAAGGATTTCACCAATGGTAGAACAACGACTGGTTTCTTTCCAGTGATTTTGTTCTGCACTGTTTAAGCTGCCTTAGAAAGTTTTCAATTTTGATAACAAAATCTTAAAAAAGGCAAAATTTTGGTTTTATTTTTTGCAGAGGACAGGATGACAGTAATGTCATTTTCTGGAAGCCTCTAGAAACAGCTGTGATATTTACACCACTGTTTTTTACCATAATTTAATATAGTATTATAATAAATATAACATAGGAATAATGTAATGATACAAATAATATCATGATAATAAGATATAATTATAATGAATTATGAAGTAATAGAAAATAACTGAGCAGAAAGACCAAATTTTGTATCAAACCAAGTACTCCTTTATGCTGTCAGGCACAGACTGTAGAAGGTACAGCTGGCAGAGATCTTCTGAAAGGAAAGAATAAGTGGTATCATCTTCTGCAGATTCTCTGTCCAACAGCTGGCTGTGTGCATCCAAAGGGCCAAGGACATCTCTGGAAACCCTGACATACACAATACTGCAGTACATGGACTGACTCTGTGTCCATCCAGCCAGGCAGGGAGGGTCAGGCTCCTCTCAGCTGTCAGTTCTCCAGCAGATTTCCCATATCTGCCCCACCAGTGTGCTGAACTCAGCTGCTCATTGGTAGCTCCTGTTTGGAATCTGCCTCGGCAGCAGCAAGGCTGGCACCAACCCTATTCCTCACCAGCACAGAGGCTGAGGACTATGAAGAGCGTAACAGACACGTGGAACTGGCTTCCAGTGATCCTCAGGAGACACAGATTGAGATCAAATTCACCTGCAGTGCATATCTGCCTCTTGTAGGGACAGGAATGGCTGAATATGTATTTGATTAAATACAGCTTAAAAGAATCTCTCTTCTTAAATCCCTCTCATACTGACAATTCTCTCATTTTCTGCATTAGGAGGCACTGACATTTGTAGCAATACAAGCTATTTTCAAAAGTGTAGGTTTGCTCATGTTTTAAATGGCATTTTTCAAAAATTATTTGCATAGGCACTCAGAAGTTGAAGGAGTGGCAGAAGCAGCGTATTCCAAGAGCATTTATACACATTATACACTTACCACTGTGTGTATAAATTCCAAGGAACTCTGTGGACTCAGTTGGCCTTTATACAGGCAGAAAGTCTTAGTACTGACTTTTATGTTTATACAGTGTGAGTTAAAACAAAGTCATGCATTTTTAGAAGCATTATATTTAAAATATTTGTCAAGATTTGTCTGCATGATTTGTCAGTTTTGTTCTTGCTATGGCAACAAACAAAAATCTAATTATGGAAACATAGCAAGATAAATTTGATCCTGTGTTAAACTCCTGTGCTGTATAAACCTAAAGTCTGACACAGCACTTACCCCCTAAGACAGTCAAGGTTTTTGGGGTACCCAAGGTATTGAAACAGGTCAGCAGGTCAGGTCAATTTATTTGCATTTGTCTTTTGAAACACTGAAAGCATACTGTATTCAAACAATATTGTCTTGGCAATCTTCATGTTCATTTTGTCCTCTAAATTCAAACCAAGTTAAGCAGAACTGAATTTGCAAAATCTTACATCTATAAATTTTACTGATGAAAATATAAATTAATTTTCATCTATGCTGTTTTCTCTTAAAAGGCAAGATTCACATATCAAGAGGTAGTGAAAATTAGGAAAATACTGATTGTAGAATTGCACAGAGCAATAAAAGCCAATTCTTTGAAACCTCACTCAAAACCATTAAATATCTGTTTCACTAACCACCTCAACAACACCTGCAAATGGCTCACCTCATACATTGAACAATATGTCAAACAAGCAGTTAGAAGATTTTTTTCATACATATGTCTGTATATATACACAAACCTATGAGGCAATTTCAACCTGAGTAACTGAATTCAGAGGTCAAATCAGACTACAAATTACATCTCAGATAATCATTTTTTAAAATGCTCTTGAATAAATGGAGAAAGCATTGATAAGGGAAAACTGACTCAATAGTTTTGCAAGGGTTTACCAAGATCTTGTTTGCCCACACTTATTTTTTTTACATCATAACACTTTTACAGCCTTTTTTGTATTGGAATTTTTAACATTCAATTGACACAAAACCAAATTCTTCCCGTTTGGCCTTTCACCAGGAAAAAAATACAGTTTTGATAAATCAAATAAAAAGCATTTAAAATAATTCCAGACAGAAAAAAGGACAAATTGGAGAAATAATCCATACTTAGTTGAAAACACATAATTAATACATTTTTAGAGGCTGTTTGTTCAGTGAAGTCTGTGGTATTAATGACTCAGAATCTGTATTGGTTTAAACAACAACTCCCACCGCTGGGAAAATAAACTGATAACTCAAGGCAGGGTGAGCTCAGGCTGTGCTGCATTAAACACGACGTGCTGCCCATTCTATGAAGGGGATGCTGAGATTTAACAGTGCAGAGATTTAAATGCTGCTCTTTGCTTTACAACTCTCAGCGAGGGTCTCGTGGCTCTGCCCCCCCATGTGGA
This sequence comes from Cyanoderma ruficeps, assembly GCA_008694505.1. Lineage (NCBI taxonomy): Eukaryota > Metazoa > Chordata > Aves > Passeriformes > Timaliidae > Cyanoderma > Cyanoderma ruficeps. Next base: position 11,401,114 of record VZDJ01000594.1, on the reverse strand, counting down.
AGCAACACTCACCCCCCAGGATGTCAGGCTCTCTGCACCTCACAATCAACTCTGCTTTTAAGTCAAGATAAGGTTACCTTGGGGAAGAAAAAAAAATGTAATGTGGACCAGGAAAAAATGAGAATCCCCAATGACATGGTTCCTTTGAACATTATTTACATGGTGAGCCATCAAGTCACCCAGTTGGTTTTGTACCACACTACTTCGCTTCTGTGGAGACACACACCTGTTTTATGCATGGCTCATCTTTTTTCAGTGCAGACATCATGACTGTTTAACACTTCCTTCCTTTACTTAAAACCTTCCCCATGGCAATCGTACCAACCAATAGTTTTATAGTCCTTTTTCTCTCTTAAAATTATAACCCACATATCACTGTCCTAATTTTCAGAGATGACAAACATGGTTGTGTTGGAAATCACAGGTGGTCAAACACAAAGACAGTCACTTTTTGTAATGGGTACCAACACTGCTAAGCATCTCACCGAATTTGATTAAAATTTCTGGTCAGGTTCTGTCGTTATTCAAATCAGCTATCCAAAAGTGAATTAGTCCTGCTAATGCCCAACGGACAAGATCACAAAGTTTGCTCCTCATTCTAAAATTATTTTGTTAAGTGTGTTTAGGAGAAGAGGGGAGAAGGCAGTACTTTGCTGACATTTTGCTTCTTGTTATACAGATTTGCTGCCAAGGTGCACTGCTTTCACAGAGTCCCAGGCTGAAGTAATTGGCTAAAAAAAAAAAAAACAAACCAAAAACTAAAGAAAAAAACCACACAGTAGCATTTGTCTGCTCTTAAGCAGAGCAACTGCTCTCCCTCTGGAGCAGCTGTTATCACAGTGCGCTCTGTTCTTCTGGAGTTGTTAAGATATTTTCATAGATGAGAATGGGCATAAGGAAGGTAAATAGACATGGACCTTTGCTTCTTCTACATTTAACAGGAGCCTAATGAGCCAAACTGCTCAGCTGCAATGACAGAGTTAATGCCACTGCACACTTGGAGTGCCTCACCAAAAGCAAATCATCAAGCCTCTGAGAGACAGATTTGAGGATAAGCATAAGGATTTCAAACCCAAACACTTTTAGAGGTTGAGGAACATTAAAGCTACATCCAAACTAAAATTTAATGCCTCATGAATGTCCCAGCTGAAGGCCTAAGAAGGCTGAAAATGAGTATATGCATTGTCCTCTGCCAGCCCAGGCTGGGTTGTTTTCTCAATAAAATTCTGGCCAAGTGACAAGTTTCCTGAAAGATGCAAGGGGGACTCCAGCAAACAACAGAAACTATGTGAACAGCTGAAGGCATGCAGGGTGGGAAGGACAAGCAACAACAAAGGACCCAAAGAAGATTATAGCTTTTAGAGACAAATGACAAAACAGGAAATTGGAGCTTTGAATCCTCAGCAGTTTTGCTGAAGACGAACTGGATATCCTACCCTGCTGAAACAAAAAAATTATCTAATTTCCTTTATTTTCTGCATTCCCGCTCAGCTTCACTTCAAAATTTTCTCTCTTGCTTTCAACTCCTTTTTCTCTTCCTCATTCCCCTTTTCTTTTCCCATTTTCTATGTTTAGCCTAAATCCTCCAGGTAAGTTCAGATAAACAAGCCTAACACTGCCTTAACAGATAAGCTTATGACATTGATGCATGTCCTGCCACATCCTTACTCTGTACTGGTACCAGAAACCGATCAATGCTCTGGATTCAATTGGAAGTGAATAATGACCATGGATAAGCCATAGTGGGCTCCAACACTACCCTGGCTGGGCCAGAGGTGCAGCTCCTGCTCAGCAGATGTCTGGATTGTTTGCCCTGTGTCATAGTGAAATGGTCTTTCACTCTTAATCAGTTCTTCTACAGAAGTATAAAAATGGTTAGTGAGAATAAATAGTAGCGGGCACTGAATTAACAGATTAATAAAGAGAAGATAAACCACATTATGCAATTCCAGCTCTTGCTATGGGACACTGAATGATCATGTGTGATTTTGGGGTTTTCTGCACCTGCAGCAGACCAACACTCCTCAGTGGCTCTCTAGGGCCTGAGGAAGACAACAGGAGTGATATTTGCAGCCAGTGTAGTCACACAATAACACAACCCTGTCCTACTGAATTCTTATCCATATTATCTTATGGCCTAACTGGTTGAGGTACCCACATGGAATGGAGGAAAGTATGGAAGAGATGAGTGAGTTTATAAGTTTAGACACATCATATGCTCTTCAGAGCTTTCTTTTTAAAGGATGTTATAATGGATGTGAACGGGCCGGGGGAAAGGAGAGAGCAATGAACTAACGCACCTTATAAAATACTGCAAGGTGAGAGGAGTAGTTTATCACAGCAGTTTTTGTTCTTAAATGCTATTTAAGTTTTCACAGATGAAAGCACTTTCAGAGGCTAGAAATAAGATTGCAGAGGACAAAGGGGAATAGTTGAAGCATCAATGACTATGAATGGTGCATCAAACCGTAAACCAATCATTTTACCACAAGAAAACTTGGTATTCAAGAGAATACCAATAATAGAACAGAATATCAACTATAGAATATCAACTATAGAATACCAACTATAGAATATCAACTAATATTCATGGAAATGTTGAACTGAGGAAACCTCTACAGAATAGTAAAACTACATTATAAGCAACTGTCCCAGGAAAGACATGCAGGAAGAAACACTTTGTAGCTCATTCATTTACTATTATTTTCCAGGAGTAATAATGGACAGATCCAGCGAGCAGTATAGAAGCTTCCAGCTCCAGTGAAATCAGGGTAGCCGTGCTGATTTGCACTCACTGAGCATCAGGCTGCTCACAGAAAGACAGATCAGCTGAGGCTGGAGAGGACCTCTGGGGACAGTTTAGTCCAGCCTCCTGCTTCTAACTGTTCTGAAACAGACTCAGGATGTAAGAATTCCTTAGGAAAACTCTGTGGCTGTTACTGAGTCAGGCAAAAGCACCATCTGCAGGTATGCAGCAAGTGATATACAGGCCTGCAGGACCTATTTTTAAAGGGAGTAGAAAAAATTAGTTATATATTTGATCCATTTGCTCTTGAATCATCCACTGTGACAGCTCAAATCCTTGGGAGTGGGCATGGATGGAGAGTAAGGACCTTACCTGTAGCACTTTGCACCTTGTGCACTCCACGTAGTGCATCAATGGAGTCCCCAGCTCTGCACAGCTCCCAGGTGCTCTCATCTGCCTGCCAGCCTGAGCCTTTCATCAAGAAAGCCCAAAAAACCCCAGGGCTACAGCCTGGCCTAGGAGTGGGCTGAAAGTCAGGGTATAACTCAGACCAGGCTGCTCATTTATGAACACAAGCCAGCTGGAGTAAAATTCAGTTGAATTAATCAAGGATTAATACAATTTTTCCTAGAAATCATGGACAGTTGGCTGGATTATGCCCACAGTGAGATGGAACTGGATAAACTAGAAAAAGAAAATGGATAAAATGGGGACATTTGGGACATTTAATAGGAGACTGGATGAGTTACAGAAAAACATGCTGTGGAAAGCAATCTTTGCTTGGTCCTTTGGGAGAAACTACATACACTAATAACAGTTCTTCCCCACTCCTTTATTTTGAAAAGTGTCTGAGTAAAAATGGAATTACCTTACTCAACAGAACTGTTTCCTGTATATGCAGTTTTAACTACCAGCATTAATAATGAGAAAAGGATCCTTATTACTTTTTTTACCCCTGCTCACATTGCACCAATACAGTCACTAGTGGCTCGAATGGGCTCTCTTCAGATTATTCAGACAACCCTCCACAAAAGACAGATTTATTTTGTTGCCATTGGACTTGCAATGGCAGCTTCTAGGAATAATAAAATCTAGATTCAGGTATAGAGAATCTTTATTAGCACTATTGATTCATGAAGCAACGGGAACACACCTTGTCCTTCAGCTCCCAGGTTAATACAGCACAGTTGACAGTTAGAGAATAACATCTATTTACATGGGGTGAATCCAACCAGAAAGTCATTAGGACAATGTCATTTCCACAGTGTGCCTTTTTGGAGTGCAACCACTGGCTGGCTCCTGTAAGTGGCTGATTATAACGACTGAATTTCATGGCTCAGATTGATCTTAAAGAAATCAGAAAATATCATCTGTAAATACACTGAATATTTGGACTGGAGTAAAAATAAAAAAACCCAGTCTTATATAGAACATAAATTAGAAGAAATAATAACATATTGCTAATCACTTTAAAGCTGCAATCGCTAATTAAATAGAAGATTTTCTTAAAACTGATAGTAGCACTCTCAGATATTATTAGGATGGTGTTTCTGCTTTGAAAAGACACCTTTGGAAAATGAGATCATATATCAAGTTCTTTATCTCAAGTTTCCTGTAATATTACCTGGGTAAGTGAGAATCTTGGGTAAGAAGGAAGTCCAGTATCTCTCCCCATGCCATTGTAAATAAAAAGCCCTAAGTTTGGGGGTTCTGTTTCTTTTGCTTTGGTTTTGGATTTTTGTTTGTTTGGTTCTTTCTTTGGTTTTGTTTTTTTGTTTTTTAATGGCAAAAAAAAGCTGTAAAATCCCTGGGAAGAGCATGCAATATATCCATTGTCTTCTACAAGACAGGCACTGTAAACAACTACAAAATGACACCAACACCCAGAAGAGAGCTTAGAGGATAATAAAGGCATATTTCTGAGCTTTACACCAATTACGAGCCAGCAAGGCAGCTTGGACAGTGTATAAACCACATTCTGAGCCTCTCCTCCTACCCTTTTGTCACATCCCTACTGAATTCAAATCTCACAGGGCTGGTTTAACTGGATTGCTTGTTTTTTGTTCTCAAAGTGTTTTAGTCACCAAAAGACAACTCTGAGTTGTACTTCCTATGACCAAAAAGTCCCGCACAGCAGTGCAGAAAGTCTGGTTTTAAGCTTTATTAAAAAAACACTAACGAAAAACCAACCAACCAAAAAAAGTGAACAAAAAGCCTCCCAATAACTTGTCAAACTGCATTCCAGTATCTCTGAGAGGCATTACTGCAACTCATTAAACTTCTTTATAGTCTGATGTGTTACAACACATTACAGAGCAATGGTAAATAAATAACTGCTGATTTGACACTGCTTTCAACTGCAGAGCAATCCTGCTTTCCTCAATGTTACAATTAATGTCAGCAGTTAATGCCTTAAGTGGTGGAATCGGAAACTCAGCTACCACAAGCACATGCAGCCAGATTTCAGCTTAAGGATCTACCCAAACTGCAGCACAGCGTTAGCTCAGCTGTCCCTGTCTCAGCCTGCAATTACAGTTCTGTTGGTCAGAGCATCAGGGGCACCATTTGTCATCCTAAGGAAGGCTGGAGTGCTGTGAAATTGGGCACTTTGGAAAAATGCAGCTGTAGCAGAACATATGTATGGGCAAGACCACGAAATGAACTGGCTTCAAGCCAGCACGTAAAGAGAAAAACAAGAGAATGTAAATGAAAAAAAAATCATAAAACACTGTACTCAGAAGATGCTTCTATTGATATATCCTGACCAGCCTTAAAGGTCAGGATGACAACAATCTGTCTTCTCTGTGGACTGCTTAATCAATTTGCAGCTCTTTTTTCTTCACCCTGTTAGCAACAGGTTTACATCTTTCAAATAGATCTTCTATTTTTTGCCACTTAATTGGTCTCAGGTTCCTGTGTATCTCTCTATACAGCTATAACAAACATGGGTGTGTATTTACATTCCTGCGCAGACTGTAGTGGACAGAATATGAACTGTTCAGCTCTGCTCTGTAGCTCTACTGTCACTAGCAGAGATTATTATGCAGCTGAAGACAATTTTCTGCTCCTGGAGCTTAAGGAAGCACTGAGCTGTACTTTAACACTGCAGTGAATACTGGAATGGGCAGCGGCTGCAGAAGAATGACAACCATGCAACCTCAAGAAGCCCTAGTCCGTCCTCTCTTTCCCAAAGCTGAACAGGCCTATGTGCCTTCTGTATTTAATGGTCAGAGAAAGAACCAGCATTGGAGCCATTCCATCTATCTACAAGTGTCACAAAGTGAGAATCAAGAACTTTACATACAAAATAACTCTACCATAGGCCTTTCATCACAGCTGGTGAGACAAAAACCCTTCTGTGGGCTGCATCAATGCCGTAAACCAAAAGTCCATAAGATCATCACATTCACCACCATCTTCCTTAAGGTTCTTTAACTGAGTGCACTTTCCTCTAGCCAAGTAAAACCTACTACAAATCCTGTCAACTTCAAGCCTGTTGACTGGCTTGAAGAGATGTCTGTCAGGTAGTGGTGTTTGGGTGGAAACAACATAACTGAGGCAGGTAAGTTTTTCTCTCAGGTTGGTGTAGGATACGGACCAGGTATACATTAATACATTAGAGTTCTCTAAACACTATGCAAGAAGTAACAGAGATTGATAGCTTCCATTTAACTGTCTACATCATTTGCCTGCTTTCTTTTCAAATATGGAGCCATAGGGGGACAGGCATCAGGGGAAATGGAGTCATGAACAAGATCAGACCCAAGCCTCGTATTTAAAATATAAATCCCTGAGGGGTAAACTTCTTTTAAAATATATATGATAGCCCCTTCCTCCAACCTCTTCTCTCTACAGATATGCTTCATGCATATGTACACCTCCATAATGGAAGTTTTTCTATGCAGATTTATGTTAGGAAATTAATAAATACAAGTTACACACTTATGGCTGTACCACACTTGAAGGATTTTCTCCCATCTGAAGAGCAGAACAAATGCAAAGGCAAATATTACCCTGATGCATGCTTCATTACAAACAGACTGCAGAAACAATCAGCAATAAGCTATCTCCTGCAAAGAAAAGGGCAACTTCCCTCCCCTAATCTCAGTGCTATTTTTCTTCCCTCAGTCAAACAGCATTTAGCAATGTTGATGTTGTGCCGTGTATTTTCTTCCACCCACAGGCAATTGGCCAAGGTAAGGTGCATTTTCCCAAAGGTTTAGGTAAGAGGTATCTGTGTAATGCTGCAAATTCAGAGATACAGAAAACTGGTGAGTATAAAGGAAGCCACCCCTAGAACAGGAAGAAATGCATTTGTCTGAATTTAGGTTTCTTTTCTCTTCCACATTGTGAGTAAAAATTTTAACCATAAAGCTTTGCTTTTAAATGAATACATAAATGACTCCCAAACAGCTGTCCTACTTAACACTACTATGTAAACATCTGTTCACATTCCTGCATGCAAATGAGAACATCAGCTTGCAAGTCTTTTAGACTCAGATTAGTCTTTATCAAGTCCTCACAGAAAAACACGGGGGTGGAGGCCAACAACTGTATGAAGTGGGAGGAAAGGAAATTCTTGAGCTTTTTTTTTTGAGAATTGATCCTTGGAGAAAAGATGGATGGTGGAGACTACCAAAAACCTAACTACATGCAAAAAAGTAAAACATTTTTCAGTGTGTTTGCTTTAATGGAAGTTTCCATTCCCATCTTTTTGTGGTGGATTCCTGCTTTATCACATATTTTAATGGCTTGTTTTATAATTGGACTCTGTGCCACGTTTTTATCCCCCTTTATTCAAACCATTCTTTGAAAGTTCCAGGGTCCCAGACCTGCTCCTGCTGAGCTAAATGGGATTCTTGACATTGAGGTGAATGGAAACAGGACTGGGAAGGCTGTACGCCTCATTAGATACACGATTCCACAGCACCCTCTAAAATTCTGCTGAACTCTCCCTTTCAAGCAAATAAAGCTGGTAAACTCAGAGGCCATGAAATGTCACTATTACATTTCAACACTTAAACCAAGGTACCTGATGAATTAGCCATCTTCTTGCCAGGCATCTTAGAAAACTGCAGCCCCTGAGGGATTTCCCCTGGCCATTACCACTTATTGCAAAGTCAAAGAGAGAAAGCTAAGGTTATTGTTTTGCCTGTGGAATCAAAATATGCTGAGAGGGCATGTTATTCCCCAGACTTAGAGGTTTATTGCATTTCTAATTCACACCTAAGGTCACCATATGTCAAGTGAGTATGCATTCTGCTACCATGGCTACTGCCATCATTTTAATTCTAATGCTAAATAGTTCTAGATTGCAACAGTACCGACTTGGTAACAGTGTAATTTAGTGCTTATAGCAGAAGACTGGTCTTCTGAGTAATGATGGAAAATGAAATGTTCTGGTTCTACCCTTGTATTTGTCAGACTCTCCAAAATCACACAAGTGATTTAATCACTCTGAACCTTTGTTTCCATATCAGAAAGTCAAAGAAGTAAAAGGCCTGAAGAACAAGTGCAAACAAAACTAGTACAGCAAAAACTGCATCTTCTCCATTGAGAAAAGTTAATAAATTGATCAGTCTACGATCAAATTTCATTCAGCATTTAAAAATACAATATGAGGTTTGAAATCTGTTACTTGTGTCCTGACGGCATCTCACCACGGTAGAGATGCTTCGCTTCGGATAATGCATTAATGTGAATTTGACCACACAATTGTCATTCCTTGTCATTTAAGTAGTCTTACAGTTAAGCAGCCATAATTGTCCTTTGGGTGTTATCTTAAATACATTAAAAAAGAAATTGAATGCTTTCACCACATTATAGCCGGGACACTTTTTCAAAGCTAATTTCTATGTCTGTGAATTATTCATAATACACTTCAAACAGGCTCTTCCGGATAAGGTAATTGACCTTGTCTGCATGAAGCACCTACTACCTTGCCTTGGGATAATTTAATCTACGATGTGGTCCATTATTCAAAGGTAATGTCTTTTCATTAGGTTAGGCAATATATTATCACTCAACTAGTCACCTAATTCTGCATTTAACGTATTCAAGTTTTCACTTCTTTTTGTCATAGGTTACACTCATCATAGCAATATCTCACATTTAAGTAGCATGGTGTAACAGTAAGACAGCATTCTCTTGATAAATGGAAGCAGGACTTTGAGGACTCTAATTTCAAGATTTACTTGTGCATTTTAAACCTCAGTTGGCTTTCTGTTTTCCATGGGTGAAAGCAGCAAAGGGTATCTATTCAGCAAGAACTAGTGTAAGATCAAAACACAAGTACAACTAATGCACCAGGTGGCTGAAGTTATGTAAATTCACCCACTGTTCAGCGGAAACACTTGTGTGCTGATGAAACATATGCTAAATCACATGTATGACACATATATAGCACTTCCACAGTTTGATTTTGCTGTGTAGAGTAACCCCTGGTTGGTCTGCCATGCGAGGAAGCAATTAGCAATGCTGGCTGTAGCTCAGGCTGCCTCTGAACCAGTGCAGCTTTCTCTGTAACAGACCATTGTTAGGACCCAATTCCCTGCTACATATTCCCTTGAACGACCTTGCTCAGTGAAGATCAAACCAACTGATTATTTTTCACATGTGCATGCAGTGAAATCTCTGAGAGAGAAAGCTAAACAGCTGAGCACCCAACTCTCTCCTGTGCTCCAGCTACTTTGCACCACTTCAGCAGAATAAAGCAGCTCTGAATCTATTTCAGTCAGTCACTGACAAAGTCCTCCTGCATGAGTAAACTTTTGAGCGGCACAGTGATCTGGAGGAGCTCCTGCATCAATCCCACTCCTGGCACCAGCAAATGGCCAGAGATGGTATTCTAATTCACATTGCACCACTCCAGTAACCATGCTTAAAGATGCCTCTCCACCCCTTTCCACTTCAATATTGCAGGGTACATCTCTGTAAGAACTGAGTGCTGGCTTTTTCATTCTATTAGTGCTGAAGTGTTTAGATGCTGACTGTAAATACTGCAGTAACAAGCTCTGCATGAAATTGTTAGCTCCTCTAAATATCTGAATTTTTAAAATGTTTCTGTGTTTTTTAGTTTGTTTTATACTAAAGTGGAATTTAATGAAAGATGTAAAAACTAAGGAGTTAATCCACTATCTTATTTGCCTAAATCAGTATAAATATACTGAATCCAATGGATCTGATCCTGCATATCTTTGAGCTTTGTAATATTTTTAGTTGAATCATTCGTTACTGTAGCTTCTCTCAAGCTGCCCATTAATAGAATGTTATGATTATGTTAGCTATTCAAAGCTTTTTAATCATGTTATATAAACACAGTTCAGTCTATGAATTGTTTATACTGATTAGATATTGTTTGAGTGCTCACTTAAAATTATGAGGCATTGCTTTAGAGCAGAAATAAAGGCAAGGCCATCAAACATTTCAAGGTGTTAGAGTGAACATTTATTCTGAAGGTCATTGGCTGAATTCCTATTTGCATGAATGTTCAGGAACAATCTGTTCATGCCTTGGAAAATTTCTGCAGAGACAAAAATCTCAGTATCACTGTCCATGTTGATATAAAAAAAAAAATTATGAAAATTATCAAAGTGAAACTGAAATTCCACTAGAACAGAAGTGAAATAGCTGATATTTATAATTTTCCATCAACTAAAAAAATCCAGCCAAGGGAAGTGTTGTTCCAAGCAAGATTACCTGCAACTGGCCTGGCTGCTAGATCATATTTCACATCGGTCGAGTGCCTTCCATTGTGTAACCACAGTTGTGCATTGCACATTGATGGCTCCTGTCGCTATAATACGGTTATGTTTACCCATTAGTTTCTGCTTTTGTGCCACAACCCAGCAACTGTGACATTACAATTGTTCTAATGGTCTGTTTCACTTTGTTCATTTACCTATTAATTTTGCCAATGGCGTATTTCATGGAACATAAATTTCATCCTCTGAAAACATGACAACCTGTAGTACAATATGGTCAGAGAGATTCTGGAGCTTTGTATGGAAGTAAAATGAACTGTCCAGGGTGGTGTTTTGGAAAGAACATACCTCCCTCTGGAGGCATCACTTGTATCTAAGGTGATTACTTCAGCAATAACAGGATGTAATTATTCACTCAGTAAAATCCTGCCTCTATTAAGTAGGTACTTCTAATGTTTTGCAGATTGACTAGTGGCCCTAGAATGTCTCACAGAGATAGTAAACAAAATCCAACACAACCTCTTCGTCTGAATCCAGAACATAGTGTGCACTGGGAAGGAAGAGACCTAGAAAGCTGCCCCTGCTTTTGGCAGGGAGGCTCTGGGAAACACGACCCTAGAGCAGGACCAAAAAAAATGCTCATTGCAGCAGCAGAACCTTTCCCAGTTTGATGGCAGATATTAGAGCAGCAAAACAAATGGATCAAACTCACTTTGCATTGCCAGAGAAAAAGCCAAAGGAGCTGAAATAGAGCCTACTTTAGAAGACAGCTTCTCCTAGAATCCCATCCTCTGTTACCTTAGCATTCAGCCATACAGATTTCTCCCTGAGAAACAGCCCCTGAACTTCTGCCACACCCCAAAAGAGTTTCCTGTGGATAAAATCTGAGACTTTGAAAAGACGGTGACAAAAGGGAGGCGAACAAGTGCTAATGTACAGAAAGCCTTTAGTTCAAAGGAGAAAAGAGTAACCAACACTACTTGGTCTTGTACCAGGCCTGACAATATCCATGTGGCCCAAAAATTAATTACAGCCAAATTTTGCTCTTCTTTTTCCTCCTAAAAGAAGGGAAGTAGATTTACACATATCTATACAAATCTAAAAGCACATACTTTCCCAAAAAGAGAGATTGCTATCTGTATGAATACATAACCTTATGAATTCTACTGACCATTTGAATAACCAGATGAAGGAAAAATTAGTAGTTAAAACATATCATGAAATTGATTTACTCTTTTTTCAGAACCACTTTTCAAATCTCTGCTCATTTTTTAAAACAGCCCATCACAGGCTTGGAGTCATCAGTAAAAAAAAACCTGTCAGACCTGAACTAGGCTCAGTAATGCAGAACTGAGAAAAAGAACAACCAGGAACTGTTATCTTCTCCTTCCCACCAACAAATGTTACTATGAACATTTTGATCACATTGAGGGAGACAGCCTGAACAAAACTGGTTGCAGTCTAAACTACTGGGAGCACTTTTCATGTGCTATTAATGTAAATATACTGAAATCATTACATGTTATAAATTAGACATGTCACTTTAAACTTTTTGGGGAAATGGATTTAAGGAAAGGGGGACATGGAACTAAGCATCTTGGATGAACAAAAAGTCAGCACATGAAGACAGGAACTGAATCTAGCACGACAGCAAAGATCCAAAGATCTATGAAAGAACAGTGGGTAGTGATGAAGTTCAGTTGAGTTTAGAATGAACGTTTGGTTTGAGCTTTTGTTCCTACAGGGGCAAGGCACAAGAGGTACCTATAGAAAGGTCACACTTGGCGTGAAAGTCATCAGAGGTGTTCAGCTGAAGGGAAACACTTGTATGGCTCTTTTTTATGGCTACAAGAACTTGGCCATTGGTTTTAGAGAGGTATATTTAAACTAATCTAATGGCCCATTCCAGTTTCAGGCAAAATTTGTGTCAGTTGCAGCGTGATGCCTCAATTTTCTTCTCTGCTAAACAAGAAAGCTACCTTTAGAGAAGTGCATAGATTAATTGGTTAGACTTTCTAAATAATAATTAAAAAAAAAAAAAGAAAAAACAACAAAAAACTTTTGTGGGGCTTCTGAATTCTGCTCCAGAGTAAAGGAAGAAGGCTCTTGATGTTGTTTTGAGTCCTGGACAGCTCAAGTAGGAATACATGCCTTGGCTAAACCAGTCTGAGTCTTTCTCTTGTCAAAAGGACTTGGGAAAGATTCAGGCTCAAAAGCTTTTTCATTTTTGTTCTCAATCTTTTGGGCCAAGCAGATAACAAAAAACCTTCTCTAAAGAAAGTTTTTAAAGGGGTAATTTTCTTTCAGGTCACCACATCTTTCTAGCTACTCGTCAAGTCTCAGTCAGATCTGCTCCTCTCCAGATCAGTCCAGGCTGGGGGGATGTAAACAATTCTAAATTGCTTTTGGGTGCTTCTTGTCAGTGGAAGAAGCACACAACTTCTTTTCTCCCCAGTGTCTGGAGACATTTACTCAAAGTCTGCTTACTTATTCTCTACATTTTGGGGTGTTCTTTTTACAAAAGGAAGTAAGAGACACTTAGAAGAGATACTTTTATTCTCCCCTTAGCACCAGATAGCTCATGTAAGAATATTTAGTTCAGTTTTTTGCTTAGGGAAGATTTTTTTGTTCCCTTGTTGTTTGAACACCAAGTAATGTCAAAACGCTGCCTTCAGCTGATTCTCATAGATTCTTTTCTCCTGTCTCCTGCCTCTGCATTCATACTTTCAAACATGAAAATAAATTTTCCACAGGCTTCAAATTGCAGTGGGGGTAAAATTCCTGATCTTCAGATTTACAAGCAATGAATCTGAGCACTAACCTAATTATTCAGAGCTAAAACCTGCCTTTTTTTACCATAGAGTTGTGTTTTCTTTTCTCCTAATTATTTATATGATTAAGTTATGCTATTGATCTTTTTGTGTATAGCCTCCTAACACCTGTTTTTCTGGACAGGTCAAACCACTTCAAACAAAATCTAAGCATATGGGTTCCATCCCAGCTGATTCTCTGCAAGCGCCTTGCTATGCACCTCCTTTCTTCCCCAGGTCTAAAACAGGAGTCAAATGAACCCAAAACACACACAAAACTGAGAGACAACAGCCAGAAATGCTTTTTTATCCTCAAAAATAATGTAAATACCAATGAAAATTACTATTGTCATTTACTATTGCTGCTCATGTGGCATCTTGGTAGAAGAGGCTAGATGACAATTCTTCCACTGCTATGATTTACATCTCCTACTCTGCAAAATCAGAAAGCATCACTCTCTGCACTGGCCCAAATTTGACAGACAAATTAGTTTAATGTCAGTAAGACAATCTGAGTCTAATGGAGCTCAAGATGTTTAAAGTAGGACAGCCAAAAGAAGCAGAGGAATGGAAGTGTGATGAGAACACGCTCCCTGCTGTGGCCCTAATGAGGGAGAAGGCACACTTTTCTGCTCAGGCAGCAGTCCTGCTTTCTTCCATGAACGGAGAACAGGTTGCTGTCATAGCTAATGACCTACTAATACAACAAACCATGGAATAGCTGCTTGTTTCTAATCACCATTATTTATTTATGGTTAACAATATGCTAAGTCCTGCCAATTTAAAAAAAAAATGAAGAAAAAAAAAAGACTATTACAACTCATGATTAAAGGAATGCTGGCTGGAATAGCTCCAAAGAATTCTGTCCTTCTTCCCTTCTTCGAACTGTGTGTATGAATAGTTTATACTACTGGGTCTCTCAAGCCAGAGATATCATTAAGATGTGTTTGGTTCTGGCACATGTGTGTCTCATAAAACTATCCATTCCCAAACTCTTATTTGGACTGCACAATCCCCTGAACTCAAAATGTTGGCATTTCTGAGCTATGAGCATTTACACAGTCCCACGTGTTTCACAGGTTGAACAAAAGATATCACTAACGTTACTCCAAGTCAGAAGTTCTTTGGGATCAAAAGTCTCAAACCAACAGATTGTAGAGGTCAAGTAAATAACTTGCAGCATCAGTTCACAGCCCTGACTTCCACAATAATAGTGCATGCAATGAATTCCAGATTCCAGGCTCAAAATCTGTTTTCTAGATTTACCTGTCCTATGTACCTGCATTAATTCCCCTGGTTAAGCTTCCTGTATACTGGAAAAGATAATTTCCTCATCAGTAAAACACAGTAGATCTATTTAATTTGGAGTGCAAATATGTTTTCTATGTTGACTGTAAAAGCTCTCAGATGAAATGAAATTTGACAAGACAAAATAAAATAAAAGTATAATTCCAAAATTGCTCCTTAAAATTACAAAAATAAATTCATTCAAGGAAAGGAAAAAAAAGGAAACACTCAACAAAAAAGCAACAGAAATATCCAGTGAAAGCAGAAGTATGAAGGATGTATTCAATAGAAACAGGAGCTAACCATAGAAGCTCTCTCCTCACTACTCCATCAGTCCTCACTTTAAGAAGTATGTTTTTAAATTCACTTGACACATTGTGTCTAAAGCAAACATGGATAACGGTGCTCCAGCGTTCACTGGAGCCATCCCAGGAGACTCCTGCCCTGTTGGTGTCACTGCAGAATCCTGTCAGGCAGCATTATAAGCCTGCCCTCTCCTGCTGTGGGTTTCAGGGAGTGACCATGCTTTCCTTCCACTGCATCAGAAGCCATCCAGTGTATAGCTGAGCAAGGATTTATTCCCATGGTTTTTTCCATTATTTAGCCTCTTGGCTGCATTTTGATCTCAGAGAAACACAATGAAACTGGATGAGAAGTAATGGCAGCAAGTAGCTGCCATTCCTTGGCAGCTCTAGTACACTGTGCCTCCCTGCCGGCCACAGAGGATAGTACAGGGCAAGGGGAGTAAAGAGTCAGAAACATGGATAATGTTATTTCCACTACTCCCAGGTGTGTGCAGGCTCCATGCCAAGTTCCCTCTGCCACGCCACAGGTTTTGTATTCTGCTTAGACACCTTGCATTTTAAACAGTTGCACACAAAAACCAATGTAGCATCTTTAAAAATGGCCTCTAAATCTCTCCCTACAAATAAAGGGGGTGCACTGCATTACTGTGGTGAACTCTGTTCCAAAGTCTCCAAATATAGCACAAGTTATCTGAAATTGTGCTTGTGAGAAGCTGTAACTTCCACTTTGTGGGGAGAGACAAGGTATGGTGATGGAAACACAGATGGCAAGTCAATCATTCTCCAAAAAGGGATCCTAATTACCCAAGAATAATCCCAGCACACAATCCACACCTGCCACCTATACACCACTCCTTCAACACAAGCCACTTTTTGAGGGCAGGCTGCCCTGTTCTATGCTATTTTGTGCAATGAAAAACAGTCTCCTGGTAATGCAATAACAATTTAAAGTTATTTTCTACACAAACAAATAGTCCCTTGGTAGTGCATTAACAATTGGAAGTAGTGGAATGATAAGCTGGAAAATATATTTATAAGGCATAAAATGCTAGCGAGCAAAACCCCATTGGTAAATGATTGCTTGTTATGGGTCATTCTATATCACCTCCTGATACAGCTATGTAAAATATTCTATCAGAACCCAGGCTTCAGACTCCTTTCTTCAAAAGGATTTGCTCTAAAGTCGTGCAAACTGTGTCTCAAAAAACTGTGGGCACAGGTGAAAAAATTCTAGAGTTAGTGAAAGTCCTAGATGAGTAACTAAAAGCTCTATAAAAGCTCTGGATGAGCACAAAACTGTGTTTCACTGCATCCTGTAATATAAGAACTCAGTGCACTGAGAAAACAGTAGTTAAAAACACACTTAAAAAAATGCAGTTCTGTAAAACAGCAAGTGGGAAACTCCTGAAACTTGCTTTCCTAAGAGGCTGCAGGGCAGGCAGCCTAATAAAGTTCAAAAAGTTATTAGACAAATTTATGAACAACAGATCCATGGTGGATACTAAAAGGAATTGGCAATAGCATAAACACTAATGCCCCTATTTGAGCAGCTGTGGGTGATGGGGACATATTGAGGGATGTGGTAAAGACATCAACTTGTGTACTCACGCTGCATCTCTCCAGCAGCCACTACTGAAGGCAGGGCCCTGAAGGACATTTCTTAGCCCCTTATGCCCTCACATCACTGGCCTCATCTGGAGCTAAGGAGGGAGCCTGCACACAAAGCTCTAGCAACATACAGGGCATAGATAAAGAAAAAAAAAAGTTGACCTGTCTAAGCAATGGAATTAAGTCTAAACTAAGAAATTATGATGTGTTCCCTGCTGTGAGGCAGTACTACATCTTTCCTCCAATAGAGATTTATGAAATGCAAATGCAGTGTTTCACCAGTGAGGGCAACCGGCTGCCTGGCGTAAGGGGTCACAGACTGTGGGATAGCACCGGGTGCAGCTTGGCACTGAGATATGGGAGTAGTTGAGAGCCAGAGGGAAGGAGAGGAGGTAGAAACCTGGGCACAAGACATGTAATAGTGGGACTTGACAGACCATACTTTCAGGGAAGAGGTGTGTAGTTTAGGATGGATGTAGTTTAGGGTCAATGTTTGAAATCAAAGCTTAAGGTGACATGGTATAGGAATTCTACTGGAAAGAGAAAAATAAGGAAGAAGTCAGGAAAAACCCACTACCTACAGACATTCCTATTTCTTTGATTTTGCTCTTGGACTGATCTTTTATCAGCCCCTGCCTACACAAATGTGCTATGAACTTGACAGACTGTCAGCCAAGTATTGTAAAGCAAGCTATGCTGCCACTGATACAGCCATCACTGCGCTAAGTCCTTGATAAGGTGGATGTGAGGAAGCTTCCCGAGTGACAAGCATTTGAGCCCACCCACTGCTTCTAGAAAACTGAGCAAATTCAGTCAAGAGCTGGGGGTTTGTTCAGTTAATGTTTTCATACCATGTTGTATGTCAACAGTTTAATTGAACATGCATCTGCATGTACCCAGCCTTGTACACATGCTCTTTCCTTAGGTATTGCCTGAGATGCTCCATGAATTAAGGAAATCAAGGCCCTGGGGCCTACATTTCTTTTCATATTCTCAGAATACAGAGAGCACAGCTCTCTGTAGAGAGGTAGCTCAACCTTCCTGCCCTGGTCCTCTCCTGCTAGCTTGACTTGGGCTCTACTCGTAAGGATAAGTCTGCAATAGTTTCCTGAGAGTGTGGATTACTCTCCTAATTTATGTCAACTGTTAGATTTGCTCTGGTGAATGTTTCTCCAACAGGCCTGGGAAAGTCACAGGAGCCTTGTGAGTCCTGGTCACACAAGTTTCCTTTGCCACCTTCTTAAGAAAGCCAGCTATGCCTTGATGAACAGACATCTATTGTGGTGTTCACAAACCTCCTGAAAATCTGTCTGATGGCAGAGATGTACAAAACTACAGTTCAGGGCAATTTAACTTTTGCTTTCACAGACACGCTTGCAGCTAAGCTGTAGTATGACAGGGAGAGCCAATAAGGCTGTTCCAGACAGCAGGAGGTGGAGATGAGTAAACTCCTCTGCCAACTGCCAGATTGCGTGTCTGACACACTGCAGATGTAAATCCAAGAAACTCAACAGGGATACCACGCTCAGTCACACCCGCTGAGGATGTGCCTGTGTCCTCAGGGCAGGAGGGAGCAGCAAAAGAAGAAAGAGAAATTCCTTGATATAAACTGGAACAATTTTATGCAAGCCAGGAGCCTCCCTGGGCTTCTCTCTGGGGCAGCCCAGAATGCCTTGCTTGTCCCATTTGCCCCATGTCGAAGCTGCGAAAGCCAAAATTGCTATGTAACAACATACATCTTTGCACTATGATGCAAAAGGAAAGAGAAATGTTTTTATTGCTTCTCTGTGAAACATGATGGTATTTAGATCCTGAAGACAAGGATTTGGTGTGTTGGTGCTACCAGCTGTAATATTCTAATCATGTGTTCCATCTCTTTGTGGGGGAAAAAAACAAACAAACAAACAAAGCCCAGAATGAAAGTAAGCTCAGAAATGGACTGGATTTCTTGCAGGAAGAGGAACTTTTAAAACCCTGTCAAGATTAGATATACCTCTGGGAGATGCCCTCACATCAAGCATTCACCACTGGGCTCAGTCTAGAAGTAACAATGGAGATGTTCAGCAAGCCGGATTGGGTCAGGTAACATTTCCTGCTGGCCTACAGATGCAGTATTGCCATTAATACATGGGCATTGCATATTAAATTCTACAGTCACATCTGAAATGTTGCTTATTACCAGCAATTACACATTAAGATACCCTGGCCACACAGAGGAAACACAGTACTTCAGGCATCCAGAAGTCTAGGTCAAATGAAGAAACAAAACCCAAGAGTTTTGATCTTTGTTCTGTTGCTCTGGCCCCAAAACTGGCAAAAGCGACACAGGTGAGAATCTTCTACAGCAGGTCCAGCAGAATTCCCTGAGGTCACTCACACTTGTAGCTCATCTTCAAGTTTAGGAATGGAAACTCCTTAAGTTCTAGAACTCTTCAAGACACCTATAGTGTTCAGCCCTACTTGGTCTCTAGGTTCCTATGTAATACAACAGCATTTCATTACAAAATAAATATAAATTAATAGGGCTTGGGGAAAATAATGTTTTTTCTACAAAAATACTTAATATTCAGTTAAAAACAAATTACCCTTATCTTGTCATTTCAAGAACTGAA
This sequence comes from Cyanoderma ruficeps, assembly GCA_008694505.1. Lineage (NCBI taxonomy): Eukaryota > Metazoa > Chordata > Aves > Passeriformes > Timaliidae > Cyanoderma > Cyanoderma ruficeps. The sequence continues at coordinate 11,382,043 of VZDJ01000594.1, read as the reverse complement.
ATGTTATTTTTGAGCATGTTTCATAGCTTGCCAAATTTAAAGCTGTAGACTACCAAGAAAGCTCAGGATGAAAAAAAAAGGAAAATTCGAAAGTATAATTAAAAAGCAAACAAAAAGAAGAAAAAAAGAGGGGAAAAATGAAGTTGTCTGTCATATGCACAGCACTAGATTGCAATTTTCTTTTTTTTCTATTTCTCAGCTGGAGCTGCAGTAAAGACTAAATGAGTTGTGCAATTCTTGTGTGGTCAGCTGTCAGGACCACAGTGGCACTGCACCAGCAGCAAGAGCACAAGCCAGACTGCTGGACACCATCCCCACGTCTTTTCCCTTGAGTAATCAGCCACAGCTTTGGTCCTGGACAAGCAGAGGATGAGCTGCCCGTCAGGAGCCCTCTTAGCCAGTCTGCCTGTTGTTGGACAGCTTTAGCCCTGAAGATGCACAGTTTACACATTGTCAATTTACACAAGATTACCTTTACTTTTTTTTCCCCAAAAGTTCTGGTTCTCAGGAAGTGCCTCCAGCTTTAGAGAGGCCCCACATACAAGAGGCATCTCAAAACTCATTCATAGTGTACATTCCTGCATACACACGACCAAGGGCCTCTCAGAAATGTGCAAAAATAAACACATGCAGATCTTCTCTAATATTGCAGCATTCATCCTTAAAACAACATTTTGGAAATAGCCTCTGTGGAGTTTTGTCTTTTATGCCACATCAAGTGTGGTATGGGATACAGGAGCCAGCAACACTGAAAGTACTTGTAAGACATCAATTCCACTTCTTAATGAGCAGTTATGCCTGCATTTTGTTTACCCTTTGTGCTCTACCCTGGATGCTGATATTAACATTTCATTCTTTAAAAAAAGATTAGTAATACAAGCAACTCTTGGCTGGTAAATCTGATGACAACAAAAGACATAATTCACAGCTTTTAAAAATAAACTGACTGTAAGGCATCTGATTACTGGATCCATAAACATTCAGTGTTATAATAACTTTGCTGGAACCAGGAGGGTTTTGACACATCTCATTAGGCAATGTGGTTTTAAGACAATAGGAACTCCCCCTGCAAGCTCCCCTTCAGGCTTTCCATGGTCTGTCTTCTAAACTACCAACAAATTCAAGAGCTGCTAATAATCAAATAATCACCAGGACAATACAGACATTACACGCAACAGAGGAGACTTTGAAGACATTGAGAAGTCTGCCCTTAACGTCATTCATCTCTCCATGTAAACAAACATAAAATCCTGACATCAAGACAGAGTTGACTAGAAGCCAGACATCCTGAGTAGCCACTGGAAATTTGGTACTGCAAAGAAACACAAACTGGTGAGACCCCCTGCTTTCTTTTTTCCCGTTACATTAAGTCAAGGGAAAAAATGTATTCCTTCTATTGCAAGGGGATAGTAGTTTTGCCCCAGAAACTGTATTACCAAGCACTTTAAACATCATATTCAGGGCTGTGGGACTCAGAAGATGTTACATTCTTCCCCTACATAACATTATGAGTCTGGAGCAATCTGGATGCTTTTTATCTTTAATAAAAAGCAAAAATTGTACATTAATAAACACATCTATTTGCCATCACCTAAATATACTTTTTGTGGTTTCTAGGTAGCACTTTCCATTGCAGAAGTTTTCAGAGTCTGGGCATGCACAAACTTCCAGAGTGAAAACTCCCCTGTGAAGCTCAGACCCTCCTGCACCAGGGCACAGACACTGCACAGGATAATCCAAAATGGCAAAAGCTTTTTCACTCTATTCTTTGTTGCTACTATTAATTTGGGGTTTTTTATTGGTTTGGGTATTTTTTTTCTCTTCAGCTGCAGCATGGCCTGCACCTGCTGTACAATCAATAGCAGCTAAGAAGGAAAGATGTGGGAGGATGGCACTTACTGGGGGTGTTGAGGAGCCGTGACTTTTTGCAGTGGTAGGCTGCCTCCTGCTCGCAGTACTCAGCGCTGTTTATCACGGCCTCCAGCTGCTCTGCACTGCTGTTGTAGTTGAAGGACATGGTGTAGGGCTTCTCTGGACCAGCTCCTTGCACTCTGGTCAGCCCTGTGCTGTTGTGCTGCACTGCAGTCCAGATCTTATCTTCTGTTAAATGAAAAATGATTGAACGGGAGGTTAACAGCAGAACATTTCCAACAAGCAGGGAACAAAAAAAACCAACCGAAATCTAACATTATACTGCAGTGGACAGAGAATCAGCAGGACCCTGGGCTCCACAATGGGCACTTTGTGATGAACATCAATTGGTCTGTCTTCATCAAAGGTCAGTGTGCCCCACACAGATGTTTCTCCCTGAACCAGCTCAAGCAGACACTACACTGCCTGCTTAGCAAGACAGAAGCTTCCTGGGAAGCACAGGAGACCTTCAGCTTCTTCTGTTAGCAGGTAGCAATATAAAATTAGATACCTTCCAAGTGGCTTTGTCCCTGAGAGAGCATACACAGTAATATGGCTCATGGGGGTAACACTCACCTTTTGCCTGGGAGCACAGCCCATGCTGTTGTAACAACAAATGGAAGCAGAGGACTGCAGCTGATGAGCTTGCACAAACCCACCACGAGCAGAAAGCACAATCTCTTGCCAGAAAGTTGAACAGAGAGTATGTTCTTAACACCCAGCTGGAAGTCAGATCACTCATTTTGCTCAGTTCTGAGATTTTTCTGCATATAAGTTGAGTGATGCCCTACTTGGATGATGGTACAGAACACCATATGACTTGGCATCTGTAGTTAACTCTAAATATTGATGCTTTTCCCTGCTGGGGAGCCCATTCTCATTTTCTTCATTGCATTTACTGGCAGAGCAAAGGGATTGTGTAGGTGACAGAAAGCAGAATTCAGGCTTAAGCACAACCTGCACCCTACAACCCAGCTCATGATCAGCATTGGGGTTGGCATAATGAGAATATCACACTTAGCAGCAATTAGCTTCCAGGGAGGCTTTTTCCCAGTTGGTTCTGGTATAGCAATGGGCAAGGTAGAAAGGACAACCTGAACAGCCAATTTGCTGAGCTGACATAGAGTTAAAGACAAACTCTCAATGAGAATTCACAGGACTGAGTCCTCCACATGTCCGACACTATTAGTAAGAGTGTCAGGTCACATCCAGCAAATTTCCTCTTTATCAAAGACTCTGCTTGCCAAGGGAGGATACAAGTTACTGACAGGGCAAAAATTCAAGGCAGCAATTTTCAATCATTTGATGAGAAGGAGATTTCGATCTCACTTGCAGAAACACGCAGACAGTTAGAGAGGAAGAAGTGAGATCTAGGCAACAAATTTCTATTTTGTTACTTATGTTTCATCAGGGCAACCCTAGATAACAATGAATCATATATTTTCTAAGCTGATCTTATAAACTGTGCATTTAAGGCTTTGGATGGCTTTACCACATTACCTGGCCTGAGTTCTCAGGCAGAGCCTGAGCATTCCAGTAACTCCCCAATGCACTGGCATGATGAGCCCCATAGCTCTGTGGACACTACAATGCATTGCAGCCAAAGTATTTTTCACTGAGCTACAAATATCCCCCAGATTACTTCAACAGAATGCTAATAGGTGTATAAAAATCCTAAATGGAGTATCTGTGCAAAGACACTTAGATGATTTAATGCATTGTCATTATGGAAGCATTCAAATGACAGGGAAGTAACAACAACCATCTGGAGACTGTCTAAAGAGGTCTGTTCCAAGGCCTGGCTGCAAGTCACAGAGAAATTAACTTGCATTAACAGTAAGGACAGTTTACACACAGCAAATCACACATTCACTCACAACTCTCTCATCACTTCTGTGATGGTAAATAGAAACTTTGCTGATAGGTCTGCAATTCTGTGGTTCTTTCTGACTTCAGGGAGCTGCTTGTGGACCCTTGGAGTGGAAGCTCAAAGAAACATTGCTGCAATGTGTGATACACAAAAGACAGATTAAAATATTAAGAAATACTACAAATTTATTGCTTGTAATGCTTGTCCCAGTAGTTGTAATCACAGTGAACACTGTAGCACAATACCCTGGACAGTCCTGGACGTACATTTCTTCCAACACAATATACCTCAATGACTTCGTAACAGACATCTTGTACATCTCAAAGTAGCAATCCTTATCAGCCAGTCCCTCTGTTTGCTTTTGCTCTCTCAAGGCAATATTGACAAAAACAGAGTGGAATTTTCAGAAGCAGTTGAGGGTGAGTTAACTTTCCTCTCACAAACACTGATAGAAGTTTAACTTCTGCCTTAACTGAAATATCTACAAAAAAGACAAACACCAAGTTGCTGATAATGTGAGACATAAAACCAGGAGATGATGGAATAAACTGGTTGCTGAAATTCCAGGTGGGCTGTCAAAAGCACCTCCCCACTGAGAGTTCTGAACATAATGTTAAGAAAATGCAATAAAATCAATGCTGACAATAGTGGCTACAGTGCTGCTCAGGAAGTAGAGCAGCCTAATGCTCTAGTTGTACAGTGGTTAACACTGCTGTACTTTCCAGGCTGTACATCAAGAAAGGTGCCATGTGGGTACCTGAAAAGTCAAAATCATCAAGAGCTAGCAATTTAGAAGCAAAGAAGTATTACTAGGAAAAGCTAATTAAAAATAGCATAGCACAAAACTGTCTTCTTAAAAAAAAAAAAGTGTTGGAAATATAATTAATTGACATGTTTGAAATAAGGTTGGACAAGGTAACAGGAAACATACTGTCAGCAGCCAGCACTCATTAACAAGAGTGTTGGACAGGCGATGTGACAAGTCTTCCTCTTATCTTCCTCTATGACTGCTTATAAATTTCCAGCAGTCTTGTTATCATTACAGCCACACACAGTTGTCCTGAGATCTGAACTTTGACCTTCTAGACCTGCTTTTCTCCACAGGATCATTTAGAAATAAGTTAGTCTATTTTCCATCCTCTAGTTTACAAAGGGAAAGGAAAAACAAATAAAGTTTCCTATCGTATTCAAAGTAATTCTGATTTATCAAGTCAAATCAGAATGGAGTTAGGAAAGTTATAGCAGAAGATAGTAATTCTGAAGTTACATTTCAGAGATTTCCTACTCTACACATGCCTACTCTACGTTAGGCTTAATACTTATACAGATCAAATCTATGCTTTAGTGGTCACTTCAAAGTTTCCCTCCGTGCTTCACCTTTGAAGTAAAGGTGACCATCAGTTCAGCTTCTCACAAAGGATTTGTGTTTTTCTCAATGATCTAGTGACAGGAAAGTCGCAGCCACCAGCAAGCAAACCTCGGATCAGAAGGGCAGCTCAACACAACACAGATACAAAAGAGCTGGTGGCAACAAGGTAAGAGAAGGAAAAGGAGGAGAAATCTATTCCTCCATCCCAGTCACACTTCTTCCTAATTCCCAGGGGAAGAGTAAGTACTTCCATTTTAGAAAGCAGCATGTGAGGCGTGGAGGGGCCAGGGAATGCATACAAAGTCAAACACAACCTGCTACAAGAATAAAGGATTACATTCACATCACAGTAAAAAACCCTCAAAAAAAAAGTTCCTTCTTTAAAAAGGACACCCTTTTGTTTAAATGCAGCAAATGAGACTGAAAATTATTTAAAATTTTGATTACTTTAGACAGAGTAGAAGAGCCAACAGTGCTCCCTCCTGCATCTCTACTGGTTGAGAGAGAAGTTACTAAGAGCTGGAGGGCAGTAAATCCTTGAACCATTCCAAGACAATAGCAAGACCTTTGCATCTGCTTCCACAGATCAGAAAACCACTCAAAAAATTATCCCAGCATTTCTTCTGAAGAGCAGCACCTTTCAGATCAGCCTTTGGGGTTTGTTCAAACCTCAGTTTCTCCACCTCAACTTTGGCAACAATTAGGAAAAGATAATTTTGTTTTCTCAAATTCACTTGCACAAGTTTAGCTAGGGCTGCTCCCAAAATATCACTGCCTGCCCCAGAACGAGGTCAAGGCATTCTACCCTCACTACTCAACTGACAGGTTCTCTGAAGGCTCCTGACAATGATCTGTGATCTGGCACTTCAGGCAGGTTCAGGACCTGTGTAAGACATGGAACTGCCATCCGAACGTGCCCACAAATCCCTCCAGCAAAGAGTGCAGCAGCTGTCTGCACCTTAGATCTGTCTTTGGCATTTGCCTTTAGAGGCACACTCCTACACCGGTAATGCCCACAGCTTTTGAAAATGGGGCTTCAAATATTTGTTCCTGTTTCACAGTGCAAGGATTTTTATTTAATCTTCGCTCTCTTTTGTTTACATTATGTTTTTACACAATGACACTGTAACCACAGATGCTAACCAAGCTGAGTGCCACTACCTCCTTCTAATCACTTCCATACCTGGAAACCATTAAATTACACAGATAGAGCTCTCTTCTCATGTATTTCAACTATGAAGTTGTCATTATATATCTTTCCATACTACATGTTTTTTTCCTGTTTACTCCATTTAATGAGCTCTCCTTGCACTTGCAATGAGAATTAAAAAGCTGTTGTCCAGGCATAGGTTACTGTTTATTTTTGTCTCCTATTACTCCATTCTACTCTTTTATTACTTTCTCAGCTTGGTAAAATTTCAAACTAAACACAAGCTGGAAGTCATTCAAAACCAAGTGGGAGACTGAAGCCACATCTTCTATTGTATAATATGGAATAGTTCAATGCAGCCTTGAAAAGCAGATTTCCTAAATGCTTGTTAAATTATTTCCATAATTCAAAGGTGACAATGCTTTAATTTCAGGGTAATGCTACAGCTTTATGACTTCACAGTTTTATTTAATGGTCCAATTCACTAGGATATTATGCTGTCTGCTTTTGGCCCTAGGAGATGCTTCTACAGCATGGGACTGCAATGCACTAAGCACATTTTAGACTCTGTTTAGCCTAGCCCATAGTTCCATCATCTTGCTGGAAACCTCCAAGTTGCTTTTGACGGCACACAAATTAAATTGTGGGAAATTAGAGCAGCTGGAAAACTGGCTTTCAATGAATTCTGTATTGTCTAATTCTCATTTTTACTCTTCAAGTTGAAATATCCCTGTAGAGTGCATTCCCCCTATACAAACTGCATCATTCCTTTGTGATTTAAGAGGTTTGTCACAAAACAAGATTATTCAGACTGGTTAAATTGCCAACAAGCCAAACATACGGTAAATGCTACATGAGAGAAAAAAAATAACTCTCAGAGCTCATACAATGCATTTGTTTCATGGTGTTCCACACTGAATGCCAAATTTTATCCAGAATGCTGTACCTATAACTAACAGAACAACCACAAAAAAGACAAGACTTTCCTTCTGAAATGCTGCTCTGTTCTAAGCTGCAGTGGCAGGTCAACCCAGCTGCTCTAATATACACTCCCTTCAAAGGATATTAAAACACCTATTTCTTTTCACAGACAGCTTTAATTCTCTGACTCCAAAGGAGTGTCTTCTGAGTCTTCTCTGAAAGAATCCCATTCCTGTTTTTATATCTACTTTTCATTTTTCTGCTGCCTGACCCAGCAATACAGGCTTCTGCAGCTTGTTTTCTGCTCATCAGCTTCCTCCTGAGCTCTGATTCAGCCATGTCCATCCAGTGCAGAAGCACTGCAATGCATTCAAGGCAACTCTCAGCAGAATGACCTGGTCAGATATCTCTGATGGATGACAACAGGACACCTCTTTTGTGACACCTTGCACCCTCCTCCCCCATGTTGTGCCGAAGTCCAGAGCTGCCAAACCATTGTCATGCCAGCCTACTTCCTGATGATCCTCCATTTCAGTGGTTCCTTAACAGAGGGTATCTTAAAACGAGCAGTGAGAAATTTTCCTCTCCAAAAACTGAAGAGGCAGTCACTGATCTACTTCCTCCCAGTGCAAAGTGGACAATTCTCCACTCACTGCACTCTGCCTCAGTCTCCTTCATCTAGAGTGAGCATTGAGAGACTCAAATCACGTTTTTGCTGTTTCACGTCTTGTGATGCCTCAGATACCTGCATGAGCCTGGCAGACAAGAAGAAGAGCCCACAGCAAACCTGCTGTTCTTCAGCTGCCATACCAGGAGGGTGGGCATGATACCTGCAGGGCTGCAGGGCAGGAGACACCCGTGTCTGGAGCAAATGGATCCACCCCCTGCAACCAAGACAACTGGAGTGACTCGGACAGAGCCACAGCTTATTTCTAACTTCTGAGCACTGCAGATGTGGCAGGAGAGGGATTAAGTTGCAGTAAACTTTTGTTAAAAGGTAATGGCTAGAGAAAAATAATTACATTCTTTAGTACTAGAATTTCCTTAGGGGCCACCTGCAAATGTGACAGTGAAAGTGGCCTTCAGGATTTCTGCCGTGATGCTCATCCGAAAAACAACAATTTCATTGTAAGCAGCAAGGCAGCTGTTGACTGCACAATGCCTTTGACATAATATTCACATTAAAGATTTTTTCATTCTGTAAGGTGCTGGAAGAATATTTAATGAAAATTCAAAAGAGAAACATATCAATTGTCAAAACTACAGTGTGCCAAAAGACCCGCAGTGTTTGAGGGATAAACTGCAAATCTTTAAGAGCTGCCTTTAATCTAAACGGTAGTAAATAATTTGTAAGGAATTTCCATTTGTTGTTTTCTCTTGTGATAAAGTCAATCACAACTACAGACAGAAAGCTACAGGGTAGAGAGAGTTGGACCATGTAAATTGTTGTTCCAAAATCCTGTAGCTGCAGGTATCAGAGGCAGAATTAAGAGCATGACCTCCTCCTGTCTGTTCTTGCTTCAGCCTGCTCAGGGGCAGCCCTCCTTTTCACATGAGAATTTCCCAAGTCCACAAGAAATGCAAAAAGGGCCCAGCACACAGTGACTCCTGCATCTGTGTAATTGCTATACAAAGTAAAATGAGGTTTCTTATGGAAAATAGATTAAGGAATTATAAAAGCAGATGAACTGAGATTCACATGTGGGAACAAAGGGAAAGATGGGTGTCATGGACAATAATACAACTGCTTGTTTTAGGAACATCAATGGGGATATGTACTATATGGAAGAATAAAAATCTTCATCATTGTTACCTGAATAAAGAAAGGGCACAATTTATAAAAAATTGCAAGTATAACTTTGACAATCTACTTCACATCTTATTAGAATCCCTTACTTTTTCTGAGATTTAAATAAAGTTTTTTTGAGACAGAGAAAATGAAACTTTCTTTTTCCTGCATGAGCGAAATCAGCAGTATTTGTACTTTGAGATGAGACTCCAAAACAAAAATGATCTGCAAAAAGTAGAGATATATTTTTGTTAATTAGTATTTTTTTTCACCTTGGCTGTTTCAAAAACAGATCTTGGACCAGCAACAAGACCTGAGATAAGGTTGCACCTTTCCCCAAACTGTAACCCTGGAAGAAAAAAAGGGGAAGAAAGGAAAGGCAATCCATTTGAGGACTGGAAAAAATATCTAGCAAAGATAAACTGAACCATTGATCTAGTCATGGCAATTTTTAAGCATAACTGATTTGATCGCCCAGGGTCTGAATACTGTAAAACAGCATCAGCAGAGAAGCAGAGTGACAAGATGACTCAAATGTAGTGTAAGCAAATCTTTCAGATTTCAAGGGTAAAATTTATGCAGAAGGAGATGAGAAAAGGTCATTCCGCGTTTCAAACAGGACAGCAAGAGAAGCACACGGATGTAGATTGCATGTCTATAGGCTTTGTCCTGGAGAACATGGTTATTAGCATTAAGTAGTACTTCAGACAGCCCAATAGATTTCTAAGCAGCATGAAAAAAATAAGCCTCACAACGACAAAAAAACTGCCAGACCTGAGGTTCACAGGGTCTATCAGTCATCTTCTCTATTGACTGTTATGAATCTTCAATTAAGATTAATTCAAGTGGACTGATTATCAAACAATCAGACTACAAGGAAAATCTTCCGCAGCCCCGGTGGCTGTTCATTACCCCAAAGTATGACACAATGCACTCTTTCTGCACTTCATGTCAAAAAGGTGTGGCCATAGACCCCCAGGGATGACTGGAGACCCAGGAAAAGCGAGCATAGCTAGCTGACATTCCCATGTGGATGGCCCTGGAAACATGCCAGATGTGTTCCCACAGCACTCAATGCATCCACCCCAATTTAATAATCCCTGCATGGACCCATTCACATCCTCATGGTGTCCATCATGGTATCCACCTACATCCAGTCATGCCTTGGCCACATGTTGGTTCCTTTCCCCATGCACAGATGCAGATCTGGTGTGAATTCTTCAGTGTTTCCTACAACTGATGAATTTCCCTGTGAAAGTGACTTTTCTCTGCAGACAACGGGTATATAAGGTGAAGAAAACATTATGTTAATAAGGTGCTGTCTTTTCCTTTTAGATCTAGTCTCGAGGTTTTTGTCTTTCACTGTCATTGAACTGTCTCTCTTCTCCTATAGTAAGAAAATGCAAATGAGCATTGCTTCTGTCAGTGAGGCCTGCTCACTTTGAGTCTTCCCATTCTAAATAGTCCTGAATTATTTACTTTTAACCTCTCTTTGTACAGATATCTTTCTATGCCTTCAATTAGACACATTAGCGTTCCTGACAACCTCCTATTTCAACAACATATTTTACCTTTAATAGAAGCCAACAGCCCCCCAGGTAGGATTCTTTTAATGTGCTTCATATGCTCTTCTCCCTTCCTGGCCAATAAGCACGTTATTAAATAGTAGCACATCATCTATGGTTTTTGTCACCTTGCTTTTTCAGCCACTTCTTCAGACAGTGGGTAAGTACATTTACCCACTATATTATCAGCTATTCATCAGATATTCTGTGACACAACTGTTAAATTTCTTGCCATGCTGAAAATTGACTTTATATTTTTATACCTTTTTCCTTTTTTTCCTCCCTGTAACATTTCCTTTTCCCTTATCTCTCTCCCTCTTTGTATAACTCTCCAATTCCCTCTCAACATACACAAATACAATTTTCTGCTTTATTCAGAATTTCTATTCAGCAGGGGGCTGCTAAAGCTGATAGGTTACAGAGAAACCATTGCAAACATAAACACAGTAAACTAACTTGTAATGTTGATATTTCCATATCCACATCAGACACCAATATGCAAGAAACCTGGTGTTTATCTGCCCCAGTTAATAACTGGCTACAAACAAATTCCCTATCTGAATCCCTTCAATTAAACAAGTAAAAAAAAATGCTGTTAAAAAGAAGTTAAAAAAATTAGAAAGAACTTAAATTAGAATTAGAAAGAACTTTAAAAAATGTAAGTGAACATTAAGAAAAACACTTTTCTTTAAATACAATGATGCTGCTCATTTCTGATGGTCTGATTTCCTCTTTGAATTCATCCTTCACAGATTAAAGGCACTGTAATTCCTAGAAGGCTTTAGCTCTCTGCACCTCCACTTTTAAAAACACTAAATGAGTCATTGCCCTGAATTTTCCATTCCACCTCCAAATTCTTCAGCTTGAACACATTTTGGGCATAAAAAGGTTACTGCTTCTTGAACTGTATACAGAAAAAACTGCCAGCCTGAGTAAAATAAAAAGCTTTATTTAGCCCAGGAGCCCACCTCTGCCTCTGAGGGTGAAGAGATACCCAAGGAAGCCAAACGGTTTTCCTGAAGCTCATTCCCATTTCCTAATGGTCTTTGCCTCACAGCTGCCTGAGTGGGAAGCTGCAGCTAAACCTCCATGTGTACTTGCACCTTCTGAATCTATCAGACAAGGCTGGGGCTTTTTCCAGATGGGTTTTGGTACAGATTTATGTCACTGAACAATAATATTTTTTCTGTTCCTTGTATGTACCTAGTGAAACAACGGAGAATTTCGTATTTCACCTTTCCCTGAATATGGGGTACTTTCAGAAAATTAAGCAGAAGCACCATCTGAAAGCAGAAGCAAATTGAGAATCCATCCCTGTGTACACAAAGTAATCTTTTTCCACTTTGCACTTAATCGATTACTGTAAACAATTTTTATGAGAATAACAATAAGGGAAGTTCCCAGAGAGAAAAGAAGCTCTTGTGATTAAGGCACCCACACAATTTTTAGTTGACACAGAAGCATAAGTTTTCCAGGCTAGGAGGTTCTGCCAGTTTTCCTCACCTCCACTTTTCTCATAACCAGTGTTATGAGAATGTCAGCAAGTTCATTACAGAGAGAAAAAATCAGGTATATGCCTTCTGGATTTGTGCCAGATAAAGTTTATCAGAGGGAAGCAAATGCAAGGTGTTTGTCAAAAATCCTACTTCTTCAGCAGAGATAAAAAGCACTGACAATGTTTTGATCACACATATTTATATGATAAATAATAAAAATGAGCACATTTCCCATATTGAAGATCAAGGAAGGATATTCAGACAGAAAGGTGAAACTCTGTTTCAATTCTTAAGAGATTCAACAGTGAAGGAGACACATCTTATGAAATATTTGTTACACTTGAATAAAAAACATACTTAATAATTAACTGTTGTGCATTTAATTAACATAATCATTGCCCAATTAAATAAAAATGAAAATTTAATTTGAGGCACTTTAAGTACAAGGAGATTAAAGATAAAATATGAATGTCCTGAGTCCTCAGTTTTCAGCACGGACTGTGGAGGTGATATGTGGCAAAGCAGTTCAGCCAGAATTAGCAATTTAGAAAGGGTAATAAAACATTCCTTCATCCGCACCTGGCCACAGGAAGCAAAAAATGCCAAACAGGAGATGGTGTGGGAAATTTCACCTCCATTTCAAATATAAAAAGCAGCCAGGGAGCCCTACCATCTATCCCCACCCACAATAAGGGCCGTGTTACCTTTTCTCATACTCTTCGTTTGGCAGTCCTATATACAAAACAGGACCCACTTAAGGGGAAAATTCGCCAGACAGGTCTGATCATTTGAAACAATTCTGATTTCAAACCTATGGAACTGTAAGGTTAAAAAGTCTCAACCAACAGGTCACCAAGGCTCTTTCTCCGCTACCCATCCCTTTGGTGTCCCTTCTCCTAAGATCATCATGCATTCTCCTCCATACAAACAGCAGGGACAATCAAGGCTTCACTCTATGGAATGCCAAAGGCAGCCCACTTGTATGAGGGGATGTATTGCTGCCTACCTCAGACTGGAAGGGTTTATGGTTTATGGCTAACCCAGTGGGAGAAGTTTAATAATAATTCCCAGATCCCGTATTCTAATAAAGCAGAGAAACCATTCAATTACAAAAGAATGGTTTGGATTCTAAGTTTCTACCTCTTTTGTAAAAAACAAACATCTCATCAAAAGGTATAATATTATGAAGTGCCCTTTATAAGGTGCAGAAACTGTTGTATACATCACTTAGCAAGGCAAGTCCTTCAAACTTATTTTAAAAATCACTTTTACATGGATCTTATTTAAGGAAACATCTCAAAGTGAAACCTTGGTTACAACTTCCCTGCTTCCGCCCCACTACCGAGCTGCATTATTGACAGGTCTATCATTCTACTCAGACCATCTCTAATCAAATTAGACCCGACATCAGGCAGCCAAGTCAAGGTTAGGTCGTTACCTGTTATATTGCAAAAAACACGGAGTGGTCCCAGTGGTCCACTTCCATCAGAATCGATGTAGAAGAAACCTGATGTCTTCCCTTGGTGTCGGTAAGCCTCGCAGGATTGCTCGTAGACAGCTTTAAAAGACAGAGAGAGTGATTGCATCACAGACAGACAACACAGACAGACCCATTTTATACATCAATACTGTGTCAATTATTGTCATAACATACCCTGTTAACACACAGCTGATCAGCATGTAAAATCTTGCTCCATTTGGGCCTGAATCCATGTTAAAATCAGATATTTAACTAATTCTTTGAACTTAATACAGGGTGACTTTAAAGATACAGTTACTTGCTTTATTTTGGATTAAAGTATGTAAATAAACAAAGGGATATGAGCTTTCAAATGTGATACATGTAGTTATGGATACATATATTCATCAATGTCTGGTGTTTCAAAAGTATACCTACATACACACAAGTACACATGATTTACCACCTAGGCATACACTTAAGTCTTGACAACACAGATATTTTTTGCCAGTGCTCCCCATACCTGCAGGGTAAGGTTAACAGGAAGTATTAAAGCCCTACCACAGTCTACTATGCAAATAAAATCCACTGTCCACCAGCAGCAAGCTCAGACATGGTCCCCACCCTAAGTGGTATTTTTAGACCTAATTTTATACAACCAACTCTTTTTCTCTCCTTATCAGTATTCTTCTCTTGGAGTAGTAGTGCCCATGAAAGTCCAAGTGTTTAATAAAACAAGTACAGCAGGTCACCAAGAGCAAGAAAATAAAGAAGAAAAACCCACAAGTCAGTACAATCTGTGTATTTGAGGCATATTTTCAGGAAAAATATAACTATCACTTCATATGGGGCAAAGAGAAAACTCCTGCAGAGAGGCAGTCCAGAGGTATCACAAAGTCACATGAGTATGGTCCTGGACCTTGAACAGCCTTACACCTCATTTCAGGAGAGCTGATTTTTTTTTCTCCCCATCTGCTTAAACACTTGCTTGATTACACTGACAAAATTATTCTCCATAACAGTTTATGATTGCTGTGTTGAGGCTGTAAGCACAACTGCAAAGTTCCCAGTGCTTTTCATCTGAAAGGAACTCAGGGAGCTTTGCAGATTGATGGCAGGGCCAGCACCTCCTCACCACTTCCAAACACAATCCCTGCCAAAGACAGTAACTGCTCCACAGTAGCAGGAATAGCTCCTTACACACTCCTTGCACGCTCCTGTGCACACATGAACACACATCCCCCCTTTTCCCTCATTCCCTTAACGAAACTTCTCTAATGAGACCTTCAAAAAGGCATAAATGGTAAACCCTGAATTCAGCCTTGTCTGAAGAATGCTGTAAGATAGCTCATCACTTAGATATTGGACATTTCTTCACTTCTGCCTACAAAATAGAATCGGAGTTCTAGGGGTTTGGGTCATAACTGGCTCTGGATTATGATCACCAAATGATTATGGATTCAATCACTTGTACACTCATCGAAATATGCTTTTCCCTTGCACACTTCTTGCCTGACCAGGTATCTTTAGCAGACAGAACATCATGAGTGCTAAACAAGCACAGCACTATCATTCCCAGGATTAAGAAGCTGCTTAAGGTACTCAGCACCTGATGAGATAGTGCCTTAATTACTATCCATCCCATAATAAATAGAATTAGGAAAGCTTTTTCCATACAGCCTGATGTACTCAAGCATGGTAGGAGGCCAGAATATCTCTGAATTCCCACTGTGACAGCTGGCCAAGAACACATATTAAATGCAAGTTAAATAAAATCCCCAAACCAGAACCTACCCTTCCAGTGCTCACAACCTGAGGGGCTGACAGAGAGTCCCTGAGTTGCAGAAGTGCTGACAGAAGCAGTGGGCATATGGAGGTCAGCAGAGAGATGGTAACAGGCAATTAAGTAAGCAACCAAAGAATCAGGGTTTGATCAATTTGCAAAGTTCTTAAACTGCAGTTCACTTAGTGAATTTGCTGTCATCATCGTTACAGGACACTTTATCTTGTCTCGTTAGGGAATATGCCAATTGCTTCCTCTGAATTGTTTGCTGAGTGTTTTTGAAGACAAAGGATGGTGTGAGGGGTAGAGACATAAAACAAATATGCTGTCAGTGAACTGGCACAGCAAATCTCATTCTTCATCACAGCTTGTTCTTTCTAAGTGTTCTTCTTCTTGACTGTCATTTTGGCTGGAGCCCAGATCTACTTTTTACGAATTAGTAAGGAAAGATGTGAAGATTCTGCCATTAATAATGTGGGCAGATTCAAACAGAGATGTTCTACTCACCTTTAGATGGCCCCTTTGTCACTGTAACTTTAGGGAAAAAAAGGCTATATAGAGCTAGAAATCAGGCTAAGGGTGCTCAACTGGTATAAATCTGAAAGGATACATGAGCTTCTATAAAACTACAGTTATGTCTGCCAAAACGAAATCCATCCTGGTATGTTTGCCTTTCAGTTGTATCAGAAATCCAACACTACACACTGGGAAGCAGCAGAAGAAATGGGAAAAGGCTATAAACCTCCAGCTCTAGCACATAAAACATATTCCATCATGATTAGTGAAAAGCAGTTTTGGTGGGCAGTTTTTTATTTCGTTCCTGCACAGAGTTTCCCATGCCTGTATCTGCAGCATTTGGTACTGCACACTTCTAGACTGGAAGCGGATGGGCCATTGATTTTAATTCTCTTTTTTGCTATTTTTCTTTCTATATAATGCATCAAGAAGAAAATTATTTTTGTTTTTCAGTCACTGGCAGATGCCCTTTCAGACATTTTGAGTGCACCAACCATTCCAAGCTCTGCTCAACTCCTTTGTGGCCTGAGATGATTGCTTGCTCTGGAATAAAGTTATGCAATTCCATTTGCTGAAAAAGGCCCTATTATGCCAGTAACAACAACTTGAAGCCATTTTATTGGTCCATGAAAGACAAGATCTTTTTGCAGTCATTATTCTTTTTGCAATCAGAAATATCATATGAAAGTAAAAAACAAAAACAGTCAGCTATGACTGTTAAGACCAGAACCTCAACTTTGAAAGTTGCCTTCACATTTATGTTCTGTTTTGTGTCAGGCTTCTCTGGAAGATGGAGCTGTGTTCATTTTGGGAATGCTAGGGAAATCATTATTGTAATTATCATTAAAGAGTCATCAACCATTTAGGCATATAAGGCCCCACTTTCGAAAAGCAAGCCCCAAAGGTAATGATGGAACTGTTGACAAGTGCACACATTTTAATGGCAAACAGCATTTGTAGTAATTGCACCTTTTAAATAAAGGTATTCATCAGTCCATTCACAGTAAAACCCACCAAGAATTTTCAAATGTTATTTTTAGCGATATTTTAAAAATTTTAAGTAGAAAAAAAGAAATAGAAAACAGTGATTTTATTCCTTTCCATGAAGTATTTCAATAGTGTTTATACTTTTATTCTTTCAAATTTGTTTTCCTATTGTAAAATGTTCACCCAAATGGAACCGAAACAACAAAAATAGCATTCTTGATAGGCTGTTCACGCAAAGCTTGTTTTCTCATATTTAAAATACTTTTTTAAGAAACATAATTTCAAAAATGAAACCTCGAACTTGTCTTCTGTCTCACAAAAACAAAGTCAGCTTTCCTGCTCCAACTCTCACCGGGTTTTTTTTGGTGGGTTTTTTTTGTTTCCNTTTTTTTTTTTGGTTTAGTTTTTTGTTTGTTTGTGGGGTTTTTTATGGTTGTAGGGGTTTTTTGTTTGTTTTTCTTTTGGCTAATTTCGATGAACACCAGGTACTGAAGATAAAATTATGGTTTCCAGAACCATTTGTTCCAGGAAGCCAGAAACACTGAAGATCACAGTTCAGGCCTTTGAGCCCCTGCTGTTTCCTCGGGCCCTTCTGGGAGGGAGCAGCACTGCCAGGCAGCAGCGGCCCCGAGCTCCCACAGGCAGCAGCGGCCCCGAGCTCCCACAGGCAGCAGGGTGGAGCCGACTCACGGCGCTGCACTCTGAAGGTGCTCCACAGAAAGCGATGGCAGCAGCCCCATGAACCCACACCACCCCCTGCAAGCTTGGCCTGGACCTCACAAGTAAAAAAAAAGCAAAACAACAGTGTAAAAGGTGTCACAGGGCTATTGCTGGTAACTGGCTACACCACGAAGCCCAAACAAGAAATAGCTTGACTCCAAGGTCCCAGATTTAGTAGGGGAAATGACATCAGAAATATCTGTTTTACCTGGTCACAAAGGATGTCTTTCATTGCCTTTTTTTTTTCTTTGCCAGAATCACTTGTAAGTTATAACATTGGATAGACCCTCTGCTGACATTTTTGCTCTATAAGGATTTTTTTAAAGGCCACTGCTGTATTCCACAAAGAAATTTAAAATCCTCCCAGAGCTGGCTGCTGAAAGTGGCACAGCCTGAGACCCCCATTCTTTAGAGCAAGAGCTGCTTCTCTAAGTAAGTGCTATCTGTGCTCTTGCCTACCTGCTAGGATGGGCTGTGCTGATGGTGTGCAGGCATGCACTGTACTGACAGAGTTCAAGATGTCTATCTCCCAGCCCCTCATAATCCTCTAAAACACAAATACCCAATTTCTCCCTCAGGTATCTCTTTCAGTCTCAAGTACCTCAAGCTGAACTGGCTTTTCAGATCAACAGCTCATCACATCAGAACATTCATTTATAGCACTGCTTTACTCACTGATCATAGTGCCTATCTTTTCCTTCAGTTCTCACTGTTCATCTTCCTTAGGTGCTTAGGAAATCATTTGTCAAATCGGCATTCACAAAAAAAACACTTTATCCCCAGTCAGAGCAACATCACCCAATTCTATGTGTTTTCTGATATTTTCTGTGACACAAACATTCATAAACCCAAAAATTGAAACTATGGCTCTCACGTATACATCCCATGTTTTTTCAAGCCACACACTACACCCCCCCACAGAAATATCCTAGCAAAACTATAAATATTTGCTTTGATTTGTCAAGCTATAGATCCACGATTCAGACTTCAGTGTCAGAAAAGCATTATCAGATTTTAATATCATTATAATAAAACAATTTTTTGACCTTTTGTGCATGAAAACACATATTGTGTATAAAAACAAATATTTCATTTCCTAATTTCTGCATCAAGAGCCTTATGGCTGCTCAGCCACAGCACATGCAGGAGCTCTCTGTTATTCCACAGTCAGGTTTGAAAGGGCAGGAGTCACTTTTGGTTTGGGTCTACAGTTGAAAATTCAGCCTTTATTCAGTATGCTTCACAAGCCTGAAAGGTTTTCAATATGAGCAATTGCATCGCTGTTCAGTTCTCTGAAGTATCTTGAACCTGTTAATGCAACTGTTTTAATTACAGTCCTTAAACCAGAGGTGATTTTATCCCTGCTATAGCTGAAATCTGTAACAGTACATGGCTCAGCACAAACATTTCCAAGGTCAAACTTCCATTTTTTCCAATATAAGATCTTTTTTGTCCAGTTTTTCACAGACTGCCCATTATTATATTGATGTCTGGCTTCCAATCTTACTTTTGCCCTGTGCAGTTCACCTGCAGTCTCCATGGCAGCCTTTGCTAAGCACAGGTTTCTTGTTCTACTGTGGAGTTGCTCAGCAGACGAGCCTTTAGAAGGTCTCAGTTCCTAACTAGCTCTGTTTCCTTTGCCCTCACATTCCTAACTTACAAAACCTCTGCTGTCTTTCAGGCCACCTTTTTGTTTTTTCACCTCCAGTTCTACTTTGGCTAAAAAAAGGAAATGCCATTTTTCACACAAAGCCTTGAAGTTCTGCAAATAACCCTCAAGGAGCAACATATTTAAAGCCCCCTCTATTCAATGGGTGAATGAACCTGCTATTCACCCAGTAAGATGCACCTATTAGCCCGTATTTAAAATCCTGCTTGCTGTTGGACTCAATGGAAAGGTTACAGTGACACTGTTCAGTTTTGCTGCTGGGAAGACCAGGCAATGTAAACCTCTCTCTGCAGCACCCAGCAGCACGTTACTAATATAGATACCACCAAGAATGTTAAGTTCCAAATGGAAAGCAATTTGTTTGCTTGGATTTTTTTCCTCAGAGGACTCTGTCCTTTTCAGATTTAATGGACACCAAGATAACTTTCCTCAAAAAATGAAAGCAAACCTTCAAATTCCCAATATTTTGTTCCGACGGTATTCCCAATTACTTTGAAAATTGATTTCATTGTATGAAATGTGAGCTAGGGATTCAGAATTTGAGCTGCACGAGTTATGATTACCAAAATGAATCCTGCAGTATTCCTGCTTCAAGATTAGATTCTCATAATCTAATTAAAGTAGCTTATAATTTTCAATTTCTCAGAGGGAGAAAACATTTTATGGTGATATAATAAAATACATTAAAGAGACCTAAAGAAATTTAATTTTTGATTTCATTAGCAGATGCTGACACTGTCCACTTCCCAGGTAAAATGTAGCAGCAGTGAGTTGCTTTTATCACCTCTAAGAGTTGTAAAGTCATGAAAAAATAGAATACTTGTGGCAACATCATTTCAGACTCATTAAATCATTTTGTAATTCTTTCCACCTTAGACAAAAAGAGTAATAATAACCCACATAATGATAATTATTGTTGTATTCAGAGGTGAGAACTTATGCACTGGTTAGACTGAAGAGGCCAATAAGGGCTAGGTATTCTGCCAGGATATTCAACCAGCCATAGACTGACCTTGGGAAAACAGATATACACAAATGCTGAGCAGGCCAAATTAAACATTCTCAACAAAATGCTCAGAGCTCTGGGAGGCAGATCAGAGATGACTGTTTTCAATAGCTCGTGTACCTCAGGCCTGACAGATCTGCTCTTACAGACTTGGAGTAATGAGCAATGAACAAAAGATTCTTCTAAATAAAATATAAAGCAATATGCAATGGCAGGTTTCTTATTTCAACAACAGAGTGATTAGTACAGCTATGAACTCAGAGAATGATCATCATTCTCACCCTTAAAATACAATTGTCTTGTTAAATGTCAGAAAATGTATTCCCAAAACCTGGATTGTGACAGCTCTGCTCTTGACAGAATAATGCAGTCTCTGCTGTGACGTGTCTGGATGACAGACGGCTTATTTTTTCCTTTTTAAAATATGCACTTACTCGTCTGATAAAGAGTATGTTATTTCCATACATAGAATTAAAAGGCCTTTTACCACAGGGTCACCTAAATGGATGTTCAAGAGACATACTCCCATTCCACCTGGTTATGAGACAACCTCCTACCAGCCAAGCTAAGGCTCCCCCTGGCCAAGGCAGGAAAGGTCGTGTCAAGCCGTCCTCCCCTGTCACTTCCCTGCTGTGGCTGGAAGGTGGCTGTGACAACCACAGACCCCTGCTTTCAGGTCCCCTGCAAGCCCTGCTGCTTCAGGAAAGCAGCCAGGGAGACCTGGACCATCGTCAGGGTTGGGGAGACAGGAGTAATCCAAGGGGTGAAGGGTGCTGTGCAAAGCACAGTGTTTGGGTCTTTCTGGAGAGTCCACGTGTGCCTCAGGGGATGGTCATGCCTGAGGAAGGCTGGCTTCAAACACGACTGAGTCCCTCACATGAAAGTCCCAAAGAGGAATGTTCAATCTGTTAAAATCCCAGGCAAACGGAAAAACTTTTTTTTAAATGAACACCACTGAAGGGAAAGCATTAATAACACAGTAACTTATTATAAAATAAACAATGAAAATTCATATTCCAACAGCATGGTGTGAACAAAAATATGCAGGAACACCAAGTACAGTGCTGAAGGTTTGATATGAATATTAAATGTGTTTTCTTTAGTCAAAGAAACCAATGTGTTTAAGCACACATAGAAAAAACCTGTTCCAAGTACCTCAGACAGGAAAACTGGCTACTCAGGACATGCAAATTGCACTACCAAACTCACTAGTAGGCATCTGCCAGACTGAAACTCTCAAAACCCCATTGCCCAGCCAGCAAACTGTACACATCTCCCTACCTTGGAACACGGGAGAATTACCAAACCCCCAGCTAGCATTTTAAGATGCAGCTCCAGTACTGCTAACAATCTGGCTGAAGCTATATTAAGCTTTCCAGATAAAAAATGATATATGCAGTAAGCATATTAATATTAAAAAATACAGTTTCAAAGCCTGAAGTTATGTTAAGTTTATGCCATCTCAATGACAATATGACATTTCCATTATTGGATGGCTCTTTCCTCCAGCAATTACCTAGGCCAGTAAGACATATGCCTGTATGTGTGAGACGGATCATACACCAAAGCAAATACCCAGAATTAAATTACATTCTGTTAATTATCACCTTGCAAAGCTTTGGGACATGTTGACAACCCCAGAATATGAGGAATAAAATCGTTATTTTATACTTTTCAACATCTTTTATATCAATGTTCAGCACTCTTTGGAATTAAAAAATTCATGCAAGACTAAAAACCATCTGAAAGCTATCATAAATAAAAATAATAGAAATACAGAAGGGCAAGATGAGGCTTTCTAAGGGACTAACATAACTCACAGGAAGATAAGATTACTAATCATTATCTTGCAATAAAGTTATAACACTCTATCTTCAGGGCCATTTCACACTGGTCTACTGCTCTTACTATCACATGATAATAACAAGAATTATTAATATGAGAGGAATGACTATGCAGCTTTTAAACTATGCACTTTCGATTAATACACATTAATTTATAGATATGTGTATAGATATGGATACATATAAATTAAGATCTGTAATTCACTTATCTAGGTTTTCCCACCTATAATTTTGACCTACCTTCAGTTGCCTACTCTATGTCTAAGCTAGGACAGCCTCCCTCTGCAGGTGACAGACTTCAGAGGTGGTCCATGAACCACAGACACCCCATGTCACAGTGAGATTAGTTCAGTTCTGAATGCAGCACACACTCCTTTTTACATACAGAGAGAGACCAGACCACTATCTTAACTTGGATGCCACAGTACCAGACAGCAAAAGATAGATTAGCTGAATCCCGCCCAGGCCTTTTCCTCAAGTTGTGTACTAACATCAGTGTTTGTATCTAAAGGAGGAAAAGAGAAAATGAACATTGCATTATTATCTGTATGGCTATGGTTCACACATGTGATTACATAATGGATCCTCTCCTATCTGGATTTTACCACACTGCTCCAATGCCTGACAGATCAGCAGGCTACCCACCACACTGGAGAAACTGGGAAAGTATCAATCACCAAAAGGCTTCAGCTGAGCTCATCTTCCAGCCTATCTAAATGCAGGCTGTGTGAAGCACATTTAAAAGATAAAGCAAAAAGCAAAACCATACATTTCAGAGATTGAAATATGATTGTATCCTCAAAGCACAGTCTCAGCTACAGATAAGCTCAAGTAGCAATAAGTTTGAAAAGAAAGAGCCCACACAATTTCAGGAGATGATATAGATCACACACCTTTTAATATATCTGCAAATTGGATCCTATTTCCAACAGAGGTGAAGAAACTAAGGCACAAAAAACTCTTACACAATCAAATGTAAATCACCAACAGTTGGCTTTACATCCCATACAGTTATTCCATGAGTCTTGGTTTCCTCAAACTATGGGCAGTGAAATGGGCATCTGGAGACAGTCAGCACCAGTTCTACATTTACCATCAACCTGCACATCCACATGCATTTGTGAGAGCAAGGCAGAGAATGTGCTTTGGGTTTCGCAGCTACAGAGGGTACAGAGATGGAAACACAAGTGCTCATCAGTGCTGTGACTAGCCAGGGAGAAGATGTGAATTGCACTGGAAGGTGTAATGATGAGAGAGGTAAATCCAAAAAGAGAAAAAAAACCCAAAGCCAAAAGAAACCACCACAGCAACAAAAGACTTGGAAGGCATTGATAACATTCCACCTGGCAACTAGCAAAGGAGGATTAACTGTTACTAAACAAAGAAATGTGCTTATTCATCAGGCAATAAGCTTTGCAAGAAACTGCCTATTAGAAAACAGTGAGACTAGTGAAACCCAGAAAACATAGATAGGTTTTAAGAAGATTTTACTTGCATTTACGGTTAAGTTCAGAGAAGAGGAGAATGGAGGCAGGACCTGATGACACTTTAGTGTGAAACTTGTCTGTCACAAAATAACTCTTCAGCGAGACAGGACCACACCCCATTTCAGTAGTGGACCCTATCTGGACCAGGCAGATGGCCAAACATCCTGTGACAGTTTAGGAGCTTTCAGAATCAGAAGGGGTTTGGAGTGAACAGGAGGATACCTGAGGTTTGCAGGCAAGTAGCTGCCTCCAGTAAGATTATACTAAGGCCATGTCTAGAGCCAGGTAGTTCTTTCTAGACATGTTCATATGCATGCTTTTGCTTCATCCACACATCTTGAATTTCAACTACCCATTTTCAGACATGCCAGACACAATTTTGTCCCATATATCTGACAGAGTCTTCCAAACACTGTCCCAGCTGTGTCTTCTATCAACTTACTGTTCTTTTCTGACACTGTCTAATTCCCTTATGTTGCATCACATGCAAACTATTTATCTTTGCTTTTCATGGCACATTTCCAACCTCTTTACCTGTCATGACTCTGACATTTGCCTTGTCAAAAGTGTCAAACTCCTCTGGCCATAGCCTTATATTTTTCAAGCAAGCACATTATTGCTTTCTCCCATGTCACTCCATGTCTGCAAGCACTCAATTTCTTCTTCTTTTTAATCTCTATCTTATGACTATTTTGCTATAAGAAAGCCTAGAAATAATTATGCACCTGGTAGACAGAAACTGCCACCTGTGATGCTGATGAAGCTTTTCTGGCATTCCATCACCTGTGCCAACATGTTTTTATACCCTCAGAAATTTAACTGCAAACTCTTTGGAGAAGAGAGAGTATGTATTGTTAGCTGTTCCTCACAGCAGGATCCAGTGTGGTCTGTCAATATTTGGAACTAAAAATAAGTGTAGTGTTTTCAGGTTCGCCAGTTTCTGTTTCCCTTATTCCGTCAAGTTTCTGTTGTTTATGTACCAACCATAAAATGTATTTCAACACTTCGTATTTGAAGACAGTAATTTAGGGGCAATTTCTCTCAAGATCTCAGTTCTTAAAATGGTAAGACATTCTTAGAATGGTAAGATCTCCCAGTCTGAGGTGGTGAGAGATAAACCAATTAAATCTGGCTTGCAGATGCATGCCATGCAGTTCCTCCTAAAAGCAGGACAAAGAATGGGTCTTTTTCTGGTTTTCAACCAGCGGCACCCACTTCTTACCATATCAAAATGAGGCAAAACCTATGGTGATGTAACTCAGACAAAAAAGAAATCCAGGCAACACTGAAACAATTCACACTGTTTTGCTTGCAGCAGATTGCCAGCTAAATCTTTCCCTTGCTGCTGCATGGATTTGGGTCTGAAGGGCAGTTTAATAAAAGAAATAGTCTCTCCTTAGTGGTATAAGTTCAATTTCAGGCCTGTCAGCATCAGTGTTCTAGAAAAATAAAAATCTCTCAAAGTACTGTTTCAAACCATACAGAATTAGATGTTTTACTCTGATAGAACTACACTGAATTACATGATTGGAAAGTTTCCCATACATTGAGGATATTCTGGAGTTATACTGTGATCAAATCTGTGCCTTTCATTCACCTGCTAAAAGGTACTCCTGCACATCAACCACTATCAGCTGAGAAGTGATAACTTTTGTTCTGCAAGTTTCTTATCAGCACTCTGCGTTTGCCCACCATCTTCGAATTGGTTTCATTGTATATTTCAAGTAGATGAATGCATTTCTCTAGACTAATGTGGCTGTTTATCAGCACTGCTTGGCTCACAGGGTAACTGGCTCCACAATCTAGCTGGAATCAAATTAGCTGTTGATAAATCAGTTGTAAATAAGCTGAGCAGGTGAATAGCTGTACATCACAGGTGTGCACAGCTTAACACAGGAGCTTCCTGAGAAACTTTCCAGAGCAGTTTCACCTCAGTGAACCTTAAATAACAACAGCTATGTATGTGCCTTTGAAGTGCAGACACGAGTTGACAGAAGCAGGAGGCTTCACTAGCTCCATGGAAGTGTCTGTGGGGAAAACTAATCATGAACCAGTTCTCTGTGGTAATGAATGGTCTCCTTTGGACAGAAGCCACACTGAGCTGGCACAGGCACAGTGAGCCTCAGGCCTCAAGCTAATATGACAGCACAGATGCAGGCCGGAGTTGAGAGTCCCTAATCACCTTTGACAGTCAATAGTGACAGTCCTCCTCCTTCCCCAGGGAGCCCCTCTCTTCTCACCACCTGATCTGCCCACCTAGTTCTGTGCCAGTCATCAGCTGGTGTAAATATTCTGCTATGGCCCTACAAGCTTTGAAGAGCTGTGATTGATGCCTTTTGGGACAACAAAAGCAATGGAGAGAAAGTAAGCCCTCTTTTTAAAAGTACAAAGTCAGCCTTTTTCTTCTCCCTCTCTTCATCTGGCTTGGCGTGATTTCCACACAAAACCCTTGGCTTCCTTTGTGTGTATAATGTAGAGTTCAGGTGACAAATCTATGAACAGATCTCTCAACAGACTCTCTTGTCAGCTGCATACCCCACAAATGCTTTCACTGTTAACTAGCAAACCATTAAAGTCTCCAAAATGACAGTATGGTTGCCAATATTCTCAGCTTCAAACCACCAAGTACCTTCTCTTCTGCTTTTTAGTTTAACAGGGAAAAAAAATCCATCTCACCAATGACATCCTATCTGCAGTCCAAGTGCTCATCAAGCATCCAGAGGGGTTACAGTTGTATTCCTGGAATTGTTAGCCCTACTTACTGGGTTTTTTTGGGTTTTTTTTATTTCCTTTGTTAGAACTTGAAGTTTACCTTAATTTTCTATTTTTCCTTTTAGTCAGCTGTATGAAAAGGCTTTATTTTAGCTTTTCCTTTCTCTATCTTCTACCAGAATTCAAAGCATTTTGTGCCTCTACTGTTTGATGGGGTTTTTTAACCTTTAAAACACCTTAATATTCCTTTTGCTGTTGATTTCAATAGCTGAATGTTTCTGTATTATTGTTAATTGCAGCAGCCCAAAAAATAGTTCAGCAAAATTTCAAAATCATAAACTGTCGAAAACTGGGTTCTCGCAATATAGACTTTGATATGATCTAAAAACAAAGCCCAGGGTGGTAAAATTGACTTAAAGCACCAAACACAGATTAAAATCAGCCAGCTCAGCCCAGCTAAATGGTACTAAATATCTAATTACCACTGTGACTATGATGTGGACGTAATACAAATGAAGACTGCACGTTGGTTTACTTACAGTTGTGGCAGGTGGCTCCCATGTAGCCTGTATTGTTACAGTCACAGTAAAAGGTGGTCCAGGACTGGGAGCATTTCCCTCCATGTTCACAGTAGTTAGGTAAACATCTAAATTGAGACAGTTTAAAAAAAAGGTGATTAATTATAAATATTTCTGCAAAAATAATGTGCTGGGGGGAAAAAAAGTCAAAAACAGAATTTTCTCAATTCCTCATTCAGGCAAGAGTTTCCTAGGGCTGAATCACTGTGTAATGAAATAATTATTTCTTTCTTTATGATTCACATCCAAGCATTGAAGAAAACAACATTTAAACATTTAAGCTATCCAGAAAGTAAGGTAAAGATCACTCTAAATAAAAACATTCCACTTGTTAGCAATTAAAGTGTCATGAACTTGCTGACCACAGAGCAAGGCAAGTAGCAGGTGAAAATGCTATTGAAATCTTGTTCCAATGGAGAATCCCCTGTTCTCTGATTAAAAAGGCACTACTGTTATCAAAATTAGGCTGAATTACATTTGTGGTAACACTAACAGCATGCAAATCTCTGAAATGAGAGGAAAAATATGCTTCAATTATGGGTTCTGTACTCTTCTTTTCCTCATTTTAGTTGGTGTGCCTCTGAAGTATTATTGTGAAACAAATTATTAAAAGAAGAAAGAGGCACAACAGCATGCAGCTCAGGAAATGAACAGAAATAAAAGCTGTGGGAGATAAATTCAATCTCCAGGACAAGAAGTGAATGCTGATCTGAACTCCCCTGGTATAGATGCAGGCAGTGCAATAGAGTTACACCAGCTTAAATGGAAACAGATTGTTCTCTTATTTGCCTTTTTTCATTTTATTTTTTCCCTCTTACTGTATATTAATCTCTTTTACACAGTATGTCTGACTTTTGAAAAATAAGTAACTTGTTTATACTGCTGATTCAATTGTGATGGGTGGGTGGAGAGGAAACAGGCAATCAATTTATCCTTTATACTACAGAACCCCATTAGGATTTGCTTTGCTGTAATTTGAGCTTCAAAACTCTGAATGCCCAGATCTTTCCAGGGTGTTAGTGTGAAATCACTGATGCCATCTTGATTTTTTCTAGCTGAAGACATAGTTTTATTGCAGCTCATCTCATCCTTAGGAATTTTTTTTGCATGTAAGTATCTATTGCCCTTAGCAGTGGCTTTCAATCTGTTTCTTCTAGATTACTTACCATTAAAACCCATTCCACGCATGCAAGCAGAAAACCTGTATGTCCCTAACAGCCATCTTCACCAGCCTTCTCAGACTCAGCAGCCAAGTTTTCATCAATTTACTTGAATCCAGGTCTGTTTGGAGCTGCCAAACCTTGACAACCCAAAGAAACCTGTTTGTGTGCCCAGAGGCCCATCAGAACAACCTCTTGTCCTCGATATGCTCTGTGCTCATTCATACAAACTTACATCCATTCATCTCTATCAGTGAGCCTAAGATTCATTCCAGAACACTGGTTCACTTGATTGCTATTTATACCTTTATGCATAAAACTATAAAGGTGATATAAAAATATTAACATGAAAGATTAATTATTTTATTAATGCTTGTTCAATTACTGCAGTAATTATTTATTATTCAAATACCAGAAAAATAAGGAATTCAAGAAGAAAGTATGCTATTTATAACTACCTGTAACATTTTTTAAAACATTTCTAAGATATATTGCTCTTATAAAAATCATTGTCATGGCTTCTCTTAATCCTTGAGCCTCAAACACAAAATGTGGACAGAGTATGAGAATTCCATTCCTAGTTTTCTAGCTCTCCAGGAAGCCATTTCCACTGCTGTGGGAGAACATCTTGTTTCTAAAACGAGAAAGAAAGAGGAAGGCCAAAACCTTTATGTTTGCCCTACCCTTATAAGGCAGGAATTCTGAGAAGGGATGAGATTTTGGCAATGCTGGGCAATCATCCATCAGTCCAACATCCTGCTGGTACAGTGAGAGCCCAGCCAGCCCCTCTGCCATCAAACCTACTCCTGGCAATACTGAAATGAGATTTAAAGCTTTGGGTGGATGCTGAAGAGAGCAGGGGCAGCCTTCTGGGATGGTGCAAACAGGACTGTGTGGTGTGCCCTGAGCCCTGCTGTGCCCTGCAGGACCCTGCCTGACACCTGAACCAGCAGCTCCATCCCAGAGGCAAAGCACAGGGGGACAACAGCTCTGTGGTGATACACATGAATTTGGCCTGAGGGAGCACATTTACTCATATTTGTACTTTGGTGGTGCCTGCCCTTGCTCTCAGAACACTGCCTTTAATTCCACTTGCTCTTTAGTGACAAACACTCCTGTATGTCCCCTGTACTGCAGCAGTTCTGTTCACATCACAGGGAGGCTGGGGAGAGGAAACATATGATGTTAATAGAGCTCTCTGGAGAGATAAAAAGGATAGTGCCGTGTTATTATCATAACATACATCATCACTGTAAGGGACAAATATGCTTTTTGCCTACTTTAAACTACCTTTTATTAATTAACCCAGTGCAGTAGAGCTAATTACTAGCCATTTGTGGTTTGTCAAAGGCCTGTATTAGAGGCTTAGCCACATTTATTCCCTTAAAACAGTTTCCTTTTAAAGACTTTACAAAGTTAAAGGTCACTTCTTATTTCTACTTGTCTTACGAATGCAAACACTTTTTCTTCTCCCAACAATGCACAAAATGCAAGTCAAACTAACCATGTCAGCTTTTAATGATATGCATAAATTCAGGATTAAATCTTTTTTTATTCCCTAGTCTATTTGCTTTAATTAGCACCAACTGCATTGATCTTGTTTTTGGTCAGATAACTAACCTTCTAAGAGCTTATGAAACAAATTTCTTTGCAGCTCTAATAATTACCATAATCCCATTCTAGCTGAGCAGTTGTGTCTTCATTAGAAGCAATTTTTTTTGCTAATTGTGAGAGAGCTCAAAATTAACATATAGCTATAATTAAAATTAATCAAGGCATGGATAAGTCACAGATTATTCCATTTGTGAACAGTCCTAGATCCTCATGTTGAAGAATTTAAACACATATAATTTAAAATATAAATTAATATTTGTATTCCAGTAGAAACAAACCCTTTCAACAAAAAATGCAGTGGTATCCCAGAATGTTTCACAGACAAAAATTTGCATCAGGCAGCCCGTGACCTATTTGCAATTGAAATGAATAAACAGCGCAATTTTTGCAAGTAACATAAATGAGACACTTGATTTTGTATGGATTTTCCCAAGAAAGTTTGAATAAAGTTTGTGACGGACCACAGACTCTGATCTTCACCCTTTATTCATATATTATATATCGCAGTGAAAAATTATTAAAAAAATAAAAAAAATAAGTGAACCAAATAAATTTTTGCCTCATTCAGCCAAGCTGGAAAATGCACACTCTAGCCATCAAGCAATATTCAGAGCCTGCACGAAAGCCTTCACTGTCCTTGGATGAAACAATCACCTCCAAAACCGTATGTGTGCTTCCTTTGAAATCAAAGGACAAACTGCACAGACATTAGGGGGGAGAAATTTGGGCCTTTGATGGGAATGATGAAGAAATAACAATGGCAAAATTACTTGAGTGAGGAGGCTGAAGGAGCTCTACACATTTGATGTTACACTTGACTGGAAATAAACCCAGTGTACTTTCAATAAGCACCTCTGAGATTTTGTTATAGTCAGCACAATATATCCAGCACTAACCTCTATTCCTCCTAAGTAAAGAGGAAGGAAAGGGAACCTTTTCTTTTCTCACAGAGAAAGAAAAAAGAATCACACCTCCTAAATATCAAGACTGTAGATATTCATAATTTTTAGATGAGCACTAAGTCTCTAAAACTCAATAATGCTGTAACAAAAACTCAATAATACTGTAACAAAAAAATTCATGAAATTTTGGAAGATTATCTATCAATAAAACATTGCCTTAAATATTGTATCAAATTCATTTTATTTCAGCATGTTTTCCTATTTACAGCCAGCAGCTATTTCATTTATAATTAACAAAATTTAACATTAAAAGAGATGACTTCACATAGTGGGCACATATGTCTGATGAAACTCATGGCGTTGCTGTAACAGACTATGTTTTGCTTTAGTAAAATGGGTCTTTCCACTAAACTAAATAGATTGAGGCCAATTGCAGCAGCATGGGTTTCAGCCCTGCTGTGCAGAGCTGTAAATCTGCAAAGTTCCTTGCCAAAGGTTGTTTTTGATACAAGAAATGGCTTCAAGGGGAGACCAGACAATCATTTTGAAGAGAAATTTAGCAATGCTACCAGACAGACAATGTATAACAACTTCAGGGGTTTACCAAGGGGAAAACTATGAAGATCTGAGAGCATCAGAAAAAATATTGCAAAAGCATATCCCACTCTTATTTTCCCCTGAAATGTCCTTTTGTGGTAAAATAGCGGGCCAGGTGTCCTGAACTAAAGGAAGAAAAAAGAGTACCAGAACCAGAGGAAGAGAGAACAAATGTGTAAAAGCAAAAGAAGATCTCTGGTTTTCCTCAGTAGACGTTTCCTCCTCATCACCCACATTCCATATTCCCATCTCTTGCAACTTTAGAAAACTGACCAACAACTTACTAAAAAGTCTTGTGAAGTTCTTTATTTTTTAGTCATCTACGTTTTCTTTCCTAAAGTTATTATGTTATGAGAACTCATGGAGTACAAAGACAAGAGAGCAAGAATAATGTGAACAGACCATTCTTCTTTTCCATGATGGAAATCATCTGTTTTTTTCTACTGAATTGTTGTAAAAATAAACAAACAAACCAAACAAACAAAACCAAACCCCCTCAATAGTTTTTAACAAAGCTAGGTAGGTTTTTCCTCTTTGCGAGATTTACAAAACTTGATGAAAGAATTTTTAAAATACATTGGTATTTCCACTGCTGGTCACCTTGGCTCTGCATACCACTGTGAGACCAATATTTAAAATATCTGAACACTGATGCCAACAGCCCTCAGGCATGTGAGTAGTACAGAACTCTGGGGGAGGTTGTGCTGGGACTGGCACTAGTGAAGGAAAAGCCTGTTATCTGTGCCTTAGATAAAAGGCATTTTTTTAAGGTTTGATTGCTTTGTTGTTAGAACATCTACATTTTTAATATAGGTAAATGTGCTGACAGTTTGGCTTAGCATCAGCAGAAAGGATTTTATATAAATAAATTTGAAAAAGAAGAAAGGGAAACAAATAAACCACCCTGTACAGACAGCTGTTCCACTTAGAATTCATCATTTTACAAAGCAAAAGCAGAAAAGCCATCTGCAAAAATCAAACAAACAAAGGAAGATACGATATTATATTCTACTTGCATCCCCATGTCTGGCCTTTAATTTACTGTAGCATTGCACATCCCACAGATTTTTACTCTAAAGGAAGAGCAATGGGAGTGAACTCTAATCAGGTTCCCCCCCAAGCTCAATTCCACACTCAAGTGGGATTTCAAAAGCTAAAAAATTAGCCCCTTACCTACTTTCAAACTGTGTTCTTTCTCCACAGGGGTCTCATTCAGGACAAATCCCTTCTTCCACCTGAGTGAGAAGTCCCTACGCTCATGAGGACAAAGCTAACTTTCTCCAGTTTCAGTACCTTTCCACATGTAGAAGTCACTGCAGTTATAGGAAGGTGTTCACTCTGCTCAATTTTTTACCTACCCTTGACAGGATTTACTGAATCATACTAAAGAATCTGAAGCATCTGTCTTATTTTGCTCTGAAATGCAGCACTTACACAGACTGGTGAACATCTCATGGGCCTGGATTGCCATTTTCTGCAGCTGGTATTGCAAGTATGAAACAAGAACAGGGAAAACACAATAAAGGAAGGGCAAGCAAAACCAATTTATGGCATTATCCAAATAATCTTTGGAGCATTCCTTTTCATTCTCATTAAAGAAACACAAAACCTATAAAACTGGCCCCTCCTCCGAGATAGCATTTTCCACTATGCCTATTTTTTTCTGGGAATTTGCTTTGTACAAATATTTTCTTGTTGCCTATCACAGAGCAAAAGCACCTGACAGTGTGAAGATCATATCCCAGTCCAAGAACAGGAAACTGTGCTACATGGTTTTATTACACTTCATTATCAAACAGTCCTTAAGCTATTGGAGAGAAGCTCTGCCATAACCTGTATTATTCAGCTGCTTTAACCATTAGAATAGATATGAGGAGGTGAGGCGATGCTCCTCAGATCTACAGGGATTTTAATTCCAACATCCAGGCTTTGGATGCCTGTGGGTTTGAATTTTTTAAAATCTTGCTCTGCTTTTCTGCATCCTGTCCTTCCATCTTAAAATCTGTGTGGTATTGAGAGGATTTCCAAGATCACAGTTCAAAATGTTACCTACAAGAGCGTTATTCCTGTTCCATTAGTTAGCATGTCTCATTTTTGATATAGGTGCATACTTTAGGGAAGGACCCAAGACACTGTTCAGCTCCCTCAGAACATTGTGTTGTCCTCTATTCCTACTGTTATTTTCTTCATTGTATAGTGATCATTACAAGGCATTAGGTCATTAAGATACATTTTTCCCTTTTTTGTTTCCCACCATGTAACATAGTTTGGATTTAAGATACCTTCCCCATTCCATTTCCACATCCATTTTCCACTCCTCAAACCCCACTCCAGTGTTCTGCTTTGGGTTTAGTACAGAGGAATTAGAAAAAACCCAGAACTTCTCTAAGGGCAATATGATGAAAAAGAAAGACACATTTCAAACAATATCCTATTTTTTTCTGACCGAGCACAAAGCAAAGTGTTTTACAAAGTACCAAGCACGAGAAAGGGAAACTTTTTGAAAACTTCTTCCCAATTTCCCTAATTGATACAAAAACTAGAAGAAACTACAGCACCTCTGAGATACTTGTCCACTGAATCCTAAAACAGGCAAAAGAGACAACAGATAAGGGGAAAAATTGCACTCACATGACTGAAGTCACCTTTTAAAGGTGAAACAAAATATCAGAAGAACTACTTATCTGGACCATCACATCCCTATAACTAGCCAGGACAGTCTCTCCAGCAGCATTTAAAGGAAAAAAAAAAACAAACCCTAGACCTTGGTTTTCCAGCATCTGAAGGTCTGCAGTCCAAAAGTTTTGTTTTAGCTGAGGATGGAGACATAGATGGGCAATTCTCAAACCAAACTTGGGATTTACCCAAAATCAGAAACACTTTGAAAAAGGCCACGATATCCCCTCTTATGTCTTCAGCTCATTCCAGCTTTGATCACCATCCAAATTCAAGGAATGTGATGTAAAAACATCCCACTCATTGCTTTAAAACCAAGAAGGGAAAACATAAGAGGATTTCCTGAAAAGAGAAAGTAATATGCACTATAAAATAATTGTCATTTCTGCAGAGAAGGCACTAAATAATGAAGATGAAAAACCATAGAGAATGAAAAGGATAGATGCCAAATTGGGGATTTTTTAAAAATTATTTTTTCTGCAATGCACTGCATGTATTTATGTGGGGTTAAATGCAATACTAAATGTTTGATTTTTTAATCCCAGCCTGGGACTCTAAGAAAAAAATTAAAATTCACTGGACATAATTAGCCTGAGTATTTTTTTCACTTTCATGACCAAGCTGGGGGGTGAAAGGATCATATGAAGTGTGGCTTTTACTGCAAGGCATACATTAAATCTAAGAGGAGAGTTAAGAAATATAAAAAACCACAATGCTTTTATCGGATTTATCCTAACACCCTTCACCTGCAATAGTAATTAATTTCCCAAAGGCCCATTTTGACAGTACAACACATGAAGCAATGTTAAGTTCAGCAATAAAAGTAAAGGGAGAAAAAGTAAAAAAAAAATTCTTTCTTACAAGTAAAAATTGATAATAAAATATAATAGAATCTACAAAGGAAATAGGCATAAAGCAGGTTTTAAAAGGTCAGCTCTATTTAGCAGGGAAAAAGAACATTTTAAGCTAATTTATTTAAAAAATATTATGAAGAATTTTCAGAGATAAAACATGGGTAGGGATAAAAGAATAGGGACTAAGGACACTATTTATGCTCCTCAACTGAAGCAGTTGAGGGAAGCCAACTCATGAATCAACTCCATATACTTCTCCCTAATGAAGTAAAACTGTAAACACCAATCTCATAGCAGTGATTATTATGGATACTCCATGCCCTTCTCTCCATTTGGATTTGCTGGGAGAATTGGAATATGCACATGCATCTTGGTTTAATAAGGACGGTAACATCAGTCTGTGTCTGCTCCCTGATGCTACAGAGATGGGGCACTGCCAGGATTCAGAAGAAAATATCTGAAGTCAAGTTTGTGTTCCTCGTGGCACATCACTGGAATTCCCAGGATGTCCTGCAAGATGCGCCATCCATCCATCTGCCAAGGTGAATCCAACACGAACATTTTTTTCCTCCTCCTCTTCCCCAGGTCACTTAAGGGAACTGAAGTCCCTGGTGTTGTCCTTGACAAGCACTGTCAGTATTTGCTACAGCAAGGGCAAGGTGCCAGCCAAGTAAAAAATAGGACAACCCAGTCAGAGCTTCATCAGCGCAAAATCAACATGAGCTGCAGCAATCAGATTAAAGAACCTCAGCAGCTGTAGACAGAGCAACACACGCATTATCTATGCAAACTTGTGAACCTGAGCCTAAAGAAAAGCAGGATCAGGCTGCCCTCATAGATCCTTTATGGATAATGACAGGCTTAACACAAAAAAGGCTTTCCTAATCCCAAGACAACCCAGCCGAATGTACTCAAGTGCAAATCATGCATAGAATTTACGACAATAAAACAATGGATGTACAACACCGTACTTCTCCATCTGCCTCAGCCCCCCCTCTGTCCAGGGAAACTGTCACCAAAAAGTCCATCACTTCAAGGTATTTCAGTTCTGGCAGGATCTACGGAATCATGACATTTCAGACTCCTTAACAGAGTTTTCTCTGTCACCGGGCAACAAAAATACCTCCTCCTTTGTGATGGGGGCTGAGGAGTTAAAAACATGAATGGAACCAATGTCATAATTATGGGTGTGTTCCAAGAGCATTTGCCTCAAAAGCCTGGTGAATGCAAACATTTGTCCAGCACCACCTTGAGGGGCACTATTTCCATATGAGGTGCCAATTCAAAGGAAAAAGAGAACACTTTTCTACTCACAACAGCTCTTCAGCACAAGGTATCCCAGCGGCAATGCCTCCTGAAAAAAAAGTTTTCTTTACAGACTTTGGAGGAGCTGGTAGGGGGAGCCACACCTGCTTGTGTACACACAGAGCGCAAGAACTCCTGCAAATGGAATTTTCTTCTCTGAGAGCAGCACTGCAAAGCGGTCTGCCCTGCTGCATGCAAGAAGTGCATGAGATTAATCCAGCCATGCCTTCAGGCTCCAGGCAACACTGCAGCCCTTGCTGCTGTATTCCAAGGGCTCCATCTGTGGTAAGAGCAGCCAGCCTTGCTCAGCCCAAAGGGAGCATCTGTGCCGTATGATGAAGGACTGGAAATCCACTGTGTTTCTGGACTGAGATTTAATGATTTGCTGGCACATTTTCCTAATAACCATGGTAACTCCTGAGCTGCAATATCTCTTGAGCCCACATTCCTGCATCTATCCTCTGAACAGGATGCCAACCACAGCAAGCAACCAACTCAGCTTCAGGACTGGAGCTAGTATTTCTAGTCACAAAATCTGGCATTCGAGACAATTGCTGAATGGGAAATCCCAGAGCTTCTCAACTCTGTGGCCAAATTCTCAGCATTTGCATATTTGTTTTCCTACCCATTTCATTTATTTTTAAATGAGAGGCTGTCTGAATTTTCCCCAGCCTATGCCTTTGATTGTTGGCCCACACACAGACAGACCCACGCGCCCACTATTTCCACTGTCACGAAGGAAGAGAAAACAGTGCAGAACGTATTAGTACTTAGCAAAATTCACAGTGAGATTCAAATGTATTTTGAGATTAGCACAGCTATGATGAAATATTTTGTTTTTGAACAACAGAGGTACAGAGAGATGCATACAATGAAAACAATGTTTTAGAAACAGTGAGGGACTTGGACTTCTTAGTCCTAAGTTTATCACCTCCCTCCAGACTTGCTTCAGATCAACAGCGCCTCTCCTTCAATTTCCTTAACTCTGACAGTGCCACAGCAAAAATGCTGATCAAATAAGTCCAAGAGCATCCCAGTGAGCACTTTGCCAGCTTCCAGCCATCTGTGGTTATGAATTCATGCACGCCTTACTGGCTTTTTCCTTTACATTTGACCTCTACAGCATTTAACAACATCCAATTAGATGTTGTGTAAGATTTGAACTCATGAGAAACTGCACATTCTTGTTTATTATTCACCTCCTTCATCACACAACTCTGCCCAGCCCTCTCTTCTCCAGGCTGAAGAGTCCAAGCCTATTTCATCTCTCCTTGCAAACAACAGTTTGTAGCACACCAAAGAACAGTGTCAGCTTTAGAAACAGCCACGAGGGCTGAATGACAGACTTACAGACTGTGCAGTCAGAGCTGCACACAGCAGCTCCTCTGAGTGGCCCAGAGAGGGGACACTTCCTGAAAAAGGCTGCTCAGGCCAAGGAGGAGGTCAGTGAATACATCCAACTGGATTTGCGTTTCATCTTATAGCAACTAAAACAGAGGGTTGTGAAGGGATCCATACAGAGCTGTTATCTTGATTTATTAAGGGAAAGATGCTTTTGTAGTTACCCAGTGCCTCAGTCCCTGCCTTCTCCAAATTTCTCACCCTCATTTACACCACATCTGAAAGAGAGACAGGCACTTTCAAGAAGTCATAGGACCTCAAAAAAACAGAGAGACAAGTACAAGGAAATCAGGTTACTTTTCTTCGAAGAAAAAAATACCATTGACAATAATGGAGTTTAACCACCATTCCAGACATCATGAAATCTTCAAAGAAGATATCCCAAAAAACCCCAGAGCAATAAATTCTGCAATCACATAGCTTTCTTTTGAGTTGTAAAAATGAATCATGCGTTTTTTAGAAGCAAAAAGAGCAAGTCAGGACATATGACTAGGAACTCCTGCTCATTCTTTCCTATTTCATATATATAGGTATCTATATATATCGGGTTATTTAAAAAAAACCCAAAAAACAAATGTAACTTTGGGTACACCTTAGATTGTCTAAGAGATACATCTACTAAAATGAGCTTTATCACAGGTCTGAGACTTCATAGGCTGAATTCCTGCAATATTTTTCCCATTTTTCAGTGGTGGTTTTGGTGGTTTTTTTCAATTTATGTACTGTTACTGTGGACATTTGAGAGCCTCCAAAGCAAGAACAAGGCACAGCTGTTCCAGCTGCAGGAAAACCCCGAGAGAATGCAACAGAACTGGAGGGAACTTGGAAGATCACTCAGTCCATGCTCACACTCCAAGGCAGGATCACCCACACCCATGTTCATTATTTCTCACAGACTCATCTAACTTTTCCTAAAGCCTTCCAGTGACAGAGGCTTGACAGTGTCCTCAGGCAGTCTGTGCCACGGCAGCTCTCCTATACATCCTGGGCAGAAAGGATGATTATTCCCTTCAGCGCTGCAGCAGCCTTTCAGCACCTAAGACCATTATGCTGCCTCCCCTCAGCAATCTCCTCTGGTTAAAGAATTTACTCAGTCTTTCTTTGCAAGGGATGCTTTCCAGTCCTGTTTTATGGTTTTTTTTGTTTTTGTTTTTGTTTTGTTTGTTTGTTTGTTTTTTGTTGTTTTTTTTTGTTTTGGTTTGGTTTGGTTTGGTTTTTTTTGTTTAGAGCGGAACTTTGAAGAAACATTTTGGGCTGTGTATATCTTACGGAGAACAGAAATTTAGAAGATGACTGCTGGTAAACCTAAACATGAATTGGCATGAATTTAGTGTTTACTAAACAGTGTTT
Source organism: Cyanoderma ruficeps (assembly GCA_008694505.1). Taxonomy (NCBI): domain Eukaryota; kingdom Metazoa; phylum Chordata; class Aves; order Passeriformes; family Timaliidae; genus Cyanoderma; species Cyanoderma ruficeps. Next base: position 11,343,352 of record VZDJ01000594.1, on the reverse strand, counting down.
GCTCATCCCCCTGTTACTCGTCACTTGGACACATTCACCCACCTGTTTTGTTCACTTGCTAATTTGTGCTACATAATTTGTCCAGCTGCCAGTAACCCCAAATTTCAAAATGAAGGCTGTAAATGATGCCAAGAGACTAGTAAGTATTTTGGTATCAGTGCTATGGCTCAGGGCTCCTGGCTAGATCAGGTCAACGGCTTCAAGCATTTTCCTTCTAAGCTAACAGGATAAAACACCACATGAAGGAAACAGCCAGTCTCTGTAACTGCATCCCTAACCCATGTCCAGGAGGCTGTTGGGCAGGGTCAAGAAGTCTTTGCAAACACTAAAATACTGAAGAGGGAAATGAATAAGTGAAGACACCATTAGGAAAAAGACATTCTGTTGTATGTTTTGTTTTGGGTATTTTCTTCTATAAAGCCGAAGTACTTAGGAAAGTCCATCTTGTGTTTGTAAAGCCCCTAACTTGCAGGTAGAGGACAGGGAGCCTGGCCATACCCCTACAGCTAGAGGCTTAGTGGGCATCAAGAGAATGGAGTGAATCCCTTCTGATTTACTGTGTCTATAAGCAAACAATTTTTTTATGCTGCTTGCCACCTCACCTTGACACTGACATCCTCCTCCCTGCAGATTAAGGGCCAAAGACAAAAAGCATTATTCCGTTCTCACTGGCCTTCCTTAGAGCTCAGATTTTCTCCAGGAAGCTTTTAGGTTTAATATGTCATCCCCAGAAGATGCTTCCTTTCCTGAAAAACACTTACAAGTGCAAAATACCAGGAGTGAGGACTGCATGGTTCCTGTAGCCAAGGACTTAATCTTTATCACACCGAACTGAAAATAAATTCAAAGAGTCTTTTTTTCTGTCTAGGCTCGTATCAGATGGCTTTTGGTCAGAGATGGTCAACACAGTGCACATCCTGCTGCAAAAGACTGTTTAAAGATAGCTCCTTTTATCCCCAACAAAAGGTCTCTGAATTCAAGGACTTCATGGCACCTTCACTTCCTGCTTTGTACCATGCCATGCAGGGGAAATGCCAGCATGGTGTACCAAACTGTGTTTTCTGACTTATTAATTCAATGTAAAGCAAACAAGTCCTAATGTGCACTCCTAACAGAGTATAAATCCTGAAAAGGCAACAAAATAAGAGGGACAAAATGCATTCTCTTTCCTTTTAAAGATGGAACAGAACTCTATGGCTTGGCACAATACTGTCTTAATTTTGTTCCACATCTCACTGGAAGGGGGACAGATGCCCTGCAGGCAGGACCTCTAACACTTCATAACAGGGGCAGTGCAAGCACCACAGGTTGAAACATCCTCAGAAAAGACTGAGCGCTCTGTATTTGGTTAGTCATAGCAAGCACACATACTAGAACAAAAGAAAAAGGATTAGCTGGATTAGCAGAAGGCAAGCAGTGGGGATAATGCCAAGAGTTCTACACACACATTGAAACTAGAAAAATTTCCTTCTTCAACAGATTCTATTTTCCTGTTCCATAAAGCATTGGAAACAGTTTACAGGAGCAGCTTTGTCTTGAAGCAAACAAAGAAGGGAATTTTTTGCAGGGCTTGTGGAGCAGACACTGCTCTGACATGAATAGACTGGGGATGTCTCCTTATACAGTATGTGTCACCTAAGGAAAACATGCAGGTTCCATACAAGAGGACTGCAATTCAGACATAACTTGGTATGCAGCAGCAGGGACATCAGAGATGCTGGCACTGCACTGAGGGCTACAAACAAGCAGTGTCGTTATAGGAGATGGTGCTAATGAGCTTCTTCCATCACCTGGGCAGCCCATATTGCTCAAGACACTACCATGTCTTAATGTCCTACCTACTGAACTCAGCTCTCAGACACATCCTGAACTGCCTCTTCAGACAGCACCAGAGTGGCTACAGGGTGGCCTTGTTCACAGGATCCCTAAGGCTGCAAGAAGCCACTGAATGTCTCCAACAAAAGCTGCCTGCTCACAGAAGGTTCAGCAACAGGGTCACATTCACTTGTTCTCCAAAAGCACTCTCACCCTAGCCACTAAATGGAAAGAGGGATAACTAAGAAATAGTTACTGAAGAATAAATCCAGGGGACAGGAGGCATCCATGGCAAGTTCATTTAAGCACACATATTGTTCAATTACTAGAGATGAGTGATAGTGAGACATTAAGGCTCAGTCCTTCAGATGGCTCCATCTAAATCAATGGAAGCTCATCACTTCAGACAGAGAATCCCAGGTATGTGGGTGGCTGTGTGCATTATACGCTTGCACAACTGGATTCCCTCTCCAAAACGTACTGCTGGCATCAACAGTCACCCCAATTTATCATCTTCCAAAATATGGTCATTACTTCTCTTTTTAAGAGCAGGCACAAGTTGCAGTGAGCTTCCACTGCTTTCAGAGTCCAAGTCTGAATGAGCTTGGCCTACAAGCCTGTAACAAATAAACTGCTTCTAAATAGAGGCATATTCCTCAAAAGAGTTTTTAGCTTAGATAACTAAGACAAATGTCCTATTTACATGTTAATTAAACTACACAATTCCCACATGCGTTAAAATTACAAAAACATGTGCTTTACAGTGCACACAGCAATAAATCTTGGAATTACAGACTCACCGAATATGCTGAGTTGGAAGGGATCCACTGTCCAACTCCTGTTCCTGCACAGGACATCCCCAAATGTCCCACCATGTGTCTGAGAGCACCTCTTCATCATACCAGAAGAGCTCCCTTTTGTTTCAACATACAATCACACTAAGTGCTTTTAAATGGTCAACTCGATCTTAAATAATCTGTTTTTTCCAAGAAAACAGCAAAATTCTCTTTCTTAGTTCTTAGGAAAGATGATATTTTGCTTCCTTTTGTAAAACTAGCTGCATCTTTTTCCATTCTACCTTGGAATAGTAGAATTCCATCTGCCATTTCAGCCACACCAAGTATAAAATTCACATTCCCCTGAATTCAGTCTTCAATAAAGGTGGAAAGAGATTTGATCAGCCAAGTCAGTAATTTCTCCATATAAATTAACAAAAAATGAACATGTAAAGTTGAGCACAAAGGTCTTGTACCACAGATATTTTGCCCGCTTATCAAAAGACTGCAGCTCCCGCAGCAGGCTGATCCCTCCTACAGGAAGGAATAATGGAAATCAGCCATCAACTTCATCTAAGTAACATGTCTGAAAAAAACCCCATCAAATGCTTATGGTCCTAATGCATTTCCAAAATATCCTTTTACTCCCCTAAGTATTTGAAGCACATGAAATTTCCAGAAGTTCCATTTCGACTTTTCAGAGCTTAGGTAGATTAAAAAAAAAATAAATTAAAAAATCGCAGAACCTCCTATTCCACATACTAACTTCAAAGTACACATTTGCATAAATGATTCAGAAATATTTAGACACTAAAAATCCATAAGAAGCAAAAGTGAATTACAAAATACTTTTTAAAAATTGGGTTTCTTATTTCCTCTCTGCTGTTTATAGGAAAATCTGAGGTTCCTGTCAGGTTTCATCTTAGGAGGAGGACAGATCACTATTTAAACTGAAATATTTCTCTGGCAGATGCAGACATTCCATCATTATATTGTCCCACTGAATGGGCAGTATTCCACATGAGATGTACCATATCTTCATCATGAACATGCTGTAATGGCTAACAAGAAAAATTGTAGATGATTTATTTAAGCAGAACCAGCTTATATATTAAGGGTATGACATGTTCTGATGAATCAACTAATTTTTCCTTCTCTTTCATTTCCTCTAGAACTTCAAAGCAATCAAATGTTGTTTATGCATAAAATTTAATCCTTCCACCAATCTATAGTTTGATTGAATTTGCATACTCTATTTCCTACAAGTCAATGTGAAGAGAGCCTCATGTAATTGAAACCATTTCCCCTCCAGTCCTCCTATCTTTGTTGCAGTGTTTTCTATTAGTAGCTCTATTATGCCTAATATCTGTAATGTTGGCAGATTAGAATTTTCACTTAATGCAACCTGTATTTATAAACCACCAGGATGAAAAAAGAACAAATACAAGAAAGAGGAAATAATAATTACCTGTCTTTGATGCCACAAAGATCAATGTGTAAATCACTAAAATTCCCCAGGGAGCCTTGCTGAACTAAAATAAGGTCCTTGGGCTGATTATCAATAAAGATGAGCCTCATACAGCCTTGAAAAGCAGTAATGGGATTTAAACACTGGGAATCGGTGAAATTGTCAGGGCACCCTGTGGGAAAAAGAGAAGAGGCAGAGAAGAATATTGTAATGTTCAACTATTTCTGCTGGGATTTCCTGATGCAAGAACTCAGAGGCTTATTATTCCAAATGTTTTTATTCCTTCTGCTATGCAACCTCCTGTGCTATAAATCCTCCAGTTAGGGAAGAAAAAAAAAGAGAGACAAGCTAGACACTGAAAGTATCACAGTATGAAGTTTTCACCTTGTGAAACACACTTGTGTTGAGCAAAATCAAAAAATGGGATTTTTTTTCATCTTCTTCAAACTCCACAGTTGATAGCAACTAAAACATGAGTTGTTAAAAGAGTTGCACAAAATGCAAAATCATTATGGGTTAAATTCTGCTGTTGAAGCAATGAGCAGATGAAATGTTGTGGGCAGCTATAAAGCCATTTGTATCCGAGCTTCCCCAGTATTTACACAGCTCTGAGATCCAAGGCCTCCTGTACATCCTCATTTAGTGCTGTATCTGCAGGGTTCATCAAGATCAGAACCATACTACAGTAAGCATTACACAAAATAGAGCAGATTAAAAGACAGTTAATGACAGTCCCTCTATCTAAATTAATGTCTGCACTCCACTCCAAAAAGCAGAAGATAGTATTTTTCAAGGGTTTTTTTCCATTTTCTAAATTGAGCTAAATCTACCTTCATTTTCCACAAGAGCGTTGTACATAAATACCTAAATAGATTTGAGCTGTGTGTCACCTAAGCTCCAAAAAGTCACTGAGACTGCTCAGAACAGTGGTATCTACAGGAATGCTGATAACATTAATAATTCTAAGGCCTTTTAAACAGGAAAAAAAAAAAAACAAAATCAAAACCACCTACAATTAGTACAGCTTTGTAGATTTTGCATGTATTGTCAGATAGATGTAGGTACCCACTGACTACCAGTACCAGACGCCCACTTTTACAGCTCTGCAATTCAATCAGTCCTTACCTTTGCTCCTAGCTGCCAACAGTGCACCTAGGGAGAACTCAGTGGTGAGCATATGAAGATCAGCAGCACAAAAACCCCCCTGAAACAACCCACCTCCAAAATAGTAGCTGTTCCCAGAGTAGATCCTTGAGACAGCGGTTGCATGGCTGGCGGTGGCAGCGTCGTTATCCAGCGTCAGGGTGATGCGATGCCTTCTGGCATTGATGTTAACAGAATGCCAAAGCCCATCGTGGAGATTGGTGCCTGGCAAAAAAACATGTACAAAGTGAAAAAGAGATGTGCAGGACACAACTGTGCTCTTCAAATCTCCTCTTGCTTCCAACTTGTGACCGCAAATAGGCAGTTGAGCTATAAAAAGTGAGAACTGTAGCTGAAAAGAACTCATTACCTCTGGAAACAAGCTGGCATAGAAGAAAAAGCCCAGGAAAAGGGAAGTTTTGAGAGTATTAAATAGGTCATGTCAGCTTTTAATCTAACCTGGTACTACTGCAGGCACTCACCAAGCTAGCCCTACCCTTCACCTTTCTGATAGCACACTGTTACCATTTTGGGGGTGTTTATGTCTATCTTCAGTCTGCTGGTAAACACAAGTCCAGAAGTGTGCAGAGATTTCTGTTGAGCCTCTGGTACTAAACACAGGCGTGAGGTTGCAGAGGATCACATTCAGTGAGACATTCAGAGCTTGTTCTCAGGCTCCAGTCTGAAACCTGGCTCCAGTAGGTATCAGTAGGATTTGTGTTTCTTAAAACCCTCCAGCACCAATGCAGCACACAGTACTATTAATGGATGGACAGAAGTTGGATTTCTACGTGGGTGTGCGGAGAATTGGGATTGCTGCTTTGACCAGGAACCTCTAAAGGTTGAGGGATATACTGAGCAGTCTCTTTCTCCTCTAGACACCCCTGCAAAGTTGGAAATTAACTGTCTTGTTTCCTTATTCTGAAAATCAGTGCTGCATCATGTGGCTCTTGAAATACCACCACAGAGCGACAAAGGAACTCCACATCCTCTATTCTGACAGCCATGAGAACCAGTGGGCAAGCTTCTGAACACACACCCCGAGGTGCAGATCAAAAGTAACCTAATTACAGTTCAAAACACGCTACCATCAGGCTGAAGTCACTGAGATCAGGCACAGACAGCTAGTATTTACTCCCCACCCTAACAGAATATTTTTGTTAATGTTGCTTTCAGAGAAAACAGACAAGCATTTAGGAGCACAAAGAGGTGTGAGAATAGTTCAAAACAAAATTTAAAAAAAAGTGGGTGTTAGGTGTGTGTAAAGCCATTTCATCATGAATTTCAAAATGAGACTACTTACTCATTAATGGCTGTTAACACATGCACAATTACCACAGAATTAAAGGCTGGTTTTCCAGCAAAAAAATGGATGATTTTTCAACTAGAACAAGTGCATTTTGAAGTGGAATATGTCGTTGAGGTTTGAAATGATTACAAAAGGAAATAGGTCCCATTTGGGGGGAAAATATGTCCATTTGTGAGCAAGCACGAGTTTATTGTGAGTACCTGCCATTTGCAGAACATGGCACACACATTTCCTGATATTTCCCATATACAAGTAGGCATGTTTTGGATAGGCTGGACCCAGGATCATGATTTCAGAACTACATAAAAACACTCAACCAAATATTGACACTGTCTCAGCTTTGTCAACAATTTAATTAGGACTGCAATAAAGGCTGGAATCTCAGTTTTCAGAGTTCAATTGCAGCAAGCTATGGCTGCAGCAATCTACATGAGTAAGGATAGATGCAGGGCTGCCTCATTTTCTATCATAAAGGGGAACGAAGCACACATACAGAACAGCTCTGCTTTGACAACTCTGTCAGTTTTTTATCTTTGCTTCTTTTAATAGATACATCTGCCCTCTTTTAGTCTGTTCAGGGAATATTTTAATATTACATGTTTTTAAACATCTGCTCTTTTAGAAAATATATTATTATTGTTGTTAACATCATCATCATCATTGTCATTCCCCCAAATTTTAAATCAGAGAGGCAGTCCTATTTTACCCTCTTGCATCCCAGCAGCTTCACTATACAAAGCAACTTGTAAAGTGGGTAAGAAAGTCTAATGGGGAGTGTAAGGAAAGGAAGCCCATGGTCAGCCTCTCTTCTGAGTGTAGCATTAAGGAGGAGTCCAAAGCTACAGTCAGAGAAAGAGAATCAGCTCTGAGCCTCCCTTAACTTCTGCTGGGGAAAGATGCTGTGGCTGAGCAGGCTCCCAGCTGATTTCTGCACAGTCTGAAGATGGGAACAGGAAGGTCTTCATGTGACCTGACTGAAGAAAATTGAGTGTGACTGCTTAAGAACGTAGAGGCTCAGCTAACTGTCAGTGAGATAGAGTCTGGAGATTTCAGGTTGCCAATTTTCCAAGCTTAGATCAAGCTGTACAGATTGGCTTTACCACTGGAAGGCAAGAGGAAATTTAAAAGAGAAAGGAAGATTGGGTGTTTCCTTATTGCTTGATCCTTTCATCCCATGGAGCTGAACCTTTGTGTTTTAGAAGGAGACAAGTGGAAGTAATGAAAAAAATAAACACCTTCAGTGATTTCCACTGGGTTCTCAGTGTCCTTTTGAATAAGCAGCATCAATCTCCCAGCACGGAGGTAAACCAAGAGTTGTCCTGAGTTTTCAGAGAGCTCGGTGAACAGAAGCAAGCCATCTTTATTCCACGTTCGGAACTGGAAGCTGACTGACAAACCATCAATCTGAGCAGTGCCGGGGAGCAGCAAGTAGCTTCGACTGGCACTCACAAAGGTGATAGGAACAACTTGTGGTTCTGAGCAAGAAAAGGTCACATTGCCCTGCAAAGAAAAAAAGAAAAAAAAAAATCAAACATAAACATGACTTTTTTTTTTTACGTCATCCCAAAACGTCTGTAGTTAAATAAGCTCATTGAATTTCTAATCACCCTCAAGGTTGAAATAAGTATTATTTTTCAGACACATATCTTTGGAAATCAATAGGAAATGCATTCCATGCTGGGAAAACATATCTAACTTCAAAATTTTACTTTTATCTCAAATGCTGAGGATCAAAAATCAAAACCTTACTTCTTAGAAGGATCTAAATGTAACCAAATGTCCTTATCAATGCCACACCTTAGTTGAATATCTCAGTCATGTAGCCCTGAGATCAATGGTGCAATTTGCCCAGAAGAGAAGCAAGCACATTTACTCAAAGCAGTCTGCAGAATCTGCACCAGCTCGTATCACTGTAGTTGGTGGAACAAATGACTCCATCAGCTTGCTCAGCCACAGCAGATTACCCCACGAGGTCAATCAGGCCATGGTATAAAACCTTAACAATATATAAAGTCAGGATGCACTTAAGGAGCCCCATCTCACTGCAGGAGATTGTTGCAGCCAGCTGCTTTGAACTCGACTGCTTTGTAAAATACCAACTGTAATCTGATAAAACATCAGAGTGTAAGGCTTTCTCCATGATAACACTTCTCATCAGAGCCGGTACCTCACTCTAACAGGACAATTATAACGAACAGCACTTGATGGATGTGCAGGAAGTTGCACAGTGCATGGGGAATTCCCCTCTGCAATCTCAGACAGATGATGGAACTACTCCCTATCACTTTCAAATGTCTTTCCAGTCTTTATTTTTTATATGGAAATTAAGATGCCAGAAATAGACAAAGTTATCACTGGATGAAACAATCCTTGATAGGTACTTATCTATATGGAGCTATCTGCATAGTACCTGTTAGGTTCAGAGGGCTACCTACCAGATTTGGCAAAAGGAATCCATGGGTAAATCACATTAAAATGTGTTTTGAGATATAATCCAAAGCTTATTTGATGCTTTAGAGCTTCATCTTTTCATGAGGTATTTCATGAGGTATCTTTGTTACTCTTATTCAAAAATCGTGACCTCCGTGACGTAAGGGCTGTAACTAATTGCAGTTACTAAAAACTAGCCAGGATTTGTAAAAAATAACAGGAAAATAAAAAAGTTCAGTGAAACAATTGATGCCACAAGAACTTACATCAATTCAACTGATTAATTTAGGAGGGAAACACCTTAAGAAGCATTCCAGAGCAAAGCCAGATGATATAGTTAATACACACCAACAACAGTTGCTGATATCCTTACACTGACCGACCTGTCTACCTTCCTAGAGACAGTAACATGAAAACCTGAAAAAAGACATACATGACTGTTACTTTGAAAAACATTTTTCCAATGAAGTGGGATAGGTTCCCTTCACAAAACTTGTTCAATTTGCCATGAGTGTTATTCTCAAATAAATTATTCCAGCAGGTCTAAGTCAGAAAAGTAAACAGCTCCCTCTAAACCTTCATCTGATCATCAGCATTTTGCTTTAATTGGCAGCAGTTCTGGAACTCTCCAGGGTATATGCCAGATTTCTGGCAGACACTTGATTTTATAATTGAACCCAATTTAACTGAAAAGTAAAAGCTCATTGGCTAGGAAATGGGATAAGAACAGTCTAATCCCTAGAGAAAATAAAGGAGACGCTCAGCTCTTCCCAGCTGCTGGAAACTCTAGCGATCATGTGGCATTTGAGAATTCTATTGAGTCCATCTCCAGACTGATTAATGACTCCTCCAACAAGCAGTGAAATCTTTACAAAATAGTTCTTATTGTTCTTACAAGAGAAAACTTCTGAACCTAAAAAGGCAATGCCACTTTTTGCAATTTTTTCACTGGCTGCCATGACAGTTGTCTTAAGGAAAGAGTGGAAGCAGCCCAGATTTCTGCAGGCAGGGTACAGCTTTAGAGGTGGTTCTTGTTCAAGTGAGACGTTGAATGAACAGGCAGCAGCATGTTACAGTATTTTAAAGAAGAACCAGAGCCTCTCCTATTAGAAGAGAATGGAAGAACACAGTTGCTAAGTGATGAGGATAAAAGTGGATTACATAGAAGATCCTCTGAGCCATAAACTTCATCCAAAACCGACTGGAGATTTTCCAGTGGTTTCTGTGGGGCTTCAATAAAACCTATATAACTTTAATGAACCATTTCAGTCTTTTCTGGCCTTTCTTCATGTAGTATTATGTTCTGTTCAATGAAGAGAAAAGACAACACCACAGTCAGGGCAATTGGTAACAAGTTCCTTATACATCCTCCTTGCTCTCAGAGAAGACTAATCAAAAATGATATGCACTTGGGAAATTATTCAAACTGACAGCTGCACTGCAATTCTCAGCACTTAGCCTACCAGAGGATCCAGGCCAAGATCACAGCTTGAAAAGAAAGAACAATAAATGAGTATTTCTGAGCTCTCATTCTACCTGCAGGTTAGAGCATCAAATGGGCACTTAAACTTTCCTCATTAATCACTCTATGGATACTGTCCAATAAAAAAGCTATCTTGCTTTCTGCAGAGGATTAGAAAGGATGATTTCATATGACAGGTAAAAAGGGACTAAGATCCCAGGCCTGGCTGAGATACAAATGTGGTAAACTGGCAAGAATATCTCCAGCTTGGAAATTGGAGGACTACTAGCTGTGAAGGGACTGAGTTTGCAGACAAATTCACAAGGAGAGTAACAGAAGAAAAATGCGACCTCTGATGCAGTTTTAAAAGGGTAAGATGAAAAACTAGCATCAAACTCAGAGAAACTGGACTTTGAGAATGAGGGAGATTCCTTCAAGCTCCATTTTTAAATTAAAATTAACAAATGTCAGGACACCCACATTATTTCAAACATCTCAAGACCATGCTGAACACTAAATGAAAAGCAAATCAAAGTGAGATACCAGCTTCAGCCTTCTGAAATACTGCTGCAAACTGTCTTCAAACAGGACACGGGAGCACCAAGGCACACGGTGTTCCTTCAGTTAGGACGGGTCCACTGAGTGAGAAACCAGTCCACCCCAAGAACGGGGGACCAGACGTTCCTGCACTGAGATGGATTTCTGTTTCTCTGAGAAAAATTTCAATATGGAAATCTGACAGCTTTCTTGATCCAAGTTACATTGAAACTAATATGACCCTGTGATGATCGATCTTGTGACAGAGAACTGCCGTACCTTCACTAACTGCAGGTATCATGAATTCCAATAAAATTTTAATTGTTTATCACATTGATTTAAGTTGTTTACATTAAAATAATATTCCCACTGGAGAGAAAGTAACATTTAACAAAAACAGAGAAGGCTTAGAAAATCTGAAACGTTGTGACCATGAGAAAATCAGGGATTAGATGCTTGGCTGGACCTTTCCAGATGTTCTTTATCTCAAGACTCCTACACTGACTGTGTCACTGGCCAGAAGCAGAACAAAGGATTTTACCATTTTTATGGCCATAGTAACTAATTGCTACATAAATGTCTCATTACATGGTGCCATAGTTAAGAGACGCTGACAAAAGATGAGAGCAAATACAGAAAGATTTTGGAAATATTCTACAATGTATTTCTCAGAGTGACAGGAAAAAATGGAGGAAAAAAGACCACAGGAGGAAACACACACATACACAGAAAATAGTGACCACTTAATATTTTCTCTCTGTGGTGCATTGACTTTGGATGCCAGGTGCCCACCAAGCCCCTCTATCACTCATGAAGTGGGCGGAGAAAATGAAGGAAGAAAACATCTTGTGTCAAAAGAAAGGCAATTTAATAAAGCAAAAGCAAAGGCTACACACAGAAAGAAAGGAAAACAAAAGACTTAATCTTTACTTTCCGTGAGCAGGTGATGCCCAGCTACTTCCCAGGAAGCAGGGTTTCAGCATGTGTAGAAGTTGCTCCACAATAATAAATGCCTCTTCCCTTCCTTTTTCTCCTGGCTTTTATTGATGAGCAGACTCATTTGGTGTGGAATATCCCTTTGGTCAGTTTGGATCAGCTGTCCTGGCTATGTCTCCTCCCAAGATCTCACCCACACCCCATGTCCTGGTGAGGGGGAATATTCACTTTAAGCAACATGTAGGAATGAAGCCAGCCTTTCAAATTCACCTTGCTAGAAGTGAATAAGATAGATGTCTTAGATCAAACTGGCAAATTATTACAGACCAAGTCCAATTTTTGCTCCACTTCAAGGTAAAGTGATCTACAGCTTATTGGTTTTTATTGCCTGGAACAAAACACAGCAGCAAGGAGATTTCTTTTCTTCATTATTATTATGAAAACAGAACCACATCTAGCTTAAAATAGAAAAGTGTATAGAAAGCAATTCCTATCAGCTTGTTTCTTTTTTTTTTTATGTATTAGTTTCCTTTAATGGATTTTCCTCTTTTAAATTCCAGTTATCTGCGTATCACAGCACACCAGCCAAAATAGTTGGTGTGAACTGCACACAATCCAGGCTCCTGACTCTGATGAGCTCAGCTTGCCCCCTTCTGTTATGCCAAGTGCCAAAGAGTTCCTAAGGCCTTACCTACTGGAATAAGACCTTAAAAAATATACTAAAGCCTTGGCTTTGCAGAAAATTACATTTTCTCTCATTTTCCTTATCCCCTGCTAACTCCTATGACAATAATTAGCCATCTCTCTTCCTCTCCTACAGAGACGAACAGCCTTATCACCTCCCACCTTGAAACATCCTACTCTGCTCAGCAGGCACTAACTACCCCATTCATTCAATTTGACTATCCAGATAATGTAATAAATGAAACCCTGAACAATTGTTTTTAACCTGTAATTTTTGAGAGTCTAATGACTCTCAAAAAAACCTTGTTTGCTCAGAAACATGTCATTTTTTTCTGCATATCATCCAGTCTTATTAAAAAATATGGTCTCCCTCTCCAAAAGACTTGTTTCATTTGTCATCACAACTATCAAAATCCTAACACAAAGAAACTTTTATATCAAGGAGAGTTTATTAATGCAGCTATGTGCTGGATTATATATTTACACACTGAAATGCTTTAGAATTGTGGACAAAGCCAACTGAAATCAATGAGAAAGATGTCATTTAAATAGACTTTATTTCAAGACCTCAATTGAGGTGACACACTGAATTTCTTTCAAAATAATCCTGTTATACCCTTCAGCAGCAATAAAATAGAACCTTAGAATGAATGCTATTTATATAGACTTCCTTGCTATTCCACACTGCAGGTAGAACGCAAAGGAGACTCCTCTGAAGACACAGAGAGCACACAGAAAGATACAAGAAAATATAAAAACCTATTTTTAAAAGAACAAATTGTTTCTGGAATCTGAGTTCACCTGCCTTAACTAAAAAATAGCAAATTCAGCTCTCTCTTTAATCATGTGACCCAATGCTTCCATTAAATAGTTGACTAAAACTTAATTTTTTTAGAAATTCAACTTGGTCCACAAGAAGTTGTGAAAAACGACACTAAAAACTTCCAACATTTTCTATATATGATTCCTGTAGTTTTATTGAAGTGCAAAAAATAAGAAAAAGAATCTAACTTGTGATTCTCCAAACCCTGTGAGGGGCCTTCACAAATCACCAGCCTGATGTTCACAGATAGATCAACACTTGCCAGAGCACTTTGGTAGAACGAGACGTTCGCAGACAAGTAAATTCTTCCCAGGATGTGAAGGTATCTCAAATCAGCTTAATAAAATAGCATGTTTGGATTCTCTATAAAGAGAATGAATTATTAGTTTACACTCTCCTGTCACTAGGTATCTTTCCTTGCTCTTTGATGCTGGCAATTGGTTATTTCCCCAAGGCACTCCAGTGATACATTTACATGTCACCGCAGCCCTTGCTGTGCTGAGCTGTCATTCTCACACTCAATGTGGCAGCCCAGCACAGAAACCCAAGCATATCTGAGAGCTGACAACTTCTGCCCTGCAGTACCCTGCAGTACTCCTCTCCAGCCAGCACAGGGTTTGCTCTGCTAAACAAAACTGCAACTCCAACTTCTATTAGCCAGAGGTAATGGAAGAGAAAGGGAGATTGTGTTTTTCTCAATTTCAGTGAGTAAGTAGGGTGGAACATTGAGGAGACCAAACCAGGCATCTTTTCATGACCTCCTAATTTCTTTTCATCAGCTAGACAACTTCCTATTTTGGCATTACAAATCAGTGAGGCACAAAAACAACTTAAGCCCCTGGCCACAGGTCACATTTGAGCAGTTTCTAAAGGTGCAACAAGAATCTAGCATTAAGTAACCACTGGTGGAAAGGATCCTATATTTTCAGGATGCTATAGCTATCTTTTTCTTATCTACTCTTTCAACCAGATGCATTTAGCAATTCTCAGTGGATTTATCTTCCTAAAAGTCACCCCATCTCTTCCTGAGTCTACACATACTCTTCGCAAGCTCAAAATCCCTCAGTGGAGACTTCTCCATCCCAGATATTGACAGGTCAAATTTCCTTCTGTGAAGAACAATTCCCCTTCTGCTTCTTGTGCCTCTTGCATATTTTCTTGCCCCTACTTAATTGTCCAAGAAGTGTATCTGCTGTGCAATTTCTCATAATGAGCAGTCTGCACTTCTCCAGTGCTGAGAAGACATTTAGCAAATAGGGCAATCCTTTAGATACCTATTTTAAGGAATTTTATGAGGTTTCCCAAGGGTCCACCTGATGACCATGACAGTGGTTAATAACAGAAATTTGACTTCTCAAAACCTTTTGCAGTAAGTGCTTGGGAAACACATGATTCCCTTTCATTACTCTACATTCAATGACCAAGGAAAATGAACAAAAAACCCTGAACAAACAAAACAACAACCCCCCCCCAAAAAAAACCCCTCCCAATCAAACAAACAAACCCAAAAACCCAAACTAACCAACCAAAAGAAACACCAAACCAAAAAACCCCAAGAAACAAAACCCAAAAAACCACAAAGCCTACATCATGTCATCAGGGACAGAAGAAACCCCAGAGAGAAGAAAGACAGCCTGTCCAAACAGACAGTGCTATGTAGGGAGGTTAAGTATCAAGCAATACAAAAATGGAATTCTGAAGGCAAGTTCCAGTTCAAAGAGACAGGCTGCCTCGTTATCTTGAGATGCCTTCTCCAGGGGATTTATTGCAAGTCTGAAAACTGCAAATGAGTTACAGAGAAGAACAGGCAGAATGATAATCACAGCCACCACCCAAGAGTACAATACATACTACAGCTCTCTGTTATTGACAACCTGTAGTTTCTTCCTCTGACTTTAAATGCAGCTGATTTGGGACCATTATTTATATAGGTGAGGAACTACATCATAAGAGGAAATCTATACCTCCAAAGGTGGTGTATCATTCTTCTGCTTGTGTGAAAGATGGCAAAAGTAAAAAACAAAACAAAACAAAACAACAAAAAAAAAACCACACCAAAACAAACCCACACCAAAGCTGATGGGTATGAAAACCCCAAGTCTGGCTCACTGACTGTGGCAACACTCACAAAGGCACAGAGTGAAGCCGAGAGGGAGTGTTGAAGTCTGACTGCCTTTGGAGGCAAAATCTGATGTCTCTAAGCATCAATGGCTTTCTAATCCCAAACCAAGCAGTTTGTCATGAATTATCTTTTTCTAGGAGACAAAGGTATTTTGGGGACTAACAATGCAGAACCATCTCAGGTGATCTCCAGCTTGTGGGGAGAGAATGGAAATATGCGACACATTTTTGGAAGCAGTAGTTCCAAGTCCCTGCTACATTTAATTATTCTTCTGTGCTGATCCTTTCATTGCATTTCCACTTTAGACAACCTTAGTGACATGAAGCAGAGAAGCATGCAGCTCCCTGCAGAAACAGCTTGTTGCTTGAAAGCCTCAATGCACTTTGAGTAAAAGCATTTAGTGCAGAGTAACTCTGGCAGGCAGAAGGCTACATTTAACAAGAACAAGTTATTTTAATTTGAGGAAGTTAATTGCTAAGGAGTGAGGAAGAGCAGAAAAAGGAAAGGGTGTCAGCCTGAATAACCTAGAGCTACCTGAGAGCTGCTAGAAATAGCTGGGATGCAAAGAATGTTGGAAAACAGATTTAGGGCCCATTTCCTATAGACGGGTGCTCATCTAAGATTATGAGGAACTCTGAGCATGGCAACCTTTCCATGCACTTTGCATACCCAAGTGTCACAGACACAGCACAGATCAGCTCATAAACCTTGAAAAAATGCAGTACAGCAGCCTCCGGAAACCGTGGTGTTTAAATCACCCCTTATGTGAAAGAGATTGAAGGATGGAGGCTCATCCCCACTACCTTAAATTGAGAGAAGGAGCTGGATTCTCAGACCTTTCATCTAGCATTGTCTGAACCAAGTGTAGTGATAGAGTTTCATTGCTTGTGGCCACTTACACCCAGATAATGCCCTTCTCAGAAAAAGCGCATTGTAAAATTTTGCTCTTCCCCTTTAGAAAGGCCTTCCCAATATCCAGCCAGCAACACAACCAGCTGTTCAATGACCTAAGAAGCAGACAAGGGCTCTTTGCTTCCCCCCTTAGAAAATAGGCTGAGGAGAAGAGCAATTTAGCACAGTTCATAAGGCTTGTGCCTTTGAGTCCTGAGTCAGAACAATCAAACTCAAGATTATTAAAGCAAAGTCTCTGGTCCCAGGGGAATATCCTGGAGGCAGTCTTGACTGCCAACAGCACAGTGAGGAACCATCACCTTTCCATTTTCCAGCTCCCTGTGTATTCAGCCTCGCCCCAGGCAGGGAAAGCACAGAAAGAACTTCCTTGGTCTTCTAGCTTGCTTTGCTTTACGTTCAGTGTGTTCATATACTTTAGTACAAACTAGAAGATGCCACGGGAGCCAGAAGCAGTTTCATCTCCAGGTTCTCCAAAGACACAGTGTTAGCCAAAAGGCATTTATCAAATGAAGCACAGTGTAGGAGTGAGGCAAAAGCTGAACAGAGTTGCATTATGTACAGTTTGTCAAGGCTTCATGGGAGTATAGTTCACTCTTCTTGCAAAATAAAATGTTTGTTATCTTTGTGATATATTTAAATATATCTGTAATTTTGTACATTATTATGTGTTAAGTTATATTTGTGGTTTATGTTATCAAGCTGGATAAGACTGCAGCTCCTCTTGCTTTACCTCAACGATTCCACATTTAGAGACAGTAGTACAAAGTGGTGCTCAGAACTGCCAATACAATAAGGAGCAGCACAAAGGAGACTATTTCCAGTGATAACAGGAGTATTTTTTTTCTCCTCTATAATATGAACTGAAGTATCAAAGTAGAATTCTGCTAGTGCTGTACTTCCCAACAGTGACAGATAATGGTTCAGAAAATAAGATTTTATCTGAGTTAACCGTGAAAAAAATCTCTCTATCATGCCATTAAATATACACATTTTTATCTTGAAAAAAATAATTAAATGTTTTCCCAAGCAAATTCTAATGCACGAGGAAAATCAGAGAAATTCATTGGTTTCCACATGTGCCTCTGAATAACGGTCACCACAGGAGCCAGCACTGGCTGGTGTTAACCTCAGCAATATCATTTTAACAAGCTAATTATCCCCACAGCCATCCAAATCTGAACTCTGCTCATTCAATGTAGCCAGCAGCACCAAGAGAGCACAAAAACATGGAAGCAAAGAAGGAAAGCACACGGTGCTGTCTCTTACCACAGTATAGATCTGAGGTTTGCGTCTTTTGGCCAGGTCAATTATATTGACTCCGTTGTAATAAAGGTTCTCAATGCACCCATGGAAATTTTTCCTCTGAAAGGTTCCTGGCTTCCCCGGGACAGGAATCCCTCCGAAACTGAGCTTTTGGAAAGAATAAGAACAGCATTATTCATAATACTATATACATGTATGTATATCTATATATGATATTACATTGCGTTATCATCCCAAAAGCAAGAGAGCAGAGCCCCACTCCCTACATCTACTTGGGGTATTATTTAAGAACCAGTTCCCTCCAACATCACTGGGAGCATGAGGCAGGGCCTGGCCATGTCTCAAGGGGAATTACAGCCCCCATTGCATTCCTGCTGCTGGAGAAACACTTCTGGCACAGAGAGCTCACTGCTTTGGGAGCAGCTCTGAAGTGCCTTGGCACACCAACCTAGTGCCACCAGCTGCCGTCCCTGGAACACCCACCCACAAGGAAACCTTCCCATGGTGGGCAACCCTCAGCCCCACAGGGTGACACCTGGCTACAGCTGACAGAGCTCAGGAACCCCTAAGCAATGGGGGAATAAACTCTCCCTGCCCTCAGAGCTCTGGGTTTGCCTGGGAGCTGTGGTCACTCCTTTCCACCAGGCACAGGACAGTAGTATCACATACACAAATACCCCATTTGCACCTTGCAATTTCACTGTGCTTTGGTCTTTACAACAGTCACATGTGGCATTTGGGACTGAGCTTTGTAATGGAGAAGTTCTGCAGGCTACACCTTGGAACAAAACTTGTGCTGTGCTGTTGTCTAAGTACTGGCAGATGTTAACACTGTGCAGGTTACAGCTCCTCACTCAACTGAAAGGCTGAAAGCCCTGGGAGGACAAAGTGCCTAAGAAAATAAAGCTGCCCAAACACAGCATAATTGTTTAGATTCTGAAGAAAAGAAACAGAGAGCAAAAAGAAAGAAAAATAAACCCCACAACCCCAAAACATTCTGATAATTCTATCTTCGTTTTCCAAATGTCACAGCTCATTTCTAATTAACTTTACTGACCTTTCTGGCAAAGCATTACTGGTGGTACCACTAAAGCTTTACTCATTTTACTCACACCCATCACAGCCAGCAGCACAGTGAGTGATATAATGCAGATAGGGAATCCTGCAGCCACACCACACTTCATCAGGACCTGTGCTGCACTCCTGCTGCATTCACTGCAGCAAGAGCATGCACTGCTGTGTGACACTGCTTACATGCTAGCAACTACTGGAACCTGGTCAACCCTATTCCCCTGTCACAATTCCCAAAGCCTCACCTCAGTTCATTATTACAAAAATACAGGGCAATTTGGGGTTTTTTTCCCACCCACTCTACCTAACAAGCTGGGATACATAAGCAGATGAAACCTCCCTGGGTAACCTTGAAAACACTTATTTGAAAACGAGTTCTTAATGAACTTGCACCTCAGTTGTTTTAATTGATCACTTCAGAGAAATAAAGAGTGAACAGACTGCTACTTTACGTCACTTGCAGGTTTGTTATTGGCATGAGGGCTTATCTGGTAGCAATGGTTTTTTTTTCAGTGAGAATCATTAGTTCTTTCTAAAACACCAGACTCTCCTTCTTTCATGTCCTATTCTTCAAGTCTCCTGCTTAGGGACTCTGTACTGGGGTTTCAAAACCAGAAGAAAAATCAATATCAATTACACCGATGCATTATTAAGAAAACAGTTTCCTTTGTGATTGGTAATAATTTTAATTACAAAAATAATGATTTTATTACCCTCAGCAAGGCCTTTAATCCCTAAAGTGTGCTGAGATAAATTTTCAGTAGACTGCATTGCTGCAATGTTTGACTGAAAGACTGTCTCAGTGCAAATGGAGAAAAAACACACTGTGAAAAACTAAGCTCAGGGGACAAGGTCTGAGTACCAGACTGGTTGCTGGTGATGCTGATTTACAACACTGAAGATCTTTTCTACCATGTTCTCAATTTTGGAACATCTGGAAAAATGTTCTGAAAATTAGATTGGAGCCTGAGTTTCCCCTAATTGGCACCAAGCAAGGGGTAAGAAATTTTATTATTTTGAAATTAGAAAAGCTGATGACTCAATTATTTGACTTTTCTCAACTCCATCTTAAAAGCAGTGACAGTTTTGGCCCTAATAGTTCAGTCTAAAGCTGTTGCAGAATCCCACTGCTCCAAGTGCTGTCCCTACTAAATGTGCTCATGATTTGGTAGAGCAGCGCCAGGGGACAGGTACCACTCTCTCCACCCTGCTTTGTGAAATTCAAAAAAAGGAATTTCATCTGGAGGAGGAGAGAGCAGGCACCTGCCACTGCTGAGCCGTCTGCTTTTTTCCCTTGGGTGTGTTGGAAAATGATCCTTTCCGGAGAAATGAATTCAAAGTGCAAAGGGGAAACTTGCGGTCTCTGAAGCAATGAACCGTGCCAGCTCAACACATCCAGACAGGGGGATGGCTCTGTGCAAGCACGACCCTGAGCCTCGTGGGTGAGGAACACTTGGCAGACAAGCACAAGGGGATGGAAATGACCAAACGACCATGGGTAATTTGCACACAGGTGTGTGTTGATGGGGAACAGATGAGGAACTGCCTTGCATACAGATATGAGGGTATCTAGGGTTTTAAGGTGCTTTTTTAACAACTATCATCCATAAGCACTGAACTGCTGGGGTGATATAAACTGCACTCTGCCACACCGTGGTCTTGGGTTTATGGCCTGGCAGGATGTTTCCCCTGCTCAGTTCTTCCCTTCTGAGCTGCTCTGGCTCCCTAGATCAGCATGCTCTGCAACATGCTCAGATGTGAAGGCACCTAGGTCAGGGCTGGTGGTTGTGGGAGTCATAGAATCAAAGAATTACTAATACTGAAAAAACCCCTAAGATCGAGTCCAAACCAGCACCATCATGTTCATGACTAGACCATATCCCCAAGTGCCACTTCCCGGGGAGCACTCTCAGGGGTGATGATTCCACCACTTCCCTGGGCAGTCTATTTCAATGTGGGTGGGAGGGAGGGAGGGAAGGAAGGAAGGAAGGAAGGAAGGAAGGAAGGAAGGAAGGAAGGAAGGAAGGAAGGAAGGAAGGAAGGAAGGAAGATTTTCCAGCTATTTTTCCTGCTTCCTTTCAGTAAGAAAGATTTTTCTGCTATCCAAACTAAACCTCCTCTGCCACAACTTGAGGCTCTCTCCTCTCATCCCGTCATTTGCTACCAGGCAGAAGAGACAGATGTCTACCTCACTAAAACTTCCTTGCATTCTGGAGGTCTTGTATTCCTAGTGGGAATACAATAATTTTGACCTGTTCATCTCTGTGTGGCGAGCTGCAGCTGGAGCAAGTGGTGTCTGCATAGAGGGACAACTCAGGGCTGGAATCAAAGTACTCATGCTCAATTCAATGCAGGGATGGTGCACAGTGATGCCATTAAAATCCTATTGGAGATGATAACACAGCTGCTCCCTGAACACTGGACTAGAACCCGGGCTATGACTTCTCATTTATTCCAAGTCTGCCATACTCTGAAGTGCAAACATTATGCAAGGCATATTTGCACAGAGAGTGGCCACTTTCTGATGCTGGCATATACGGAGTTACACTGACATAGTTTATGCTGGTAAAGTATGACAGGAGCTCCCTAGAAAGGAAATATTAAATCATGATCTTTGCTGGAAAAAAAACAGGTCACAGGGTGTTTGCTTTCCATCATATTCATTTTATAGCAATTCGTAACTCACAGGTTATAACCTGAAGGGCTTCACACACCTCATAATCAATATCCAGGTGGTCTGAATCCCCCTTTGTTCGGAAGTGCTGGGTGTGCTTGTCCACTGTGAAGTTCACTTGCTTGTTGAAGCGTTCTATGAGAACCGAGTGCCAGTGCTGGTCATCCAGGAGGCTGCCCAAGGTGACAGACGTGTGGCTGTTACTGAAGTGCAGGTTGGAGTCCCCTGCAGTGGCATAGAGAGGCAGAAGACACCAGAGTTACCTCCAGACTCTTAACTGAAGCATGGGGACCCAAGGAAAGCACAGAGCAGAGTTCCAGGATGCAAGCCAGAGCTCTTGGAAACAGATCCTTTTCGAAGACTGCCTTAGATTCCTTGGGTCTCTTATTCTCATACATGTGTGTGTATACCCCTCCCTCCCCCCCATTATTTCCCTGTGAAATCCTTGTGATGAACCAGGAGGTGCTACTGATGCTGCACCCACACATTGCAGCAGGAAGGGCATTACTACTTTGTACCCTTGGTTCTGCCAGGCCTTTTTGGTCCTGGTGGCTTAAGAGCTTCCTTTGGGGAGCACCAAAATCTTCTGTCTAATCACATTGACAGGCCACTCCTGACACTTCACTGTCAACTCTGTGCTTTCTGCATTTTAACAAGAAAATTGTACCTGTCCATTTTCACCAGGAGAAAAAAAAAGCAATGAGTGTTTTGTTCAGCTCATAAAAATTCTTAAACCTGGCCTAGCTCTCCAAAAGCATAGATCACAAATCATAAAAATATTTAAGCCCTAACCCATTAATTTCAAGCATTCTTCTGTTTTCCAGCTGGCTCCATGTCTGAACACTTCAGAGCCTCTCACTGAAAGGGAGTGTGTATCCCTTTTCACATTCCCACAGAATGGAGAGAACACATGCTCCAAAACTGCCAGGCAAGATGCAAGCAGATCCAAGAGAAGTCATCAAAACCCTTGCCCATGACATATGAATGCAAAAAGAGGACGTGAAGTGGCTAAAATTTTGTAAAACTTGGGGCTACAGCTGAAGAAAAAAGAAAAAAACAACTCATCTCAGAATACACATTCACAACAGTATTGCCTCTGGAAGGAGTCACATAATATAATTAACTGTACTATATTCTTATCCTAGCATGAAACACTTGTAAGAGGACAATTCAGCAGGGTAGATTCCCCCATTCAGAGCTTTGGGATGTAGTGTTTTGGTCCAAGTAACATCCAAATCCCAAATGACAAAATGATGTATTATCATTTTTAATCTTTGCTGAAAAAGAAAGAAGAAAAGAAAGAAAGCACAACTTGGGGACTCAGCAACTAATGAGTTTATGCAAAAATGAAGTCCAACAGCTGTGGAAAACAGTTACTGATTTTTAAAACAAACATAATTAAGCACAAGGGGAAAAATGCCCAACTCAAACCCCTCAGTATAAGAAACATGAGTCAGAAGAGACTGCTGAGGCCAGTACCATGGGACACCCACACATGAAGCCAGTGAAGATTTTGCAGTAAGGCTGGGAGAGGTGGTATGATCACTCCTACTGCCGTAGTCTCTACCATTACCAATGTGCTTCAGTGTACTTCATTCATCAGGGAAAAACCAAGCATCCTTCTACAGAAAGAAATGAAGCCAGTCTTTCCTCTGATGCTCTGATCCAACATGATTGTACAGTGATAAACTTACAGATATTGAAAAAGGAATATTCACAGTTTTCAAGAAGGAAACATACAGCAATGTGCACAATGTTTTGACCAAAATGTTACCATTGAAATTCTGTATTCTCAGCTCAGCTCTGAATCACTGAGTAAATGGAAAAAAATTAGACACAAACCAAAAATAAACCATTTCTGCAGTCCAAAGACCACTTCCTGAGAATGCTGTTCTTAAAAATACTACAAAAAACCCACACACATGGATTAAAATAACTAAAAAAAAAAGGAGGTATGTGAAGAACCAAAACTAGCCAGTTCTGACTTGCTCAGCACTAGTTAGAGAAGCCAAGGTTTCTTCTAGGATCAGCTACCATGTGCATGACATCAGCACATAGAATGTTCTGTTGATACCAGCTAGAGTTTGCAGATACTGTCTAAAATAATTAATAGATTGACATGCAAACCAGTAATCCCGATTATCCTTACCCAGGTTGAGGTGTAAGGAGAGCTTCCCTTTCTGCAGCTCCAAGGTTATGTAGTCTCCACGCTGTCCCTCTCCATGGAACAAGACTCCATCCCCCTGCATGCTCTTGAACTTCAAGGAAACTACATCTTTGAATGTGCTCATAAGCTTCTGATTGAACCTGTAGAGAAGTGAACTTCTGCCATCAAAGTCTGCAATATCTGACTCTGGAAAGAAAGAAAATGGCAAAATGGCAAGGAGGGGCAGCATCAGAAGTGGGACTGTATTTTTTTCAGGATCTTTTCAAATACAATTTGGAGTCAGGTATTGTCCTGAGTGTACATTCACAGGATGTAAAGGTCATTTGGGCAACCACATTTCATCCACTTCCAATGATCCTGTCCCTCTGCTGGAGAGAGGGAACACCAGGATAAAACCAGAACTCCTCTGCACTCGCCTTTCTCACACAACACTTCTCTCTCATTTAACTTTTGAGAGCAGAACAGGTGCCTTCCATCATATTCAGATCTCCAGAACATCCCTTGCCACATTTGCTGTTCATCTCCAATGCATTCAGGATGTTATTACTTTGAACACTTCAGCACTCACTCCACTTTTGTAGCTTCACAAGTGCCTGTTGAGCTGTTCCTGCATGTCAGCCATGCCTGCATCCACCTCTGCATTCAAATAAGGATCCCCTCAGGCTCTGAGGGCTGGCTGCTTGCTTGTGATGGGCATTTATCAGCCATGTTTCTGCATGCAAATTGACTAGGCTGGCAGGAATATTCAAATACCAATTCAAAAAGCTTTTGAACAGATTTCATGGGAACCGGGCATCTAAACTGATTATACACCTTTGAAAATCCTATTAGAAACATATTTTCCCCTTCAGCCAGCCTCCAAAATCCCAATCATTCTGGTAGGAAACAAGCTTTCTGTTCTTCCGTTGCGATTAATATTTTCTTTGGCAGCAGCAGTTTGCAGTACTCTCTCTGCTTTATATAGTGGTCTTTTAACCAAAACATATTTTTAAACAAAATTTTAAATGTATCTATAACCAGGATATTTCAGGTAACTTTAAATACTTTTAACTAATATGTTGCACACAAACATCTGGCTGACATACATTACTTCAACTCCCATTTCTATCCAACTGCAATTTGACACAATCTATGTATAAAATATCCATTTTTTCAATTGGTCTTTTAATTAAGAAAAATATTAAAAATTAAGAATATTAGACAATGAAGATTCTGAACAGAGGTTTACTAAACTACATAACTACTGAGGCACCTGCACAAAGACAAATAACACCTTCCCAGTGCCCGAGAAGAAAAAGCATAGACTATCTTTGTTTGCAAACCATACATTTCAATGATAAACCAAAGCTACCAGTTTTGTGTTTTCTTCTGAGAAATAACTGAAAGGTTCATATGATCAAGACTTTGAGTCTGCAACTGCATTGTGAGTCAAGTCAGTAATTTAAGTCACCTAAACTCCATTGAGAGTTGTTTTATCCTTTCAAGCATCAACGTTAGTTTCATCTGCTCCTTTTTAAAAAACATAAATTGTAAGAGCTGGGGGGAGGAGGTTTTTGACCTTTTTTTCTTTTTTTTTTTTTTTAATAAAAAAATTTAAAGAGGTTTGCAATTAAAAACTATTAAAAGCTCATAAAATAAAGCAGCTGTTAACAATTTGTTACCATGGAAACTACCACGAAAATTTCTGCCTGTCAGTATGACAGTTTGTACATAAGTTTGATGGCACACGTACAAACTTGCAGGGACCACATCATTTAAATTTGATACAAAATTGTGTAACTCCACAGCTAACTTCATTCCAGATCAGAAGGCAACTGATTTTTTTTATGAGACTAAAACTACAAAGAAGCTCAGTCCTGGGGAAAATTCACTCCTGAATAAAGTAAGACCAACTTCTTATCTGTGATGTCAGAATTATAACGTGCTGTTTTGCATCATTTGTGGGACAGCTGGTAGTTTAGGAATTATACAAATATGAAACTATTCCTGCCATCTATTTTTAGCATCTGAATTAAGTGTTAAGAAACAGCTCCTTCAGAATCCCTGACTTCTCTCTATTGACACCTTGACTGCCAGTTTCTATAAAGGGAATTAAATTGGTAGTTTAGTTCTTGTGAATTTCCCCTAACTACATTAAATACTACAATTTGGTTAAAGTAAATCACAAGTGTCTTATAAAAATGGTTTCATTTCAACACAGGCAGGAATTAGGAAATAGCTTATAAAGAATTTACAGTCTTTGATTTCCAGAGCATTTTGCAACTAAAGTTGATTTTTCTCCTAACCCTTAAAACCAAATGTACTGCAAGAGTAAGGGTGCACTGATTCAATGTTGCACTTGAATCAGCAGCACTTTTTTAATCTTTTGCCTAAGATCCAAGACTCCGGCCAGTCTAACTTCACACTTCAGTTCTTGTTCTTAACTCTCCACTAAGCCACAGCATAACGTGATTTCCTGAAGAGCTCTACTACCGACATTTACAGAGTATATCACAAAGGAAAACTTGTTTCTAAAAAGCTCTGCTCCACTAATTATCAGTTGTGAGCACATTGGCCAATAAATAGCCCTGAATGAAAGGGGAATATGTCAAATAAATGCTAACATTGGCAGTCAAAAGTCATTAGTGGAAGTCTGCATGACAACAAATCATTGGTTCTTGCTAAAAACATCCACTCCAGAAAACCTGCTCGGTGTTTTTTAGTGTTTATTTAGTCCATGTATGTCCATAACCCTCTTGCAACAAGAGAACGAGATCCAAAATGTTTCCAGTCTCAGAAAATCTGTAGTAATAACAGTAAAACACAACATGTGATTTCATCCTGCACTGCCTGCTGGTGTTCTTACGCTCCCTGAAGACAGACTTTACTCATTCTTTTCTACATTGTCCTCATCAACAAGGCTGCTGACAGGCTGGCAGCAATATGAGAGCACAGAGTTTGCTTGTGCAGCAGTCTGCTCCCAGCAGCAGAGAAGACACACAGCCATACTTGAAAAGACTGTCCCTCCTGCTAGTGACTTTGGGAAAAGTGAACACTAGCTTAACAGAAATATTCTAGAACAGGAATAACTCTAGGAACAGTTGCCATGTGAGACAGGAACTTTCAGTCTTACACTTGCACCAGTGAATGGAATCTTTAACTCCTGGCAGAAGGGAAGAGGGCAGCTCCTGGTTGGAACAGATGTGTCCCCTGCCCAGTCACAGCTTGCTGGCTTGAATGACCCTAAAGCCATGCCCACCTCCCTCTCAGACCCAAGGGATGAATGTGGATGACTACTTCAGAGGTGACTGTTCTGCCATGCAGCTTTATCCCTATCACAAACTTCTGCTTCCTTTGGGTAAGCAATCATTTGGGTATTCAATTACAAACACTACTGGTAAATGACCATCAGACACTAAGAAGTTCTCTGCAATGAGTTCTTTTCTATCTCATAGGGAGACAAAGGAGAAGATGAAGGAAGGCGGGGGAAAACAAAAAAGAAAAAAGAGACAGAAAAAGAATCCAGTAAAAATATCATTTAATAAAAAAACACATTATCAGATCATATTCCCCGAAGCAATGACAGCAAAATACGAGAAATCAGAGTCCTGAACTGCAAATGAAGAATTCTGCTCTCAGAAGACACCCTGTCTCACACCACATCATTGTTTCTCCTGTGGTATCCCAGCCTGTTAACTGCACAAACACCCAATTCTGCTGATGCACCTTGGGTTGTTAACCAGTTATAGAATATGATCAGCATCTTCAATGCAGCTATAAATCTTATCCTATAAAAGCAATTGTGTCAGCAATTTTTTTTTTCTTGTGCTAAGCTAACAAGACTTTTCCCAAGTATAAAGATACACTTGTCGCCCCTTGCCACCTCCAGCATCAAAAGCAATTGGTTTGCCATTTGTCTGAGCATGTCCTCTGCTGCAGCTCTGCTTATCTGCTACAAATACACTGCTGGAGCCACTGCTGCAAAGGGACAGAAAGGGCTTACACATATTTCTTCATGGAACTTTCCACAGAATTCATCATCAATCCTTTTCTGAAGAGGAAACATTAATGTATGTTTCCAGATCATCATCTCCTTCCTATTTCAGTACCTATTTTAAGGATACCAGATGAGATCTTCACAGGAATTTCACATAAATGTAATCAATTTTCATTTAAATATATACTTACTGAAGAAAGTAAACAATTAGCAGGCTATCTGTGAATTACAGCTTATATGACAGCCTTGGAGTTCTTTATTCACAGGAATTTGGATCTGTATGGGATAGGATCAGGTATACTCATAATCTGAAATAGCTTTTCTGTTCAAAACATGTTTGTTTTTTCCAAAGTCAACTGGCAGCCAAATAGAAGGTGAAAATAAAAAGGGAAGAAGGAAGAAAAAAAAAAAAAGACAAAAAAAAGAAGAAAGTTCTTTTGTTTGACAGGGAAACTTGAGGAATAAATTGATAGTAAATTATTTCTAGCAGAAGCAATAAACAACAGCAAGTGCCATTCAGCAGCACAGCACTATCACAGGCTGATACCCACTTTGGCATCCAATGCACACAGCAGGAGTCCTCAGTATGTTTTGTTGCTGTGTCCAGGCAGAGTGTCACCGGCAGGTGACCTGCCAAGACCTGATGCCTCCCATGTGGCCCCCACTAAACTGTCATCACTGAAAGCTGCACTTGCAAAAGTTACCACAGGATTGTGTTCCTGGGACCTCTTGAGCAGAGAATACTGCCTAGGAGAGTCACATGCCACAAATGAGATACCAGAGCCTTCTGCTGCCACACGACTGTCACATTCACCTAAAAAGGCAGCAGGGAAGCCATAGGCGGCTCTTACAGATGAGCTGATCCTGGTTCTACTCTCAGCAGCACATCTCTTCTTTCACATGCATACAGACACATGAACGTAAATGGTGCATATTCAATATACTTGTTCCAGTTCTGTTTCCTTCCTGCTTTGTTCAACAAGCCTTTCTCTAGAAACTTAAGATTTGTAATTTTTAATTTTTTCCCAGATTGTGCTGCAACTGAACACACAGTGGACGAGTCTCTCTGCTATCAACTTTACAAAATGCAGTTCTGTAGTTTTACACCGGCTCAGGATCTGCAGCAGATATTCTGTCAGTACACCACTCGAGATGACATTTTATAAATGATCAAATGTCTTTTGTACAATGCTGGTGTGTTTGGGTTGGAGTAGCCAACTCAGTGAAACTATATAAGCACAACTTGTAGACAAGCATTGCTTGGCATATGCAATTTGCCAGAGAGAAATGTGAATGGCACATTTATACAAATGGAATGAATATTTCAACACCCTGTAAAAGTTTTATGAATCCCTTTACTTCTTTCCTGCCTCACTTTAATCTCATACCTTAATTCTGCACAAGCACTTTTATTTCCCGCAACTGCAGGGTACAGGACAAAGATGAAGACTTGGATGATAACACAAGGCAACTCAGCCTGCAAGTGACTCTGAAATCTTCTTTGTATCATAGAAAATACAACCACAGTCTGACATGAAAGTAGTGCTCATGTAGTACATCACATGGACTAGCACTAAAAAAAAGAAAAATCAGCTACAGAAGTTTCAACCTTCCCTAAGTTCAAGTTCTATTTGTTACACAACTGTTTGGAGTATGCACTTCACTGCAGAGGTTTGGGCATCATTAACAGAAGCAAGCTCTTGAAAACAGATTAGCTGGCTGTTCCAGAATTATGTCACCAAGGACAGTTGATTTTGAATTTCAGCTTTCAGTTTACCTGTTGACTAATGTATCTAATGTATTTGGAAAAGACCTCTTGCCCTAATGACTGCATCCACACCAGGCTGTTGTAGGTCTGTCCACAGTGCCTGTACAGGTGGACAAACAGCATCTAGAAAAAGCTGAATGGATGTGACAGACCTACAGAGAGACCATAAGAATCTTCCTGTGAAAACCAACTGAAGCAGTCCTGAGATCCATGTGCAGTGACAAGGCCCCAGAGAGTCCTGGTCTTTGTTCAGTGGGGACATGTGAATCAAAAAGTTTAATAAACTTCTTCATCATTTAGCTTAAATGAATTTAGGTTGTCTCACAAATAGTTTTTAAGCTTATTCTGTTACAGCCCATTATCTGTGCTCACGAAGAACAGATAAGAATCTAAGCTAAATGGGGAGATGTACCAGTACAGCGATGTCACATGATGGTGACGTGTGCCACACCACGCCGAATTTATTGGTAAAATGCTATTAATCTCCTAAACCCTCCACAACAAAATCTCCCCTGTTTTCAGCAGCATCTCAAGTCACAAAAATGAACAAAAAGTCACCTGAGAAACAAATATTGGATTTGGATTTCCTCATGGGGGGACTTCCATTTTCTGCAATGGAGCAGTCTCAGTCCTTTTGCCTTACACTCACAGTCTGCCAGAGACTTAGTTCATACACCTGCAGCACTACAACATGATTTCTCACCAAAACACCCCAAGACAGCAACATTTGCAGGCTGCCTCAAAGCCCAAAACACTACAGATCATATCTCCAAAGACCATCATGTGTTGAGTGGTCAAAGAAAGCTGACATGTAAAAGCAATTAAATCAGCAGACATGTTCTCTACACTCTGAAGCTATAAAGCCATCATCCTCAAACACAACCAGAACTGCAAAATTCACAGCACTTCATAACTAGGTAACATGCCTTAAACTCAGAAATGAACTGTTTAGGCAAATACAGCCCTATAAAGAACCCAACTAGCTTTGTGATCTCCAGTGGGCAGGAGGTTTTGCAGCAGCTGACTGCCTGGCACTTCCAGAAGCAGCAAATTGCTCTGTGGTGGGCTCAGCCCTGAGGAGGCTTCACCAGCCAAGTGAGATGGGCAGCACATCCCTGGGCAGAAAGGCAAGAACAACTACTGAAAAAAAAAATAAACAATGGCAATGTATTTCATGTTACACTTTAACTCATAATACTTTTACTGCACTCTTTCCACAGCCCCGCCAGCACCAAGTAAAAGCTCTTTGACAAAATGTGGGTTAAGATGTAGGCACTTACTGTAAGAGCAGCCGAAGACCTCAACTCTCAGCCCTATCCGCCCACCAGCATTCCACTTGAGAGGGATGAAGCGCAAGAATCGAGCCTTCACGGAGTGCAGCAGTTTGTGGTGAACCACACTGTCAGCATTGCTGTTCCCTGTGAAAACCTGGAAGGACAAAGAGCCTTGGTGAGACATTAAGCTACAAGAGGTGGATGCAGCACTCTGAACAAAGGCTGTGAACTGTCACCCCTCTTCACGGTTCTTAGTCTCAAATATTAGTTAAAATTATTTAAATTGATTGTCAAGTTTTCTTCTGAGTGCTGCATCTGTTATGATGGGAAACAAGTGAGGCAGAAGCACACAGAGCACCTCAGCAGAGGCGGGGGGGATGTATACACAGAGTTAGAAAAGCAGGTTGTAGATGGGGATGATGCTGAAGATGCTGCACAATTTCTCTCAACCCGAGCTATTCCCATGCACCATAATACTCCATCAACCTCTAAAATAGTCAGAGTCCCACAGGCACAGTGAAGGATGGGGCACGATTTAGCCTTTGGTGCACTCATGGAAGTACTAAACGATAGACACAAGCCACTGAAATTCTTCAGAGTTTGGGAAGAAGAATGGGACTGTGTACTTGCAGATACCCAACAGAAAACTCAAGGCAGGAACGGGAGGAGATAAAAGCCTGAGTAAGTACACAGGAGAATCAGCATTTTGCCTGTGTTTGCACCCGAGAGAACTAAAGCATGCAAACAGTAATAATAATTTAATTCTTTTCCTTACCTATTTAATTAATTGCCTGCACCAGCAAGCCAAAGTTAATGGCCCTAGTCAGAATTGTAACTTAACAAGAGGAAATTCTCTCATGGATGAAGAATGATCGAGGGATTTCAAAGACAAACCTGAAGAAAAACATCAAGACTGTACTCCTGCCTGAAGCATTTTCAATTCATCTTTATACCCTTATCTGTAATATTGGCCCAGGAATATCACAGACTTCCTGCAATCCTCAGAACATTTGAGCAATTCAGCTAGGATTGAAATTTGAAGCTAACATTTTTGTAAAACATAAAAAGCAAAGAGAGAACACACAAAAACATACTCTCACAGGAGAGCCATATTTGTAAAAGAGGTCCTGTGTTTTGTAAGCATAAAATTTCATCACAAAAAGTTGTACCAGTTTAAAATGCTTCTGCAGTTCAAAAATTGGCACCATTCACCTACACAATGTCATTGTGAGCAAAATTGGAATAAGCCCATTAAGATAGACCTACCATTCATTTTGATGGTTGAAGGAAGTTAAAGAGATTAAGGGCTCATCTCCACTTGATTCTTTTCCTCAAATGCAAACACTCCAAATTTTTTCCAAATGTTATTATAGATAGCATAAAACCTCAAATTCGGTGTATTCTTGTTTTACTAAACCCTGCATTCAATTGTTTTATTAGAACTATATTAAATAAACAATATTCTGGAACATTTCTAAGGCACAATCCTTTGAAACCATACCACGTTTATTTAATTTCACCTTAAAAACTGTAACTCTGGGAAATTCTCTTCTAGATACAATAAGCCTTATTTTCCACCCAGTCATGAATGCAAAAGACCACATATATCTCCCTTCCTAAAACATTCTTTGCATTTCATTGCTGTTATTGCCTACCTCTGAAAATGAACAACTTGACTGAAATAATCTCTCACAATCCCAGTTACCTCCTTGAAAAACCACCCTTCAAAACATGATCATGTGCTGGTTTTGGCTGAAGTGTAGTTAATTTTCTTCACAGTAGTCTATATGGGGCTGTGTTCTGGATTTGGGCTGGAAACAGCGTTGATAATAGAGAGATGATTTAGTTATTGCCAAGCAGTGCTTGCACAGAGTTAGGGGCTCTTCTGCTCCTCATCCCACCAGTGAGGAGACAAGGGAAGATGGGAGGGGTCACAGTCAGGACCAAAGGGAGATCCCATCCCACTGTGCTCAGCACACAGGGCTGGAGGAAGGACAGGGGGATGTTCAGAATGATGGAATTTGTATTCCCAAGTCATCATTACATGTGATGGAGCCTGGCTGTTCTGGGGATGCTGAACACCTCTCTAAGTGGAGAATGGAAAAGTGTGTGTGGCTTTTGCTTTACCCATTAAAGTATCTTTAGCTCAACTTTCCCATGAGTTTTCTCATGTTTAATCTTCCAATTCTTTTGCCCATCCCATGGCGGGAGAGTGAGCAGCTGTGTGGGGCTCAGGTAATGGTTGGGGTTAATCCATTACAGATCTGTAAAATTAATTCTATTAGGACCTTATCAGGCTGAAAAGGGGAAAAAAATGGTTATCCCAGTTGTCCTCAAAACTTTGCTTTTCGTACACCTCCTACTTCTGAACTTTTTATGCACAAGATCTTGTTTTCTACAAGTATTTTGTGACAGTTAACTAACCTCTCACAATTTTAGCTATATTATTTTTTCTTAATGGAGATTCTTGCTGATGTTAATTCAAAGTTAACCAAATACGGCAGACATGTTTTGAGGAGTGGAACAAACAGTACTTCTGTATATCCTGATCTTACTCATACTGCCTTCCACATCAGAGCCAATTTCAAATTCCAGCAGAGAGTCTTTCAGAAATTTTTTCTTTATATTTCAAGTGAAAAATCTTGCTCTTCTCAATAATGAAACTGTCAGCAGAGAGTAAAACTCACAGTCATAGCTGTGGCAGTCCTCACATTTTTAGTAAGACATTAATGGATATATAAAACACATAAAGGAGACTGATGTTTTCTGTTTGTTTGCTCCAAAGGCTCATGTTCTTGGAGTCCTGTAATTATGTAAATGTCTCACCTTTAATAAGATAAAAAAGAAAGAAGAAGAATAACAAGGGGGGAACAGAGAATTTCCAGTCCTCCCAGTTGTGAAGAAAAGCTTAAAATGCAGTGAGTAGTGTGAAAGTAAAGGTGAAAACTAGGAGACAAAAGAAAAAAAACACCTTCATACTGTGAAACAAGCTGGTTGTCCAGCATACTTTAGGGTCTGTCTGTGCCATCCAGGAGGTTGTGGTGTTGTCAGGGGAAAGATTCACAGCTGTACCACACCCACTGCAGGCTGATCTTGCTGCCTACCCACTGGCATCACTGCTAGGTATCTTCTTCCATCAGCACCTCAAGCAAGAGCCAGAATTATTCACATCCAGCCTCCACATCAGTTCACTCCAAACCCGATGGGCAGCTATGTAAAAACACCCTTCCCACACTGAAAGAGCCACGCTGGTAAAAGTAAACCATTCAGAGGTCCAACACAGCCCTTACAGCACTTTTTTCCTCAAGCTCCTCTAATATGCAAAGAGCTAATGACCCTTCTGGGGAAAGGAAATCCACAGGCAATGCTGTACCCATTGATCTGTGCCTACGAGATGGTTTTGTGCTGCTGGCACATCCCTGCTTGCTGCTACCAGCAGGGCATCACTATGTGTGTGCCTTCAGGATTGCTTTGATTTTCCCTTCCAACTCCCACTGCTATACAGATCACCTTTTGATGCTTTATGGACCACCTGTGGGCTGTAGACCATTGATTGAATAATACCAATTGCCACAGACGGTCACTTGAAAACTTAAGGTCCACAACTAACACAGAAAAAAAAATCCATCCATAAAAGAAGATGAAACAAGGACGCAGTACCAGATTTCACAGCCCTGGAGGTTCAAATATTGATTAACAGTAAACCTATCGGTGAGAATGGCAGAAGTACTCTTGAGAAATGGCCTCTATTACAACCTGTTGTTGGTAAGGATTAATTCCCAGGAATAAAATGACAAACAAGTGCAGAAAACAAAGCACTTGCATTTCCCATGCAACACAGTTGCTCTGGGAGGGAGCACAGCATTTCAATCTGTGTTTTTTAACAAGCCCTGTAAACAAAACAGACGGATGATTTACATGGGAAATTCCGCCTCTGGCATTCCATGGGGCTTATAAATCAAAGAGCTCCATTAGTGCCAAATTTTGCCACCAGTTTCTTGAAGGCAAAAGCTTTTCCCCAGTGGCAGCAGCTGCAAGGTTAACAGCTGGCCAGGGCTGCCCCTCAGACCAAGCTTGTTTCACAATGCCTGGCTGCACGGCGCTCTGCTGTGACACAGACCACAGTAATATTTTATGAGACTTTTTTGAGCTAGCAAAGGCAGGTCCCCCTGGCAAGAAAAGGTGAGGGAAGAGCAGCTGCAGTGGTTTGGAGCAGGGTCTGAGTGGCTCAGTGCTGCCTCTTGGGCACCAGCTGTCAGCACGTGGGGAAGAATGGCAACGAGACAAGCATATACAGAGCTCCTCCCAACACTCAGCTCACCTGCTTCATGGATTATAGTGAAATAGGACAAAATGGAATTCCGGTTTAAATGAAAAAAAATTCTGAAAAGAAGCCTAAATCTCAAAACTGCTGTTGTTGCCTGGAATTTGCATGGATGAGTCCCTCAGGAAACACAATGGCTCAACTAAATGGGCTATTTTTACAGCTCTCCCATTCAGAGGGATCCCCAAAGCTTTCCAAGGGCAGTTCAGGAAAATGTCACACAACTGCGGTGGAATATGACAGTTGTGTGATAACCCTGAAGACACATATTTGTTTCTTTACCTCATGCATTAAAATTCAGAGCTATGCCAGATCATACCAGTGAGATCTGATGAGCTTCAGATCATCCTTTGCCCAAATTCTTAGACTGGTCTCCACCTCCCAATACACAATGGAAATTGGGTACAACTGTCTGCTCCTGAAAACCTAATTAATTCAAAACATAAGATCAGATGCAGGACTTTATCTCAGCCTCCACCAGCATGAACTCTATGCACACCAAATGGCAACTTATTTACAGACTTGCAGAAGTTGGTTCCCCTAATGGCTCTGTTGAATACATTCTGCTCTCCCACTCTGTTAGGCAGGTAATGGGATGGGTTCAAAATGAGTGTGCAAGCAGCAGCACAATCCTCAGCCGTGTACAGTGAGCAGGCAGAGCTCAGGTTAACTACCTTCTAGGGGAGGTATTTTAAGACATATTGAAAACTCCCATTTCTGCCAAGGTAGAACTGAATTGAGGGGAAAGAAATAATCAGATTATAAATGTGCAGAGGGCATACAACACAGACGTTAGCAATTTACAACATTTCAACCTTCAGTAAAAGAAATACAAGCTCAGAAAGGAGCACTCCACCTTCAAATCTCAGCCGTGACATCACAGTGTGCTGTCTCCAGTGCCCGAAGAAAAAGGACAAGAGGGCACTTGATTCAAGCTATCCAGATCTTAGTGAAGGAGCCAAAGGGAGACAAAAAGCAGCTAAGACTGTCATAAATCCCAAAACTGCAGTACTTAGGAGTAAAACAGTGTCATCCTCTCCTTTAAACTTCCTTAGCCAGATGAGAAAGATCACCATCTAGGAGTTTGTGCCATGATCCAGACCCTACTTCCTGGACAATGACTCCCAAGTATTTGAGTGTACATGCACTTTAAGGAAAGCATGAGTTTTCAATGAAGAAACAACATGAAAATCTAAAAGAGGAAGGAGAAAGCACTGTCTTGCTTTTCTCATTTTTCAGGCTCTGACAAACTCTGACCTTTATCTTCTCCAAAGGCAATGGGATTTCAGTTCTACTGAAGCTTGTGTTGCTGGCATGCAACACAGTGGGGCTATTGGGTGTGGGTACTAAATCCAGGTTTGGAGGAAAACCAGTGACTAAAACCAAGTTCTAGCAGGGGTCCTAGGTCTCTGCTTGTATGTGTGGAGAGAGACCAAAGGCTACCAGGACAAGAACACAATACTGCCATAAATATACCCCATGGAAACCGAGCACCCGCTGATTTTAATGGGATGCTACAGGGTTTCTTTTCACAGAAAAATTATACTGCATCAGTGCTTCCTAACTGCACCTTAGGCCTGGACAGGTTTGTGGCTAAAGGTTTCTGCAACAATGAAAATTAAAAAATACATTTAGTTCCTGCTGCAAAACACAACTGTCAGTTCAGGCAATTGTAGAAACCTGCCCCTTTCACCTCAGCTCAGCCCTAGAACACAGAAAGATATAAAAACTAAAATATTATTTTAAAGCCTGAATGTTTGGGGTTTTTCCCACATTTTCCCAGTTCTGCATCCTGTGAATGCCAGCAGTGAAAAATGCTGCTTTGCTTATGTAACGGAGAAAGTCCTGCCTAACACATCAAGCCAGAACTGTTAATATCTTGTCACAAAGAAACACAGTGAAATTGCTTTGCTGTCATCTCCATTGCCCTGTGCCCGGACTGGGAGATGTTGAAAGCTCCTCCTGGTTTAGAGGGTGAGTTCAGTGCAGCTGCCCAGCTCAGGAGTTCACGGCAGGACCTGGCCCCTGGGAGTTGTTCTCTTTCAGCACCTGGCCTTAAAAAAAATTCTTTTGCTGTTACAGAGGGGCCAGACCCTGGGGAGAAGGAAAGAATGACAAGGAGGACTGCTCAGCTCCTTTAAGAGCTGAAGTTTAGAGCTCTGTTTTCAATACCACACAGCCACATTTGATATGTGGATTGCAAACCTAAGTACTCTGTTTTCCCACCTCTCTTTCTTAAAAGATAAGTTAAATTTTCTTTCAGTATTCTTCCAAAGCATCTGTAAAAACAAAGTAAATTTATTTGGAGGAACTTGCCTACTTAGGAGAGTAAATGAGAGATTTTTCCACCGATTTAAGGAGGTTTCAGCCTGAGCCCAAGAGAAAACAGCTGTCAGCCTGGTCCAGGGACCAAAAACTGGAAGAGGGCAGGTTGTGTTCAGTTAGCACATCAGTCACCTCTCAGCCTCTCTTTCCACTACATATCTCTTTCCTAGAAATGCACCATAGTCTTCATGACAAAAGGTAAACAGTTATTTCTGGGTAACAGCCTGAGCTGATTTGCCTGTTTCCAGAACCTTGATTCAGCTTCCAGCTTGAATATTTGACTCAAGCCAGGCTAAACCCTATCCTACCTTCATAAAGAGAAGCCTCCTTTCTGCTTATGTTTTTTCTTCCCCAACAGGAGCTACATTTTTCTCTGTGAAACACCCATCCTTGACAAGAACCTCAGAAATAATATCCCCTGGCACACTGTCAGACAATAACCTCAGAAACAATATCCCCTGGCACACTGTCAGAGCTGCTATTAGGGAGGAGCAGGGGGGGAAAGAATAGAAGAAACACCTGTCAAAATTATCCTCCCATAACATATTATCTGAAGAAGTGACAGCTTTCCATCTCATCCCTCTACCCCCCTAATGGGAAAAAAAAAAATTGTCTACAAAGAGGTAGTTAAACTTCCCTATACACCAAGGATTAAAATGAGTCCTGATCAAGCAGGAGTCCCACTGGGACTGCATTACACTTGTTACTTATTGAGGGGCTGACTGCTGTGCTCCAGCAATGCAGTGTCCACCTGGGCGTTGAGCTCCTGGCAGTTTCTGTAGAAACAGGGGAGAGGAGATGCAGTAATGTGTCAGGGTCCATACTAATTCATCACTTCCCTAAATGATCTGCTCAAATGAGAGGGTTATTTGCTGCTAATCCACCCCATTACACTGTGTTCATACCTTTCTGTCTGGTTAGTTACTTTCCAAATACGGGAACAAATGCTGTTAACAACATCATTAACAACAGATAGATGACTGCCCAAAGTAAACTGCATTTATATTAAGGATGCTGCTTATAATCCTTCTGCTGACAGGTGGTAGAACAAATCACAGTGTTTCCAATAAAACCCATCATTTTTACATCATCAAAATATTTTGCAAGCAAAAGCATTTAAAAAAAAATTTAAAGAATAGACACTGAGACAATCTATACAAAATTCTTTTCTAAATAGGTCTGTATCAAAATTAAAAAATGTATGTGTAATGATGGTGACATTAGAAACATGAAGTTTCTTGGATCCCTTAAGGACAGTGAAACAGTTCTATTTAGACCAGAGAAAATGAAACAAAATATTGGAGAACTTTTTAACCCTTTGCACCTTTTTCCCTGTTCTGATTCACCCCTAGTAAATTCTATTATCTTGCTTTTTTCAGCAGCACCTTTCTATACTGATATGGACAGTTTGATCTTTAAACAGTTTGAATTAGTGTCAATCTGTTTCTAGAGTCTGCCAAACTGTACCTTGGCAAAGTCTGAGATTCTGTATCTACCTGAGACCTTTCCCAATAGGCAACTTGGGTACAGTGATCTCTTTTGAAGAAAAGCAAATTTACCAAGTGGATAATACACAAGCTACCTCAGGAGGAGAAAATGGTCTCTGTCTTCTTCCATTTTCTCGTACAGATGTAGCCCAAATGCCCAATCAAATGTGTAGTTGGGCAAGTTGCCCTTCTTCTTCTTCCCAGCAATGAACCAAGTGCAATTTCCTTACCACGCTGAGACACCCTTGGCATACATATGTGAAGTTGCATCTCACAGATTTGCATTTCGTTGATGGAGAATGGATCCCTCCCTACCTTTAGATTTCAGAATCAGCTTTGTCTTTGGAGCACCTGGAGGTGAAGCTGTTATCGCTGTTAATATCATCACTGCTACATAAATAAATAATAGAAGCAAGAAGCAAGCAGCAAAATTAAACTTGTAAATTAAAAGTCTAAGTTTAAAGTCGGCAGCTAATTCCTGCTTGTGTTCAGCCTCCTGCACTTTATCTTAAAGGCAATCCTACATAAAGATAGTATTTTAAACTAAATCACAACAAGGATAAATATTTCCCTAGTACCTTGACTAGATTAACCTTAGCCAACAGACTGAAACTGCTCTTCTGCTGCCAACACTAATCATAGATTTCAGCTGTTCTGCATAAATCTCATGGAGACCTTCATGCTTTACATTAAATTAGAGGGATTAACAATGCAGTGAATGTGTTTATGTCTGGCAGTGTTGGGGAACTCTGGGAACCTTCCCTGTGTTTAGCTTCATCAAAGTACATTTAAATAGCTACTGCTGTACACTCAGTATCTCTCTGGTGGTAATTTGCCAGACGGATCCAG
Organism: Cyanoderma ruficeps; assembly: GCA_008694505.1. Lineage (NCBI taxonomy): Eukaryota > Metazoa > Chordata > Aves > Passeriformes > Timaliidae > Cyanoderma > Cyanoderma ruficeps. Next base: position 11,303,757 of record VZDJ01000594.1, on the reverse strand, counting down.
CAAGATGACACCAGAGAGGTGTTAGTTATTCCATGCAACAGTGACCTCAGATGAATACTGTGCTTCATTATGTTACATTATTTCGCTGTTATAAGGTTTGATAGCGTTTGCATTTAGATCAGTAAAGTAATATCCTGTGAAAGAAGAAAAATAGGTAGGCTTGATTTTCTCGAGTGTTCTATAAAGCACTGAAATGCAGGTGCCTACAAACACATTTCTGTTATACCCTCCTCCCCACTGCCCCATTGCAACTTCCATGAGCAAGAACAGACAGGTTATAGTAGTAGGCAACTCCCTTCTCAGGGGAACAGAGGGTTCAATACACTGGACAGTTCCTGCTCTTATGGAAGCCTGCACCCTCCCTGGGGCCTGGGTAAAAGACATCACCAGGAAAATTCCCAGCCTGGTACGGCCCTCAGACTATTATCCATTACTGCTCTTCCATGTGGGTGGCAACGAAGCCACAATCCCACCCCTCAGAGCAGTGAAACCATGTTCATGCACATCGGCCTTAGTCTTGCCTAGTGAGTTACACAGACTTGTCTCTACCACAGGAGGCCTAAATTTAATTGGCATATCTTCCTCCTACAAAACCATTACTGTAATGCTTGTAGCATCCTACATTTGAGCCTTGTCATTGCACTTGCACATTGAGGTCCATCACTGAACCACATTAAATTAATCTTGAGGACACTAAAGCAACTTAAAGAAACCACATCTCTTCCTCCTGCAATAGAATAAGATGAGCTTTTGCAGCATCCTGGCAGGCAAATGTGCAATGCCGTCCAAATGCATATCTGCCCATTAAGGTTCGACCACACATTTCATTACGCCAACCACACCAAACGATCCGCAGTAGTAGGTTTTGAAGATCATGATGTTCTCTAAACTACAGCACAAAAGAAAAAAAAAGTAACTTTCTGTTAGTAATCCAAGGAGGAGGCCTGAAATTCTGACTCTGAAATGTAATTTTTGCTGGCATACAAATAACACCTGTTACTGTTGTTAAGGTAGGACATATGGAGTCGTGATACACTTGGCAGGCCCAGGATCACATCAGACCATCAATAAAAACTGTTCTACTACTTTTATTTTAGAAATTAGAATTAGAATTATGGAAACTTCTCAGCAGGTTTGAAATTTCAGTGCTTGTAAGAAACAGATTTTGAAACGAGCATTACTCCCATGTGGATGAACACATGGGAAGAAATGTGGAAATATTTTCTTTCAATAAGAGCAGTTTCTACGTAATAGATGTTTCCATAAATGTGCAAACTGGGATGCATCACAGTGGAATGTCCCTAGGACCTTCAGTAAGTTTCATTCTTGACCTTTCCCCAAGGAGGATCATCCTAGAGAACCTGTTTCCTGGCACTCTGTAACAGCAAGATATGTGATGCTGCTTTTTGTAAGTTGCCTTTTTTCCTTTCATTTCCATACAGTTTTTCCTTAAATCATAGCTAGGCAAACACTTAAAAACTAGAAATTTTAGAAGCCTCTCCAACAGTATCAATATTTCCCATTTAAGTATGACAAAAGAGGTTGGAGTTGAGGAGCAGGGGAAGTGTGGGAAAGAGGAGGGAGTTGAGGAGAGAGAAAATCAATAGGTCCTTAACAAGCCCTTCTCCTGAGGTGTGAAATCTAGCACACAGGGCTCTTTTATTCTTTTTTAATCTCCTGATCATAGGTGAAAGAAAGATCCATGAATAGGATCCATGAAAGAGCTCGTCTTTAGAACAAGAAATAAGAACACCTAACCTTTTTTGCAAATATTAAGATGAAGGCATTGTGCTTAAGGTGTTTTTCTTTTTATCCTGAAAGCAGTATGAGTAGCTACACTTTGAAAAGTAACAGAGAAGGGAAAAAAGAAGCAAGTGTTTTTAGACAATGCAACCCACAGAGAGGAAAATTAATCTATTACAGCATTTCCTTTCAAACCCTTTGCACACAGTGAGGCCTGAATAATAAGCTGGGCTAAGATGTACGTTCACAGTTCAGTTTTCAAAGATGAGCTTGTTCTCTGGCAAACAGAAGAGAACTGTGCAAATATACAGATTTAACTACTGGTAAAGAAGAACGCTGATATACCCTCAAGTGCTTCTGCATCAATGCCACACTCTCATGCACATTTGAACTCACCAAGTTTCTGCAGAATAGCATTAATGAACACCTGAACCAGTACCCATGTGGAGAACACACAGCTTTGACAGCAGTTCTTTAAAACACCACTAAATCATCAACATATTATGACTAAAGGAAAATTCTACAGGCTCCCGGATTATTTATTATATGGTACCCTTAGAGAGCATCAGCTCAGCATTTTCAAAGAGTCCAATTTCTCCCCATGCTGGCGTTCATGTGACTTACTGAGGAATGAATTGTGCTAAAGTCCATACTTTTGATTACAGGAGAGAAATTGACAAAATGCACTCCTTTTACCCAGTAAAGCATGGCCTCAGGAAATTTAGGCTGAGCCTGTCAATACAGGCCTCTATGGTCATGTCAAAGGCACATGTGCTAACTCTGGAAGGGTAACTAACCTGGGTTATGCCTTGTGTGTTCAAAAGCACATCCCAGCAGATGTATGAGTGGAAGGCAGCCACATCGAGGAGGCAGTAAAGGGTACAAGGTTTGTAAAGATGCAGTGGGAAACACTGGTAGAAAGAAAGGCGCTATGTTTAAAAGGAAAGTTAGAAGCCAAAAGAGACAATGAGCTATTATTGGGCACTCTAGCCCAATTTCAATATGGATTGAAATTCTTCCACATTAGTGTGTTATTATGTCTGGGTTATCAAAAACATGGCCAAGAGATGTTATTTCACTCAGTGGTTGATAAGGCATTAAGAAGAGGTCCAAGACTAGAGAAAACTGAGAGAAGCCTTTGTCATCCCTGAATAGGGAGTGTAATTGTCCTCTCATCTTAAACTCCAAATTTTAGAAAACAGAAATGCATAATTGCTGGAGTTGGCAGGCAAGGTACCCAACACACAGACACAATGTGTTCTTTAAACTTCACCAGCACTCAGGATGAAAACGTTGTGCTGAGGAACTTCTCTGCAACACTCTCTCCACACAAAATTGTAATTCAACACACAAATGCAGAACTATACACGAAGTATTATTTTAAAGCAGAGATTAACGTCCAGAAACAAAACCCATAAAACCTAGGATTTGTTAGTTAGAAATTAAAAGTAACAACAGGGTAAATTATTTCGAGAACCCTATAAGTATTTTAAAGTCATCATATTGGAGATTTAAAATAAATCTAAATCACTTACGCTGAAAACAAATTTCTTTAAAAGGAAAGAAGTAAATACCATCTGGTAAAATCAGAGACTGAGAAGCTATTTGAAGTAGGAAGACCTTCCTCTAAAGAAGAAGTCACAATTAAAGGATAAAAATGGAAATTGGGATCAGCTCTCTAAGTACAGAATAAAGCATAACACAGACTTTAAAATTTTTAAATCATTTGATATAAGGCATAAAAACCAGTAATAAATACCTTTCTGAACATGTGATAAGAAAAAAAAAAACTGACAAAAATGCTACAAGACAGCCTTGAAAAAGACAAGGCCATTGCTGAGATAGTGAATTAATTCTTTTCATGAGAGCAGAGTACAGGATACAGCTTAGGGTATTTCCAGCTCTAGGCTCTTTTTCAGTTATGGGTGAGAAAATTATTTTAAATTGAAGTATTGAATTAGCATATAAAAAACCCAGAGAAAATCCACTAGGCTCAGTTAATATTCTACCACAATTTAGAAATTCAGTATAAAATTGCTCAACTATTAGTTGTGATGACTATCCTATCATGGAAATGTACTTCATTAGCTGAGAAACAGAAGGTGGCAAATGTAGGGCCATGTTTTAAGAGGCTTTAAGACAGACCGTGGTACCCACTTACAAATAAATCCATAAATTAGGAGAAAGTATTTAAAAATCAAAATAAACAAACAAGCAGATCATTATATAATGACTAAAAGACATCTTGTTTTTTAAGAGGAAATACAAACCTTACAAATTTATTATCAGCTATCAAAGGAATCAGTTTATGGATTGATAATGATGCTGCAATTGATACCATACACTTGCACTTCCATCAACTTATGTTGAAAACCACTGAAAGAAAAAAAACCCAATCAAACCAAGCTCATATATGAGAAAATGAACTGTGCAGTTATGGGGTCTAGTCTGATCTATGCTATTTCTGGCTTCCTAAATGCCATATCGAAGAAAACAGAGTACAGAGAACTAGCACAGCACAAAGTTGTTGGCTTGTGAAAACAAAGACTGACTGAAAAGCTGCAGAAGAATCTGATTGATATGGAAAGATCAAGCAGTAAAATGGAAAATAAAGAGGATCAGAAAATGTAAAGCATCACACCACAGAAACAAAATCATCCTCATCACACGCCCCAACTGAAATAGGTTGGAAATCTGCCACTGTCATTCAGGAATCCTGAAGCCTTGTAAACTGCTGGATTCAAACATCAGTTCAGGACTCAAAAATGGCCAAAAACTCAAAGTTATTAAGAATTGCAGGAAAAAGAAGAGAACCAGCCATCCAGAAAGCACTGAAATTACTTTATATATTAACAGTTATGTGACCCCCAACTTGAAAACTTTGACGCTTTTGTCTCTCCATTTGGCAAATATATAGTTGAATTGGAAAAAAAATAAAGAAAACAGCCATAAAGTAGGACAATGATATAAAATATCTTCAGAATGTTGAAAGATTAAACAGACTGGGATTTTTTAGCCTGAAAAGAATTGTCTGAAGTAGAATACAACATGGAGCTATAAAATAATGAATAACAGATATAGCAGGAGATTGGGGAATTATTATTCATGTTTACTAGAACATGAAAGCCAAACATCCAACATAATTTTCAGAAAACTTGTGGACCCAGCAGCTTTTGTTTTACTAGGGATTTCTAGATGTGTTTTCTTGTCAGATTTCTAGGTCTGTCTATATGAATTGTCAAACCTATTGCTAGATTGTACTGATGTCTTCACCAATCCTCTAAAGAAAAAACAAAGCCTCAAAAAACACAAAACTAATAAACCATATAAGCTGTTAGATAAAGGGGTATATTGAGATTCATAATTATTCATTGTCTCAAAGTATATGCTGACAGAAGAGTTGAAAAACATCTATTCCTTCTCCCCCAGTAAAACATATTAAGGAAATTTCTTATTTGAAGCTGGTGACATTTCATAGGAAACTATGAATAAATGAAAAAAAAAAAGACAAAAACCCAACTAATTTTATTTGTGGACTATTTATTCATTGGCTTATTTTCCAATAACTATACTGAACAGGAGAAATCTGAAAAACAATAAAAATGTAATCTAATTTCAAAGTTTCTGTTTGAAAAATGTCACCAAAAAAGATCTTTTTCCTTGAACAAAAAAACCCAGTACTGACATAGGTAGTTTTTCAAAGAGCAAATTTATCCATAAATTGACTAGTCAGAACCAGGGATCATAACTGCAAAGTTGTCTGGAAGTCAAACACAGACCTGGTCTCACCATCCATCAGTTTCCTTCCCCTCTGTCCTAGCAGCCCATCCTCACAATCTCTATCACACTTAGGAAGTACCAGTATCTGAATGGAAATCCACACTTCTGAAAAAGAAGTTACATTCATTACTTTAAAAAGACATTTCTGCCTCAAATTCATCCAGAATTAAAGAACTGAAGATTATTATTTGAACACTTTCAGACAGCTTTTACAAAAAATAAAAAAAAAATCTTTATCTTGGGGCTGGACATACTCTGCAGATGTCCCTGCAGGGGATGAGGGTGAGGGGATTCACCAGAAAGCTGCTGGCAACCTCAGGAAACCAATTTGCCCAGTTGGCCCAGTTTCTAGCAGCATTTCAGACCTTTGTGCTGGCCAATGTGCACAAAGTCAATTGTGAACATCTCAGCTCCCCCATCTCTGGAATACTTTAATTATGCAAGCACCCAGACAGCTCTTCCTGCACTAACCATCCATGCTCTTACAATCCAAAACACTGCCCATCAGAGAGAACAGAAGGGAGGGGGTGTGTGGGGTGGGGAAGATGCACAGAGCCCCATCCATCATCACATTCTGACTAAATAGATGCTACACAAGCTTTCCTCAATGTATCTAATTTGTGCCATTGTTCTGCCGTGGCTTAGGCAAGTTCAGCTGCACCCCAGCAGAGACCATCACGTATTTATCCTCTGAGTCTCCAAAATGTAGAGCTCTGTCTCAGCCACCAGGAAGTCTCCCTCTTGGCAGCTCTTGAGGATTCGCTGACTTTCTCCAAGGTTCTCAATCCAAATGCTATTTCCAGTTCCAAATCCAAACAGATGGAGAGGGACAAACTGGGGCACACTTCAGGTTCCAGGTCTTACAGCCACCCTACCAGCCTCTCCTATCCAGTGGAGAGCAGCTGGCAGAAATCAGGAGGGCCAGGACACACTCCTAACGTTCATGAGAGCTCCCATTATGTGTAAGGAAAACAGAGCTGAACATCTGAAGCATATGAACCCTCCTTGCTTTCATTTTGTACCACAAAGTTAGAGAGAAAAGACATGGTCTATTTCTAAGGTCACCCTAAGCATTAGTTTTCATCACAATTGGGTCAAAAATCACAAACTCTGCCCCTCCTTACCATAACGACCCAAGGCACAATCAGATCACTCCAAATTCAAACTGCTTCAAGCACCTTCATGTGCTGCATAGAGCAAGTTCCAGGCTTGGTGCTCAGGATGATGTGGGAGTTGATCTGTGCCCCACTCTAGACAAAGGAAACAACGGCTCAGGCCCAGGAAAACCTACCTGTGAGCTTTGACAATTGAAGAAAATTAAATTGAAGTGGACTGGAAAGATTTTGGACCCATTGGCTAACAAATGCTACAGACTAACCGAATCTGTGCTGGTGATTCCATTAATTATGTATTATTTACGTATTAATTTCTCTTTCAGTGAGCTTTATTAAGCCATTCCCATCCTGAACTATCATAAAACTGAGAGATTGCTGTTCCCATAGACAAATAGAAAAGGCTTTGCCAGCTGACTTGGAGGTCACTTTAAAGGAGAGACAGTATCATTTGATAGCTTTGCTCTGTCATGATTTGCTACAAAATCATAACCTCAAATCAAGGGTCCACCAGGAACTTCTCAAACCATCTTAATTTATCACTTGCACAATGAACCATTCCTAACTGGATTGAAGGGGGGTTGAGCAATCAATGTTGTTAATTGCCTTCAATCAATTAAAACAGGTTTCTGTTTTTTCAAGCAAGAATGTTTGGTTTTGTTTGCTTTTTTAAACTCAGAAATAAAATGCTTTATTTACATAAAACACCCTAAAAAACCTCAATCTTCTGTTGAATAAATCCTGCATTTGTAAACACAAAAATAATATTTTTGCTCCTATAATGCAACAGCATTGAGAGGGGAAAGAATTGAAGAAAAAAGACAAGGCAATGAGAATGTTTAAAATTGGGACTCAGTCTTTTAACTCATTTGGTTTCTTATGTCTAGATGTGACTTTTTATGACCCTGTCTTCATTTCTCCAACTCTGGCTAGCACACACTCATCCTGCAGATGTGTAAGCAAAGGGTTCTCCAGCAGACCCAAGAAACTGGAAAGGGCTGTAACGTGACCTATGTTTATTTGTTATGCTGATGCTGTAAGTGGCTCTCAAATAGCCACTTGGACTCCTGCAAAAGACTAACTGCAACATAAACAAATCCAGATGGCTTTGTTTTGACATATGTAAAATCTTGAATCTGCCATCAGACTGATGTGAGAAAATCTCTAGCTTTCCACCATCCAATTAAATAAAAACAGCCTATTTTTTACTGCTCAGGCAGATGAGCACACAGCTCACACCAGGGTGATATCCAGGGCATTTTAAACTCTCTCCAAAGATGTGGAAATCCTAAATGCACACATTTTTGTATCCCCGTTCTGGGAATACACATAAGCCCTAGTGTTGAAAGACCCACAGCAATTAGGTTAATTGACATTACATCCTATTGCTCCTTCCTTCTAATCTGGCAGAAAAATCATCTGGCCGCAGAAGGAGTTAATAATACAACATACATAGTGCTTTGTGTCTGTTATAATATATTTCCTCAATGCATCATGGGAAGAACATGCTTAATTGAATTATGTAAGTGGAAAGGTTCTGTGGGGTTTTTTTTATTTTTAGCCTTCCAAGTTTTTTCTGTGTTTTTTTGTGCTTGTTTATTTTAAATATTAAATGCAAGAAATAGACTAAAACAAGAAAAAAATGAAATAGGGAAACAATAATGTGACCATATCTTGTTTCTTAAACGCATTACTAACTGCCCCACTATGAACTCATCAGAACATAACTAATGTCAAGTTGGAAATATGAGCTTTTTTTCCCCCTTTTCTGGGGGAGAGTGGGCATGTGTGGGAAGTGGTGTATAGCTGTCATCAAAGCTCCTCAATTCCTAGCTGTGAAAACCTGCCTAACCTACACTGAGGAGTCAAAAACCTTTGCTGAGGAGTACAAGTCTGCCCTACTGACTACTTGCAGGGCTAGTTTAGGTCACTGAAAATTCTGCCTATCAGACTCCCTCTGATGACTGACTCTAGCATTACCCAGGGCTAGAAAAGCCATTTCAGCAAAAGAAAAGCCTGCAGCAACCACTGCCAAGGCTTTTGATGCATCTACTGCACCCCTGACCTGTCCTTGGTCATGCTAAACCAACATTCTTCACCAGCCCTCCACAGAGGCTCTGCCAGTCCTTGGCTTTCTGCCTCTTTGCTACAGGAGGCTCTTGCAACCATTTTCAGTCCAGATCTTGGATTTGCAAGGCAAGATGTGTTGAGGAGTGAAGGACACTGTTCAGCAACAAACAGTGGTTAACACACTGCTGGGAATGCACAAAGCCAGCTCACCTCTCAAGGTTTCTGCTGATCTGCACAACAGTTCTCACAAACCCACACTACAGCTGCTGAAATATATACCACCTTCTGAGAACACAATTAAGGAATGTCACTAAAATGATTCTCAGCAATACATTCTTTCATCACTGAAATTCTGCTCATTTCACTGGGACATACTTTAATCTACACTTGAATTTTGGTTTCACAGAGTGATAGAATGGTTTGGGTTGGAATGGATTATCCATTATAAGGATTATCTAGTTCCAACTCCATGGCCATAGGCAGGAACACCTTCCACTAAGCCACATTACTCAGGGCCCCATCCAGCCTCATCTGGGCTTGGCATTGCTGCAAACAGAAGAAAATTTATATTTCTGTGATCACAACTCTTGTGTATATATGCAGAATGAAAACTGCTGTCACTTGCATCTAAACCCTTGTGCATTCCACTTCGTGATTGAGAACTGCATTTCTTCAGTCACAATCATTATGTTTCGGGTGGATGTGGTTGTTAAAGTAATATGCAATTTAAGAAATGATACTGTAGAAAAGTAGCTTCCTACTAAAACAATTCACACTGCAGATAACAAAGATGCTCTTGCAGTCTATTTTTAGAAAAGAAGCAATACTGCTGAAACTGCCTTTAGTGGTGAATAGTTGTATTAAAAGGTACTCAGGTAGGTCGAGGTGATGGACAAACATTTTTTAAAATAGGACAGCTTAAATTCTTCCACGTGCAGATATGCAGACATATAGTATGAGTTTTTCCACAATTCTTTTACCTTCCATTGTCCCTTGAACTAGTGTACAAGAAAATGTATCTAATTTATTGCAGTAATATGACACCTTACACTGAATGGCACCTAAAACTCTTTCAGGCTGCAGCTTGGCACCAAAATTTCCAAGATAGCAGTGTGTTCATTCCACCTATCCCACAAACTTCCTGCTTCCTGTTATCTATGATTTTACAATTTCTTGTGCTTCAGTGCTCGTGTATCTTACAGTTCTTCTGTTTTGTCCTTAACAACTTGCCAAGTCTGCATAATACTCAGCAATGAATACGAAAATATGAATTAGATTTACCATTATTAGAGATAGTCAGGAAATCGTATTTCCTCTCAGAAGTGATCTCCACTAACAGCCCAGCCTGTTCTGTGCACATTCTGAGGTACCCACAGAAATTATATTCCTCCTATGCCATCGAACTACTTCTCATTCTGACACTACAATCACTCAGCTCCAGCTCATCCTGGGCCACACAGCAGGAGGGCTAATTCAGCATTCCTGTGTAGTGTACTTCCAAATGAATGCCACAAAGTGACACCTTTAGCTGTTGCAACCCCAGCCAATTTCAAGTCACTGTGATCCCACTAAAGTGAGGAAAAGCACATGAACCCCCAGTGTTGACCGAAATAAAAACCCCTCCCTTTCTCACAAAAGCCTCACATTGTTCTCCTATCAAATAAAACTGTTTTCTCATTTTTCTTAAAGAAAAAGAAATCCATAATGATTTTCAGCGACACTGAGAAAAAGCATTTTATAATAGATTGTTAACTTTGGCATTTGCCTGTGAAGATGCATTATACAACCAGACAGAAGTATTTCAGAATTAGCCATTACAGCTATTTAGCAGATTAAATACAAGGAAGAAGGTTCACCAGTCTGTAGTTTAACACACCTGGGCTGCTCTCAGGGTGGGCACAGTCTCTCTGGTGATATCTGAAGTGCATTTACCAAGCTCACTGTTTATGTGGATATCTTGGCCTTGTCTCAACATGCTACACTGACTGCTTGCCCATCTTTCACACTCCCACGCCAACAGAAATGAAGTGCATAAACCATAAGAAATTTCTAACATTCTCCAGATCCAACTCCCTGGACTGAACAATAACAGGACACCAGGACTCACAAAGCCATTTATTTTTTTGCCACTTAATCCAGACAGTCCCTGGGTCCTGACTTCTCATCTGTCAAACAGGGGTAAATAATACCTTGTCAGTCTTTTTAACCTACTTACAGCTTCTCTTCAGGACAAATCATCTCACTTGATGGATGTTTCTGGCGCATGGCAGCACAAAGCTCTGATCTTAGCTGAGAACTTGCTCTACACTTCTGTAAAAATCCTATAAAGTAATAGCCATGGAGAAACATATCTTTCTCTCTTGCTAGAGAACCATTATCCAGAGTACACCAAGCTATTACCACTAACTGCAGGTGTCAAGATATTTGACATCACTTAAAAGAACTAAAAACTGAAAAGAAGTTCCATAATTCAATTTACAAATGGTTCTCAAGGTATACAGAAACTGCAACGGCTAAACAGTGGATGACAAAAGTGGATAGAGGAGTCGTGGAGTTACTAAACTTTTAGAATATAAGCAGCTTGTGAAAGGAAATTAATGGATTTTGATAAAGAAAAGAGGATGGAAGGACAGAAGGAAGGCCTCTAAGAACCCTCTTGGATGTTGCACATTATTTCTATGGAGGCCATTTTAGGGGGAGCCTCTCACCAATAAATTAATTGAATACACAGTGATAGATCCCAAGGTCCTGTCACATTAACAGTTAGAAAAACCAAACAAAGAGTCCAGCATTCACCTAAAAGGTACAGAATTTTTATTTTAAAAGAGTGACTTCAACAATTTCCCCATAGGCTTAAATAAAATAAATACACTGGTTTCAAAGGACATATGCTTGTTTAAACCTGGAGTAACTTTTACTTCTTTGACAAGATAAATATGCTGCCTCCCTGGCTAGAAGTTGAAATTACTGACACAGGCTGAAGTGCCACATTTCAGGGGAACTAAGTGGAATTATTCTGTTATTGTTCTTCCTTATAGCTGCTCTGTGTGCTTTTGATTGAAGGCAGAATTAATGACAATTTGCATGTTTGAAGCTCTCCCTTCCCCAGCAAACAGAATTTATGTTTGTAAGGAGGCGTCCTAGGGAGGGAAAGAGAACCTCCAGGATTACATTCCCCTTGGGATCTGTCCTCTTAGACCTTGCCCATTATTCAAATGGTTTATCCAACCCAAAATACTGCAAAGCTCATAGAGCTGACAAAGAGAAACAATATCAGTTTTACTGTGGCTGTTCATATTTCAAAATTATCACCTGGCTTCGGTGGTCTTTCTGAAAAAACCTGGATCTAATTTTTCAGGGCCTTTCACCAGTGATCAAACAAGGAAAAAACGAGGTACTCCTGCCTGTTGCAGACATTTAATAGCAGCAAATATGGAGCTCTCACGCTAGTTCTGAGCCATGCAAGACTCAATAAAATTACACAATCAAGTTTGCTTATTCCACTCCTACTTGGTTTCTTTAAGATACCAGCATGCTCACACACCAACACATACACACCCATTCATCCACCAATCTTTGTCAAAAATATTAAGGTTGCCAAGGAGGTATTAAAAGGCTGGGAAGCATCAGCATTTACTTCTGTAGGTTGTACCATGAACTCCTCCTTTGTTATATGGTCATTTATTACTTCCGCTGGGCCCTGGCTTCAGCCAGCAGTGGAGGATGTTTCTGGCAATCTCCAGTGATGGATGCAGTTCCTCAAAAAAGCAGGTGTTCCCACTAATATCCTTATCCTTGCATAACTGGGGGNGGGTGTCCCAGTAAATAAGAGCAGAGAAAGCCAGAAAAAAGTAAGAGTTTTCTTCATCAGGCCTGTGAGAATACACTTTATCCCCATCTGCACTTCAGAGAGGGAACTACCAATTATGAGATACCAGTTTTATGGAGACAAACTAGAAAGACAATTATGACAGTTGTTCTAAAATACTGTTTACATTTCATCAAAAAATGCTGATTCATAGAAGAGTTCCTAGTCTATGACAGCAAGGCAGAATAACTGATTTCAAGATTTCCAATCTCAATTTGGAAATTTTAGGCTAAAATCCTTGTTGACCCACATTCCACATTTGAAATGTGGGCATTTAAATAGAAATCTGCAAACTTGTTTTGAATTGTGCCTTAAGGGATAAAGCTCTGGGTCACTTCATTTAATGCTGGTACCTCACTCCACTTGCCGTAAACACTAATCCCCTTATCAAGAGATTGGTCTGGAAGTGAGAGAGTGGCCTCAGTGACAGGTCACTTCTGCCTCTCAGGCAACCACTTACACTACTTTGCCTTAAATTATTTGGAGAGGCCACCCTGTGGACAGGGTATGAGGAAAACCACACAGATGGACATGCCAAGAAGAAGAAGCAAGCACGACTCTGCTCGTCAGCAAAAGGCTCAGGTCCCAGGAACTGCCAGGAGCACACCTGACCACCACCCAGTGACTTTTAAATGCAGAGCAAGTATCCATTCCTGGGAATAGAGGAGGTATTTTATTCCAAAAGCTACCTCTCACTATCACCAGGGTTGTTCTTTCTGATTCACAGCAACAATTTTAAATGAGGCTTCCTACCAATGCACAGAGGGCAGTTCAGTGCCTTAATGACACAGCAAGGGAGGCAACAGCTCTCTCTGGCACCAGGCATGGTCTTGCTCTCACTTCTTTTCGTCTTTTAACAGGTCAAATTCTTGTTTTCAGCCTATGCTGAAAGGGAAGATAAAAAACTATTTAAAATGCTGAGATCTGATTTTTTTAACCCAGTAGTATATGCAGCTTAGGTAAATTGAATTTTTTCTTCAAATGCACATAAACTCATGAAATAGTTTTATTTGCTTTAAGATTCCAAATTAACTTAGGGTTTTTCCTTGTGACACAATTAACTTCCTAAAAAAATCATGATAACCCATCATGTCTTTTGGATGGTAGGAAAATAACAAATATTTATAAAATAAATTATCTTATGAAGTACACTTCACAAGAATTTCCCATAATGAAATTAATAATTATGGGTCTGGAGCTGGGTTTGAAGAGCATACAGTGAGTAAAACTTAAGATGACATATTGAGGAGAAAACAAAATATTGAATAGTTGCTCATTAATTAAAGACTATCCGGTTTCTCTGCTGAAAGGAACGGATGATGCTGTGAAAAAAATAGTTTGTGATCAGGTAATTAAAGCCCTTCCCACTGCACACACATTAGGGGGTCTAATTAAGTTTGCAATGACATTTTCTATCCTTTAGGTTTCTAACTTCATAGCTTAATAATGTTCTTCTAACATTTCTTTTTCATTAGCAATAGCTCTCTGCAATACCCCAACAAAACAGTTATGCATTAAGATGTTACATGTAAATGCATCTGCTTTTGATCTTTCTTAAAAGATTTTCTTAGTCTTTATACCACAGACATAAAATGAAATATGTAGATATGTAGCACTTTCTTTCGTACCAGGAAATTCCATACCTCATTTTTTTCCCCACAGATACTTTGAGCCCATAGAATATGCTGTGGGATCTCCATATTCATTCCACTCCAGCTTTGGAGTTAACAGCTAAAGAGCTCTCAGTTGCACAAGAAACAAAGTTGATGACATCTGTACCACAGATCTCTAGACAGGTGGGGTTACCATAGAAAGCTGCCTTTTACAAAATTCTCTATCATCTACAGAGTTCTCTGCTTTTCCCTGTGAGTTTGGGCAAGCTGGGAAAGAATAAGGAAATCTTCAACTCTGTTTTGCTTCTTTCCTCACTCTTCTACAAAGCAATTTTCTCTTTTCGATTTAAAGCAAACATTGTAGTGTTAAGTGCAAAGTATGCAGATGCAGGGATCTTCCAGTGTGTGAAATAGCACTGGCCTACCTTTGCTTCTTTATCCCTAAAGAGAAGGAAGCTTTTCATACTAAACTTGAAAAGCATTCAGTCAGAACCAGTTGTACCCTAAGAAACCATCAGCTGGACCATTCTGGGCAGAACTGATGAGGAAGAAGTTCCACCAGAAAATGAGGAAGAATTTCTCTATTGTGCAGTGACCAGGCACTGGAACAGGCTGCCTAGACAGGGTGTGGAGTTTCCCTCACTGGATATACTCAGGAGCTTCCTGGACACAATCCATGGCCCTTCCTGAGCAGGGAGGTTGGACCAAATGAGCACTGTGGTCCCTTCCAGCCTGACCCATCCCGTGAAACATGACACAGACCTCAAAACAGAGGTAGCAGTGTTGTGCTGATGAACACCACCTTTCAGCAACGTACTTATGATCTTTCCCTCTTTTCATGAGCTCTGCTTTTCTCCAGCAGCCAACAGGCCCAGACCAGGTATCTTTCCCTCTGCAGCATCTGGGGGTGATGAGGATGCCTGGGGCTGAACCGCCCAGCCCCACACTCAGTGCTACTTGAGAAATGCAGAGTATGATAACAAATATCCACACCCCATTGCCTCCATCCCTCCCCTAGGATTAATAGAACCAACCACACAGTATAAAGTACAGGTTACTTATACATTAAAGTGAGCAATGCTTATAAATAACCTCTTCTCTGCAGTGGACAGTTACAGCCAGCACATCATCTTATCACTAAGATTTTTCTCCATCTAATTCTATTTGCTGTTCCTCAGTGAATATCAACAATAACTCATTTAGCTTTAATGACATTAAAAGTAGAGACTGTCCTTGAGATAGCATCTAATTTTTCTTTATGAAAGCCAACATAAATTCTATGTACGAGGTCTCTGACAGCCTGGTAATAGAGGTGTTGTTAAAGTGAGTTAAAAATACAAACCAAGATAAAAAAAAAAAGTATCTTTCAGAGGAATCATTAGAGAAATTGATGAGGTCTGTTTGCTTTCCTTGCAGTCTCTGAGGACATATTATGTATATAAAGCATAGAGCTAACACTAAGTCTACCATACAAAGATACTAGTTGAACAGATCTTGACCTTTCCTTCCATCTATGCAATAAAGATAAAGGTTATTACAGGAGTTCTGCAAGAGCCCCTTATTATAATTATCACACACTTAATATGAGAGTTAGTAAAATTTTAGCCATTTTTTCCCTTCTAGGCATCCCCATTCCAGGGGGAAAAAAGCAAATAAATGCAGCCCCATAAATCCTAGATAAAAATTTAAATACTTAACCAGAGTAATGTTGCCCAGGCAAATAGTTCTACTATTTCCTAACTTCCTAACTTGCTGCTTGCCTTTGTAGCCTTGCTACTTGTATTTGTATATTTGTGTAGATGTATGTATGTAGTTGTGTAGATGAATGCAATTATTAATAGATTTGTGAGTTTGATATGTACAGCTGACCGTTCCCTACTGTGAATAACAAAATTAACAGTACAGTCTGGGGATTTGGGATGTGGGATTTGGCCCCTCTAATTTCCTCCCATCCATGACCTTGCAACATCTTAGTAGTCTTCCTGAGTTGCCGGCTCCTTTTTCCAAATGGCATAAACTTTCCTTTTTAACCAGAGTTACAGATAAAGAGAGAACAGCAGCTGAAAACAGAGAAGGTGTATCATAATAATCAAACCACAGAACTGCTTAATGCAGTGTGGTGACAACATCAGAGATATTCTTACTGCCACTTCCATCAAGGAAATGCCAGTCTTCACCCACTCTGAAGAAGACATCCCAGTCCTGGTCAAGGACATCTCTCCAGGTTGATTAAATATGGATGGAAATTTTATGTTTATATCCCAAGCAATGCAAACCTTCAATTGCTTCATAATGGTAAAAAAAAAAAAAAGTATCTGCTGAGTGGAGAGTTTTGTGGGAGACAGAAAACACCAAAGTCACACATTTCTCTGGAGTAGTTAGTACCAGAAGGGAAAGCATAAAGGAGACACATACCAAGCTGTGCTTAGAATGATATCAAATGATATCACTGATTTTGCTCAGCACTTTTATGTGTTTGAATTACACATGTAGATCAGGAATATGAGGTCAGCATTACAGTTTGTCCTGTGTAGCATTAACTTAAAGTAGCAAGAGGAAGAAAACTCGGTGTTCACGGGAGAATTTTCTTGCAACGCCTTCTTGTTCTGCCATCTCTAACTCCTCTCCTCAGGGAAAAGAAAATACATTTGTGGAATTCTTTTCTAATATATTTTGTCAAGGACATTAACTACATTCTTATTTTTACTGTCTGCGGGAGAAACAAAATCATTCTATTTACATAAAATGCTGATGTGAGACAAGAGCCGGTTCCTGGAGCAAATCAAAATCTTGTAGCATGCCAGAGGTATATTTCACCATCGTAAATGTTATGCATGACTTTATAGTTTGCCACACACACATCAGCCTGCAATAAGGAAAGGGCAACTTTGAAGTTACCAGTCATGACTGCTAATAGACTCTTCTTACAGAAATCCCCACTGCAGTCTGAAAATGCAAATACAAATGCTCTGCCTGGACTGCAGAACAAATGAGCCTCAGAGGCAGCCCCACTGCCCTGGCCCTCCATTTGTGCCCACTCCTTTCTGAAGTGTCTGCATCCCTCCAGGCCAATGCATCCAGATTTCCAGTGGCAACAAGCACGCTGTGAAAGGTGTCAGGGAGGAAGATGGTGTGGCTCATGCTGATATTTGGGCTGGGAAAGGTCAGCGTGCACGGGTAAATGCGCTTTAGCGTCTCCCCAAAGTCCTGCATTTAGGCTGGCAGAAAAACCCTGGGAAATCTCTTAGTCCACATCTCTCTTAAAAAATAATCAAATCCATCAGTTTCTTTCATCATGAAGGCCTAACCTCTTTTTAAGAACAGTTTCTCCCCATTCCCTTAACAAAAAGCCAAGAGAAAAGAGAATTCGGCTTTGTGCATCCATCCAGCCAAACTGTGATTAGACATGGAGTAGCACCCAAGAGTAAATCATTCCACCAATGAACATTGAATTGTTTTTCTGTATTTGAATTCAGCTTTCTGTAAGTCTCCACATAAGTATTTTTTCTGTTTGTGCTCCATTTTCTTCAAGTTTGTTTCCTGTTCCTTTGTTACTGAGTAGTGACAGTAACAGTGTACCGAGCTTTACAGTACTGACTCTTACACATCAGTTTAAAAAAAAAAGAATTTGTGTTACTGCAAATAATTGGAGGCAAAGTCAGTATTCCTGAAAATGCAACACAATACTTTTGAAAAAAATAATGATACACTGTAAAGTGCACATCAAAGATAGAGTAGCTAATTATCTCGAATAAAGATTTGGTGCACCATCAAGTTATCACTGCAAAACATGACTTTCATAAATGTTATCTGGAGAAAGCTGGTAGGAAAGACCTTAAAAACAAGTTTCTAATGCAGAGTGAAAAAAACTGTACTTTCTGACTGTTGTTCTGGCTTGCTGGCTCTTGTTCTGCCAAGAGACAGCAATTTTCTCTGAGTCTGCAAACACTAGCATTTTAATAGCCCAGATGAGTAGTAACCTTTGACAGGTTTGGGCAGATAAGGTGGAATTAATGTCAAGTTCTTTCTGAAGGGATTTATTTACCCTCTGTTTTGTCATGGATATTAAAAGGTCAGATCCAGCCCTGATTGTGAGTATCATTACCTATCTCTTAATGCTTCCAGGCCACTTGGATCATCAAAACTAAGAAAAAAAAATACAGCTAATGTGATTATTAATTTTGAGGGTATCTGATAGCCTCAGGAAGAGGAAACTTCCCTCTTGGACACCTGGCAAGAATAAATTACAAATCTAGAATTACATGAATCCAGGCTAAAACTCAAGCAAACTTCATGAAGTCATGCTGCAGTGATCACTTACACAGAAGAATATTAATTTGAAACTTGGTGATTAGCCAACAGTGATGCAGGAAAGTTGAAGGTCATGATTTTGGCCAAAAAGAATAGAAATAAGACAGATTTTTGTACTACTGGTAAATCTTGCCATGTTCATTTTCTAAAGTGAGTAATAAAGAATTATTTTTAATTCTGGATTCATAATTTATTAATAGCACTTCAGGACTACATGTTGAAAATTGATAAAGCATATTCATCAATACAGTAATGAATTTAAGTGGCAGCTCATAATTTCAGATCCTTTCAACTGGGTAGCCCTAATATTTTGTCAGCCCAACAAATCTTTTTCTCCTCCCCTTAATTTTCAATTAAAAAAAAAAAGACAAAAGCCTTATCTACAGTGTTTGCAGCCTAAAAACATAAATCTCATTAAACAACTATATTATCTATAAAAAAAGTTAAATGAAGCTTTATTTTCTCAGTTCCAAGAATTAAATATAGCAAAACTTAATACCAAGATACAACAAACTTTTAAAGATATTGTCAGTATCCACGCACACCATAGGATCCTTTGGGGCCAAATATAAGAATACTGCTGTCCAGGGTACAGCTCCCTCCTTCCTGCAACTCCTGCCTCTCTGGCCAGGATGTGAAGGAATTACCTTCCTTGTCCAGCTGCCCAGGAACCACCCTGGCACACACTCTTACCACCCGAGCTGGGACCGTGGTGCATTCACAGCTGCGCACCCAACGCTCACAGTCACACCAGGTTTCCCCAACAGCTCTTGAAATAATTTGATCCTGATGCAATTACTAAATTTAAAAACAACAGCTTGAGCTGGTGTGTCCAAGGACAGACTCTGAATAAAGGAACCTCTGGGCTTTTATGTCCTCACACTCTAAGGCAGGAAAGTCTGGGGGTCGTTGGCTCCTGCCCCCAAAGCTCCACTTGCAGCTCCCACTGCAGCTGTCCACTGAGATCCCTGCCCTGGATGTGCTGCTCAGCAAGAACACTTGTCAGTACCTTGCTAAACGGAATCCAGGGGATGCCTCGCTCTAGTACAAATGGTTTCCATGACGACAACAGCTTAAAAAGCAGACAGCACTGGTGACAAAGTCACCAGGTGTCTCAACTCTCTGGAGTAACTAAACCTCAAGCTGAAGAAAGGAAATTCCGACTAACCTCCAGCACATTAGAACATGAAAAGCATTATTCAGTGTGTATTTCCAAGCAGGCCTTTAAAGTCTTGCCCACTGGGGAGCAGGTCCAGAACCGTCTCCAACATTACCAGAAAACTGCAGCACACAAGGACTAATGAACCCTGGCAATGACCCTTGGGATCACAGAATGACGTCCAAGTTCACATATAACAGACACAAATAAAAGCCCTACTTACAGCCTTAGTTTTGAGAACATTAGTGGATCAGAATTTTCAGTTGTATCCTAAAGTCAAAGGAAAATTAAAAAAAAAAAACTTCTCTCTAGCTATGTGATTATGTTCTTTAGCAAAATTAGTATACAATGACTTCTAGAGAATTAAGCTTGATGAAACCAAGATATTTTTTCCTCTTGTTTTTTTTTTCCTGAAATCCTGAGTTTCTGGTGTTTCTTATAGGAACAGTACCAAGGTATTCCCTTTGCTACATATCAGAGTAAGTAGTGAACTATATTTTTTGTGTGCACAACATTAATGTTTAGTAGCTAAGTGGCAACAAAACCTGTACTATAAAAGTTAATAAAAACACTAAAACAAATAGTATGTAAGGAAATTACATCCAGAAAAGCTGGTAGAATGACTAAATAATATAAGCAGCAAAACTACACTGAAGAAAAAAAAATTAGAAAATAAAGGTAAAAAAAAGGGGGAGGGATTCTATAGAAGGAGCTCTACCAGTCTCTGTAATCAGGGAAGATGACTCACTGATCTAAATAAACACTGAAATCTGCTGATCTCCGTGTAAAGCAAACACCTTCATTGGCATAACCTTCACTGCGCCCCACAACGGCACCTATCTTAACACTTGCAAATTTTCTAGCTTTGTCATACACAGTCTAGCTTTTTACTGAATGAGCAACCACAGAAGTACAGTACCTTGCCTCAAAGTATTCTGCTCATCCCTCTCGAAAAAAAAAATCAATATTTTATAAATATGGTTTTAATACATTTGTTATTACCCTCCTGTTCTACCTGCTATTTCACCCATATGCAAGTTGAGGGAATTTTTTGCTAGCTCAGGTGTTTTGCCCAGTGTCACTGACCATCTCACACCTCAGCATGCCACAGTGGCCCAAGAAATTTGTGTCTGCAGCAGATTTTAAAGAAAAGGTCATGTCTACAATACTGAATGAGCCCTCAAATGCACACCGATTAAGCAGCCTTTGCTCCCCTCTTGCCCCTGACTGTCAGCCCTGCTAATCAGTAAATTCAAGCCACTAAAGCTCCCATGCCTAACATGTTCTTCTCTTCCTTTTTCTGGGAAGGGCAAGGCTAGGAGTGACAGCTCACATGTGAGATAAGAACCTACAAGCCAACAAAATAAATGCCTTTTATTCCCTTATAGTTACTTCTAAAATGCTCGGATTTAACACCTATAAAGGAGGTACCTCTGAAGCCCCACGGAGGAAAAGAACAAGTGATAGCTCAAATTTGATTGAGTGAGAAGTCAAACTGCACAAATTTACTCCAAAGTTGTGCAGTGAGCCCTGGAATCCAAGATGTTGAAGGACACAGCTGCTGCAGCTCCCTCAGTGCAGAGACTGACAGAGACAACCGTTTATGCCGCTTGGCGAAACGTAGACGCATTTGCTCAGACAACAAGTGACTGAGTGGGTTTAACAAGCAGGATAATAGCTCAGGGTGTCATTTTGATCTGAATACCTAATTAAAGGGGATCAAGAAAAGGCTCAAGTTTAGAAGTGGCCTTGAATATCTGCAGCCTAATTAGGATTGATTTTGCCAATCACTTCTCAGAACATGAGTCTTCTGCTTGCACTTGGTTCCAGTAAAACATGTCAGCTGCCTAGAAATCAGCATAGCTTCCACAGACACTACCCACCTAGAAAATGGTGTGGTTTCAAACCTAGCCTATGATGCCTAGATACAAATCCTATGGGCTGCTATCTTTTAGCTTTAGATTACTCACGACAAGTGCAATCAATAAGGCTTGTTAGCCTGAGGCTCAGAAGGGCTGCAGCTGTTTTTTCATCTTAGCCTGTACGTGTAATATGATAGGGCAGTGAGGGGGCACAGATGAAGTGGCTTGTTATTTATGACAATATCAATCAATGCACTCTATTGCTAAATGAATTAAGTAGCATTGCAATACCTGGCTTTTCTGCTGCAACTTTGGTTTTTAAAAATTGCACAGAAGAGTGATATTGATCTGCCTAAGTCTACTGCCATTTTATTTCAGTTCTTTTGCAGTGGAACAGAGTTCCTTCTACCACTGCCCAAAAATTTATGTAACCATAAAACTAGATTCATCTAAAGACCCACAAAAGGATTTGAGCAGATTTAAGCCTTTGAAATTTAAAGCTGGGATCCTAAACCTCTCAGGAAAAGAAACATCTGGTTGACCCAGGAGACTGGACTCTGACCATTCAACACAAAGTTTCCCCAATTTCCTGGAGCCCTGTTTCTTTGCTGCTGCTTCTGCTAATGTTGTACCTCCTGAAGGACCTACTAAACCAGCCGTGGTCTCTGATGCGAGCAGTGCCCTTGATGTCATTACAAATGGAAATGGCTGGAAAAGAATGCAAGATAACAAGAAACAGACACCTTGGGAATGAAACACCTGTGCTCATTTGGAAGTGAAGGACTTGGGTTCAGCTCTGCATCCCATCTGAAGGAAGGCTCACCATGGAGCCATCATTTCTCTCATTGTTTGCCACTAAGAGAAGAGTCATTTCATTCTGGCTCACTGGGCCAGAAGATCAGAAAACCACAGGGAACCTTAATGTGTCTCTGGGCCACAACCACTCACCTTATCATGGGAATACCTTAGGAAATGAAGCATTTGGTGTTGATCAGCTGTGTTTTCACCCCCAAGGGAGGTCCAAGGCATACCAAGACCTAGATGAATGACCCAATGTAGCAAGAACTATATGGCTGCACAGAGATGAAGAAATGGTGATTTGAGCAGCATAAATGCTGCAATTTCACTTCTAACCAGCTATTAAGAACATGGAAAAAAATCAGTCTATTTGCCAAATGTGAATTACAGTGAACCCATTTATATACCCATGTGCTTGAAAGCTAGCAGGTATAATTAGGCCAGGAAGGTAGTGATTAGCATGTGATAAAGAATGACGTCTAATTGCGTGATTTAAGACAAATTGATAACAGACATGCCACAGCTCACTGTCTATGGCTGCCAGACATGTAGGACTGCCTGCACTGCTCCTTCATCTGTGACATTTTGTTTATCACTCTGCCTGCTGCTGCCCAGACAAACAAACCCTCTGGGACCATTTGATGCTGTATTAGGTTTCATGCCTGAATGCATAAGGGTCCCTAGAAGGCAGCAAGAGGATTCTAGTTACTTTGTAATCTTACAGACAAACAGCATCAAAATTGATGTTCAGCTTAACGTGAAATTCTGTTGTAATATCCAGGAATTTGGCTGTCTACCTGGACATCCTTCAGTCACTCTTTAGCATGCCTCTTTCTTTTCACCTCAAAGTCAATGGCATTTTTAGTTTTGGTAGGGTCTTTTTCTTGTGGAGGGTAGAGGGCTTGGGACATAATATCTTCTGGCTACAGAGCTGTCAAAAACACAGTCAAGAATAAAATGGCTTCATAAGAAACAAGGGCTTTGGAGGCCACGAAATCAGATTATTTCCTTGAATGACAATACTAGGACGGAGACAACCAGGGAAAGGCTTTGGTGGTATGAAAGCAAACGCAAAGCCTGAATCCCCCAAATTCAATCTAATTTGACCACTGAACATCCAGAGGATAAAATGCAGATAAAATGCAGACAAGGTGTGTTTTGACATGTGAATCAGTTAAGTTTTGATACCCACTGAAAACATCTTCAAAGAGGAGACACAGATGGCTTCTGTGTGAGGGTATTATTGTTGTAGGGTTTTTTATTTGTTGCTTTTTTTTATACCGGGAAGAATAAACAAGTACTGCAATCAATAATGAGGACTCTGTAACTGCAGATCAGACTTTGATTTGGTGCATGCAGCTAAAGGAAATCTGCTTCTTTCCACTTCCCTTTTACAACCAACTGTATGAAGTGAAAGTCTGGACTAATTCCAAGGGACTAAACCAATTATGATAAATAGCTAAATTTGTGAATATGTAGAATCAACTGATCATTGCATAATTAATTATACTCCCAAGGCTATGGTAAAAACGTGGCAGCAGAATCATCGTTATTTTTGTCACAGTAATTATAAATCATCATCATTGCATTCTTGCAGAATGGCTGGATGAATGCCACCTGAAACTCTGCCTTCCCTGTGTCTCAGATTTGCTTCTCCACTGTCCTATGAATTTAATTTATTTTTACACATATACACACAACTGCTCTGCATGTTTGCCAATAACTCTTCAAACCTGCCTTAAATATCTCTGAGTCTTTAATCTCATAAGAATATTCCTTGCAGATCACCATTTCTGTTAACCTTCGCAGTGATGTATGCATAACCACATGCACATATTTCTCAGGCTGGAATAGCACCCATATTTTACAGGGCTATAACCAAATAATGTCCATGGACATAAACCGGTGTCCATAAACATCGATACCATTATAAGCCTTCAAATACTAAGGCTAAGCACTAAAAGCTGACCTCCAGCTTGGCAGAGGGAAAAGGAGAAGCAAAGTTAGGTGAAGGATAGTGTGAAATCAAGGCCTTATTTCATGGCAATGTGCTGCTGCTGCAGTTTGTTTTAAAAATCAGACTGCAGATATGCATTTGCTTCTAATGACTGTGGCCATCCCCAAAATGTAGGCAAGAAGAAAGCCCCTCAAGATGAACAAATTGGCAGAGAAACAGTTTTCAGGGAAGAAAAAAAAAAAAAGGGAGAAAAACCAAGCTTCAGAGCAAATAAGACACCTAAGCAGGTAACTTTCAAGTTCAGCAAATATGTAATTGCAAAGCCCCTACTCTACAATATCTTATGTTGAGCACCTAATTACAGTTGTGGGATGAAATCCTGGCACCACTGGAAGTTTTATTACAGAGCTGTGTGGAATCAACATTTCAGATTTCCTCATTTCTAAATTGCTATGCTTCATGGCTCATTCTGTAAATGTAAATGCATGAGTTAAGTGCCCATATGTTTGCCAGATCACGGGCTAAAACCTTCATTCAGATGAGTAGTTACTTGTACCTGAATAACCTCACAGGTTTTAGAAAGCACTCTTCAAAGTCAGTTACTATTTGCTTTAAGTAGAGGTAACAGGGAGTGTCCCACTAAAAAGGAGTTATTAAGAACTTCTAGAATTTCTATAATTGTCTTTAGATCCTTTTCTCCTTGATAATTTCCACTGAGAAATAAACATGCCTCTGAATTTAATAAATAAAGGCTATCTAGGTTAATCTCTATCCTCTTCACTATAATATATACTCTAGCTGGAGAAGCAACCAAAACAAAAGCAGTTGATTGTGGCCCAGTCTAGTGGGACAGAAGAGTAGTTAAGAGAAAAACTAAAATGAGAGAAGAAAAAAAAAGAAAAAATACAGGAAACAGCATTAATGGAGAAGGCATGAAGACACCTTTTTCATTCCTGCAGTACTCAAAACTCCCCTTCTCCTGTGAGGAAACTCAGCCAACACATCCAGAAGCTACTGGACATGACCTGCAGTGGCCATCAGATTTCAAAGAGTCAGTTTCTTACAGGGTGACTATCTTTCCCTTTTTTTGTGTGTACTTTCATGAGTCCCACAGGTTCTGCAAATGGTAGGATAGCAGAGCACATCACAATGTTTTCTCCTTGCTATAGTACCTAAACTTGAGATTTGTTGCCAACAAGGAGTTGCTACCTGTAAACGTGTCAATCATGAGCTACGTGACTACGATACAAATCACAACTACTGCAAATTTTTGAAATCTTTCCATAAGGATAGCCCTGGCTTTGGCTGGCTGAACTTTGTTATGGTTTGTTGGGTGTAATTTGTTAATACTAAGTGCTCTCTACAAAAGTCAGCTGCACACTTCAGCTGTCTGCACTGACGTAAAAAGAAACTTGGGTTCTAACTCTGGGCTGTAACTCTGCTTACAAAACTGTTCTCAACATTAAAACCAAAAGTTTTGATCTCCCTTTCAGAGGAAACAAAACCAAGAAAGGGCTGCACATTTCAGTGCACTAATCACAAACCTTCTTCAGCATAAATCATTCATGGGTTTGGTAAGATGCTTGTGAATTTGTAACAAGAAATAAGGGTAAGTTAGAAACTGTAAAGATATTGGAGTTCTTATGAAGGATCACATATTGGATGCACATAAAAGCCTGAATACATACATCTGGAACACAAATTAAAAGCAAGGAAAACTACCCATTGTAAAGATACATAATGAACAAAGTGACAGATGCTTGAACAATGATTCCATTGCAAAACAATGCATACGCCATGACGTGGAAATCTTTCCTAAATCTCTGAAGAATAGTTTTTTTCCAGAGAAAATGCTTTATGGGAAAAATACTGATGTGTGCCCTCTTCCTTGGAGACAAAGTCTTTTCCCTGCAGTACTGTGTGATGCAAGAAGGCAGTATTCATAAGGTGTCCTTCAAGAAGATGATTCTTAGTATCTGCTCTCCTGACTAAAATCTATCTCTATTAATTTACTGAGTAACAGATCACAGAAGGCTTCTCAGTAGACATGTTCTCAGTATTTTTCCTTTCCTTATCCTATTTAACTTTTTTTAACTGAAGCCTAAATGAGAAAGCATCTGCTGAGCATATGGAATTTGCAAGTATTACCATCAATGTATACTGCTAACATTAAGATTTTTCCACCAGGCACACACATATTCTGACTGGCATACAAACGCTCTTGGTCTGAAGGACTCGGCAAGGAGAGATGACTAACTGTGGGCCAGCTCTGTAGTGCAGCATGAGCATTTGTGCCCAGAGGAAAACAGAGGTTCTGGTCCGACGCAGAGGATGTAAAGTACACTTTAGATGTTCAGAAAGCCCCCCTGTATCAGCAAACTGTTTAATAGAAATACAAAATCTTTGGACCCAGAACACAGGCTGCAGTTTTCTTTTCATACTAGAATTAAACTCCTGCCCTGCAATCTTAAGAATCTCAGTTTTCCCCCAAAGCACCCAGATAAAAGATTTGAAAGCATCAGCCAAAATTGGCTATCATGCCAGTGGCAAAAGGACCTGCACCTCTTGGATCCATGGGGATATATGGAAGGAAAATGAATAGAATTGCTAGTCATTTCCAGAATTGCTTTAGTCTTTAAAACAGCTCCCAAGCAAAAGGTGTTAAATTCTTTTGGATCAGGTTTCTTAAATTAACTAGGGCAAGTTTGGATGCATTCTTGACTTTCTATCAAAGCACTCTCCTGAGGCAACCATCACATGGATTTTAGAATGATAAGTCTAATTTCCAAATGGAAGTTATTGTAAATGAAATCATTATTTTTGCAAGCTGAACCTAAACTTTAAATATTCCAAGGTAAAGTCTTTCCATTCAAATTCTCCATAAAGTCTAGCAAACCTCACCTCAAGACAGCTAGAATCTTCTCCAGAGAAGATTTGTCCATTCTTATCATTCATATGGGAGTCTGCATATTTAAAATAAAAATGTGACTCACATTTAGTTTCTCCGAGCACTACAGTTGACTATTTTTTATTTGAGTCAAATCTCATCTCTCCTCCAAGCTGCAAAGGTCTCTATATATGGAACCTTTCATCATGTTTCCATTTGTACCCTCAACTCAGTATAAGAATATTTATTCCCTGAAGGGTAGAAGTCCTTCAAGTACTGCTGTGTCAGGATTCACTCTCTATTTTGGTTTGCTAACAGCTTATTTTCATGTTTGATCACTAACCCCACAAAGGTTAACTAACTCTTGTAAAGCAGGTGTAGGCAGCTCCCCAAAAATGTCAGACACACATCAAAAAATTTCAGTTGAGTTAAATTTCAAAGGAACATGGACAGGCTTATTTATTCCACAGATAAAGTTTGTTCTTATTTATTTGTACCTCAAGGGATCTTCTAAGGACTTCTATCTTTCCCCATTCCCTGAGAAACAGCTTTGAGAATCAAAAGTACAATTGGTAAAATAACCTTCAAGATTAATGATTATATAAGTGTTTTGAAAGTTCTCATGCACTTAAATTTGGAAGTCACTGAAAGAATGTAAAAGCTGCACTACACATCTGGAAAGGCAATATATTAAAAGAGGTCCATCATCATCATCATTATTGAATATTTTTAAAAAATGTCACTATTTTGACTAGTTGTTCTTTCTTTTAGAACTAGAGAAAAGATCTAATAAAATACATTTTTTTTTCTATATTAATCATTAGAGAAGCACTGTTTCCAGACTTGGAATATTCCAGTACAAGCATGGACAGTTAAAAAATAATACATCTCATAAAACTCATTTCTTAATGACAATGAAAACAAATAATTTTAAAGTTCTTTATGCAAGGTAAAAAGTCCCCTCTTCAGCCTAAATAAATAAATCTGCATTAGCTGAAATGGCTAGGGGTTTGGGAGGAAGGAAATCATATTTCCAGCAATGTAAAAATGATGTCACTACAGAATTTATGGGTTTAAATAAAAGCAAGAAAATATTACTTATCAGACAATTCTAATTGTGTGACTAGGCTTTTTTTTTTNTATATATATATATAACAAGGTCACCTTAGCTTTCACATCAGTTAAGAAGAAAAAGCAAAAAAAGGCATTGGCACCTGTGTTCATTCAAGGAAGAACATTTCATTATCCTTACAGTTCCAGGATCCCTGAGGGGAAAGGGCCCCAGGGACAGCAACAGGCTCCCAATCAGATCATAAAGGAGCAATGCAGCAGAATATCCACACAACCAAAGACGCCTGCAGAGCATTGGACCTTTGACAAATAGCCTAAGAAAATTAAAGTTTTAATAAATCAGAGTCCTCCCCATAAATCAACTGGACCGATCTGTTTTTCCATCTCCCCATTCCTGCGTTGCCACTATGCAAAGATCCAATCTTAGAGCTGAAAAATGTTTCTGTGAAGACAACACTTTTTCAAGAAACTACCTCAGAAACAGTTTGTAGGGGCCTCTCTGCAGCTGGTAGGTGTCTCACAGCAGGAGACACCGGGTACATTAACCCAAAGGGGAATACAAATCTGCTACCCAAGGAGAAAAGAAGAGGATGAGCAGAAATGAAATACCCTTGGTTTCTGCTGATGCTGACTGAAGATGTAATGAAACTGTTTATTACTTCCACCTTAGATCCCAAAGTTCTGGTCACTGACTACAGCTTTCTACTTCTCCATCTGTCTCTCCCTGCCCTCATCTCCATTTCTCTCCTTTCTCCTCTTTCTAACCAGTTTAGTGGTAAGTCTCACCACTAAACCTGGTGTCTACATAAGATCACACCCCTCTGCCAGTCCTGCAGGGGTTTGCAATGGTTTGTTCATTGCTTGCCTCTCTTTCTCATGTACCATTTTCACTAGCCACAAGCAACAGGTTTCTATTTCTCTGCTCCTGACCTTCTCACTGCAGGATTAATCCAACATTTAGAAAGGGCTCAGAGCAAAACCAATACAATCTTGTAATAGCTACTGAAGACCTGAACACTACAACTAAAACCAGTTTATTTATTTGGATTAATCTAATCTAATAGTGAATTAGCAGAAGCAAAGTGACACACGTTTTGGCAGCAGGAAATTTATCTTATTTTACAGTACATAACACTACAATAAGAGTACTCTTGCTTGTTGGTTCCCTACCGAAGAATTGGTTTTTCAGACAGCTAGAACCACTCGGTTGTTCCAAAAATGTACCAAACAACTGCAAAGAAACTCACTGAGCTCTGAAGGCATATGGAGTACATAACTATTTATTCCATATTTATTCAGAATTTGTAAAGGCACCTGTTTCAGCCTTCACATGTGATGGAACATAATTTGCAAACAAAACCAATGAGACTTGGTCTGCTGATATAAAAGAGTGGCTGGCTAAGCTCCACCATCTAAGTGAAATGTCTCGTTTTCCACATTAACCATCCTAGCATGCCACAAACAACATTTTCTGTCTTAGTAGATGCCTGGAGGGGAAAACAACAGCTTTCTGGCTGTGGCAGACAAAACTGCTGGAGATGGTTGGAAGACACTCATGTTTTGGGACCAGACATCACCAACCAGACCCATGCCAACCACTCTTCCCACTCCAATCCATTAGGGCTGGCCCTATGGAGTCACACCCTATAGAAGCTAGCACAAAGCAGCAGAGAGATGAGATCATAGAGAAGATCCAGGATGTAGGAATGAGAAATTAGAGAGCATTTCTCAGCCTTCCTGTGTGAAATGGTTACAAAAAAGACACATTTCAGGCAATTTGCAAAGGCATGAGACTGGGAAATCAGTAACAGCAACACAAACTGTCAATAACCATGTTTCTTGCAATTTTTTCTGGGTCAGAGTGAATTGCTGCCAAACACCAAGCACAGAGAATTACTGAAGACACTGCTGATGGATAACATGTTAATATCAGCATGAAATTCTCTAGACTCCACCTTAATATCACTTTGCAGTTAACCAACAATAAAAACACATTGTAAGGTCATGGAACTCATACAAAACTCAGTTAGCTTAAGGCTAACTCCAGCATCCCAACAGTAAAGGGTTATTTGAAATCTAAGCATATCCTTTTTATTCAGACATAAATCCATACAGAGTGCACTTAACAAAAACAGATATACTGACACTTTGAATTATCCTCCCAACAGAAGAACTGCCATGGCAGTATGAAGAAAGACACATTTCCTGAGAATGTACTCAGGAGGCCACGTTTGCAGCCAGCTCAGTAAGCAAAACCAGAATTAGAAGCAAATTAGTAACATCCAAACAGAATCATAGAATCAGGCAGTCCTAAATCTGAACAGTCCTAATTACAATAAAGGGATAATGGTTGCCTCCTCAAAATCTGTAATAACATAGCAATGAAAACTTCTGGAAAACCTTGTTTCCCTGAAGCAAGACTGAATTGCTTTCTTCATTCTTGCTTGAAAGTAGCAATTGGCTTTTTGTTCCTTCTTTTTCTTTTCTTAGAACAAAAGTGATGGGAAAGGAAATAATCCACAGACACTCACCACTTAACACCTATTTGACTGGCAATAATTACTGTGCATAAAGGAGTTTAAATATATCTTAATGCTAGTATAGCAGGAAGCATTATAACAAGACAAGCAGAAACTCAATTCTATAACCCAAGCAAACAATGTGGGACTTCTCATTACTACATGAGGAAATTTTGCTTTGGTCTTGCTTGGAGGGTGTTAGGACTAGGAGCTAAAAGATGCTTTAGAATAAATTAGCACAATTATAAATCTGACAAGAAGATTAATATTCTAACTATGTTCACAATAATTAACTCACCAAAACAGTTCCAGAGTCATTATCCAGCTAGGGTGGAATGGGAAAGTTTACAGCACCCCTGCAGATTTATAAGCCAATTAAGAGTGACCCTCCTCTAGATTTCATTAGAAAAGCCTCTGGTTCAGCAAAAGCTCACACGTGCAAGCAAGAAGTTTCCCGATGAAAGGGAATGAAAGGGATCTTTATCACCTCTATTAAACACTTTTCCTGCTCCCCTGGAAATTACATATTCCTAATGCATCCTCAGGCTCCTGCCAACTCTCCAGCCCTTGCACAGCATCCTTGCACCTGCGAGAAGTATGACACCACCGGGGGCACTGCTCCAGAGAGGAGCTCCGCTTTACTCACTGCATGACCAAGGTGTCATGGTCCAACACTAGAGAAGCACTTCAGATCTTGTGGTGCAGCTTTGGGGTTGGGGCTCACAGCCCCTCTCCCACCCAGAGCCATCTCCTGCCTTCCATGTGCAGAGGACAGCAGATTTATCAGAATGTTCACCAAGTCAGCGGATAACAGCTGACCATTACTAACCAGCACACCCCTGCTCAGAGTGACCATTACTAACCAGCACACCCCTGCTCAAAGTGACCATTACTAACCAGCACACCCCTACTCAAAGTGACCATTACTAACCAGCACACTCCTGCTCAGTGTGACCATTACTAACCAGCACACTCCTGCTCAATGTGCACTGTAAGTGCAGGGGATGCACAGAGCGTGAACTATCTCCCTGCTATCTATGCCATTTTCCCTCTTCATTGCCTTTCTGCACAGATTCATTGTTCTAATATAAAAGCCTTCTCCACCACTGTCAGAACAGTCTCCCTTTATCTCCAATTCCATAACTTGCCCTTCTCCTTTCAAAACTTTGTATAAAGAATATTTCTTTTCTGCGTTTGTTGCATACATCTATGCCTGTTTCGTCCCTTCCTTTGTGCCTTCCCGCATAATTGTGTTTTTCAGCTTTGTAAAGTATTTTTCAATACAGATAGCATAAAAATTGCTATCTAAAATGAAATAGCATTGTATCACAACCCACACTTTTTTTTGCCAGTAAAATACACAATTTGGACTGACTCAAGCTGTGATGTGTATGCAGGTAAAGCAAATTTTGAATTATTCAACACTTAAAAACACTGAAAAATCATTTACTTGTTACAAGCAATAAGATTTATGTTTTATGTCTCCCAATCAATAGCTAGTGTGTCCACACATAGCTGATTTATCCATATTGAAAATATAATTATGTCTAGTTTGCTCTGAACCACAGAGTCCTTTTGTAACAAGATTATTTAAATACAAATGGGGTTGGAAAATTGGTTTTAAATGGCTAATCTGTCTTGTCTTCAACTCCAGCTGCAGAATTTACTAACATCATAAACACAGGCTGAGTGAAAACTTAAAAGGTTTTCTGATTCTCCCTGCGATCTGTCTATGCAGTCCTCATTAACAGGGAAGTTGATGGGAGCTGTATGCAAGCCGGGAGAGGAGGATAATAAGCCTTGTAATCTCTATAAAGAGAAAGGGATTTTTACTGGTGATATGTCATATATGCTGCTGTGCAAACGTCTGTCTTATTGGCAGCCTAATAAAGAATTTATGTGCCCAGGTCTCTGATGCACTGCAGAACATCTCTGCCATATGGGTGGACCAAACCTACACCCACAGAGTGCAAGTTTAACCACAGAAACAACCCCTCAGAGCAATAGAGCACTTGCAATAGGGACCATCAGACATTCGTGGGATCATTAGGAAAAGTTTCATCTGGACGGATTTACTTGGGGATTATTGAAGGCCCTGCTGCCTTCTTGCTGTTCCCACCAAATGTGGTCAATGTCCCTGTGACATGCAGTGGGGAAAGGTTGGGCCAGTGCATGCTCCTCCAAGAGACCACTGCAGTATCACCAAATACACCCTGACTTTCTCTCTGAGTCATGCACATGGACTGGGAGAAAATGCAGATCAAAATCTGACCTGGGTTGAGTAGAAATTAAGGATTGGTAAATTTCCACCTCACCCTGATAGAGGAAACCACTGCCTTAAATCCTTCTTTGACAGACCATCCCACCCATCCCAAAAAAAANAAAAAAAAAAAAAAAAGAAAAGGGATAATGCTGGGTTTGACCATTAATTTTCTTCATACAATTGTAATTAGTATGGGAGTCTGGTTTGCGTTTCTGCTGGAAAAAGTCCTGATAATTCAGGGATGTTTTCATTTCTGCTGAGGAAAAAACATCACTGAACTAAAGCCAGCACAGATACAGAACCCCAAGTCTGGAACTACCACACTTGTGACAGATTGGTACAGTGTACACAGCCACAGATTGTGACAGTGGAGGCTGCCCTGCGGGGCTGCTTTCCCAGCCCTGTGAAATAGTCCACTACCTTAAGTCAAGGACAAGGGTTCTCTCCTAGGGGTGTGTAATGCAGAATTTCCCTCACAATATTCAAGAGCCAGATGTTTAGGACAAGCACCGTGTTGTGCTTGCCCTCATTTCATCCAAGGGTCTGAAAAAGACTTTAACATTCAGCTGGACAGCACACTTCTATGTTTCTTCTCAGTTAGAAAAAAACCCCTAAGGAAAGGATAACTGCCAATAAAAGAGGAATACTGCATAATTTGAAATTATAATTCTACACATGCTTCTGAAAGCCTCTTTGGCTTTCCTCTTTGTACTCTGAATGGCTCTCTAGATCTAATTTAATTCAGTGAAGCAAGTCCAAAAGTGCCAGGGAAAAAAAAAATCAACTTTTTCTTCTGTTAGAATAAAAATTGTACAGAAGGAATTCTTGATCTTCATTAATTCCATGGGTAGACATACAAGCTCCTAAGTGTTAATGAGTTTGCCAGTTTAGGTGGACTAAAGCATCTAATGACATGTCAAATGAGCCCACTTTGGACTCACATTATCAGATATTTCCACCAGGAAAGTTTGGTGAGGTATCCCAGTAAACCCTTCAAGACCTCTGGGAACATGAAACAAATGGTTCTTCTGGACTAGAATTACATTACTGGCACACTTGGTTAGTGTGACTCGTACAAACTCACATGAGGGGAAAATTATCCAAATCCTTAGTTTCCTTTTCTACACCCAAAGTGAATTTCATTTTTCCTCAATTATATAGGGAATTATCCTCTGTATTCTATAGTAGTTTCCATTAGAAACATGTACAAAAAATTATGTCTCCAGAAAGCAAGCATCCAGGTCTGCTGAGGCTTTGGGACTTGTGTCAAGATCTGCCCTGAATCAACTTCATGCCTGATCACTCTAGTAAAACATGAGAGTCCAAATTGCTCATAAATCTTAATTCACTGTTAAATGAATTTTTCTTATTGTTATGTGCAATATTAGGTGCCAGATAAGAAACTTATAAATTGGATCCTTAGGGCATTGAGATTTGCTGTGGCAAATTCTATGTGTTGTCTTTTCAAGTTTCCCTTTAAGAAGAAAAATTTACAAAAGCAAATAAAAGTTCAAGTGTTTCCAGAAAGAAATGGTCTGAAAAGTTTGACATGTAATAAAAAATTAATTTGTCCTAATATAAAATTTTAACAAGCCACATAATATTTTCAGGCAAAGAAGCACTTAACTGATATAGAATTTGTAAAAACATCTCAGTATGGATTTCAGATTCCAGGGGTGGAAGTCAAGAGACAAATTAAATGATCACTATGTTCAGTCCAAAATGAAATTCCAGTGCTTTTAAATACATACATACATACATATAGATACACACATATATACACAGACATATATATAAATATATATATGCCACACACACACACATATATAAATATATATTAAAAAACTATCAGACAGCTTAACATAACTTCTTAAGTGACAGGTGAAGCACTTGACAACTTTATGACTGTCTTAGGACCAAAGTTGCTTTTCTAAGGGAAGAAGGATTTCATTAGCTTTCCCTGAACCAAACCATGATAAAGCAAAGTGATGATACAATGGATTTTAGACACACAGAAGTTCACCTCCCTGTACATGCATCTCCACTACCACCACACACTTGGGGAAAAATTAAGCAGCCCCCCTCCCCTCTTCCTGCTGTAGCCCAGCTCCCATCACCCGCAGTCATTATGTTCTGGAAGCAAAATCTGCTTTTGTGACACAGCATTTAACAAAGGTATTAACCAAAGAAAAAACATAGACCTACTTGGTTACCCTTAACATGCTCCCCATTTATTCTTGTGAAGAATCCTTTTCTTTTAACACCACATATTTTCATGCTACTTATTTTCAGGGCTATTGATCCACACCACATAGCATGGGGAGAATCCCACCATTTTTTACCCATTCACCAACAATTGACATTTTCTGTACAAAAGGAAGGCATGTCAACTTTTCTATCTACACCTGTGGTGCCAATGCTGCCCCATGCACTCCTATCAAAGCACCTGGCACAGCCACATGCTGAAGGTGTGACACAGCAATGGTCAAGTCTGCATTAGAGTATTAGAAAAAGCCTTGGGATCACTTTTATTTTGTCTACTAAATCATCCCACAACCCAGCTCCAGCCTTCTCCAGCTGAGGAGCAATTTACCACCCATCTTCCTCAGCATGATCTCTCTTGTTCTGGCCAAACACGTATAAAGCACAGAATTAATTTTCATCTTTCTTGGAGAAAGCACGGAGGTGATTAGCCCCATTTACCCTGGTGTGCCTGAATTAGAGCCAAGCAGGCACAAAAGCACACAGGTCATTTTAAGTGCCCTGATCATCCTCAAAGCCTGAAAAACAAGTTACTCCTGAGGGCCTAAACTTGTATTACACAGACCGTGGGTGACACAACCCATTTAGATCAAAACACCCTGTGGAGCCGGCTCAGGTCTGCTCTCACTGCAGCGCTCCTCGGATGTGAAACCAGAGCTGCTTCTCCAAACGCTCACGTGAGCCTGAACCCAGAGGGATCTGGGGCCAAAGGCAGTGCCAGTTCAGACCTACCCAGACGGCGTCGTCCTGCCTGTACTGCCTCCAGTTGCGGCCGGTGTCGCTGAACATCAGCGCGTAGCCCGTCACCCAGTCCGAGCTCCCGTACCGGCCCTGCGTGGCCACGGCCACCACCTCCACTCTGTCCCCCAGATCAACCTGCAGCCACTGCTGTTCCGTGGACTCCAGGGGGGACCAGCCACCAGCTCCTGAAAGATTGGATGGAGAGAATTTAGATGACAATGACAGCACAAAAAAAAAAATTATGCTTGATAAAGAACCGTTAAATTATTTCAGGTCATGGCAGAGGACTCTATTTGAGCATGCAGCTGGCTTTTTCATATTTTAGTATTAGGAAATACACTACATGATGTGTGCTTCCATCAGGTTGTCTCCATTAATGTAAAGCTCATGATGAATTTTTAATTTCTAAGACATTTTAAGGAAATTTATTCTTTTTCAGCTGTAGAAACATCAATGAGGTTGGTACATGCTCAATCACAAAAAAAAANAAAAAAAAGAAAGAAAGAAAAAAAGAGAAAAATCGTATCTATTCCCTCCTTGCAATTCTGGGAATGTGAACTTGTAACTTGCAGTTTGCTTTGATATTTTCCTTTTTGATAAGTTCTGAAAGAAACGCAAAATGTTAGTTATTTTTATTTGAGCCCTATTAAGTATCTGACAGAATGGTTTAATTACGGCTTATAAATGCATTTCAGATAATTTGTTGCAAAGCTAGAAACCATTTGATTGAACAACTAAAAGGACTGCCTTCACACTGGAAAGTAGGCTGTCTCTGACATGAACTTGTAATTCATGTTTGTCTTTTAAAAGTAAAGATTTGCACTATCCCTTGAATTCCTTTAGAGGTTAAACAAACCTGTGGTAACACCAAGCCAATGAAACAGAAGTGCAACCACTGCTTGCATTTTACCACTTTGCTCACTACAATAAATGGGAGATTATGGTTAAAAAGCAAATCATTCCAGACTGGAATATATTATTTTATGGTCTCCTGCTTTCTTTTACACCCTAAAATTACAGGCTATGTTTATTTTCCTTTAACTTGTTTCTCCTTGCACACATTTATTCTCTGCATACACCCAGTGTTCAATTCAGCCTCACCAATAAGCAACCAGTGCAGCTGTGAAGAATACAAGCCATGAACCAAGTAGCCAAGACAACAAATTTTGAGACTGCCACTGCTTCTGCAAGCCACTATCTTATTGTTTTGCCATTATTAATGAAGTTCAGAAAAGCACTCCAGTATGATTACAATGAACACAATGACATTGGGAATAAAACTCAACTGATCTGTCTCAAAGTTGCACCATGAAAAGTTCATTGAAGTGAATAGAGTTGAAAGATTAATAAATGTGGCTTCTATCAATGAGCCTGATTTCAACAACTCTGCACTTTTACAAACATCTTGTTTTTCCTGGATGGCATTCACAACTGAAATCCCTTTGTCTAAGAATAGGTGTTAGAATTGTCATTATTTACAATTTAGTAATATAGGATTTATCTGAACTCCCAAAACAGAACAATATCTATTCCATTCCTGGAATGAGTATTGTTCCTGTTCCCCTGGATGACTCAGCCTTCATTCCTCTACAAGAACTCTCCGGGGAAAAGAG
This sequence comes from Cyanoderma ruficeps, assembly GCA_008694505.1. NCBI lineage: Eukaryota > Metazoa > Chordata > Aves > Passeriformes > Timaliidae > Cyanoderma > Cyanoderma ruficeps. The sequence continues at coordinate 11,266,128 of VZDJ01000594.1, read as the reverse complement.
TTTGCAACCAAACCAATGCATACTGCTTCTTAGTGCCATGATTTACCTTTTTCAATCACAATAGAAGTCTTCATCATCATTGATTATTTTACCTGCCTTAAATAGAATACTCTTCCCTGTGAGCATACCACGAAACACCTAATGAGAATACTAGGAATTTCATCACTGATTTCTTCTTTGACTACTTCATAGCTCTGTTAACTCTCTATCTATACAGAGCTTATATAAGACTATAATACCTCCTGTTAAAAAGTCCTAACAAGTTTACTTCTCACACCACCGTTTTTTTATTTTGGTATTTTAAGTGCCATATAGAAAGTATGTTGTCTGCCTTTAAGGTACAAACTACAGAGTTGTATTCAAAGACAACAAACTACAGATTTCTCCTACACACAATCATGACTATTGCACACGAGAACCAAGGGCAAACTTCTTTTGGTTTGTAATATCCAGTATCTAAAATAGACTCTGAACACAACAGTTACTGTTTTTTTCTTTTTTTCTCTTTTTTTTTTCACAGTCTTATTCCAGGAACTGATAGGATATAAAAATCTGCTTCAGAAGTTCTGGCAAAATTGTTCCATTCATGACTCAAAAGAGCCTATTCTAGATGTTTTCAGCACGTATTAAAGTAGGCATTCTCATCTTTTCTTCATTCAACATAGAGAACGACAACTAAATGAAGGAAAACAACTTATCACAAAAATATTTGTTGAGTTTTCCATTAAAAAACACAAAACCTTTGCTTCCTATGTTCTAGTTTATACATAAGTTCTTAGGCCAAGACTGTTACCACAGATGCTTCCCAGTAGTATGTCAAACATCATAACTAAATATCTACTTTATGCTTTCTCCCTTCTGCTGCTAGAAGTGGCAGGAATGTGATATGCTTTCCACAAAAGTGTTTGGCTTTACTGTGCACTGCTATTTTCCAGCTTGAGCACAACACCACAGGCTTATAATTTCAAAGTCAAATAAATGATACACACTGAACAGAAATTTGGGAGATCTGTGCTGAGCTTGAGCTCTAAAATCATAGATTACATGGTGTCTCTGAACTGCATCTCTCTCATCTCTCTTTACACGAGCACATTCGTCTGCTGAGAATGTCATTCTTTAGATGTAAGCACTGCAGACAGCACTGACACCTGCTCGTAGCATCACCTCTCCAAAGCTGGTCTTGCAAGAAAGATATCAGCTAATGGCTATGTCTTCACAGAACAGCAGCTGCTTTCTCTATTTTTTCCTGTGGAGAAGAAAGCCCACTGTGTTTCCCTCTCCCAAACCTTCCACCATTACCATTTCCAGAGGTGGACAGTAATTCTACTGCTAGTAAGAATGGCAGCCAAAATCCCTGCAACAGCAAAGTTGCACTGGCTGCAGAACTGAAGCTTTTCCCACTGGGGTCCTCCACTTCTGCTAATAAAGCAAACACCTAGCTTCTGCTTGCTTCTGTGGTTATCCCAAATTCTCACCAAATACGGCTCTGAGTGCCAAAAATCAATCAATGTTCTTTCTCCTCCACGTTTACTCCATTATACAGAGGAGATGGCACAAGGGATACTGGCATTTTTTCCAGCACAGTCTGTGTCTGCACACTATTTTAATGCACATCATTCCTGATAGCATGTCACCTACTCATCCTGTACATTTTTAGTAAGTAGCAGAAAAGCAAAACCCAAGAAGAGTAACTACTGGGAGCCCTTTGCTCCTCTACCCACCTTGATGCTTGCCCTGTGGACTCTTTGCCAAGTCAGAGGGCAAGAAGGGTCTAACAGGCAACAACACGGGCTACTGAACACACAACTTACAGTACATCAACTCCTCTGAACAGATACAAGAATAACCAAATGTCTTTCTCCTGTAATTGGGCACAAAGATATTGAAGAGGACCATATAGCTTTTATTAAGTGTGGCATAAATGCAAACCAGACAAAATGTTTGGCTTTGATTATGCCCATCAGATCTGCACACTTGTTTTAGGTGCGTTAAGATGTCACATTGTCCCTCACACAAAACCAAGAGACAGGATGCTCAACAGTTCCCCTTTCTGCCCAGCAGGTTCCCACTGGCATTAACAGGATTCTGCAGATTGTGCTACACCACCATTCCTCACAGCTCACACATTTCACATCTTCTGGGGATCATTTCAAAGGAGGCATTCGACACCGCACAGGGAAAATACCCCAGCGGAGAAACAATACCACAGGAATCTGATATATTGTTCATATTCTCCATGGCAACAAATCATAATGCTAGAAATATGTGGAGAGGCAAGGATCTGATTGTTTTTCAGCTGGAGACCTATATGATTCCAAGAAATATGATCCAATACTTTTGTTTCCTTTTCAGACTGTTTGCACATTTTAGCATAGTCATTTCAAAAATTGCATTTAAGCTCAGTGTTACACAGTCAATACTTTTTGATGTTCCCCAGGGCTGCTCAGGATGCCCATACTTACTTTTAGTTGATAATTACAAAGCAAAGGGAATTATTATTTCCACCCTACATGCCTTACAAACAGCTCAAACAGCTTTATAGCACTAAATACTCCTGGACTTCCCACTGCAACTAAGTGCTTCCCTGCTGCAGAATTTTACTTAAATGCCCATATCAAACACTTCCTGGCCAGAAAACAAATTCTTTCAGACACTATATATGTTTTATATTCTCATACATAATTGCCTGTACTGACTACTCAGGCTGAGAGCTAATAAGAACTCAAAAATCTTAGATGATACAGTCATATTGCAGCAATTTTCTTATTATTTTTCATTATTTATATACTGTATACAAAAAAGCTGATAAATCCCTCTCAGGGGAAAATAATACATTTCATACCTCAGAAACATATTTATCAGAATTATACTAGCTCTTTAGCGTTACCAGTACAGATTTATCAGCATTTTAATTAAGCACTTTCAGCTGTTCACACAAAGCTTTACTCATGGGTACTTTGTGTGTTTGTTTTTTCAAATGGCACATTCCACTACTGCAGGCCTTTTTTATATTTTTTTTTAAACAGCCTTTTACTCATTGTTTTCTGTTACTGCATAAACTTCATGAATTAGAACTTTCTGTCAATAAAGGATTGGGTTGCGCTTTATAAATTCATCTTCACTCATGGCATTCATGTTTACATGATATTTTAGATATATATATATATATATATAAAATCTTCATCAGGCTTTTTACCCCGAGGCTCTGTTCTCTGCAGCACTGTCTTATCAATTACGAGCAAAGCTAAACCAACTCATTGAAACATTCAACATTATCCGAAAGCCACAACCCAGTCCTTGTTAGGAAATGTTATTTCCTGTAAAGGTATCTACTAGTGACAGTCAAAGAAAGTTTCTGCAGCCTGCTCCTCCAACCCAAGGTCAGGCACTGCTTTGGCCAGAGTAGACTGAGTTCTCTCCACTGGAGCTGGTATAGGACTAATTGTGCTGGAAACTATTGATAACACAGAGATGTTTCTGTTATTGCTGAGAATTGCTTACCCACAGGCCAAGGCCTTTTCTGCTCCTCACACCACACCACTAGTGAGGAGGGTAGGGGAAGCAAAATTTGAAAGTGGACACAGTCAGGACAGCTGACCCCAGGGATATCCTATATAACATCCTGCTCAGCACTGAAAGCTGGGGGATGAAGGAGGAGGAAAAGTGGGATGTTCACAGCAATGGCTTCCCGAGTGATGGCATCACTTTTAATCTTGAGATTCAGAGGAGTGAGTGGCTGTGTAGGGCTGAGTTGCTGGGCTTTGTCCATGACATGTGCCCAACATGGGCCTCAAAGGGCTTGAGATAATTACAGATTTGATTGGAATGTAGTAGATTGAATTTACAGCTGTTACTGCTGGTTAGCTATTAATCAGCAGCTTCTGTGTTTGCCATGGGGCTTGCTTCCCTTACTGTTCATTAGAATCTACTGCTCATTAGTAGATACCTTTTGCTTTTGCTGCTTGCTGTACTGCTCGTTATCTGACTGCTGGACCTGGGAACATTTTGATAACAGCAATGCCCATGCTCCTGGGCTGGCAAGTGGCCAGGACATCTCTGCTGTTCCTGTTCACTGAGCAAGCTGGAACTTCACTACATTTTTCTAGTAGTGATCTATCTAGTGTTTCCTAAAATTAAATTCATATGTAATATGGTAATACAGGCCCCTTTCCTCTTTCAGAGGCTCTACCTTGGAAATAAGATGAGAGCCAACAACTCAAATTCGCAACAGGATGTCAAATTATGCCCCAAATACAGCCAACTTCTCCTTTCTGGTACTATGCTTCATATTCATGGTTCCATCTGGTATGCAAACTCATTATCTGGACCTCAGACATTCTTGATGGCAAATGTCTGAAAAGTTTTTCATGTTCACTACTTCTGCAGAGTTCTGTAATCATTGAATTCCACTGGAATTTTATACCTAGGTACTATTGTCTTTAACATCTACATTTTAGAATAGGCTCTCAAACCTAATGACCTTTAAACTCTTAAAATATGGGAACTCATCCAAAGCAAAAACACTATCTGAACTTCCTTAACAATATATCTACAAGAGAAGTGGAGATCTTCAAGATTAATAGAAGCTTGCTATAATAAAGGAGGAAATTACTCCTACATAACACACTCTCAGGAGCATAAATTAATGGCTCTATTCAGCTTGGCTCTGAATGCATTGCATACAAACAGCATAGAAAGTTATTCTTTATACAAGTGATTAAAATGAATAGTTTAGGCAGTTCACACTGCGATCTTACCATCTCGCCTGTTGAGTTTTGCAAAGCTGGGACTGTGAGTACTGGAGAGCTCAGAGGAACTGGTAAGGGCAGCTGAAGGTAAGGGAGATACCAATGCATCATCACAATTATCTAAAAAGGAAAACAAAACATACAGAGGTCATCATATGAACAACACATATGCCAACTTGTGCTACCTCCAGGTGGTGCTTTTTCTACTTAGTAGACAGAGAGTGGACACACAGCTTGAATTGTGCTTCAATTCACGCATCAGGAATGAAATTAACCCTCCATCATGTCTCAGTCGGGTGGGACAGCAACCACATGGAGCTGCTGTTAAGACACTGAATGCTTGAAAAACTGGAAAATATCCTTTCAGTGAATGAGATTTGATTGTCTACCCTACAGTTAAAGAGGGTATTGCCTCTTGTTGCAAAAGCCACTGGAAGAGTGCAGTAATGCCCTGGCAGACCTTAGGAACAGCCCGGGTGTTCTGTGCCCAGAACAGTTTTTCCACAGAACTGGTGTGTAACGTAGGAGTTATAACTTCATATGTCTGTGTAGAGGTGACACAAAGGAACATGCCATGGGGGCTTCTGCAACAGGTAGAAGAATGTCCTGTATTTCACAGGTGTCTCAGGCTGCACTAAAATCTCAAAACCTGAACATCTCTGTCATTTCTTCCCAAAGCTCACACAAACGTGCAGGGCCAAATTAGTTTTGTTCACTCACAGAAGCAGCCTGTACATTTCTCCCCTCTTTCTTTCACCTCTGTTTCTGAGGACAGATGGGCTATGCTAACACTCAAGTGGAATTTTTGAGCCCATAATGTTTGAAAAGGGATGGAATTAAATAAACTAAATTTTCTCATTACAATGCTGTCGCATAAACACTCAAGAACATAATGTGGGATTTCAGAAGGGAATAATAATTTTAATAAACCCCTCTCATTTTTAATTGAATCTCCCATGGAGCAAACATGGACCTAATTACTGGAAAAGGCCCGCAGGTCACCAGGATCTCAGGCCACCGCAGTGTTCTTGCACTCAAAGAGTAAATACGCAGTTCACAAGGATTGGGGGCGGGGGAAGGAAGGGCTACAAAAGACAAAGAATAAAAGCAAAACTTGCTTGATAGTTATGAAAACTAATTCAGATTATTCCAAACAGAGTGATACCCTTTCCATATTGAGACAGATTACGTTAAAACATTTCACATCTGTTCCTACAATGACTCTCGAAAACAACCCAGATACTTCTGCAATCAAAATCCAGATCCATATGAAAGAAAATCAATGTAATCAATATAACTTATATCAGTGCATTGAATAATGGATCTCAAAACCCAAACTTCTATACAAAACCCTTTCTATGTCTTTGATTCCCAAAAGTAAAAAGGCCTAGCAAGAACTACAAGATAGATAAATTATAAATTAGGAACGAGTCTGCACTGATGTTGTAGCCACAAGGATAATAAGCCAACAAAACAAGTATCAGGGTCCTGAGCAGATTCCCTGTGACTTACACTCTTTGAATCTCAAAGAGAACTTCTGAAGGGTCTGTGGAGTGCCAGTCTCCTGGTATGAGATCAGGCCATGAGATTACATTCTATTTGGATTTAAAAAAATCCCAAACAAAACAACTGTAAACTGGGGGTTGTAAATTCACTGTCACTCATGACCTGAGCAGAGATTTAAACAAATATTGGAAATGTTAAGTTCATAAGGGCACCGAATTCACCCAAACTTCTGCAGTCTATAAAACCAGCAGAGGGGTTGGGAACCTCTCAAAAGAAGGTCCAAAATCCTAGCAGAGAGATCTACAGGACTATTCAGCAACACTTAAAAATGAGGCTGGAAATAACTGGCTGGAAACAGCAGAGATTTCACTTTAAACAGTGACTAGACTGTTGGCTTCCTTCAGTTCCCTGTGGTTACTCCTGGGCCATGAGAGAACTCAGCACATCAATCAGCCTGTGCTCCAGTTGTCCATCACTGCTCCCCAAAGGTAGGACTGGACACCTATGGGACACCAAGTATCTCAGCATCACAGCAAGAGGAAACCATTTCAGAGCAACATATTTAAGGTTTTCCATAGGATCTGTAGAGGCTCCAGGCTGAGAAGTGACAATTAGCTCCTGCAACTATGAGATGTTTTGTCTAAATTTCCCATGCCCTTTGCTTCTGTCCCAATGCACATTGGTATCTCTGCTGCTACAGCACTGCAGCATCATTTCCACACTGAATTCTGGGATCCTTATTTTGCTTTGTTCTAAAAAAGAAAGAAAAAAANAAAAAAGAAAGAAAAAACAGCTGAGCTACAGCTAGGAAACCTTCCCTGAATTAATATCTAACTATAAAAACATGTAAGTTTAAGGCTTCAGGATTTAGGACAGCATTAAAAAATTGATGATAGTTCTGAGAGCATCAGGACTAATACAGCCCAACTTTCAACAGATAAGAGGGTAACGATTGATTGACTCAGAGTACATGCAGGAATTTCCTCCAATTGAAGATTATTTTTGAATGGATTCTCTGACAAGATTCAAGGTCACTCTTTCCACTCTTCACTCAGTCAAAATTAACTTTGCACTGGTGGTTGAACCAATAGCTCTACATGCACAGCCCTACAATGCAGAATATGGCACAGTTTTTACACAGAAAATGAAATTCCAGAGTACAGCAAGGTGCTTGGGATGCACCAGACGACTTGTACATGCACACAAGCCACATCATTAGCAGAACAGCTCTGGTACATCCCTTGTCAAAGAACTAACACATACACATTTGAGACTGGTATCTTTTTTTAAAACTTAGCTGAAATAGGGTACAGAGTTCAAAAAGATGGGATATGCATGTACAGCAAGGGTCATTCCATTGGCCCTGCTTCCATGAGAAGGCAATATTGAAAAGCAAACACACCACCAACGAGACATGTCTCAAGATTAAAAAACTCTCCAATAAAGGATATTATTACCATGTTTCCTTTTGTGATGGATGCAGACAAGAAAGAGATGAAAAACTTTGTGCTCATGCAAGATCAGAGAAGAGGCATGGTAAACCCAAAAGCAACCCCAGAGTATCTTGATTCCCACCATATAATCGCAGCACACACATTTCAAGAGGCTCCATATCCCCCAAATGGATGTGACAGAAAAAAAACATTATTTCAGGTGCTCTCACATTTACAGTATCCTTACCTATAGTTCCTGACCTATTTCTCCATTTGCTTTGGAAGTTTGCCTGTCAGAAGAAGAACTTTGCTTCTTGGAGTTAACTGCATTATATGCCTATTAAAAACATTGGGTTTCGCAATGAATAATTCTACACTACAGAACCATTTAAAACATCTGGACACTCATAAAAGCACATTTACTAGCCAGTTGTTCGGTTGTTTTCTCCTATGTTTTCCTTGACAGGATAATTAGCAAAGAAATAATGAAAAAGAGGGTCTAATTGTACCTATAAGCCAACTTTTTATGCAAACCACACAACAATACAGATGTTGATTTGCATTTGAGAAAAGGGTTGACCCTTTTAACCTGACTTTGAATATTCAAACTTCTGAAAAACAAGCAGTTGCCAAAAGCATTTACAGTGTCATGAGTGTTAACAGAACTTTCACAAGCAGTCTTGCTTTTGGAATTAACAAAAATAGTTACATATATCAGCTTCAATTTTCTGGCTTTTATTCATTAATGGTTTTTAGAAAGTAATGATAAAAATAACAAAAAAATAGGAGAAGTTATTCTATTATCTTTTTATTTTCATACTATGAAGTTGCTTTATGGATTGTTTTTGATTATTTTCTTGTAGCTTTAATTACTCTCCAAACAAAAACAAGGAAATATCTTCTCCCTCTCTGCCCATGCATTTTAATATTTTTACAGAATTCTTTGGACAATCCCACAAATATAAATGTTATCAGTTCAAAATCATTCAAGTGACATTTAGATGCTAACTCTTAGGCTTCTTTGAAACATTCCAGATAATACAAGCTTTAGCTAATAGTACACAAAATGGAATTTCAGAGATGGCCTTTTGCCCAAATACCTGATTAAGCTCTGCATTTTGTGAAGGCCTACAACATCTGTGACAGGTATAAAAAAATAACTGAAAAATACATATCCAAGTCCTAGAAACATAGTATTTCAAATGCTCCTGAAGAACAGCAGGTTTCTCAAATACAGCTAACATATTACCAAAACAGAGTTTGCACAGAAATCAGGGATTCAAACTAACTTTACTAGCTTCCCCAGTACAAATTTCACACTGGTGTTGTAATACTTGGCATGATCCAGTTTCTAACCTTCTTCAAGGCTGAGACAGCCTTCATCAGCAGCAATTGGTACAAATTTAGAAACTTTCTGATTAGTGGGCACTGAAGATATTTAGAAAATGACAAACCCCAGAAAGTCATCGTGGTCACACTAATGCTCCTTAGAGCAGGTCCTCTGAAGAGGATCAATCCCTGGAACACAGGCAGGGTCATTACAGGCCCAAACTGAGATGTGCTAACACAACTGTCCTGCTCCTCCTATTTCCCTGGTTCACCTGAAGAGTCACTGGGACAAAACACATTGATTTCCACTTGTGAAGGCCATCCAGAAAGGTCACTAACATCTCCTGAACAAAAGGTTTGATAAAGAGAACACCATCAGTGAAACATCTTCAGTCCCTGGGCTCCACAGATTTTCCAAACATCAGCCTCTAACTGATGAGGTACTGCTGATTTTGGTACTTCTGTACCTTCACCAAGACAAATGTGCAGAAAATACTGCAAAATCTGTAATTTTTTTATGTGGTAGTATATTGTTTGTCAAAATCTCCTATCATTATAGTAAGTAATTACTTATACTGGTACTTACACCAACAATCTTGTAACACCATCAATGCAAAGTTTTTGTCAAGACTCAGATCTATGCTGCAGCTACTCTATTAGCAACCATAAGTGTCACAAAATAATTATAAATACCATGAAAGCAGCACTCAGAGTAGGAACATGGGACTGGTGTCATCCAATGATGAAACTGAGGGAAGGGTGGGGGACAGGACATAGCATGCAAACTATTAACAGAGCCAAAACAGCCTCTATCTCTTCAAAATACAAAAATTGAAGATGAAAAAGGAGAGAATTATAACCCAGACGATGGTGTAGTTAGGCCCCATGATGGAGTCAAAAAGAAAAATTCAGAAGAGGGTAACTATCATGCCTCCTGCTCTATCCCATAGTAACAAAGGCATTTGAAGGGAAGGTGCCTCCTGTAGGTGCTCTGCTTCAAGAACACAGGGCCTGGCACATCACCAAAGAGCTCCTGCAACAGACCTTGCTCATACATCTCTGCTGAGGCAGATGCAAGAGATGCAGTGAGGGCAGGAGTGCTTGTGATCAGCTCTGCAAATTCCTGCCTGAACCACAATCCCCGAATTTCAAAGGGACTTTTAGAAAGGCTTCACGGAATCACAGACCTTTTGCACACTGATAGCTATTTAAATACAGATAGGTCCATTTTATAATAAACATGAAGGAGATGTCAGGGTAAACCAGAGGCGTCGTAGCTTAGTCTTAAGAGGTCTCACTTGGAAATTAAAGGTATATTATTTCAGTGAGACTTTTGTTGCCAAGATATAATTTTATTCATTATTAAAATACCAGCAGAGTTACAGATGGTACTGAAGTTAAATTGTGTGCATCATTTTGATTACAATTGTAAATTGTCTCTGTACTGGGATTTGAAGTTGAAAAGATTCACTGGTATTTATAGGCTAGATAAAATTCCTCTTAGCATTACCCACTTAATGGCATACTTTGTTTTAAAGATGTAAACCATGCTTTTTGTACCATGCCTCTTAACAGTCCTCAGGAGTGACCACTAATGCCTTTCACTTCATCTGTTTTTCTCCTGCCTTCTGTAGGTACAACTCTCCTTTGAGAAGGCAAAAAATACATACTTGGACTTACTGTGGAAATTAACCTTCAGTTATAGTCCAATGAGATACGTGTGCATAGGAAAAAGAGGAGATTGTGTGAGGGGTAAAAATGATACATACACAAAAGACACAGGAAATGCAGTAACATGGAGTATGGCTACAGATTTGGAAGAGATTGGGAGATTTTTATTCTTATATCAATAGTCCCTACAAAAAGCCTCTCACGGCAACTACCACCTACAACTAGATTCTACTACCAATTTAACGACCTTAGTAAATGATGCTTGAAAACATGACGAGAAAAAAAAATAAAATAAACCCAAAACAACCTGCTTTTTCCGTAAAAAGAAAATCCTTCTTTTTTCCTTTTTTTTTTTCTTCCTAGAGATGGGCTACACGTACATGCACAGCTGTGAACTCCATCTGTTAGCTGAAACGCATGGCATATTTTTCAAGATATAAGACACTAGAGAAAGTACTTAACAACACAATGTTCCTTTTTCTTTTTGTGCTATACTGCAAATAAACGTCAATAGTTAAGCTAATCATGAGCTCTTCCTAAGCAACTGCAAATTACATAAGTGTTCTTTCATATGCCTGTAAAGACATAAAAGTATTACTCAATCAGTGCATTTATAGAGTCTCTTTTATGATACAGTGTGCACATATAACCTTGTTTCACAAAAAGTGGTCAAGTCTGATTTTGAATGACTCCAGGGGCTCTCATAAAACTGATTCAATACTGGGTCTTATTTTTTGACTGAAACAAGCATGTCTGCTATGTAACTTCTACTCACAATAATGAAGTAGAATTGCATTTGAGGAACAGAGCAACAGGGCTCAAACTATGAATTTCAAATAGTCATCAGTGCAGTTCCTGTAAACTAATATGCAGAAGCAATTCTTGTTTTGAGAGGGTGAAAGAACATCAGACTAAGCCAATTACCAACAAAATATAGTTAAAGAAGAATGATCTGAAGTTAAAGGAAGAAATGTTCTCTGACTTCAGCTCTGTCATAGTCCATGTCATTTAGGTGAGTCATGTCTACAGCTACAAAATGAAGGTACCATCACTTTATCTTATCCTACACGCTATCCATTAGATCAGAGGCTTGTCGTCAGACAGGAATGAGCTGTAGTCAGTGAACAGCAAATCCATCACAGAAATCCATTTTTGGCACTCAGAAATTACTGAAATTGCTCTATATGGAAAACAAAAAAGGTCTGCAAGAAAAGGACGTGCTGACTCAGCCTTCCAACATTTATATTTCAATGAAAAACCTCCAAAAGCATATTATTGTCTAAAGCCATGATTTACTCTCAGCAGGTGTGACAGCAGTTGCCAGAGATTCTTACCACTTTCCTCACAGAATATAATGCTTCTTGTGCCTATTTGCCTCTCCACATTTCTGATATCCTGTTAATGTAAGAGTGCTTTGATCTTTGACCTGAGAGCAGAAACCTACAAAGCTGACACAACAGACGAAGCGAATTTTATACCTGAAGTCTGCCCTTTTGACTTTTAACATACTTTAGGGAAGAGACAGTATAAATCCCCTCACACCATGGTAGGGAAATGTATCCTGAGATTACCTTTCTGTACAGGAAAACACAGGCTGACTTTGTCAGCACAGGGCAGTTTTTGCTACATTATGAAAACAAAAATCTAAGAACATGGAGGTCCTTTTCTCTGGCCACACAGCATCACATCATCACAAGCATTCTTTTTATCTTGGCCTAGATGAGACTTGTTACTCATGTGTTTCAAACAAAGTTTTAAAGTTTATATATACCAGAGATCAACACTGTCTTTTAGCATTCCAGAAGTTTTAGAAGAGCTCACAAAAAGAGAAACTTGATGCCTTTCAAAATCACCAGACCTTGCTAAAGGCATGCTCTGTACACCAGAGGCCATCCCTGGAGGGGTTCAGAGTGCCACCGATTAAGCCATGGATTCTGAAAAACAGAATAGCATTTGCCTTAACATACCATAATAAAATAAAACAACACTCAATTTGCAGGAAAAAATGGTAATGTCTGTGCACCCATCAGCAAGACTGCCAGGATCATTATTAGAAGAAAAACACAGGAATGATCAGACCCAGCTGGACTGAGTTCTATAGGCATTCACCTACAGAAAATTAAAATGCAGAGGGGGTACGGCAGATTTCCTGCTGATGTTACTCAGTGTTAAAATTGTTCAGGAATTCATTGGTGAAGCAGTTTTTCTAAGTTCTCCAAATATAGTTTTTTAAGTGGAATATAAATACCTGTTTCACTGAGAATAGGGTTTATTGAGGAAAAACCCAAACAAACAAGCAGGAGAGAAATAAGAAAAAATTCTGCACAAAAGCAGGAGCATATAGGTTATCATGATGACTAGAAGATGAAAACTGGTTTGGGAAACACAAGCACTTTATTTGAAGGTGGGAGAAAATTACCATTTCAGATAACTATTTAAAAAATTATCCATTTTCTAGTAAAATTTGGAAAAAGAATTGTTTCAATTATTTAAGTAGGGCCATTACATCTTCTACTACTTAATGTTCAGCCAAATAAGACAGAAACATAGCTCTGACCACTTAGAATCACAGAACAGCATCACAGAATCATTCAGGTTGAAGAAGACCTCCATGAGCACAGAGTCGAACCTTTGACTAAACATCACATCAAGGAAGCCAGAGCAGTGCCCATGTCCAGTCATTTCTGGAACATTTCCAGGGAGGATGACTCCACCACCTCCCTGGGCAGCCCATGTCAATGCTTAACCACCCTGTCAGTAAAGAAATTCTTCCTAATGTCCCTGAACCTCCCCTGACACAGCCTGAGGCCATTTCTTCTTGTCATGTTACTGGTTTCCTGGGAGAGGCTGATCCCCACCTGGCTGCAACCCACTTTCAGGTAGCTGTAGTTAGTGATAAGGACTCCCCTGAATCTTCTTTTCCCCAGGCTTTTCTCCCACCTCTCCCAGCCGAGGAATCCGCCATACATATGGACATCTATGCTATTCTCCACATTTTGAGTTACCTTCCAATTTGGTGCGCTTGTGGCTGCACTGCCGCAAACTTCAGTGGAGCACCTCAACACCAACTGCTTATCACTATCACTCCTGCGACCACGGACACCTAAGATCAGACCTGCAGCTAAAGACTCTGCTGCCTTTGTAGAGATGCACAGTGTTAGCTGGGGTGCCTTAGAGAGGAAAAGAAGAATCCAGTTACCATGATAGGCTTGCTTTTGGGGAGTCATACGATTTTCATAAATTCACGGATGAACGCAAGAAGGAAAACTGTGGAAGAATCAGCCCTTTGTAAGTTCTTGTCTGGGCCTGCTTCCCCAGTACCATAGTTCACATATTCCCAGTTTCTCTGAAGTCACAAAGTTTACCCCCACCTTGGAGCAAGATCCAGGAGTATCTGCATGCGTGTGATTGCCTCATTCCCATTCTCTCTCTTTTTAACCCAACCATTGCTTCAGAAGAGCAATGAGGTTAGACAACATCCATCATGTGGGAATCTCAATCAGGCCACAGCTTTTGCCTTCCTAAAGATTTTTCTGCTCTGGTTCCTATAGACCTCTATGGAAAAGGGCTCATTTATACAGACAGACCTTGCAAAGACTTTCAGACAATGCCATAACTTTGTCTAGTAAGGTCCTATTGTGCACATCTAAATTTAGAGCTGCTATCTGTAAGCAAATAACAGGCAGATTGTGGAATGCTGATGAATTTCACAGGCATGCCCAGCTAACAATGCACAGCAATTTAAAAGCCATCAATAACCAAGAGGTTGTCCCGTGAATTTTCAAATCAATCATGATAAAATTAATTCAATTTTTATTTTCTCTTTGAATCTTTGGTGAACTCAGGGATAAAACTGATTAAAGAGGAAAGAATACACAGCATAGGATTCACTAAACCTGTTCTGTTTGGAGGGGTTCACTTAATGTTTTCAGTTTGGAAGAGAGTCTCTTCAAATTGTACAACATGCAGGATGGCACACTGAAAACCAATTATATCTCTGAGAATTTCAGTGCATCCCATAAGGCTGAGAGAATGTTCAATTTGCAGGCTGTGAGCAAGGATTAACAGAGATGAAGGTAGCAGTAAGTGCCCATGTACCATTGCATTTAAATGTAATGTCATTTCAAGGGATGATAAGTAATCATTTCATGTCTCAATAACCTCCAACAAAAACGCCTTATTTAGCCCCGAAACACCAATTTTAAGACTCTTCTATATAAGTTAATGGTTTAGATAAGGGACAGGATTGAAAAAAGTTCAAAATTCCCATTCTGAAGCAAGGTGAATGCAGCTTTGATGTCAGTTTAAAGATGAAAATTTTCTTCCAGGCATTTCGTAGGGCGCTGTGTTCTCTCTTCATCAGTCACAGTGGCATTTTTACTGATACATGAATAAAGAAACATACAGATCTCTTAGATTTAACACGATAGCAAACAAGCACTTTATACACTAACTTTTCTAACTACCCATGATTATGTTGAGAATCAGTATTTGAGACTATATTGATGCTACAGTCTTCATTAAAAATTTATGCAAGCTTAGGCTTTAATCTCATGCTCTGAACAAGAGTCTTGGCACGGTATGACCACAGTCCTCAGCCTTTACATCACTGTAATTCTGGCCCATAACTCAGTCCCACTTCAGCATCTCTGTTATTGTATTTTCTTTGAAGTGGAAGGTATTTCCTAACCCTCTGCAAAACATATCTGCTAATTATCACGATAATTTGAACCCTTCTAGTGTTTTCTGAATTATTTTCAGAGACAGACAGTAATTCCTGGATTTATCACAGAACACTGGAGGTGGAGGAGAAAACTCTCATAATCTATGTGAATACAGAGTAAGAGAAAAAGAAGGGAAAAGGACATACCCAGAACAAGTAGGACTGTCGACATGAGGATTATGCAGAACTTGTTTTGCAGCAAGTTCACATACATTAATAACAGAATCAATAAATAACAGCTATAAAATACACTAGGGATTGCAGTGCAGTATTTCTTCCACACGGGAGTAAACAAAACCAGGCATTCTTCATTTAAAAAAAAAACAAAAAAATGAAAATTCAAGCAACTAAAAAACCAAAATGGCAACATTCAACAAGATGGCAGTTTTGATTTAAAGTATTGATTAATGTATCAGTTTGAATGCCAGCAAAACTCTAGCAGTCAGCTACCTTTTGTTTGGTCTAAAGAGGCCATTTTTCATCCAACAAGGAAAAAGGTTCACTTTCTATCAGTAGTTTGTGAGGAACTTTGCAAACAAAAATATAAAAGTCTCAATTAAAGAAAAAAAATCAAACCAACCAAACTCTATGTTTCATTGTTCCCTGTTACGAACAGTATACAAAACTGAGCCATCTTTGCAAAGTTACCGTAAGAAGCCTTTCTAGATACAGTTGTCAGATGTGGAACAATTTGGGTAATAATTTGATAACTTTATTTTCAGATATGGCAAACAGACAACTCCTCCATGCTCCCTAATTGCCTGTCATTTTGTTTAGACAGATCCAATTCCTTCAATACTGAATGACTAGCTCAAATGCTTTCACATGTAATTATGGCTCAATCCAGACATACTTTTTTAAAAACAAAGCAACTGTATATATTAGGGTAATAATCTTTTAAACAACAGAGGAAAGCTCAGCTGTGTACTTTCTTACTCACTTTAAATCAAATTCAGATCCTGCTGGGTTTTCTGCTGGTTCACATCCCATTTTAATATACAAACTCCCACAGGTTTTATCTCTTCAACAAAGCAATGGCTCAAGCCATTAAAGGTTTGTTTTATGCCCCTCTCAATCCCTTGAGATAAATAGAAATTGATGTTTATTTTGAGCCTTTTGAAATTTGAATAATTTCTGCAAAGACCTGCAGCCCCGAAACTAAAATCTAATTACCTGCAAGTGTTTGCAGATGTAAGTATACATTCAAACTCTCTCTTCTATGTGACGGGCTTTTTAAAGATCAAAGAGTTACCTCTAGCCTTGAGGCTCCTTATTTGAAAATGTACGTTAACATTTAATGGTGTCACATTCCAAAGCCCTACACATTGCTTTGAAAACATATCCCTCAGTGGTGGGAACAGCTTTCCCTGCTGCTAGCACTAATCAAAGGGACAGGAATATGCTTTCAGAAGATCCATGGCCAACGCCACCAACACAAGAAATGCAGAGCCTGGTTATGTCACAAGCAGTTACTTGCAGCATCATGACCCAGCACATTAGCCCAATGAAAAGGTGAAAGAGGTTTTTCCCTTCAGTTTTGCCCTGGAGGAGACAACAAGCAGATCTGACTGCTTTCCTTGCCATTGAAGAGGATCACTCATGAAACTCAGAATCAAAGAGGGACTGAGGTTGGGAGGGAGCCCAGGAGACCACACAGGGTTCCCTACAGCAGCTTGCCCAAGACCAGGATCAGATTCCCATTTTTCTTAGTAAGGTTCTTTCCTAATCCTTAGGGGCAGTGAAACACACTTGAGTTTGTAAATTCAATAAGTCTATCCTTTCATACAACAAAACATGGTATTCTGGAATAACAAAGTTTTTGTGGTGTCCTGAAAGGCTTTAACTTGGAGAAACTCTGTGAAAACCTTCCGTGTCCTGCTGAGCTGAATGGAATCAGGTGAACTTCAGATAAGTTATTTTTTCAGGACAGAAGAAAAAACTTTAATATGATAATAGCATCGCTAAATTTGTCTTTATATGATAATGCAGAGCATTAAAGAGATGATTGTGTGGAATTTGTCACATTTTTGAGGAAGAACTAAGGATGGCTGATAATTTTTTTCTTTTCATCTATATTAGTCCTATTTGTTTTCTTTTTTCTTGAAATAGAAACCAGTTCCAAACCAACATGAGGAAAAAGTATAGTTGCTTACATTAGGTATTGATTTGTCTAGCTTTGTTCATTGAAAAGGCACACCTAAAACATGGAAAGATTGAGGGATATGATCAAATAATGGAGTGGAAGGGAAGCATATAAGTTGCTTTTTAACCTCAGTATGTTTCAAATTGTGAAAACAAGGAAAACAAACATATCAGAATGTTAATTCTAAGGCATATCTTCTGTTACACTTATTTTTAACTGTATGAATCCTGGGTTACCCAAACAAGCTGAGGTCAGACCACCTTATTAGACACCAAGTAAGACGTCACACTGGCCTCTGCTACTGCTGAAATTGCTCCTTTCACCCACGTGGTAATAAGGGGAATAATGAGGGAAAAGTATAAAAGCCCCTCCCAGCAGACCCGTGGAGCTCCAGAATGACCTGACGACCAGTCCCTGTCACACGCTCATCCCTGGAAGGTTAAGTGGATTTTGATGAAGCCATCAGCTTCAACTGCAAAGAGCTTGAGCCAATGCCAAATGAGGTCAAAGGGATTTTTTTCCCCTCCATTAGCTTCAATGAGCTCTGAATAAAACCCAGTGGGCTACAGTGTGCCTACTAATTGTTAAGGGAATTAGAATTCCAGTAAATCATTACAACTGTGGTCACTTGAAACCAGAATGACAAAGGCAAATTACATGATCCCCTGCATCTCTCTGTGTGAACCACTAAACTCACGCTAAAACCGTGATAATGTAGCAGAATTTAGGAACACCACCGCAGGCAATGCAAACCAACATCTACTACACCAGGTTAATTCCTGTTCTCTTGAATTCCAGAGCAATAATGTCTCATAAATCAAGTGACTATTTATGTGCCCCCATCAAACCCCCTAAAGAGCCACTCCTACTCTCAAAGGTAACCTACTTTTCACAAGAAGTTTTTGAAAAGTCATGTCTATTGGTACAAAGCAGTGACTGATCCAAAGGCCATGAGAGTAGGATTTATGAATGGAAACTGTCAAGTTCAGAAGTTTTATAAAGATGTGTGTTTAGTATATATAACATATATACATATACAATATAGTATTTTTTTCTATAAAGCTAGATCAATTTGTTAATCAAATTCACTCCACAGTGACACACAAGCCGTCACCATTCAATTTTCACGCTGAACCATTCTTCAAACACTGGAGACCAACATGAATTAATGCAGCCTTTATTTAGCTATTACCTGGAGGATGTTTATAGCATTTTGTCATTGCCCTGGCTAATGCTTAAGCACGATCAGAGTCGTGTTATCCCATTTCAGTTTCCTGCCTGCACCAGAACAAGCCCACGTCCGTGTGACATTCACGGACACGCTTTGCAGCCGCTGTCCGAGGGGGCAATGGCTGTGGGCTGCACACAGCAAATCAAGCCAAGTCTGGATAAATGAACAGAGCCCAAGCTTGTCTGCTAATCCAGTTGTAAACAGCAGTCCTAAGTGCAGTAGGGGCCACACAGGGTAGCAAATGCAGACAGCAAGGGACCCCTTTGGAATGGTGCTTTCTATGACATTAGGCATGGCTTCCCGTCCTCTGGCAGGGTGCGTTACTTTATCCCCACACTGCAGAGATGGAAATGAGGCAGCAGACAAGGTCACACAGAAATCCTCTTGGTTAAGTAGGAACTGAACAGCCTTCCAGAGCCCCTCAACACTGAGGAGCTTTGCTCCTATTACTCTTTTTTCTTGTTCTCATAGAACAACAGGTCATTTGGAAACTCAACAAACATATGAAAATTGCCAGAATTGAGTCAGGGAAACAGATTGGAAAACTAAAGGACAAAATTAAGAACACAGGCATTAGGACAAATACAACGAAAAGAGGACAAGCATGGAGAGTTATAGCCTTCCATTTTTTAAAAGAGCTCAGTTCTGTTAGGATGGTGTTTGAGTAAAGAAAAATGGAGTACTATGAGGATTGGCAGAGTGGAAGCTAATTTAGGTATATGTCTGGAGCTTAGGTTGATTAGGTCATTCACAGCCTGAAGCTTTCTGGCCATAATACAGCCTATTCCAAACCATCCCTGCTGTGTCTCGCTTCTGTTTATTTGACTAGTTCTGTTCAAGGTCCAAATTTGGCACAGCTTCTGTTTCCCCCAAAGTGCATTTCATTTTCAACCATCTGCTAAAGACTCCAGGCCCCTTCTCTGAAATTTGAAAGATTTAATGACAATTAGCACAAAAATACTCTTTTTAATTTTATTAACAGATTGTAGAATCAAGAAAATTCACAGGAGAAAAATGTATTAAATGGCATTGCCTTTCCCCATCGCTAGACCTGCCTACCAAGTGGTATGTACAAGGCACATGTGGGGAGCTGCAGAGCAGTTTGAATGCAGAGCTACAACATTAATCCTCTAAGAATAATCACAACAGCCAACTTGTGCTATCATATAGCTCTACTGACTCCAGTAAGACCTTGTAGAGATGCACTAAGCCATATGCAAGTCATTCAACAGAATCGTGTTATTTGGTTTCTAGTCCCCTACCTCCAGCCCAATCTGCCAGCTCCCTGCCTCCTCCCCAAGTATCAAATTCAGTGAATGTTAGAGGAAGGCATGTTCTCACACTGCTGGTCTGAGAAGTTCAAGGGAGTAAGACTTCATCTGGAAAGCTTCATTGCTGCATGACACATGCAGTAATAGGGGATGGCTTCTATATTTTCAATAATTCAATTTTTTTTAAAAACCAAAATCATTTAAGTTTCCTAAGAGATCCATAAATTCATGACATTTCTATATGAGTCAAAGGCTTTAATTTCTTGAAAACTGCATTTGTTTAAAATACTCACTGTCACTGCAGAGACTCTCAGTTTCATAGTAATTCATGTCATTGGCAACCTTTAGAAACTCGACTTACACTGTTAATGTAGTAAAACATTAAGGCAGACATGTAATTATGCCCTGAAAATAAAATCTTTTGGAGGCTTTAACAGCATCTTAAACATTAACTGTATTGATTCCACTTGTCAAATGCTCAGATGGGCATTCTTGAGACATGCCTACTTGAGAGTGTATGTCCAACTATTTATACTTCTTGCAAAGGAGAAATTAGCTCTTTTGGTACACCATGAAGCCAAAATATTTAATTTTCTTTCCAATTAGGAGAGACATCAGGTCTTTCCCTCTGCAAGTTTGTACCCAACCCTGCCTCAATGGAAAAGTGCAGACGCAGTTTATGGCCAGATGTATTTATGCCTCAGATTCCACTGTGTCCTCTGTATGCCCAAGCCACTGATTCTGCACAGGATCATCCAGATCAGTGCAGTTCGGGTGTGCTCTCAGAAACAACCTGTCCACAAAAATCATATGGACCCTGTTTCTGTTTACTTTCCAGCCCTCTGAGTTATGTAATCTGAAAATCTTGGGTTTCAATGGGCTAAGGATATAAGTGGGAAGGTGAGTTACCTCTGTTCAAACAAGATACATTTTCACTGCATTATTACTGCAAGTACAACTTAGTATTTTTGGAAGCGCAGAGGGAGAAGGTTGGATTTTGGAGCTAATGGGAAAGCAACAGCTAATAAGTCAAGCCACTGCAGCATGAAAATATGACTGGTGCAAAATTAGCTTCTGTATTTCCATGCCAACCAGAGTGTGCTTACTCATTCATAATCAAGTTTTTCACACCTTATGTAGTCGAAATGGATTTCTGGCAACTTTTACTATCATAATACTTTGCTAAATAGCAGAGACCCTACTAAGAAAAAGTGCCTTTTGATCACACAAACAGGGACTAGGTCTCTGAGTCCTGCTTTCATATTTTATACTATTATTAAACTCCTAGCAAACAGCTTTGGTTTTAATTTCTTCATTAACCAAGCAGCAATGCATAGTTCAACAAATACCACATAAAAATACAGGCCATTTGTACAAGAGGAAAAGTTTTACAATTTTGCAACTTGTTTTATTTTGAAAACTAATTAATTTCCAATCCTGCTAACCATTCTATCTCAACACATTCCAAAGGTTTGTACAAGCAAAATCAGTCAGATCTATTTTAAACAAACTCAAATATTGTTAGACTTTCATATCAGCTTGGCATGTGAAATCAGATGTACCTATATCTCTCTATAATTCAACAGACTGGGTATTGAAAAAGCTTCAATCAACAACTAAGACAGAAAAGTACTGCAGTAAACTAGAAGTATCCAGCTCTTGTTTGAACAAACATCAATAGAGGTATCTACATTCCCCTCTTGGGGGAAGAGACCTGAATAATACATAATTAAATCCCAAGGATATTCTAGAAGGAATTTTCACTTTAATAACTTATTTTAAACAAATATCTTCACGAATTTTTTTCTTAATTTCTCATTTTAAGACCTTACACTGGAAGTCTGAATTATTATTTTCACCCAGCTGTATGATGGACCCGCCATTTACATGTTTGACATAAGGGCAAGTTATTTTTCTCATTTCATCATCTGGCTCAAACACACTACAGACTGGAATCTATTTTCAGTTCAGACCTGAAAAAACTGGTATCCTAAAAGCAAAGTTTGATTTTTAAGCATGACAAGTTATGGGGGCTTTTTTAATGAAACTTACCAAGCAATATTACTTGCATTGTTTTTAAAGGTACTCCAGAACTGGACCACGTTTCACTCTTACTAAATTCTTATTACTTCTTACCTTTTATACTTGAAGGTGGCTGTTTCTGTTCTAAATGACTATTAAGATTTATAGTCAACTCTCTTCACCCCCTTTTTTTTGCATTAAACCACAGGTTCCTTCAACCTCTGGAAGCCAAAGGTCTTTTACATCCTGTTATTCTGAAGCACTTTGCAGCCCAGCTACACCTCAGCATGCTCTCTGGTGAGAGATGGCACTCTCAGAGTCCTACCCAATACCTCTTTCCTCCCTTCTTCCCAAAGGATCTGGGAACCGCTGGTTTCACAGTGGAAGCTTATGAGGCAACAAAAAACCTCCTCAGAGAAGAAAGTCCTACCACTACTGCTTCTGGCTTATCCTTTCCCCTGTCCTTGGAAAGCAGCAGTGCAAAGTACCTCTGTGGCTCACCTTTGCTGCCCCCAGGATGGAGAAGCCCCTGACATAACCCTTCCAGGACCTCCAGTGTGCCTTTACAACAAGACCCTGCAGTGCAGAGACCTCTCTCCATGACAACGTGCTCCGAGCCAGAGCTCATCTGCTTTATCTTTTAGTTCTCCACTGTATCACGCCTTCATTTTTGCAAGACTTGCTAAAAACTGAACCATCACATAACCCTTAAGGTAAGTTTGCCTTTAGGCCATTTCTTCATGATTTTGCAGGGGATTTCGTCACCAGCAAAAGAAGGTCTTATTTGCTGAACTAGATGCACCAAATACTGTCACCGACTTTTTCAATCCAGGCATTTCACTACAGGCTTTGTCCCATTACCAGCCCAAAAAGGCAAACCCAGATCCCAGAAGATTCATTTATACTTGGGATTATTCACAACTGGCTATTAACTGTGGGTGGCATGGAAAGAAACTCCTACTAATGGATGTTTACAGAGTTTTGCTCTGTATCTAGACCTATGGATTTCTGAGGATTGAAGGGACTGTTACCTTGTTTAACCTCCAGAATAACTCAGGCTCTACAACTCTGCACAGTTATTCTTACAGCAAACACACACACAATATNTATATACACACACGTATACAAGGAAGAATTTGTAGTATTTTTTTAATGCATGAGGAACTACTCTTTTTTTTTTAAATGTGCAATCTTGTGCTTCCTTCCTGCACTGTGAATTACTGTAATCCAACCATTATTTTCATTTCTGCACATTTGCAGGGTCAGCACTGACTATATCCAGCTCCCCTAAAGGCAATTCTGAAAATGTTCCTTCCTGTATTTTTCCTGCATAAGAACCCTAACAAAGGTGTTATTTAAAGATTCCCCCCAAGCCTCCAAAAAGCAGCGCTACATAAATGCACATAAGTAAAGCTTTTCTGATAAAATGGGGGAGAAAAAAAGATTCAGCTCCTTAAATTATAGAGAAAATGCACATCTCTATGAACCTCATTCCACCTCTTGCATTCCATCCATATCAGTCAAGAACTCCAAACACTAACATGCCTGTGTTGCACTGCTGACTCTGGATGACTGCTCATAAACAACCAGAAAAAGGGGACATAAAGAGATGGATTAAGTTAAGTATTTTTAATATCAAAATTAGTAAAAATAATAAGTAAATAAATAATAAAATAATAAAAGTAATTATTATATTGGGTTGCTATTTTAGGGAGGGGAAAAAAACACAGACAAAAACCACCGTGGTGCTGCTGCCACACAAAGCTGAAACCATCAGTGAGCCATGTCAATTCTCCCCTAGCGAAACCAGCAAGGTTTACTCTGAAATATCTTCCAAGTCTGGAAGGAGGAGGTCTGCAATCAAGCATGGAGAGTGCTGCAGTCTGCCAGCATCATTTGAGAGGCATGTAAAGAGGGAAACTGAGAAATGAGCTTCAGTTGAAGGATGTGTGTTTTAAAAGATGAATAACCTCAGACCAGAGACATTCTGCTCGGACTGCAGCACACCAGGATAAAATTTTTTCAGACTATTATCACATGATTAACCCAGAAGACCCACTGGTTCTCAAAGACCAGACAACAAGCAGGAAAAGAGTGATTTGCGTAGAGGAACAGCTATCAACAAAGCAATCTGCTTCCTTCAGAAACTCTTCCATGAGGCCCAGAAAAATGATTAGAAAACTGCAGATGTAGAGACCAGAGACAAGGGGAAGTCTTCTCTCAGCACTCCATGGATCAGACTGAACTTTAGAGATTTTTATGATCAATAAAAAGGTCAGATAACTGCACAATTGCAACACTATCTAGATTATTGCCCCACTTCCAAAGAAGTCATAAAAAGATAAAAAGGAAACACCCAACGCATTTTACTTAAAAAAAAACCCCAACAAACCAAAAACTCCACATTTTCTCCACGTGAGAAATGCATAAATCATCTGCTTCTCTGAAGCAGTATTTTTTTCCTTCAACTCTTCATCTCACTTTTCTGAGGAATATGACTGATTAAGTAAATTAAATAAGCAAATTAGGAAAAACCAGCATCTGACTATTTTGAGAACAAAACATTTTAAAAATGAAAAGGAGAAAAAATTGCCCACCAACAGAAACAAGAAACACACACATTTTTGGAATATTTAAAACAACTGAAAAGTCTAGTTTTCCCTCTGATCCAATATCATCAAGATGCAAACACCTATTCACCCAACAAATCAAAAGGCTACAAACATAACCAACAAACACTCTAGGTCATTAATCTTTTATATTTATTTCTTCTTGCCTATATCCAATAGAGGTATGATGCTTCTTCACACAGAAATAGCAGGATGTAGCAGAAGGTATTTTTTTTTTCATTTTAGTACCTTTCACAGAGAACAGAAAGTACTTTAAAAAAAGAAGTAAAAAAAAGCATAGTCCAGGAATTCATTAATAATTGGACACATCCTCTGCTTAACTTTGTATCCGCCAGAATACAACTTCTCATCATGAAGTTTTTTTTTTTCACACACCTAACTTCTGGACTTTTGAACTCAAACACTCACAAATGCAACCATCCACTTTCTCTTAGCACAAAATCAATCATCTGTCACTCCCAGCAAATTGCACATAGCCCCAAGAGTTATACAAGCCCTGTAAAATGCCTACAGAACCCACGCGTTTCTACCTCCGATTTTAAATGAAAACAGTTTAAAGGGGTTGAACGATATCATGGCACCTATTTCCACCACCGCCCTCCCCCACCAAGAATCCTGCAGTTATTTTTAACTGCTCTGCTATTTCAGCTGCTGGGTTTTGAAGACAAGTGCCATGCAGAGCCTTAAACAAGGAAAATTGCAAAACATTGTTCCTGGTGAAAACAAATGGAAACCAGTACAGTGGTCAAGATATTATAAGGGCGAAATTAAAACAGAAGATATGCCATGTACATATGTAATATACACGTAATATACAGAATTTTGACTGTAGCTCTACAGGCAAGAATCTTCTTGCCTGTAGAGCTACAGTCAAAATTATGCACATTACTGTCAACAATAAACTCTTGGGGTAATGTTATAGCAATGTCTTCTCTTTCAGCCAATATAGTTCAACACAGCTTAGCACAAGGAAGACAGTAACTGCTTTTGCAGTATCAGTTTATATTTTAATGTTGCACATTGAATTTAAGGATTTTTTTAATGCTACCAAATAGGAAGCTATAACAATCCCAAAAGAACGTTCAGAAGCAGCAACTTACTGCATGCTTAGCCAAAATGCCTCTGGGTTTGTTTTCATTTGAAGGTTTTCTCTTCCTTTTTTTGATAGGAATAAGCATTCTGGGTGCTTGAATGAAAAGAAGGATAAAGTTTTCAAAAGGTACTTTGCAGGAAGAGGTTACCTATATACAACCTAAGCAAAGGGCATAGCAGTACCAAGTCTTTTGCTGAATGATCACAGAGTTTTGTAACAGAAATACTATCTAGAGGTTGGTGCATGTGTGAAGCACTAAAAAACAGCAACAAGAAAAAAGAAAAAAGCCTACATTGATAGTGCAGGACCCCATTCCCAGGACAGCAGCTCTAAAAGGAATACGAACATCTTTCTTCTGCCACAAGCACGTAGCCACAATGGCAAGAAGGTTGCAGCATATCATATATACCCACTCATTTCTTCTTAAACAAAATGAGGGCAGAACTCCTCCATATTCAAAATTAGTCAAAAACCAGAAAATAGGCAACTAGCCAGATGAAGATTTATGGAAGCTGCAGTCAACATAGATTTGGAGACAAAGGGCCACACTGTAAGAGTTGAACATCATGAAGTATCTCTCTAGAAACTAGTTTATCACCATTATCAAGAGGTACCCTCTCAAACACAATGAGGTATTGTCAACTTGTGTCCTTTATTCTCTGCAACGAGTCCACTTGGATGTGCTCAACTTGATGCTTGCAAATTCACAGATGTGAGAATGAAATCTATGATTGCAGAGTATAAACACTTAAAAAATTGACTTGTTGAAATGCTTCATAAGTATCACCTTCCCCTTCCATAACATTTTACTCCAATTTTTATCACACTATTTTCCCTACATGTTTAGGACTTAAAAACACCTACTGGAAGCCCTCAAAGTGCTAGGGAGAGCAATTAGCTCATAGGGGAAAGGCAGGAGAGTTTTAAGATCCTGTATCTTCCTGGAGCATAGGCATATGGTTAGCTTGTATATTAAGAACAAATACCAGCTGAGTAAAGAAGAGCTTTCTCCCATGCAGACATCAGTTCTTTTCTTAGAATAAACCTCAACTGAAGGCAAATAAGACCCATTTTCACGTGTTTTGTATCAGCGGCTCAAAACCAGGCATATTGTTGCTACTTCATTGTGATCAACAATTCATGCAGAGATGTTGCATAGTACACAGTAAAACACAACCCAGTGCTGCCTACACAGAGTACAGCATACTTACAGTATGACAGGAAAAACTGGTAATAATTGTAGAGGAAATGTCAGGCCCAGTTTTTATATTTACATTTGGGTAGGCTCAGGGAAAGCAACGCCTCAGGGAGTGTGAACAAAATGCAGATCATCCAGGTTCATCCCAAGAGTGTTTCAAGCAATGCTGGAAATAGAAGCCCTACAGCTGCTACTATTAGGAAACCACAAAGGTGTTGAAGTGCCAATGAATATCACTCTTGAGGGGCAAATACACCTCTTTTTCCACCTCTGAAACATTTTCAGTTCCTTGAGGCTGACTGCTGTGCCCTGAAAGACGTGACTCATGTCCAAGGACAAGCCCAGGAGATGAACTCCAAGGAAAAGCCATGTGTTAGTAAGCAGTGCATGCCAATGCACTTGGTCACTCAGCAAACACATCCTGCTCCTTCCATCTTACTGGGGAGCTCCCCAGGCTGAGCTGAGCTTCCAGTGCAAGCTTTACTGCCTACAGCCAGGCCCATGTATCCCATCCCTACCCTTCTGACTTCCTCCCATAAAAGGAGCCTCAAAAGGTGGGAATTTGCCCTTCATTTCCTTACAACTAAGCCTGTGGAAATCTACATACTTACTAAGTTTTCTTTCATTTGAAGGTCAGTTTATCACTTTGGGAGTATTTAATTTTAAACTGAAATATGATTTAAAAAATCCTGTGCAGCCCTAAATGTGAGGGGGTGCAGGAAGAGAAAAAACACTCTTAGAATATATGAAACAATATTTTTCTTGGACTTTTCCACTTCCTTTCATTACTATTTTCTACCCACTTTTAGAAACAGAGGTGTTTCAAAGGGTAGTTATCCCAGTTGATATTTTTCTGAAAGACTTTATTCTCCAAATCACATGACTGGGTGATAACCTCATCAGAAGCGGCACTTTTACTGTGGTCATATATTGAAGAGACCACATTTATGTCCGAAAATTCTTCTACAGTGCCATGCACCATATCTCTTTTTTGTAATAGCTCTTCTTTCAGGAAAGAGCAAGACCTATTGGTCCCAAAATACCTGTGAGGAAAACTGCTTTTTGTTTGGTCACTGCTTTAATTTATTCTGGCATTGAATAGGAGAACAGAAAACCCAATTTCCTCACTGAAAAAACTTCACTGAGGCAACAGAGAGAACAGTTTATCTCCATCAAACTCACCTATATACCCTGGCACATCAGCTTGTCATAATGAAGGCTGCCTTTGCTGATTTACCTCTGCACACCAGGTATTACCTATATCTATAAAAGAAAAAAAGAAAAGAAGCTGCCTCTTGATACTATTGGAAGTTACTGCAGGCACAGGAAATTGTGCCCACTCTAACTCACTCTAGCTTAAAATGCCACCACAGATATTTCTGCTAAAAAGTAACACAGATCTCAATTATTTTAAAGCTTATTTTAGCTTAAGACACAACTGAACACAGAGTTAGAGACAAAAAAAAAAGGCAGTTGATTACGATTCATACACCGGGGTAATTACCTTATTTCCTATCTTTTAAAAAGAGTATCATTGCACAAAACAAAACCCCTCTTTAGGTCTGAGCAGGAATTAGATGCACTACATCACTGCCAACGCAGCAGTGAATATTTTCACAGTGAACACTGAGTGGCGAAGTAGAGCTTCCCACAGACCAGGAGAGCAGCAGAGCACACTGCAGGCAGGGAGCAAGTTCACTGCAGAGCATTTCCAGGCGATTCCTTACCAGAGAGAAGTAAATTCAGAAACACGTTTAGAGCTATTAAAGGTGCTATAATCAACAGCTATTGCTCTTTTTTTCAAATAAACAAAAAGGGCCGATGTCCCAGAAGTGCCAGGATAAATATTTGTGAAATGCCGGTTGAACCCTCCTGCATCTGAATTCTTATGACACAGCCCCTGGATCCAGAAGGGCTCCAAATCACTCCTCTCAGCAGATAAAAATCAAAGCCTGGGCAATGAAGTCTGTAGGGTGAATGACACAAAGGAATTATCCTCAGGAATTCTTCTATAGGACCACTCATCGCACTCATGCTGGAGAACATGAAGTGAATACAGTAGAGAACAGAAAAGCAGTTTCAACCCTCGCCTTTGCCCAGGAGATCTTCCACCTGTCTAAAGAAGTAGCAAGACAGTTTCTAACAGGGATTGGTTTGTGGAAGGGTTAAAGCTTACATAAACTCACCAGCTACATGCAGAGAGAGGCTTAGCATCAAGACTAGCTAGCACAGGGGTTTTGAGAAGGGTGGCCTCCCTGTATCTCCCAGTCAGCAGCAAGGGGGGTCCTCACCTTAGAGGGTGTAAAGGTAACTTCTGTCCTCACATTCACCACTGACAACCCCTGGAGCCATCACCAATTCTCAAAAAAAACCTGAAGTAACATCATATTAGCTTTTGCTTGTGCATGTCAACACCAGCTACAGCAAGATCCAAGCTTTCAGGACTTAGTTCTGAAAACACTTTAGTGTCTTCGCTACCCTGGAGATCTTTTCATACAGCTTTTGGGCAAAGGAACTGCAGAGCTATATTAATTAACTCCTTAGGGCCTTCCCAGGGTGAAGACAGGATACAGACTAGTGTCAGCTCTGAATTATCCCCATTTCCAGTCTCCTGTGTACAACTCTTTAAGTTACGAATTGGTTTAAATGCAAAGTTTGGATAAAAGAAGTAAAAGTATTATTAGTTATCATAACTGATTACATTAGTTTTAAAGACAGCTTTGGATACAAGAAATTTAATTTTTTTTTTTTTACATCACCTTTCTTTTCTACTTAATTGCTGCAGGAAACATTTTCATCCAAACAGCTGAAAGCTTGCGTTCTTTAAAAATCACAGTAGGAACAACAACAACAAAAAGATTACATTTTTATTTCTCTGCCAAGATCTACCTGACCTGAAGATCTTAAAATGAAAATTCTATAATAAGCATGTCTGCAGAGAGGAAAGATGAACACAGTCAGTCTGAGGTAAAGTACCAGCTGCTGAAATCTAAAAATCAAATTTATCATAGATGCACTAAAGTTCTGTTAATCCTCCAAAAGCCATGCAGGTTTTAGGAGGGTTTTAGTGAAAGGAAATTGAAGCACTCCTGCCTTCAGACAAATTAGGACAGAAAATCTTCTCCTATGCTTAGGTGGTCTTAGATGACCAGATTCACAATGGTATCTCAACTTCTATTGTCACTTACTACCAAGGCCTGCAGAAGGTAGTTTCAAAACGCTTTATCTATTTTGCAAGTATTATAAGCACAGGCACACCTGAAAGTCAACAGATTCTGTATTTTCATATTAGTAAAATTCTCTGCTAACTTTACATGCATGATACTGATTTACAGTAATCTTTTAAGTGAGGACTAATAAATATGTATGACATTCATCAACAGAAACATGGCTGCACTTTCTTCTAGACTGCAATTCACCTCTGCAGTGAGAAATATGACTTGAGGCTTTTAATTTCTTCTGTTTAACAATAAGTTATGCAGATGTAAACAAATTAGATTTCTGCAGCTCCTAGTCTCAGCTCACACTGTAGAAAGAAGACATTCTGACATGGTATTGTGCAAGACTTGTATTATATTTCCAGTTTCAACCAGGACCTTGAATCATCCAAGCTGAATGAAACTAGAAATAGCAAGAGTATACAGTAAAGTATATATTTAATTCTTGTGAATGTGTTTTTTATCTCATTTTAAATGATAATTATGTTCTTCCTAATAACAGTGTGAATCCCATGCAAAATATCAATATATTTCCACATCTCCTTCAAAGACAAGCTGTGTTGCTGGGAACCCAGCCCGGCATATTTTTATCCTCATGCCAATTACTTCAGCCAAAAGACTTACCTGACATATTTAGGGAGGATTTGTTTTTATTTAATGTTCAGCAAGCAAACAAGGACAAGTCCTGAACAATGAATGAGATAGTAGAGGATACTGCAAAAACATTATTAGTTTCTGCACAACACTTCAAGCCAATAGTACTGAAATTATTGCTTGTTTTCTTCTTTGTATCTAATTCCCTTAAGGTATAATTCTAGTAAATGGAAGTTAAGATCACCTTTCTACATTCCTAGAGCCGCCTGGAAATTTTCTGTCATGTTTTCCTGCTTATGAAAGCCAGTTTCTACAGACTCTTAATCTTCCATGGAGTATGTTTTCTCTGATTGAAAACCAAAGTGAAAACTGACTGCATCATTTAAACTCACCAATTCTTTTGTGCATACTTTCTTATTCAGCAGACTAAACTCAAAACTTGGAAACCCAAACTGGCCCTTGCTTTCTACCCAGTTTGCACTTAGGTTACTTTGGTATAAATTAAGAAAGTAAGAACTAAAGGATGTGACCTTTAGTTTGCAATTACAAAATATATCAAGAGCCCTTTTCACATAAGTTTGCTAGTTTTTCCACATAAATACCCTTCTTGTTAAACACAGCAGAAGTACCTGGTCAGATTCTTCAGCTGGCATTTTTCAAAATTGCCCCTGGGGTTTTGTGTGACTGAGCATAAACATTCGCTTCTATATTGAGATGCTGACACTGTCCATTAGACCTTTACAGCTCTCTGAGAGATACAGATCATCCTAAAGAACATATTCTCAACACATTAGAGGGAGAAAACATTCAGTGAAAGTATTAGGTATGCCTCGGTCAAGTAAGGGTCTAGCTGTGAAAAGGAGAGAAGATGCCCGGGTAAGTAAATTTTCCTTAACCTACCAGCCAACACCAGGCAAATAAGGGTGACTTGACCCCACCTCAAATAGTTCTTGGGTGTGAATACATTCATTATGTAGGCACAACTGCACAAAGTATTGGGGGTGAAGCAATAGCTACATTTTTTCATTCTTTTGTTTATCACCAAATGCTATTTGTTACCCACAAGATGTATGACTACAACTTCAGCTCACTTACACTACTGAACACCTGTCCCACAGGTCTGCATTTGAATGCTGGCAAAATATCTGCAGCAAAGATACAGAGCATTTAGAAGCATCTATCATTCGCCTGCATCTCAACTGTAATGAACGCCCACAAACTCTTTGCTCCAATCTTCATAACTGGAATTAAATTCAACTTTTATTTACAGCTATTCTGTAAAACAAAATCATTTCCATAATAGCAGGAAAAAAACGAAAGCACCTGAACCCATAAGCATGTACCTGCATTCTTTTTTACACTGCTGTTGTTGTTCACGTGTAACATGCTGATGTACAAATTCTACAGCCAATTCACATATGGGGGTTTTGTGGGAGACTCATATTGAAGGGCAAAACAGTGCCAGGCTGAAGATAAATGCTGAAAACAGCACCAGACCAGAATTAAACTTGTCTGACATTTTAGATCAGCAACATTTGAGGACAGCAGCACTGAGGAAAATTTTTCTTAATCAAATCCCAGGTGATACGAGGGGAGGGTGACTACGTTATCTAGCCAATTCCTCAGCAAAAAGAAGCTCAAGGTTCCTCTGACTAAGATAAGAATATGACACACTAAATTTAAATTTTTAGAGCTATGGTAAATTTTAAGCTGGTAGAAGGAGAGTGATTGGCTGCAGTGAAAATTAATTTTTTCCCTATACTGAGAGAAAAAGGTAAAAGGTAGTCAGAGCAGGACTAATTTTTCCCTTGTAGAGCTTGTCCTGCTGACGTTATTTCTACCTTCACTCTCTCATTCAGTCTCAAAGCTAAAAGACAGTGGATAAGAAGGGAATGATGCATGAAAGAGAACAAAAATCTCAGCTAATCCACAACTTTTAAAAAGAAAGAAACAAACAAAAAGTTGGGGATTTTTTTCTTTAATTTCTTGCAGGCTGAAAGAAAATGCTAAATTGTCCTACAGGCATAATCTACTTTCTAATTGAAATATATGCAACTGTTACAGTGCACTGCATTATTAAATGTAACTCAGTAATACAATTTGCTTTAATGATAACTGTGTAATAACCACAATGAAATATCACATATGATGTTTTAATGAGGATTATGGCATGTTAATTTTAAACTGAACAATAGGGCGTGCAATGTAATCCATGCCCTGTGTACAGTTCAACAGCTGCTAACTTGTTGGACTCATTCATACTTGTGCCTGGCATAGGTAAATAATGACCCAATTACAGAGCTGCTTGGTATAATATTTATGATGCCAACTACTTTTCAGAACACTGAAATGAAATTCTGAGGGCTCTATTCTACCATTTTCTTGATCTTTTGTGTTTATACCATGAGGACAACATTTACAGTCCCAGTGTTCTTTCATTTCTCTATTTTAACTTTATGGGAGCACATAAATCAACTACCCAATATGGGCTATATTTACTGGGCTAAATAAAAGTTTTCTTTTCATCCCACATGTAAAGTTTCAGCAAATTTGGTATTCTTCTATAGTATTGCACAGGTTTGAAACCAGTTACCCTCAGTCATTTAATAGGTGATTGTTCACAGTTATAAAGGCAGGTAATCATTTCATATGATCCAAGGACAGTTTTTGTTTGCACTGCTAATATCACCCACAGCAAACAGTTCCCACAAAGTACAGGACTCTACAGTGGAAAGCCTAAAGCATAAAACACAATGAAATGCTGCTCCTCAGTGAGCAGGTGTTGAAGTGTTATTCTTACTAAAGCACTCTGTCACCAAACTGGCACAATCAGTTCAACAACTTCTGCAGATTCCAGGGATTTTGAATAAGTGAAAAAACCCAAGAAAGGTTATCCTGAATTACAGGTCAAAACAGCCATGCTTTCTAGAAAAACCTGGAAGCTGAAGGTTCAGGTAAAGCAGGAGTTGTATGCAAAAGACGACCTTTTGTTTCAGGGAAAAAAACCAAACAAAACCCCGAAACAATACATAACAAGCAATACAAAAACAACCAAACAAAACCCCTCAAACTTTGCCAGGAGCTCCCAGGAAAGCCATGCAGAACAGAGCCCCTCCCTTGCGGCCAAAGTGCAGTCACACCAAAGTGCCTTCAGCTAGACCTGACCCTTGCTCTGCGAGGCCCTGGCCTTTGGGAAAAAACAAAGGGGGCTGCAAACCTTGCCAGTGTTGATACTTTGCTTCTCTGTGACCCAGATGTTTGAGCCCTCCCTTTCAGCAAGTCCCTCGATGGATAATGGCATCAACAGGGATTTTTTAAAAAAATATTTTATTTATTAAAAAAAAACAAACAACCCAACGACCCTACACCCCCTTCCATCATTTAGAAGTAAATTAAGATCTCTTTCATCACAGGAAGGCTAAGTAGCTGAGTTTTCAAAAATCCTTCCCTCGCCTCTGCATTTTCAGATGATTACAGGACAGGCAGCAGACTAATGTAAAACAAAACCTCTTTTCATGCTAGGAGGATATTTTAGTAAGGCTTATGACATATCCTGTTTCATCTGAAAAAAAATACCAAAAATATCATTAAGCAGCACACACTGAAAATACGTAAGAGGAATGACTGACATTTTTCTCCTAGCTTAATTGTCAGATAAAATATGAAAATCTAGGAGGGGTTTTTTGGGTTGAAATATTTTTCAAAAAGTATGAAACATTTTTACATGACAAAATGCTTTCTTATATCCCTTCAATTCTAACATGTCTAAAAACTAGAAACAGTAAGAGAAAAAAAAATTATAGTCCACCATGGCTGAAATTTATAAGAGATTTTTCAATATTTCTGCCCCTCCTTCCCAGAAATATACACCTTTCCAAGACGGCACCCACAGATATACCACCCAAACCCAGAAGATTCATTTTTTTTTTTTTCCCCCATGCCAGTCTAAATTGTTTTAATTGGAAAGGAAACATGAAGCGGTAAAAGACCAGCCTAAAGTTTAAGGCGAAGAAAGTTGAATTTATTTGCAGGAGAAAGAGAATTTAAAATATAAAATTCACTTACATGAATTCTTTTGAAGAAGCAACAATGAATCTGGCAAAAAAAAATACCATTATCTTTCAGCGACTTGATTTTGATATATCAATTTTTGATGGTCTTTCTTTAATTAAAAAAAAACCCAACAAAATGACATAACAAAAAACCCCAAACCAAAAACCACAAACCACACCCCGCCAAGGTTTTATTAAAGGGTCTAACTCAAAAAGAGAAAAACACCCTTCAACTGATTGTTTCCATATCCTGTCAACTGCTTCCAAACTGTTACAGTAAAACCTATGGTACCTACTTCTCTTTTCCCTTCCCTCCCCAAAATTTCTTGTATTCTCTGTTATTCTAAGGGGTCATAAATTGATACAGGGATGTGCAAATTCCTTCTCCATGCTGCAGGCTGTAGACAACGAGTCAGACTGAAGAGACATTTCTACAGAGAGCAGTACCAGAGACAGAAAGCTGCCAACATACCCACCTCAGAGCTGCTGAGCTCTCAGCTTAACACAGCTAGACAACCTCTCATCAAAAACCCCAAAAAAACACCCCAAATACATCTGGGTTGTAGATGGTGGACACAGTATAAGACGGCTTTCTTCCACTGCCTGTCCTGTTTCCACTTCAGGCTCTTCCTGGTGTCTGATAGCAGGAGCCGTGTTGTGGAGAGACCCTCAGCTCCCCCAGACACACTGTAATGAGCTCAGGCCCAGCGCTGAATGAACATAATGGCTGTTTTAATTATTTAGGAATATACGAACAGATCATAATGTAATTAAAACATGCCAGGAATGAACATGGCAGAATGTGGGTTCCTAAAGCTGTCAGGCTTTAAAAAGAGGGGCTATGTGAAGGTCTATTATTTGTTTCAGCAGCTGGTTACTTTAGAAGGGAGAAGTTAAGCTCCTTGGAAACATGCTTGACTTCTTTTGCAAATATTGTGCAACTGTATTACAGAAACACAAATGGTACTGATATGGTCAATGTAAGAACATGAGTGTCCAGCACAACAGATTTTCTTCTGCATAATTCAGAGAGCATGTGTTTTCTGTTAAAAATCTATGAGCAGAAAATAGACTTCAAGGGAACCAGTCCTTTTCGTTTGCCCTCAGAGTTTTCACCTTTGAGGCCTGCATGCACTCAACTCTACCACAAGTAACTGGGAACAAAAATAATCTGAGCTTTCCTTCACTGCTTGATTTCCACCTTTTGGAGCATTTAAACCTCCTTTGACAAGGGCAGGCCAATAAGGAACAAGTGAAATAGGAAACATATGAGCTTTATCCTTCCTGACCTGAGGGACCGGACTGACTGAATATTGTATCCTCTTCACAAGCACTCAGCCTTTGGGAAAGAAACTGCAAAAAGACATCATCCAGGACTGGAAGGTGGAGAAGATGCACAGGCAGTGCCATAATAAAACACCTTTTTGAAGAGGAGCTTATTTCTAGATGAAAGGCATGAACAGCAACATACATGATAAACACGATACTGGAATATTTTATGTTGGGCAGAAGCTGTTTTCTCAATGATGCTATAGGACCAAGAAGACTGTTTTCTAAAAAGTTTCATTTCATTTTGTAAGATATGCAAGCCACTGGTATAACACTCACAGAAGCTGTTAATGACATAAGAAACCAAACTTCTTCTCCTCACTGCCAATTCCCTAGTAATATAATGCAAATCATTTATGAAGCAAACAAAAAACAAACTTTGCCTTTCTCTAGATTTGGTGAAAAAAACACAAACCAATACGACACAGCTTCACTGAGGAGACTGTCACCGATTTGAAACTGGTGCAAAAGCACTTTAAAAATAAGTTTAAAGCACGCACAATAAGGTAACACTTGTGACAGCTTCTGAGACAGCCCTCAACACACTAAAAAGGAGTGGGTTCTTCTCTGTAGTAGAGGGAGAATGAAGTTTTGTATGCATATTAAAATTTTGCATTTGCTTTTGAGGCATTGCCCTGCATAATACAAAGGAAGAGTGATAACCATGATTCATTAAGAAGAGGAGCATTACAGAAGTGATATATGTTTAAATGCTTTGCAATAAAGACCCCTTCTTTGTTATGAACCAGTTACTATAATTTTAAATGTTCAAACATGGAGTACAATAAAATTCACTTAACTTTTTTTTTGCAAGTCCTGTGTTGCATCCTCAGCATTACAGATCATCTCACACTAGAGCATCTAAACCCTCCCTACAGCCGTTCAGAATTACAGGCTATTGTGCTTTGAGGATTTCACATGTGATTTTCCCCTTTGCATCTTCTTTCGTTTTGCAAGTCGATAATTCCATATCAGTGTGATGGGGTTTGATCCCATCTTACCTTTTGTCACACAAAGATTGTATTCTCTGTAGATCTTTTGATGATCGTCCTTAAGCTTGCTTGGAATAGGATGTTGTCAGTAAGGCACAAATGAAGCAAGGTTTTACTCTATATCCCTTGTCCCATCAACACGCTTTGAGACTGAAGGATTTGAAATACATGAAACAGTAATAGGATGTACACAACAATTCACTGAGCTGAGGGCTTGCTGTAGTAACCCAATCTGGAAGTAATAAATGTAAGTTACACCTCAAATAGATCCAAAGTGTGAGGGGGAGGGAAGCACACTTCTTCAACTGCAACAGAAAGAAGATGCTGCTCCACATAACATCCATCTTCTGCTTTGGAAGATTAGCTGGTGACTTTCTTTCCCAGTGTATCCTGGGTTAATCTGGGTGAAGGAAGAGACTTTTTGCTTAGGACAAGCACTCAATACACACAATAACCAATGGCTTCTCTTGACAAGCGAGCATTAAAAGGGCTGCGTGTTGTTTAAAGCAACAGGTTCAAGAAGCAATAAATACTTTTGTGTAGTACTTTTGTTGGAGGAGGAAACACTGCTGCTGTGTCCCTTTCAATGTATTTCCTGTATTTCCCTGCCCACCTGCTACTTCCTCACTCCGTGGGGTCTGGATTCCTTCCAGCCACTGCTTCAATAACCATGGTCCAATACCATCAGATCCAGCTCTCCATCAGCTGGCCTGTGTGGATACTTTGGGACCAAACTGCAGCTGCAGCAGGTCAAAGACAAACGTAAAGCAGTACGAGACGTGGTGATGGCACATCTATGACCAGGCACAGATCTGTGTGACTGGAAGCTCCACGTAACTCCTCCCCTGAACAGCACACACGGCCCTTCAGAAGTCTCTTCCCTTAGGGCACCAATGAAGAACACTAAGCAATGAGCAGTCCTACTGAAGCTGAAGTTACTGCTAGCATAAGAATGACTGAAATGAAACTTAAGGAAGGAAGTATCATTAGTAGCTACCCAGTTTTCCTCTTACACAGCTAAACAACTACAGGAGCCAGGCAGATATTTTTTTCTACATTTCCACCACAATGGGACTATCTTCAACTCACAAATTAACTAGAAAGGTCTGGTCTAACAAGCACTCACTTTAGGTTTCAAGTGCAGCAACAACTACATACATCAGTCCTTACCCTGACTTTTCAGAAGAAAACTAACCTAATTACACTGTGACATTTCAGCTGAAATAATAAGAGAAAAAAAAAAGGGGGAAAAAAACTCATAAATAACTTGTTTCATAGACAACACTTTTTTTTTTCATTGCTCAATGACATTCTACTGCAACAAACAAATTCAGGTGCTCCTTCCTCCCTAAACTAGTCATTTATCTTTTAATGTTTGTGACTTCTCTTTTGCAAAATTTCTCTCTCTACTGCAGCTCACTTATTGCCTTACTAACTTTTATTACACCTGAGACTTCCATAATTCACTTTATTTCTACTCCTGGTTCCTTTAGCTAATAGGCATAATTTCCTCTTTTTCTTGGGGCAGCAAACAGAATAACTTCTTAGCTTGCCTCTTTATTTTTGACACCCATCTTTTCCAGTGACACATACTCTGCAAGTCCATGCTCCTGCTGCTTTTGTTTGCAGCACTATACATTTGAAGCCTCTTTGGGCTCTGGTACGTGCACTGCAATCTCTGAAAAATTCATTAAAAAAAAATTAAAAGAAAAAGTATACACATGGGCAAAGAAGCATCTGCTGCTTGTCCAACTTGTTGCAGACATTCAAAAAGCCCTCAGCTCCCAAGTAATTATGAAGACAGTTTGAACAATTTAAATATTAAAAATGCATTTTATTATTTAAACATTTCATAAGAAGAACATGGAATCATTGCAGCAGACAAAATCAAGGTACAGTCAGAATTCCAAGTGCATAGTATGCTGTCAAAAAGAAATAGAACGTTCCTGTATTTGGTACAATATAAATTTACAAACCCTGCAGCACAAAGAACAAAATTGCCTCATGTTAACCTTAAGCACAGGGCTCTGTAACAAAGCTTTGGTCACAGCTTGTGAACTCTGCTTTGTAGCCATCATAAATTCACTGCCAGTGTCTACTGAGATACCATTCTGTTCAAACTCAGATCAGCTAGAAGTTTTGAATTATTTTACAAAATAAGCAAGTATATCTTCCCCATCTCAGCTAAGCCTTGATGTGTATTGCCTTGAGTGACTGTGTCACTAACACAGTAGCTTGGGATGAAAAGCAGGAGTTTGGTTTAGGGGTTTTTGCTTGTACTGGGTTTTTTTGAGATGAGAAGAAAGAATTGAGGGCAAGACAAACCCAGATGAGCATCCAGCCTCTTTGATTCCCCCGGAGATTCACATGCACACAAACACCAACTGCCAATTTATGATTAAAGAACATCATCTTTTAATGAGGGGACAAAGCTACAGCACCAGGACAGATGCACTTGTTTCTTGAAACATACATTACTGAAGCTGTGCCTCACTCCTTGAGAGCTGCTATGGTGGCATCACTCTCAAAATGCTGCTGTCTTCCTTAAGAGCAGCAAGAGCAAAAAGAGGGCAGAAATAAAGAGGATGGCTCATGCACATCTTGGTCAATCCCCATAGTGACTACAGTCCTGCTTTGGCTTCCCTAACCCAAGTGAAACTGTCTCTGTTACCTGGCCTGTTCACAGATTAACCCTAGCCAAAAATCTTTGCTACTGTCTGATGAGGGACACAGTTTCCAAATTACTTACTTTGAAATATACTTTCCTTTACACACCATGGAAGAAGTGTCAGTTCTCCTTCCCTCCTCCTGAAAAAGGCTTTTAAAATTCTAGAGTTCTTTTGACCTTCTAATCTTTGGCAAATTAAGGCTAGTAACCTATTTGAAGCTGAAGACAAGAACACAGAAGTTAACAGCTTCCCTCATTGCTTTCTGAGCACCACAATGTCTTTATCTGTAGCTATTATACGCCTATCTTGATTGGGTTTCACACAGATCCCATTAAAAGTTACAGCACTAAGCATTCATGCAAGATGTGCTTAATAAGATACCCGTAGTTAGATGAGCTTTATTTCCCTGACAGATCCCCTCCAGACCCACAGTTACTGTATGTTATTAGTCAGAGACCAACACTTCCCAGCAGCTGCACAAGCTCCACAAGCTTCATAATGTGACTCCACACAGAAGCAACAGCCCAGCCGCTCAGAGCTTCAGAGACTTTGATTAAATAACCAACTACTGAAGAACTGCCCCAAAGCCACCACAACTATTTAACCAAAATGTCTGTTATTTGTGTCATCATATCAAACCTCTGGTCTACATCATCCCAGGACAAGAGAGCATTTCCAAGATGCCACAAGACTGCACTGAGACGTAAAACACTTACCAAACAGTGATTGCTGGGGCTCCTTACTTCTGAAAACCACCACCTTTCCCACCGGTGCCCCACCCAGAAGAGAAGCAGCACATCATTGATCTTGCAGAGGTTCAAGCCTCTTCTTGTCCCATACATGGACGGATTTCTCCATGTTCTTACTGGTTTCTCAGTCTGTGTCTCATTGCTGCATCTCAGCAGCTTTCTCTCTAAGGCTTTTCCCAGGCCAGGTGTTAACCCAGCCTTCAGGCTGTGAGCAAAGCACTCCATTACTAATGGCACCACTATTGTAGAAATGGATGGAATGCAAATAGGAGCTCCTAGGGACAGTCTGGGGAGTCCTGGACAGATGCAGACTTGAGGCATCAAGTGTACATGTACAGGTGAAGCAAACTTGTTAGCAATCTATCTTCCTCAAGCACTGGGCAATACTAATCAGGTGCATTGCTCCAAATGATTCCAGCACATGTATCTGAAAATAAAAGACTACGCTCTGGACTACAATGCAGCAGTAGAGAGAAGCAGTCTTTATTTTGCAGTGTCCTAGCTGCAAACCCACATTTCAACAGCAAATTTAAACCTTTAATATAGAATATCAAACACCTCAAGAGGCTCCTGTGCCAGAGGAAGAGAGCACAGAAATCTGGGTCATGAAATAGCACGAAACTTATTCCAGAGGAATGTTTCTGCTTGGTCTCCATGTCTCTGCATACTCAGTGAGATTTTACAATAGTTCTCTTGGCTTCCTTTTTCCCCATGCAGCCATAATCCAATTTACTAGACTATTCTTATTTCTGCATTACCTCTTACAAGATTTGAGAAAGGACATTTACCCCTGGATTCAATCCAAAAATACACTTAGGCATACTTGAAACGTGAAGGACACAAGTTGTTCAACTGCAGTCAGTGAAATAGAGCATACATCTAATTTTCATAATGCCAGCTGTCCAGCAAAGTCCCATCTTTTTCCTATTTATTTTATAAATTTTAAAGCAAAATGAAAACTTCAAACCTTGATATTCTAAAAATGTTGTTATTCCTTTCCAAATAAATATGACACAAGACAAAGCTTTCTGACACAAAATCTTAGAGGAAAGCAGAAAATCTGGCTTATTTTCTCTCCTTTAAATCAAGCTGTACCACTTGAGTTGTTGTAAGATTCTTTCTTTGCCCCTCTTCTTCTCAGAGCCATAGCCCCTGTTCAAAGTTCCTCTTTTGTGATGCTCTGTGGTGGGATGAGAAAGGATGCAGACAGTAATGCATCACATGTGACATAACTGAGCCAGAAAGCCTGATCTAGGGAAGAGAAGCAGCACACTCAGACTATGAAAAATCCAAGTTCCTGAAGCACCAAAGCATCTCCTATATAAGTATTTAATAGATCTAAAACATTTGGAATGAAATGGTTCACAAAGTGTTTCAGACAAGGATGTTTCAATCTGAAAATATTATAAACATACAAAATATATGTAAAAAAACCCCTGGTACATACCAGCCAATCTTTAAGAGAATTAAACAGGTGAAAAAACCTTAATTCACTTCAAAGAAACACAAAGGCCAGGAAACTCAGTGATATTGTCAAAAGGCTGCAGCAAGTTCAGGATACAAATGCATTTTATTTGCAGTATGTTTGGCTGTGCCCAGCTTGTTCTATATGTTTGCTGTAAGAATTTTGATTTTACCAGATTTATATACATCAGTTGTGGTAATTAACCCCGTGACACATACATGTACTTTGTAGCTGGCTTGGCTCCCAAATTTACATCTGATATTTATGTGATAGACAGAATGGAGGCAAAGGGAAAAGACATATGCAGCTTGAGATGGCTTAAACATAGCTTTTCTGTAAGAAAACTTTCAACTGTAAATATTCACACCATGTCTTATTCTGCAGGTTCTTATCCCCTCTGCTTCCTAAGGCACCAATTCTTGTTCTTTCCTTTAACTGAGAGCTTTTTGAGACTGCTCTGGCTATAAACTTTCAGGATTATTTTTTTTAAGCTGAGAATATTATTTTTCTTTCAGTTGCATTTGTTCATTATAAAATTCCGGTTTTTCCATTCTTGCCCTCTTCCTTTCCCTGCCTTCCTTTCCTAATACCAGCAATCATGTGACTTTAGCTCTTCAAGTGAATGAAGTCCTTCTCAGTTAGCAGGTACTACTGCAGTGAAACATTATTCAGATGCTTTGTTAGGTTGAGCTACCGTTTGTTGTAATTCCAGAATGTGTCCAAAGTGCCTGTGTAACGCTCCTGAAACACACATGCATTAGTATACATGGGGAAAAAAAAATCACACTCCTGCAGTGATCTGTTTCAGCCATGAAATATGGTATTTGTTTATTTACAGAGCAAAATGATCGCATTCCAAACATGAATTTGTTCCTTCAGCTCCACTGAAGCCACTGCCTGACTAGCTATAAATTTGTATGTTTCACTGCAAGAATATGTTATGTACCTCTTGGTGACACTGATAGATGCTTTCATGATGTGTTGGAATGTGTACCTCATCATCTAGACATAATGGAAATTATCATACGGCCTTTAACTCTTGTAAATTACTTTCTTTACAACCAGAAAATAATCTTCCTGGTCATTTCTCACTCACTATGGAACTCTGAACTTTGTGGACCTCACTATTCCAGATCTGTTTCCTGTCCTCTGGGCTTTAATTACAGTGTCTCAGATATTTTATACATTTCTATATTTGATAGCTAGATAGGACAAAGTTGTCTCTATATAGATGTGTCCATTTGTTCCAAGAGCTACAAAGTTGTGCCTACTTTGTGATGATCAGCCTCTTTCAGAAGATCCATCTTTGATACGACATAACATTCTACAGATTCATATTTATTAAGACTATAGGT
This sequence comes from Cyanoderma ruficeps, assembly GCA_008694505.1. Classification (NCBI taxonomy): domain Eukaryota; kingdom Metazoa; phylum Chordata; class Aves; order Passeriformes; family Timaliidae; genus Cyanoderma; species Cyanoderma ruficeps. Next base: position 11,222,707 of record VZDJ01000594.1, on the reverse strand, counting down.
AGAATATGAACAACACTGTAATTTATCAACAGCCCTTTGGTTTTGCATCTTAACTGACAGGTCTGATTGCAAGTGGAATAAATCTATTTTACACTCACTCCAGAAATCACTGTAGGGAAATATAACACAGCATAAGGAAGAAATATTCATTTTTTAAAAACTATGAGGCAGTGCACTCAAAAAGATACTTTTTCTTAATGCACAAAGGGTCTTTTCCATCAAAACTACAGACAAAATGTAGCCATGCTGAATTAATTCTGAATTGTGATACTCACTAAGAAAAAAATAACCAGGGGAGGAAAAAAGCACTACCCCAATGACACATGGAAAAACACAGCTGAAAGCACAAATGTGGCTCTGCTGGACCACCTGTGGTTCTGTTTGTTCCATGGACCAGGATACTTGCAAAGTCAAAAGACAGTTTCTGTATTTATAACCCAGGAACATCATTAGCAGTTAGGCAGTGGCAAAACTTCTATAAAAGAGAACAACGTAGCAATTTCAGAAGGTTGTGGTGTTTTGTTCGGTTTTGCACCCACTTCTGAATTTTCAGCACTATTTCCTACTGACAAGCCCTGGGTGTCTGTTTCATAGTAGTTATTTTCATAGTGTACAGTTGTTCACATGGACTCTGCAATTATTTTCCTTGGTGTGTGTTTCTCTGATGTTTTAAAGAAGGAACAATACTGGTTAATAACTCCCTATTAAATTTCAAAACTTTTACTTTTTCAAATGAGCACTGCATACTACCAATCTGACTTTATTAATGAATCTGAATTATAGAATGTATTTTCACTTGATTGCTACTCCTTATCTACTACTGCAATGTATAGAGACTCTTCCCTGCTAAAAGTGCAATGGAAACTAAAGCTAATAAATGCACAGGTTTTTGGGGTTTTTTTTCCAAGACAGCAGGAAATATATATATACAACAACTTGACAGGCAGTAATTGCTCTAAAGAAACCTGGGGAAAAAAAGACTCAGTGAAAATGAGTAGTATTTACATGGACAAGATGTTTATTTTTACATTGAATTATTTGCCATATGCAGTTATGTGAAATGGATCCAATTTAAACTCCCTGAATGAAGTCAACCCACACATACTGTTCAAGATCATGGTAAGTTTTCCACCGAAGAAACCATGAATATAGCAATACCATCTTAATTATGTTGCTGTAGGACAAGAAAATATCAAAAGGATAAATTTAATCCTTGCCATGCAGCTCGAATAACTGCATTCAGGAAAGGGGGAAATGAGATTAGGGAAGAAAAGCAACTCCCACACACACGCATACACCCACACGGACTTGTTGCCAGTCCTTTGTCTATCTCAAAATCACACTTGCCTGAAATGTGTGTGACCCAAAAAACCCTGAAATGATGCATAGGATGTAATCATTGTAAAATTCCAGTGTAGGAGGAAACACAGGGAAAAAACTGAGACTGAGTCTGAAAGAGAATCTCCCCCGACTTGCTGAAGCCATCAGTGTCTTTGGACACTCCAACAGCACAGCTGATCTCTTAATCTGAACCAGCCCTGATCTAGGCAGCAGGAGTTCGGGGGTCTTAAAAACACAAACACCTAATAGATAATTATCCAACTGATGAGGAGACACGTATTTCTCAAGTACTTCCATTTTTCAACTGGTTTATGTCCTTACTGATAGTTGGTAGAATAAACTTGCTGCCTTTTAGTATATCTAAGTCAGAAAATTATATGAGCTGCAGAGGAGTACCAAGAGGGAGCTAAGAAAAATAAAAAGGGAACAAAGGCAGCAGAAAGCAAACAGTTCTGTGCTCTGTTAAAGCGGGTCTGCAGTTCCACATCTACAGTAGAAATCCAAAGGCAAATACAGAAGCCCTAGAATGCACTTGTCTATTTACAGTGAGAGCAGAATGAGAAGGGATTTGAGATACCTTGCACAAATGTACTTCAGTGAACATTTTGTAGTCAATTCTAGACATTACTGTAGCTGCTGCAGACATCTACTCCAAAACATTGAAATGACTGAAGAGAGGTAATGACTGAGAGAGGTATAAAAGACTTGAATAACAGAAAAGAGATGTTTGGCATTGTTCAAACTCTCTCCTTGTCTTTGGTGGCATTACAAAAGCAAAACACATGAGATCATTAATAACAGGTAGTAAGACCCCTCAAAGTCCTCCATATCAGTAAATACAGAACCACTTTAAGGAGGGACTGCTCTAGGGGCTGGCAGAATAGATCCTATCCCACTGCTTACTGAGAATGGAGTTAATTTATTGGGATTTTACACAGCAATTTTCTCTATCTTGAAGGCCACTCGGAAGTCTAATGGTGCCAGGTGTGGCTGCCTTGTAATGTCTCCAGACTGAATGTCTCATTTGCAAAATTTTCACACTAAACTTAGTAAATCATCACAACTTTCCAAGTAAGTGAGCTTGCTCTGAACCTAAAGATGGACATAAATGGAGCAGAAGTTAATCTCTATCTTCACAAAACTCACCTCTACTGAACTGTTGTGAGTCTTAAAATGATGCCATCTGTTCCTCCTAGGAACTTTAATAGTAACTCACTGTAACATAGTTAAAACCAAACAAGTTCCTGCTGAAGCAAATGGGGGAGATTGTGTCAAATAAAAAAACAGGAAGAGGAAATAAAACAGATGCTCCGAGCATTGCTACTTTTCACACCTAATAGACTGAGTGTTGAAAAAACAGTATTTCTTAATAGGTTTGTTATTTACAGGTGAAGCTGTTAAGAACTCACTAGAAAAGAATTACACTCATGACCTAACAACTTGAATCTGCTCAATGTGTACTCAAATATAAGCTGAAGTTAAAGATTCATGGGAGAGAGCTTATATTTATTGCTTGGCTAAAGCAGAGCACATGTGAAAGACCTATTTATGAGAGATGGGACTCCCCAGTGCAGGGGTGCCAGGGCTTTGCTTCATAGCAGGTCCCCTGGGATAATCTGTGAACATCCACTTCTCAGAGATTAGCAATCCTACAACATTTAGCCTGTGTTGTAATTATGGTGGTCTTTCTTTCCTTGCATACGATCTTTATGTATTTTTAATGCACATCCCCAGACTGGTTGTCCCAGTGTGTTGAGGGAAAAACTCCCTCAAATCCCTCCAGCAGCACAACTGAACTGGAAGCATCCAGCACAGAGACTCATAAGAAAAAAAACGGTGCTGATGTTGCCAGCTGGCACAGATGTTTACCTTAAAAATGGCAATGATGAACTGAAAAAACTGATAGGAGATTATGTGTGAGTAATAACAGATTCTGTTCCTGGCTCTGCCCCTTCTTTTTCACAAGGGTCAAGGCAATCCATCCATTTCCCCCTGTATAAAATTTGGATTAGTAACATTTATTAATTTACCTTAGAGTTACAGAAAAGATTAGTTAATATCTGTGTGGTAATGTGAATATGTCAAATGGGCAATAAAGATTAAGTATGCTTCCCACCTCCATCAAGAGGCAGCTCACACCCACCTGTAATGTGTGAATTATGTATTTAACATTTTAAAGCTTCTTTCATAAATCACTCCCATTTGTCCAGAGGAACACAGATGGATTCTTGAAAAGCCCTTACTGGCAGACATGCACAGCCCCCAAATACACTGATGCAAAGCTTGATACATTCATGCAGGGATTTTAGACCTCCATGGAATTTGCTGGTGTGTCATAGTACTGACAGAAAAGAAAGAAAACATTTCATTTTTTGGGCTAAATCCACTCAGTTTCTCAAACTGGAGATAGGGTTGTTTTTGTTTTTTTTCATATATTTCACTTGGTAAGTGTTTGGGTCTTTTTTTTTTTTTACACACACACACAAATGGAGGACTTGAATTATGTATTGTACAAAATGTTGCTGAACTTGTCTAAAGTCAACCTTTGTCTGTGTGCCATCATTATAAAATTCATTTTATGGCTAGCCTAGATGATAAATAAATTCAATGCAGTAGTCTTCCATGTAATAAAAGCTTCCTATATTTTGTTCTCAAACTACTTCTGCATTAATGAAAACATTATTACTAGCCACAGCCTAAGTGCAATTAATGTAAATGCCATGAAGATTCTACCCATTTTTTTTTTCCACAACTTAATTGGGATGGTGAGAGTTTTAGTAGCTCTGCACCTCTTTCCCCTAAATGAAGAAAATCTCATTGTCCTTGTAATTCTTACTTTCATTACAACAGCAGCATGAGATGGATTAGGTCCCTAATGAGCCTTTCGAATGAACAGCCCTGTGAACTTGCTAAGGCATTGTAGTGAGAAATGTACATTAGTTAGGCTTTGGCCTTTACAAATTAGCAAAAAATTCAACATGAAAATTTCTCCCCTTCATTTTCCCACCACATTTTGAAATGCAGGATGTTGAAAATGAAACAGTCCCATGAGCAACTGCATCGAAGCCTGGTACCTGTTGCCCACTATAAAATGTCCTTTTTTTCCTTTATGCTTTAAGATCACACGATCAAAGATTTTAAACCTCAGTAAACTAAAATTGTGCCTTAAGTATCTTCATGCCATTCCATTAATTCTTAAGGATAAAAATACGTTTTATTATATAACCACAAAAGCAGAGGATAAGAGCAGGGCTCTGAATGTGATGGGATCTATAGCAGTGGGAATTTGTGCACTTGTTAGTAGTTAATGTTGGGGCAGAACCTTTAATTTGCATTGGAAATCTACATAAATATGTGTGATTCAGTATCTGTCAAAACAAAAAACTCTGCTTTCTAGATGTGAAAATCAAGCCACTGGAAAGACCAGTCGTGGTCTAGTGACCTTGAAGTAGGAGTCTGTCTTACAGACATGAAATCTGAAACACCCAGTGTTTTTTGCCCATACACTTTGCTGGGTGAATTTCACTAAATCACAACACATGCAATGATTCTACCTCCTAGCTAAAGCCCAAACTCTGACCTAAAAATTCCTTTAAATTTTAATAATGCTTCAGCATTTCTCTAATGCTGAGGGAAACAACATGTAACACCTCTGATTTCACCTGTTCATATTATGAACATTCATACTGCATTGTTTGCATTAATACTAAAGTAAATGTGGGGAAAATAGGTATGAACAGAGGTAAAGATATGGGGAATGTACTTTAAAATAGAAGAACATTTATTCTGACAGAAGAAAGCCCTTTATGCTTCTCCAGCCATTCCTGGGGTATGTGTGTTCAACACCCATTAGCAGCACAGCTGCTTAAAAGAAAGTTTTTGAACTTGAAGTAGTTTCTGCAGCAAGAAGGAACAAACTTCACATTGGCAGAGAAGACAAGATGACAAGGGCTTCCCTGGGGCACCACTGAAGCAGATTTTTGTGAAGCATGGACTTTTCCACAAGGAAATTACCCGGGATCAGTGCGACAGCCGCCAGACCCCCTGCCTCCAGCCCTGCTTTTGCATTTCTATCCCCTCTGTGCCAGTGCCTATAGACAAGGGCAGGGCCCATCTCCAGAAGTTCAGTCCTGACTACTGAAAATGTGCAACACAAGGATGAAACACACAGGAATTCACTGCAAATAGACACAGGTAGGCCTCATGAGGCTCTTAAATCCACACAAGGTCAAAGTCTTGTTGCACAGCCTTGGTAAAGCTACTCTGAGAGGATCCCACCATGATAAGAGCCAGTCCAGCACATATTTAAAAGATTAGCAGTCTTTGTGTCACAAACATTTCTTCACTGTCTCCCTCAGGTCCGTAGAAAAACTAACCTATATTCCTGTTAGGGCATGACTGTGTATCTGATAAGTGCTCATCTGGGATGTTTGCAGGTATGTGACTCTGCTTCCCTCTCAAGTTGTCTACCTGCCCATCTCTCTCCTTTCTTTTCCTCCAGCTAACCCAGACATGCTGCAGAGAAGTTCCACCCCCTCTTTCTTTCCTCTTCTGAAGTGCAGAGTCAGGACAACAAGCTGCCTTCAACACTGCTGTCAAGTCACACTTCACAGACGACCATCAGAAAATCATGCATAATCCTTCGACAAGATTTGAAAGTTCATTGTTTTCAGGGAGAGTAGGGTTTGAAAAAGTTCTAACAATGGCCATGTTTTAAAGTGGCTTTGAAAATGAAAGATTAAATGATGTAACAGCTGACAGCTGTTTCAAAATTACTTTCCAAGCAGCAAGCCTGTATCTGAAGAACCAGTTTTTAATCAGGGAAAAATAATTTTCTCTTGGGGAAAGGTTTCAGAAATGTAATCACCACACTATCCATTTACCCTGATAAAGGCTTCCCAAGCAATAAGATACAACCTGGCAAGACAACCTCATTTTTCCCTGGGCTTGAGATTATGTCATAATATAGGCCTATTGGAGAGAATCCAGAGGGCCACAAAGATGATCAGAGGACTGGATCCCAACAGAAAAAGCTCAGTTTGTCCAACTTGGAAAAGTGAAGGCTCTGGGAAGACCTCAGAACACATTCCAGTACCTGAAAGGAGTTACAAGAGAGCTGGAGAAAGACTTTTTACAAGGGCATGGAGTGACAGAACAAGGGTTAATGACTTCAGACTGGAAAAAGGCATGTTTAGGTTATATACAACAAAGCAGTTCTTCACTGTAAGGATGGTGAGACACTGGAATAGGCTGACCAGAGGAGCTGTGGATGCCCCATCCCTGCAAGTGTTCAAGGCCAGATTGGATGAACTTTGAGTAACCAAGTCTAGTGCAAGGTAACCCTACCAATGGTAGGGGAACTAGAACTAGATTATCGTTAAGGTTCCTTCCAACCTTCCATTCTAAGTGGAAGTCAATGTGTAAAAAAGGTCCTTTAGTGAGCTTTTTGAATAGAAATTTGGTGTCCTGTTGCTCTCTGAAAAGGAGACGGTGCATTTTAGAAAGAAGGCATGCACTCTGTATCAGGGGATGAAGAATTATATGAGAGGGAAAACACTGTGTTTTGTGCAGGCAGGCAGTATTAAGGAAGTTTCTTATCTCAACAAAGTTAAAGGTTTCATCTCAAATCCCTTGTAACCTGGTCTGTGGGAACAGGTAATTTAAACAGTTACAATAATAAAAATAATAATAATTTTACAAAAAAAAAGCTGCATTCATACAATCTCAGCCATCGAAAAAAGTTCCTTAAACAAAGTACCCAAGTTTTGTTTCGATAAATGCCAGCTCTTGACCACATTTTCTTCAGTATTATAACATGTCAAATGCTGCTAGCCAGACATCTAACAAGAAAGATGGAAACACAAGGTCTTCTCTTTGAAGATCCTCTTCAAAGAAAGCAGAAGAGGAAGCAATTCATATTCTTCACATCTACTACGATATTGATTGTAAAATTCAGACACAAATATTTATGTTGATAATGACAGGTATTTGTGAGTGCTCAGAGAGCACCCTAAGGCTGCTCTGTCCATACATGCTGAGAGAGACACAAGGTTCAGCATCCTCCAGAGAAGGGGGTGATGTCAGAAGAACCTGACATCAGCTGCTCCAGGCTGCCTGACCCCTCCTTAGGGCACCTCTTGCTCTCCACATGGCAAACAATGTCAAACGACTTTATATGGCAAAGGGAAAGCCAAGCACCAAATCCTTCCTTCCAAGTCTCCTTTCCAGGCAAACACTCATGGTCAGATCCCAACCCTCTTCCACATAAAAGCGAAGTCAGGGAGTGTCAGGAAGCCCAGCTCCAATCAGGCACTGCTCAAGGTTTTGGCTGAGGTACTTCATGATGTACAACGAAACTGATTTGCAGTGTTTCTAAATGCACCACAGTTTAATTAGTAATATCATCTCTCTGCCAAGCTTTTGTCAATTTTATGTTTTGTAATTCAGTTCATAGCTGTCTAAACACACGAGCTCATGTATTAGCCATGGATGAAGTGTACATATATATGGGGGGAGGAAACACCATTATAAACTTTGTTAGAAGGATGTATCAGCACCTGAGATGCATTCAGAAGTGGCTGTAAAGGCTGCCCCATTTTCTGCATTTATTTTTCCTCAGTGGCTTGCATGGTAACTTTCAAGTTCAGATTTTTCTAAATGGCTGCTCACATAGTGATTTGGAATCTGGAAAAGGCTAGACCCCTCTTGCTTCACACAGCCCATTGCTAGCAATTTCCCCATGTATATATACTCTGAAATACATGGAAGCTGAGAAAAACCCAGGTACCTTCCTACATTCACACTGTCTGCACAGTGCTGACAACAGTAAAACCAAATACTTTCCTTGGCAGCAAATCTTAACAGATATAACCTGGAAGATATCCAGGAAAGTGATATTAGTAGCACCAAAGTACAGCTCTGATGGAATCATTCTTCTGATCCTAGAAATGCTTTTGAACCTGCTGTTCATTGCATTTCTCATTTATTTTGTTAACATGGGAGCAATTTAAAAAAAAATCTGCTTGTTTTGTCAAAGGTGAGAGCATTCCTTCTAAGTATCAAGGTAAATTAAAATCTGTATCCTAAATCCTTTGCCTGAGTTCAGAGATGTGATGAATTCATTTTTTTCTTCAGGAAGTAAAAGTTATGTGACAAAGTACTGAAAAAAAGGGAAAAAATATCTGCAGTGTGGAGGAAAAAAAAATCATTCCCTTCACCTGAAATACTGCTGACTGGTATTTATGGCCAGTTCCTGGAAGCAGTGGCCTGTGGATCAACTGTGGCCCTTTATTCCAGTCATGCAGTTCACAGGAAGATTATTTTCCATCATATTATTGCCAGTGAATGCTAACGTATCTCTTAATGTGCCCTGTGAAATGTGTTTGAGAAACCTGCAGAAAAGGAATAGGTTTCCTTTCAGCCCAGATGGTGCAACCCAGAGCTCACTGCACAACCAGCGCCAGACAGTGACAGAAATGGTCTCTCCTTCCATCAAAAATGTGAATTAGAAATAAATGTCAACATGGATATAAATATATGGAAATGTGTCATGTGAAAAGTCTTGTGATATTTTAAAGACAAGTTCCAAAATACATAAAGTGTAAGGGGAAAAAAAAATAGGAATCTTATTGTAGGTATAGAAGATAATTCCTTCTGAAAGTACCCTGGGGCCGCCAGCTGGGAGCTTTCCTTTGTAATTCCTCCCTGCCACCCATCATTGTGAAACTCCTTTGGTGTTTCATGTGCACCACCTCCAAATACATTTCCTAAAACTGCTCTTACTTTGTTTTTTTGTTTGCTGTAAGGGACCTTTGCGAGTCATATGACAGGAGGGAAGATTTAACCAAACTCCTAAAGGATAATGTCATCTTTAGATCATGCTCATTATAATTCATAAGCACTTCTCCACTTGACAGCTCTTCAGTTGCAGTTTCAATCTTATGCTAGTTTTTTCTTGAGAGCCCTTTTCAATTTTCCACATTGCTAATGGAGCCTGAGGCAAAGCTAAAAATCATTTGGGCTTCTTGAAAGGATCAATAATTTTTGTGTGCCGTGCATTTTAGAATACATCGCATCGCTGACACAAGCGCTGTCATTGCACTGATAAATATAACACATCAAAGAATGTCAAAAGTTTCCACAAAACACTTAGAAAATATTCAGTAACTACCTGCAATCCCATGTGCAGAAAGCAGTGTTAAGTATATCAGAGACAAAAATAAAAAAAAACCTTAAAATAAAGTTATCAGAAGACTGATTGCATAAATTCTTTGCCAAACGTTGTCATTTTCTCTGTGTCTGGCCTTAGATGAGAGACTGTGCGGAGATAGAAGACCTAACAGATTCACTACTTTTAGGTTTGTACCACAACAAAAGCTGAATGAGCTTTTTTCCATCACCCATCCAAGCAGTCAAGGATATCTGATTGAGTGCTACGACATGCTATACTCAGTTAGCTCAATAAATTATTCCTTCAGCACCATGCAGAGAAAATTATATTTTAGGTGGACAGCTTTTTTGCTTGCAGTTCATCCACTTACAAGATAAGGAAAACATCGCTAACACAGAGAGCTGTGTTATTCTCAATTTAAAACTTCTAAAGAAACTGCTTATGGAGCATGCTGGGGCTCACAAACTGCTACTCTGCCCGTGTCTATTTAGCCCTTGCAAAGAGCACGTCACTTAAGATAGGCTGAAGCCTTAAACAGACTAAATGGAAATGCTTATTTCTCAGGGAAAGCAAGGCTGAAGCAGCAGTAATCAGACCACATAACAAACGTGGTTTTAAGTAAATGATTCTCCTATAAAGACAGCACAAGTTCAGAGTATAAGAAACATAGCAAGCATTCTTTACTGTTCAAAGGCCTTTCACAAAAATATTAATTTTGACCAATTATTGTTCAGGCATGCCTAAGGAAACAAAAAATGATTTAAAAAAAAATGGGTGCTACATCTCACCCCAGACTACATTATCAAAACTTTCCACTGATTCAAAAGCTTCTTCTTTCCCAAAAGAAAGAAATAGGGAGAAACTGTAACCTGTTCTCTGTATTCAGAGAGCGAAGTGTCACGGGTGTATTGGGTCCAGCTCATTTGGATGCATAAATGAAACCATCTTATTGTGAATATATGTGCAAAATACAATTTTTTTCTTGCCATCAGGTGGGGAAACTTACTACCCCCTTTCCCCCCAGCTTTTCCAACCTGCTGTACAAGCAGTGAGAGACCAATCCCGGCCCTGAGGAAGGTATTCTGTATGATGGAACAAGCTGTGCTGTGGATTTTGGATCCAGAATTTTGCGAGGATTCCCCACCTGGGAATGTCTCTGGATTATGGTTTTGGGAGGAGACTCAGAGTCTCTGTGTGACAGAAAAGGAAGCTTCCCAGCAGGAGAGGGCTGGGCACTGAAGGTGAGAAACACAGAGGGTGCTGCCCACACCACTTAGTTAGAAAAAGGGCACAACTGGAACTGTACGTGAACTGGGCTGGGAGCACAGGTGAAAGGACTGAGCAGGAACTCACTCTCTTCCAGGCCAAATGATGCACGGATGTGGTGCTAAATAGAGGGTTTATGTGCTACCTTGAGACCCACTTAGCCTACAATTAATGATGATTCTACTCTGCCTCCCAAGGCATGTGTTATAACTCTTCATTAATCTGACTGACAGATCTCTTTCTCCCTTTTGATTTAAATAAAATTTGTGAGGTAAAATATGAGATTAACCTATGGCTTACACTTGAGTCTTTTTCTCCAGTCTGTAAAGGGAAATTGCCTCAATTCACCATGCAGAAGTCCATGCAAACATCAACCAGTGGCTTGTTTTTCTATGGCTACATATTTCTTTTGTCTACCCTGCTCCTTTGCTGTAAGCCTAAATTGATGCATCGAAGTTTTAAGAGATGTGCCTTTAGTAACTCCCACATTTATTCCTCACTTACTGTGCCACCACCCTTTCATCAGACCAGCTCTCTTTCATCATTGTTTCTGAGCTAATTATTCAACATTAGCTGAACTGAACTGCATTTACTGTTCATTAGGTACTTCTGAGCCAGAGATGATAATAAGATGCAACACTTCTTGGATTTCCTTGTGGCTTGTTATATTCTACATTCCCATGGTTTAGTAGTATGTTTAAATTTGGCTTTGAATACCATCATTGGGAGCAATTTGTATGAATAACACAAATTGCAAGACATGAAAGATAATGTAGAGCAGCAGTAGGAATCTTTATAGCATCACCTGATCCAGCCAGCCTGCTAAAATGACACTGACAAGTCTCCAGTCAATTTGGTGATACAGGATTGAACCCAATATCTGATAAAAAGGGGTTGAGTCCCCTGTAGGTAAATGGCAGAGATTCCTAGAGGGATGCACTACAGAGACAATAAAAGAACTGTTAAAGAAAAGAGCAAGAAAAAAGTTTAACACACATCCCAAATTTTTTGACTCCTACATTTCCATTTGCATTGAAATTTCATTTTTATGTTAAAAAATGGAAGGTTTTGGAGAGAAAAACAATATCAAGTCTCTCCTTCCTGCTTCTTTATTTCTCTTCCTCCAAACAGAGAGACTCATTTTCTTTCTAAACTACTGCAGCTTTGAAAAAACTTACAAAGATAAGAAATGAAATAGAGGAAGGGAGAAAAAGCAGGGAAATAAAAGGGGGTAGAAGAGGAAGTCTAACTGTTGGTCTCTTTGAACTAATAATAAAACTAAATGAGAAGCCCCCTTTGTATTAATAAATCAAACTCATTTCTGTGTAACAAAACTTTTCATTCCAACCGTCAAGCCTTTGCATACAGAAACACTTTGAACATTCTTAGCCCATTTCTCCAGTGGGATTCTGTGTGCTGCATAGATCATTATTTCTCTGCAGTTTCTTCTCTGCATACTTTCCCTCTTAATGGCTTTTGGAGTCCATGTCCCTGTGAAAGGGTAAAAGGGGATTTAAAACTCTTTCTTCTTCGAGTCTCAGATTACCTCTGAGAATTCTCAACACAGAGTTACAAAAATCCACACTTCATTTTTAAACAAAATTTAACTTTCACTGTAAACTTCATCCTTCTCCTCAGTTTTCTACCACGATAAATAGTGCTTTGAGACCCATCATTCTCTGGGTATCTTCAGCTACACTCAGGGACTCAAACTAGAACCCATGGAGTAATACCTCCTATTCCTAAAGCTCTACACACCTTAACATCTGCTAACTGCCATCCATCAAGCCTCAAGGAGATGCTAAAGTCTAAGTCTGAGTTTTGTGCTGAAAACATTAGTTAAATATGGTACAGGGAAAAAATATTCCATGTTCAATATTGATTGTTTTCTTGAATTCGGAAGGCAAACAGTTCAGTTGCTCTGTGACAACTGCTTGACTTAACAGAGAAAAAGCTTTGGAAATCCTGCCACAATGCTATTCTCTCCTTCCCAGATATTCAAAAATGAAACAAAAAATCTGCCATCACTAACCAAATGTCACACTTATATGTCATCCCTGACATGGTCAATCTACCAAGACACATGATATGGGACTGAAAATAAGACCAAGGCCACGTCAGAAATGCTAAAAAAGGCATGTTTAAAAGATTACAGTGATACAAAAAGATTTATGGCAGCAGCAATTGAGAAGTATTTCCCAGTTCATCCTGCACCAATATTTTTCTGGGTGACACATATGCACACAAACCATTGGAGAGAGATGCCACAACCAAAATCAAAATAGCACAAGTGGCTTTGCCTTATTGGCAGAGAGGAGCCTGCTGCAGTTCCCTGTGGAGAATGCAAGTTCATGAGATTACTGATGGAAAATAAGACACTGTACAAAGCCAGCAAAGCAAGCATGAGAGACATTCGAGGTTAGTTGTGGATCATTGCACTTAATCCTCGTGTTTTCCAACAAGAATGAGCAAAGCAATCCAAGGGATATTTACAACCAATACACCTGTGGATGCAGGGCACAGAAGGGCCCTGGCACGGGGCAACCATGGGGCTGTTTTGGGGCATCCAGGGGGCTGTTTTGGGGCATCCAGGGGGCTGTTTTGGGGCATCCATGGGGCTGTTTCATGGCATCCATGGGGCTGTTTTGGGGCATCCATGGGGCTGTTTTGGGGCATCCATGGGGCTGTTTTGGGGCACCTGCTTGCTCCTTGATATAGAGTGTTGTTGTGTGCTTATGAATACTCATGGAAATCTGCTTATTTCATATTGGATTTTCAGTGTTCTGCTTTAGTAACTGCTTTCCATCATGCAAGAGGAAGGTTATGAGCATTTTTGAACATGATAGTTCAAACTTTTTATCTGTTTATCTTCCTTAATAGTTAACCTTATTAAATTGCCAATTCTAGGCAATTTCCTATTTGTAACTATGCTTCATTATCAGAAAAAAATTATTCATATATTTGTCTTTATAAATATTATGAAATACATCAAATATTTTAATCTTGAAACAACTGCACCTTAAAACCAAGAAAACTACGATGTTTTATAAAACAAGGTAGCTGCATCAGAGAACCAAAAAGCATGACCTCCTACCTTGTGAAAATTTTAAACTTCAATGGTTACTTGTGGTCATTCCATTCTCCTCCCACCTCACTTTAAAACAGAACATAAATTGAAATAATAAAAACCGTATGCAAAATAAGATAGGATTTGGTTCAGATCATCGGAAGATAAATTGAACAATAAAAATACCAATTAAATAAATGGAGTATCTTTAATATGTCAAAACATCCCCTGATAAGTATTCTGTGGCTTAACTGACTCAGCGTTTTTGAGGAGAGAACAATAAAGTTAAAGCACCATCAATCCACTCTCCCTGCTTCTGTACAGTATGCAAGAAGATCCAGCAAAATGTGGGGTATAAAGTTGGTAGTTTTTTCAAGCCCACAGAAGAAATCTTTCATCTTAATGATGTTGTCCAGCTGGCTAACTAGCTGCAGTAATTTACAACTATTATTTCTGCATTAAAAAATCATATAGCTTTTAGAGAGGACAAGTCTGTAGAGTTATCTAGACTTGATATATATCTAGATATTTATGCCTTAAACTGCAAAACCTTTTAAACCATTCTAATCCCTTTAATTAAAAATTTAGTATCTGATTTATTTTTCAGATGAGATGCTAAATTCATCCTACGGAAATGCTCAGGCTCTACTTCATATACAGGGAGCAGAGAAGATGTAAAGAAACTCTCCTGCCTCCACAGAACCATATTATATTATTCTATATAGCTCTGCACAGGCTTTTGATCATTTTTGAGCATGAACATTTGAAAACTGCTATAAAACCTATATTTATTTGTTTACTTTTAGGTACATATTTGTATATATTCATATACATACATAAAGTATAGCTAATTACCTCTGAATGTTTATATACATAAACAAACACATACTTGGGTGCATTAAAAGGAAATTACATTACACTACACCCATACTTGGGTGTAAACGTAACAGCATTAAAAGGAAATGGGAATGAACTTTGAATGCCAGATTCCACAAAAGTTTGGACCACGTGGCTTGGAAGAAAGGACTTTCCAGAACCAAGTAAGCAGTAAAGAGAGGAGGTGCTAGGCTGGAGGAGATAAAGCAGACTCTGCTCTCTCTGAGCCACCCATTCAGCCTGAACATTCGCAAACCCCATCTGCAGTTTTAGATAAAATTATGTGTTCTCCTGCTTCTAGCAGGGGTTGTGTCTCTTTGCTTGGAAGGTGATTTTCCTGAAAACGGGAGTATTCCTGGTGTTTATTGTTATTATATTATTAAAGCACCCTTGGTTTTCCTCTTCCTTCTACTTCATGTACACTTTCACCATAAAACAACACTTCCCACATTATTTACCACGCCTAAGAGAAGAGAGGCGGGATTGCATGCATCAGCATGACACAGAGTTGTAGAAAAACACATTCAGTTTTGAGGAGGAAGTAACAAGATCTGGACACAGGCTGGACTGCAGAAAGCCAGGGGAGTCTACAGTGGTAAGGCTGAAGGACAGGGAGGACAGTGATCCTGAACTTGAAAGTGGTGAGAATTAGAGCGATCATGAGAGAAAAAGCAACTCACCCTTTGGTTTTTTTGACTTTGAGACACAGATTAGTCATTGAATCAGAGGGCTGAGCGGAATAAGCAAGAGGAAAAGAAAAAAGAAGGGAAAAAAAGAGGTCAAGCACTTGCAGCGTGACTGAAGACAAGTTGAAAGCAAGCGAGAGGAATGACTAAATGGCAGAGACAGAAATCAGAGCACATCGCCTGCACAAAGGTCCTTCTGGATGTACTCTTTCTTCTTATCAGAAAGAGCAGCAGGCTCTTGAGCAGAGAGCTTGAAGGTGTAAGGATAACTAATGATGTCCCTTTCTAGGCAACTTCTTTGGTATTCTTAAAATCAAACATAATCAGTACAAAGAGTCCCCCCCTGACACCACAGAAACATTTCAGTGCATGAACTGTACAGTGAAACAGGGGAAGTTTAATCACAGAGATTCCTTTAGCTCATCTCAGTGTCTTTCTCTTGGTAATGCAGAGCGTCTCCTCACTAGCCATCATTAAATGAGAAATGATCACAAGTCACAAATTAGAGTCATTCTTGGAAAGGACTGCATACAAGTCAAATTCCTAATGACTCATCTTTAAAAAAAAACTTAAATATCTAATTAACCAGGATATTGAAGCTACTCAATCTTAGAAAATTATTCTCATCTCAAAAGAAAGAGTACAAAAAAGGCATAATACAAAAATTGAAATGGATGGATTTAATCAGGAAACTCTTTCAATACACCTCATTTTTTTTGTTTTATTTTAGTAATTGTAACAAAAAGGATTTCTATAAAAGCAGTAACAACTAAGATATTATCCTGCTCTGTATGGAGAGCTGACAGTGTGCACACCTACAGCTTTTCTGTTAAAATGTCACATATAGGTAAATGCACACACCGAAGTCAGTGGAAGCATCTGGAGGTATTATTCAAGATCAAATTTCCAGTGAACTAAACAGTCGGCAGAATTCAGGAACAGCATCTTTTGATGATTTGATATCTCATTACAAGGACTGAGCATTCATTATTTGATTTTAAGATGGAGGAACTAATATTTGGATGACACAGTGAAATAAATAAGTTAAATTCATTTAAAAGAAGGGGAAGAGAGAGAACTTATATTCATCAGCTCTACATACTTTTCAATATTCAGAGTCAATTAGGAATTATAAATACTTTTCTTCCATTTGAACCCTTCTGGCTTCTGATCCTGTTTACTGAAACATTTGGCTTCAGTGAGCACACAGAGTACTCAGTTCAGTTTACCATGGCTTAACTGTGTTATTGCTTTTCTAAATGTTAAGCTAAGAATTAAATCCTCTGGACTGAACTGAAACATGTTTATATTGTAAAACACAACCTCAATAGTCCTAATGAGATTCTGTAGCCATTTACTTTTCAAACTACAAAGGCAGGTATTTAAATGTTCAAAAACAAAGCATCAGCCACAGAAAACGTGACCTGATAAATGAAGATAATTTCCCCAAAGATTCTTAGAAATAGCTCTTGAAGTGCTTTTTCACTTGTTCTTCCATCAAAACTGACCAACAACCTTAGAAAACTATTCAGCCATTTCTAAAAGACATCCATCTGAGACAAATCCTTTATTCACCTGAAAAATACCAGTGCTTGTCTGCACACAGAGAGGTCTTTTATACTCCTGATTTGACACACTTGATTCTACCGGAATTTCAATATTTGAGGGACTCGGCTTTTAATCTATCTGAAATGATACCACGATGCCCAAGTGGCTGGATGTTGCCAGATCTGTGGTCTTTGACAAGACGGTGTAATTGAAATTATTTTACCCAGAAAAAAGAAATATAGGACAAAGCTGAGGAAAAGCAGCCATAGCTGAGTCTCTTGCTATCAGGAGGGGGAATATTGAAAACAGTACTTGTACAGATGGGAAAGTCCAAACTCGTGAAGGAGGTGGTCCTATTTATTTCCTATTTGCACCTCAACACATTCCTATGGAAACCATCACTTTTCCAAGGCTCTGGCAGAGGAAAAATAGACATGACTTATTATTCTGAATTCTCATTGAATCTGTTTTTAATTAAACTTTTCCATCCCCCTGGGAAGCTTAACATATATTAAAAAAAAAAATCAGATTTCTGACTTAACATAGGCAGATTCACTCTGATTTGCATTTCATTTGTATAACTGAGGACTGTTTCACTTTGTTCTGATCTTCTTGGTCACTTCAGTGAATGACGCGAGGCAATGTGTTATGTGCTGTGTACTCATAACACACTAAATGCAGGCACAAAATTCATTTGTTAGTACAAATACATAGTAGTAAAATAGTAGTTTTTAATCATTCTGACAAAACTGTCATGGAGTGAGTCAACTACATGGCTGTATTTGGCTTTAAGCATACTGGTGCTAGCCTCAGACCCTTTTTGGTACTGTCCTTCATACAAGAATGGCCTCAATGAAATACATGGACTTGCTGATTAATGTAATGCTTTGGAGTGTCATGAATTAATTCAGACTTCTTTCATATGCTTATGAAAGAACCTCAAAAGCAGGTTACAGGAAAGGAGGCATGGAAGGGAGGAGAGCTTTTCCGTCACCATTATTTCCTAGCTGAAGAAAATACAAATATATGAATGGTGGATATCTAAGAACTACTGAAATCTTAAGTATTAGCTTAGTGAATTTCATGTTTTTTAGTTAAGGATGATTCCAAAAAATTTCTCATTCCTTGAGAGTTGAAGGTTTAATTTACTAGTCCCAGATTACAAAGGCCTGGATGTTCTCATCAAACTATTAAAGACTGCCACCAGTCAGTTGCATACAAATTTGCCAAAGCAGAAAATACATTTGCATTCATACCGACCCTTCAGATCAGAGACTTTGCTGTTAGCACTGGCATGAAGAGATCTCCCCACTAGGATAAAGACCTTGTGCTTCACACTTACCAACATAGAAAACCCATTCCTGTCCTGAAGGAGTCTAAATCAATTACCCTTCTCTGTGCATCTCGTGGAAGAGAAGAACAGGCATTTCCAGCTGTGAACTGTTTTTCTCCCTGCCTGAACACTGAAATGAGTGCCTGTCTTTGAATTTATAAAGCTTAGCTTGAATATGACTTTATAGATCTGCTCTGAATTTCCTCCAAGCTAAGATTATAGTTTCCCTTAATGTAAGAAATATACGGGATAGCCCTTCTCTTGTGCAGGTCTTCTGACTATCTTAGGACAGTACTTCATAATTATATTTAACTGATACTATTCTTCAGTTTAATATGAATGCATGATTTTCATCACACAATTTTAGTTTAGTACCCGGGCAAGCAACTTGGTGCAAATTTACACCTTGCGCTCGTAGGGAGATGCAAGTCAGCTCTACCTGCATGCCACATGGAAGTGACTGGAAGGACACACTGCTCAAAAAAGATGTTTTGCTTTCTTGGTTTCCAGCCAACAAGCCCATGGCTCTCACACTGAAGATTTCATAACTGCAGATTTACACCAAGACCCTGTAAAAGTTGCTGTGTACTGATCCCACTAGAGAGGGCCAGCACAATCAAAATGGTTTGGAGACTCCATTATTCACAGATGCAGTTGGTACTTTTAAAAGATGCATTATCGCTGATATTTAGTTACTGCCTGGCATAAGAACCTCCTTCTCCAACCCCTCTTGGCAGGTGAAAGTCTGCACAAACATGAACATTTAGCCCTAATGAAATAGAACTGGTAGACTCGAGCTCTAAACAATTAAGCACATCACCTAATGATGCCTGGGAAAGCTTTCAGAAAGTCAAGCATCAAACCCAAGCCTTTCAAATTTGAAGGAGGTGCCTCTTCCCTCGCACCCACACTGTCATCCTAACAGTTAGAGGGTTTGTGTTAATTTTCACATGCTACATTTTTCAGTGCAGCAGAAAAACCGATAATTGCACTTGTAATTGTGGTGTATCCTGGTAAAGTCTGTCAGGTGTTAGAATACTGACCTCAGTGCCTCTGCTAATTAGATGAAATTGAAAAAAAGCCCAGGCTCTATAAATCAGATTCTACAAAGGTTAGGATGAGTCCAGGATGGAGAGGGTAGGAGGAAAATCTGTTTCTTATAGCTCTGACTCATTGTCTGCTTGCTATCAGAGAAAGGTTTTCAAATCAGGATTTTCTTTATTTAATTCACAGAGGCCATTAATGCCTGGACCCAATGGCACAACCAGTGATGTTTGGATCAAGGCTGCAAAGGCAAGTGAAATAACACATATTTGTGGTGAAATGGGTTGAGTCATGGCAGTTGACACCACCTCCTTACAAGCTTAAGTGGAAAAATGACTTTTGTTTAGCAAGCAGGTCTTCTCTCTCTCTCATTTCCGCTGAGGTCCCAAGAAAGGAGACAACTTTCCTCATACAGGCTGGGCTCATACTTGCCTGGAAAAATACCCTTGGACTATCAGCTTTCCTGAACATGTAAAAAGTTTTCTTGTAATGCTTGCAAAATGCTGTTATCACAGTGTATGCATGACATTCTGTGTATTACAGTGGAGTGTATTCAACTCAACAGAACAGGAGGGTTCAGAAAACAGAGCCATTGTTGATAAAAAAATGCAAAGAAGTGCACAAAAGGGTGTGCAACTTTAATTAATTATATTGTCAGTAAGTTGGATACAAGGGTGGCACAGAATATGACAATAGGACAGGTCAACTCACTCTCAAATGAGGTGCTCAAAAGGAATAACAACCATTAGGAAAAAGGATAGTTCTTCCCACTGCTGACAGGTACAAACACAACTCCTATTGCATACATTGCCAGACAGGTTTTAAGGAAAATAAGCTTTGCAGGAGAACAATGACATGGATCTGCATGCTGGATGAACAGGCTTCTGAGGAAAAGATGATTTGAAATTCAAGTACAAGTCATTCCTTTCATTTTCTTGAAATTTAGACCAGGTCCTAGATGAACTGAGTCTGCACAAGAATTCAGTGAATAACTGTCTAAGAATAATGAGAATTAATATTACATATAAGATGAGTTCTGTACTTAAGCAGAGCTGGGAAAAGGGAATTTGATAATCCATAAATATTTGAATGCTGCAAGCTACATCTGATTGAAATTCATCAAATTTTCATTTTCTTTTCCAAACAAACAGTCTCTGTGAAAAATGCCATAGCTGTTTAATCTTCCTCAGGGTTACTGAAGGAGGTTCTTCCTCTGAAATTAAAATGCAAAGTATTTTTCTACAAAATTAAAAGATAGTAAAACAACACAAACCAACCCCTCTGAACTTTTGGGGGCAGTTAGGAAGCAATCCAGTGGCACTGTTCTTTCTGTGTAAGGTTTTGCCCTTCTTGCTGATGCTCTGTTCAGTGTTGACATAGGAGGTGCACCAAGGGTCGGGCAGCCTAGGGTTAAAGAGCCCACCTAGAATCCAACACACCCAAGTCCATACTCTCTTTTTTCAGAAACTTCCTATATAGCTTTACACAGAGCACCTGAGCTCCTCTGGAGCAGCAGTCCCTGTAGGGGCACTAATGCTCCCCTTCCCACCGACACGTCCATCCAGGAGGAGATGGGCAGATGGCCACCAGGATTATGTGAATACTCAGCATCCTGCATGTTCCAGAGCATGTGCTCTGCCTAAGACAAGCTCACTGTAGGCAATTTCACAGGAGTGTGGAAACCATGAGCTTTACAGTCCCTAAAAAGCTTCTGTCATTTTCATTTGAGATCGTTTGTGCAAGATTATTTAGATTTAGGATTATTTATAGGATTATGTAGGTGCACTGCACGTTCTCCCAGGGCCAGATTTGGAGGACCATATCCTGTGAACAGAAGCTTCCTCTCCGTTGTGTTTGCCATTTCTATTTGGTTTAGCTTACCCTCTGCACTGTGGAAAACGAGCGTTCCTTAGCTCTTTATCCTGGGGGGCAGGCGTTTATCAAAACCTATTAAATATTTAGGCCTTTATATAGCAAGTAATGCTGCTAACTTGTTTGACTTAAATTATACCCCACTGGCAAATCAAATTAGAGAAGATTGGAGAAAATCTACCTTTTAAAACAAAAGCTGATTTTCTCCGTGTTCAGCCATTTGCGGGATTAACTTTTTTAATGGGTTTTTATGTGCACAGTGTTTTTGTTTTCATGGATACTAGAAGAGGATGAATTATTCATCAGGGGAAAAAACATCTACAACATGCATTTTCATAGCTTTTTTGGTCTCTTTTGTCCTATTCATAAATCAATCCTGATTACTACAAATGAACGTGTTCCCACTAAGGGTTCACTGATGACTCACTTGGACCATTAATTTAGACTTCTTCACTGAGTGCATTAGGAAGCTCCTGGTGATAATAGGGAAGTGGAAGAACATTCTTTGTGACCTCCTCTCTTTGCCTTCACACCCCAGACCCCTTCTCCTGCTCCATTCCTTATGTATAATTTTATAGACACTACACATATTCTCCAGTTAGAACATGCCATTTCCCCTCCTGCTCCAGTGACAAGTTTGCACGAAGGGAAGGAAGAAAATTATATATTAATGCTCAGCAGGTTGTGTTTATGACCTAGGAGGAGGACAGCGTGCAAGGGTTCAGTATCTACATCCTAAGTGAGGGCAATTGATGCCCAAACATAAAGACATCACTGAACTATTATGGGAATGACTACAGATGTGCCACTGGTGGCATAGATCACAAGGCATTTGTCTCTGTTCCTGAAGTGCTGACGAGCTGTCATCAGTGAAGAACCATTGTCATCGAGGAACAATGCTTCACCATTTAGAGCAGTAAATGGAACAAGCCAATTCTTATCCAGGCAGTACAGCATTCATCAACTCCTTATTGCCCAGCTGGGAACAAAGAGAGGATTCTACCCATTTGAAAATTATTATTATTGTTTACTACTTTATTGGCAACACAGTGCACTGAATAGTTTTAGAAGAAAAATTTATGCCCTGGAATTCCTAAGGGTCAACACTCAATCTTTCTCAATACACACAATAAAAGAGAGAAGGAAAACACATTTGTTTCCTTCCCAGTCCAATTGCTGCAGTGTCACGGTGGCTAGCATTGAACACCATTCTGTTCCATGTGCTGGAGCTTTGTGCTGAACCCTAATTACCACTGTCAAAAGAGAAACGTTCCTCAGAATGATACCAGTTATTCTTTGCAGCTTCCACTGCTGTTGTTGCTGCTGAATATCATCTGAATATTTCCAAGCACCAAGCTGAACAGAATGCCATGTGTCCCACTGCAACTCAATGCTCTTTATGCCATAAAGATATCACAGATCCAGGCAATTAACAGTTTGGAAAAGAGTACATTAACATCAGCTACTAAAAGCCTTTTATAGTCTTGAATGATATTCACTGAGCAATTACAAAGTTAGCTTTTTCTTGTTACTGCTCTTAGGAATTCACCTTACAATGATGCTCATTAAAAATACCCCTTAACCTCAGATTTGGAGTTGTACTGTCCAGCATGGGAACAGTGAAGGCATTTTACAAGTTTATCACTGGTGTAAGTGTTTGACGCCGACTGTGACAGGAGGGAGTCACAGAGACTTCCCAGCAGACCCCCAGCACCTGCATTGCAACTCACTGATAAGCCAGTCTCTATGGTCAGGAATCTGGGCTATGCTCTCCCAGCACAGCACAATCCTGGAGCTGAAACACCCTCCAGATCACAAGTCACAGCAGTGCTGGATGCTACTTTAAGTCTAGTTACTTGGATAATCTCCATTCATAACAAAACAAATTGCTGAGCTGCTGTTACCCAAAGCCGGTTTCTATCAGGCTCAAGCTGAGGGTTCAGTGGAAACTTCCTCCTACCTGCTACACACCTGCACACAGGGGTCTCATTCTGAGCCTGACTCCTCTCTGATCTGGCATGTGCAAAATGAGGAAAAAAGTTGGGCTGCCACTGATAGAGAATAGACTAAGAGCCTAGCTCTGCTTTTGTGACATGAATAATTTCTTGGCTTTTCTTTCTAACACTAAAACCTTCTTCTCAACCACAAAAAAGTCTCCAACTCCATATACGGTGTTTCAAAAAGAGTAGACAAGCATCTCTCTTCCAAAATTATTTCCACAAATAACTTCTGCTATAGAAGAAGAAAAAAAAATTATCACAGCTGCGCATGAACTCATCACATCCTGCCATCCTAGCTGCAGCACACTCGTAGTAATTGGATTATTCAAGGACTACACAAGCTGAGATCCCTGGTGTTGCACTAGAGAATGCAAAGTTAGAGACTGGTGAGGTCTTTATTATGGTAGAGAAACACTGGATAAAATAAAACCTGCACCACTGTGCTCTGTATTTTATTTTCAGTTTAAGTACTACAATTGTACATTCAAAAAAACAACAACGACAAAACAATCAACTCTTCAGGCCTCTAACTCACAGGTTAAAAAACACAACATAGTGAATGGAGCAGTACTCTAATGCTCATTTAGTATTGTAGATAGGTAGGTTCATACAGACTTCCACTGCTTTATTCTGAACCTGCACTGATAATCCCAGGACACAAAGTTTTGCAGGAGATGGACCAAGTTATCCAAGTTCCAAGTATCCAAACGTATCTTCATACATTTGTACGAGTGTAGAGAAAGAGCTGGCATCATGCAAAAATGGGATTCCTCCCCTGGAATACAGATCAAGCAAGATCCTTCATGACATTTACAAATGGCTTCAGGCCCTCTTATTTACTAAGCTACATTCCTTTATTTTTGGAGAAAATACCAGCTAAAGCATTAAATACTTTCTGCATATATTGAAATACATCTGTGTAGAAGGGCAGTTAGATCACCACATTAAGAAATACCATTTTTTTATAACTGTTTAACAGAGCAGATAATTAACAATAAGTAAATCTGTGTTTTGCCATCTTTTTTTTTCCCCCCTCTAAGTTCTATATTGAATTGTTTTCATCATTTAAAACATCAGTTGCACTCATTTAGTGAACAAATGGCATTACTAGCCCAAGAGAAGCTGTACAGGACAATTTAAAAAAAATCAGTGACAACATTAATACAAAGAAATTACTAATCAATTATATCAGCTCAGCACTGTGTACAAAAAAAAATATTAAAATCTTGTTTAACACCACAGATATGACAATATGTCTCCTGATGCTTTCTGCCTTACCAAGTGATGCTTTTGCAGCCTTCAAGAATTGCCTGAGATTTTAAACTTTTATTATATCATGATTATATTTTTCTCTTCCCCTTTCTCATGGTTTGAGTAGAGAGAGCTTAGTTAAATGCAAAAAGAAAATAGTTCACATCTCTTAAAGACTTTACTGAAAGCAAAAGGAAAATGTTCATACAGATCTACCAGTTTTCTCTTTTGCACAGACCGAGAAGAGTGCTGCAGGAACCACATCCTATAGAGACAATACCTGCATCAGTAAGGCCACAGCAGACTGAAAAAGTGGATGCTACAGGACCAGAATATCATTCCCCTAATTCTGAGAGTGGAAAACACAGCAGAGGTCTTTAGTATTATTATTATTTAAAAAAAAAAAAAATCAGCAGGTTCCCTGTGCCCTGTACAGACAGCCCAGGAGCACTTGAACACTTGGTAGGATTCTGGAGGCTGGCAGGCAAAGGGGAAGAAGACAGACAGAGAGCCTGACATGTGTGAATTAGCAGATACACTTTCAGGCCTCTTTTTCTCCCCTTCTTGTGTCTCTTTCAGAGGAGGGGGTAGATAAGACTGTAATTCAAGTTTACCAATAGAGCTGAAACCTGTCACATCTAGAGAAAATCCATCCAAAAATAAAATAAAAAAATGCTTTCTCACACTCCCACTGCCTTTGGATTCTTATTTATTTTCAGTATTCAGAGATCTAAACTCCATTTGCTTCAAATAGCAGCAGAGAAAGGAGAAGGGGAAGAAGAAATGAGGAGTAGTCTATGGATTTAGAAACTACTACATATAGCAAATATGAATATGAATTTAAAACAGAGAATGGGACACAACCATTCCATATGGGATCAACTCAACTGACCCCTAAGGCTTTATTTTAGCTACTTAGATTCTCACATTGATTGTACATTTAGCTCTTGCTTATATACACACCTTCAGTTTCCCACTTGTAAAAGAATGATTACAGTACTTTAAAAAAACTTCACCAGTCGTACAGGGACTGGAGTGCTGGCAGAAGCCTGTACAGACCCTATGCAGGGAGAACTTCACAAGGAGGTTGCTCTATCCACCACATTTTCCACTTGGAGTCTATACTTTGTACAACTGTACCAAGCACATTTGAAAACAATTTGTTCTTGCTGTTAATTTATAAGGAAAAACCTTGCTGCATTTGCATGACATTAAAAGGGAAAAAAAAAAAAGGAAAATGTCCAAGCAGATAATGTCTTGGATGCTGAGATAATAACCCTGGATGGACTCCTGTAGCTGGCAATGCCATCTGCCTGGTGGATACAGAATCCAAAGATCATTTGTAGTCCATGGAAAGACCATCTTGAGACTGATTCACAGCCGAAGAGTGCTGCCTGAGTCAAAGGGATTGAAAGCTAGACACTGACAGATATGCAAAGGAGGCACCAATCAGCTGTGGGTCGTTCACAGCTTTTCTCTCAGGAAATCTCAGTGTTTTGTATCATTTCTCCATTGATACATCTGAAGGCATGAAAAAGCTAACGTATGTGTTTCCCCCTCCCCCGTATGGAACTAAGGGGAGGAAAGCATGTCTTAGTACTTTTTCTAAGAGAACATTATTCTCTTGTTAAGAATATTTACTGAATATGTACTGGAGGCAGGGGAAAAGCCAGAGATTTGTCTGATGCTCTTTACTCAGCCTGCAAGCACAGGAGCCACAAACCAACGATCGATATTCTACCTATTTCAGCACAGCTTTTCAAACTTAGCATTTCTGACCACACGGATAGAAAGGTCACTGTTTAAGAGACCTCTTGCCTTTGCCACAGTTGACTGAACAGGTCTCATTTGTGCTGTTACACAAATCCCAAACACACCCTCCTGATCTCGATGGCCTCAAATATCCAGAGTCAGATTTGCTCCTGTAAGTTTTCACTTACACTTGTCTGACTCCTGTGCAATTATCTCCACTGCAGAGAATGGAAGCCTAAAATCAGATTGAACACTGGTTGCCTAAAATACATAAATAAATTATATATATAACCTCCATGTCAAAAAATTACATTTTCTTCAGTATTTCTTTTCAAAATAAATAAAAAGACACATATTGCCTATTTTTAACTGAACAGTATTAAAGACAGACCTGTTCCGTAAGGCCACATGAAAATCTACTGCAGAATAATGGACTGTACATTGATCACACATTTCTGCAAGAACTTCAGTAGAAGATCTCATTCTACTATACATTGAATTTCTGCATCTTTGACTGACACTTATGATTGGGTTTAAATGAAAGTTATGAAAGTCTTCTGATCAGCTAATAGGTGCTGGTAAAAAGGGGTAATAAATGTCAGTGATGCTGTAGGTGGCAGAGGTGGCTGTGTTCTGCAACAGAAAGATGCAATAATTTGTGAACAATTTTCACAATGGGAGTTAAAAGGCGCCACTTGACCAGGAGGTGTTTTTATAGGCTACATCTTTCAGGCCATGTGTGAAAAGTCAGTCAAGAAGGATACAAGTAAGGGGAAGGGAGGCATAAGGTGTAAAATAGCAAGAGGGGACATTTTTAAGATACACAAAACTAAACTGGGTGGAAGATCACTAATGATTCCTGCAATCCTTTTCTGCAGCTGCAGACTAGCCCTGAACTGATAGAGCAAAATGCTTAAGAGAAACATGAGTTCATATCTCCTTCCATGTTTTTACTACTGCTCCCTCCTTCCAACTTTAAAATGGGAAAGAAATAAAAAAGAAAGCTCAACAAGTCTAGACTGACCAAAGCTACTAATGTTTTCAGATCACAGAATATGCTGCTAAAGAGCAACTAATTTGTTATTTAGCAGGCAAGGCTTTGTGTCTCCTTGTCTATTTGATAAATGTTGAAGTTTCAGTTCTCCCAGACATAATATGCAGCACATTTCCAGTGTTACCTACATGGCTATTTATTCATTTTCTAGTAATTAGTATCCTGGGGAGAAATCCTATTGCCACTCTATTTACCTAATTTAATAAAATATTGCAAAATGCAAAGTGGGAGGAATTTCTAATGTTTTATTAGCATTTGGCAATTCTGATCTTTCTAATGATGTCTACTGACCCCTAGCCTGTAGCTGTGTTTCAAAGCAGTTTCTCCACCAATTCTTTCTTTAATTAAAAACTATTACCAAGGAGAAAATTAGAAGCAAATATCTCAGTGGCAGAGAAGATTTTTACTTACTCAGAACTATTATTTTACAGTAAATTAAATAATTGAGAAAAGAATAATTTTTAAAAGTTTTACAATTTAGAAGCAAGGAAAAAAAAAGGGAAAGTAGATTAAAAACAAATTAGATATTAGGAAGAAAATTAAATGAGCTGCAGTCTCCCCCCCACCTCCAAGCATAGTCTTTTTCAACTATACTGTCTCCAGTTTTGTTCTTGCTCACAAAATCTGTCAGAAACAAACCTGCTGAAGTCACTGTGAGCATACCAGTACTGGAATCTGAATGCAACTCCTTTGGCCAAAGAATTCAAACTGAGGAGGGTGCAGAACCAATCCTTTCCCATTTGCACTTAGGCTTTCAAATAGAAGCTTCTGACAGCCACCTGCACCGAAGCTTCCCATATGTGGAATTCAGTTATTTCTTTCGGTTACTGGGTACCTGGAAGCTCAGTAACCATTCAAAGCAACAGCACTTTCATACAGCTACTCAAATATATTTCAGGATCCTGCTTCAATATTTTAGCCCGTGTATAAGCTTTCTTGGCCCAAAACTGAGGAATAGCACACAGCCTCCCTGTGCTCCAGCACAGGGAGATGATTTATTTAAGAAGGTGATGAATTTTCATACTGGGTGCAATTATTGAGGTCCGTGCGAGCACACATAGATCTTCACACGCGAATTTAACGAGGTTTCTAGGGAACTTGCAGCTATTACAGATTCACAGGCTCCTTCACTCAGCTCCTGGGAAAGCACTTACAGCTGATTCCATGCTAATTCATTGCTCAATGAATAAGTAAAATCTGTACAGTATAATAAAACCATTGATCATCATGCTTTAAGATTGACTCCTAAATATTTAGGAAGCAGCGCATATTCAATGGAAATGTTTATTGGCACTGTGAAATTAAACTGTCACCCGTGAAATAGTAAAACTCATTAACGCGGAGTTTCTTTTTAAGTGTTAGGAATTAACTTTATGGCCGCATCCGTAATGGCAAGCCTCAGCCTTAAATCGCCTGCCATTTAGTATTCGCGAGCGTTATTAAAACATATTAACCGTGATTTAATTGACTGGAAATTAAAGAAGATAGAGGAGGAAAACACATCCATAGGGAAAGACAAGAAGGAGGAGAGAGGTCGGGCCGGGCTGCTGGGAGGCAGCGGACGGACAGACGGACGGACGGTCGGACAGACGGACGGCGCAGCCCGAGGGGCTCAGCCGGGGCAGCGCCGCCGGCGGGGCAACAGCGCCCTCTCGCGGTTGCCGCGCCCCCGCCCGCCCCGCGCCGCTCGGCCCGACGGGCCGCGGGGAGGCCGGACCGGGACCCCGCTCCCAGCCCCGCCGGGACCCCGGACAGCTCCCCGGCCCCGGGGAGCAGCCCCGGAGCACC
Source organism: Cyanoderma ruficeps (assembly GCA_008694505.1). Classification (NCBI taxonomy): domain Eukaryota; kingdom Metazoa; phylum Chordata; class Aves; order Passeriformes; family Timaliidae; genus Cyanoderma; species Cyanoderma ruficeps. Next base: position 11,193,659 of record VZDJ01000594.1, on the reverse strand, counting down.
ACCGCCTGCTCTGGGCTCCAGCACTCGCCGCACCGCCGGTACCCGGCTGCACCGGGCTCGCCCAAGCGCGCCCGTAGAGCCGCTGCCCGCCCGCCGGAGCACCGCAAAGCCCGGCGGCCGGGGACGTTCCTGCCCGCGGGGACCGACCCCGCGGGGCCGGCAGAGATACGTGGGGAACTTACGAGCGGATCTCCCGGGGGAAAAAAAAAAGAGCGAACGGCGATTTTCCAGCCAGGAAATGCCGTGGCAGCAGGGACCGCGAGCACCACGCCCCGGGACACAGCCGCGCCCGTGGGAAGCGCCCGGAGAACCGACGGTACCGCCGGGCCAGGAGAAGATGCTCAGTGCCACCGGCGCTGCTCCACCGCGCTGGAGCCGGGCTGCGCCCGCAAAATCGCAGCATCCCCCGGCCCTTGCGGGAAGGACCGACCCTCCCCGCCCGGATGAGGCACGACCCCGGCCCGTGGCCCGCAGCCGAGGCACGGCGACAGCGGCCACTGACCGCAAAAAGATGCAGCCAGCGAAAGGACAACAAACCGTGCGGAAAACCCCGAGCGGCTCCTCGCAGGCTCCAGCGTCTCCCGTTCACACCAGCAGGACGGGGGAGAGCAGCCCCTCCATCTGGCCCCAACTTTGCATTTCTGAGCTCCATTAGCAAAGTGGAGCCGAGCTAAGTTTCTCAGAGGTCACAGCGCAAGAAGCCCCTTTTTCCGGGAGTTATTCCCCATCTCTTCCTCCCGCCCCCGCCCCAACCCTAGGCAACTCCTTGCACTCCCGTTACTCACAATTTGTTGCAGTTAATCCCAGATGCCATAAAGTGAAGAGCAGCAGAGTGAAGCCCCCGAGGGCTCGGGAATCCATCTTCAGCCCCGGAGGGGGAAGCCAGCCGCCCGCCTGTCTCTCCTGGTCCCGGTCTCCGAGCGCCTCTCAGCCTCTGTGCGCTCGCTCTGCCTCCGCTCATTTACTCCATACACCATCCAAGCACTCCGGGTGAAGGGAGGCCGGGGCCGGCCGGGGGACTCTTCGCAGCCCTTGGAGGAGCCGCTCCGGACGCCGGGGGCAGTGCCCGAGCCGAGCCCGCTGCCCCGACTGCCGCCGCGGCGATTCACCTCGCGAGCGGCGGCTGGGTGGGAAGCACCAGCCGCTGCCTGGGCACCTCCTTATAGGCGAGAGCCGCGCTGCACTCCACCTCCTCCCAGCCCCCTGGAAGTTGCTCCTCCTCGCCTTCCAGGGAGGATCCTTACTGCAATCTTCACGCGTTGTTGATGAGCATCAGAGTCACGAAGTAAATCAGATGCCTGGAGAAAAAAAAAATTAAAATCTTCCTTTTTTTTTTTTTTTTTTTTTAANTTTTTTAAATCCCCACCTTTTTCCTCTCCTTTGGGTACCACTGTGGCTGGAACATTTTAAAGATCCCCCGGCTCAGATGTTTGTTTGCTTATGGATACATATGTTATATACACATACATACACGATATCCCGGCACGTACAGAGCCGACACAGCCCGACGAGCCCCAGCCCCGCTGCCGAGGCTCAGCCTCACGTCCAGGGAGGGGGGATGAGCCTCGGACGGGACTGATGCTCTATCCGCTCTTCTGTCAAGCCTGGTCCAGATCTTTCCTGCATGGCCCTCCCGGAAGGCGATCAGAGCTGGCCCCAGCGCTTCCAGAAGAGACACGGGGAGCTCTCGTTAGAGCCTCCAGCCCGAAGAGGAAGGCGGCCCCCGGGATAGTGGACCCTCATCCATGGTCTGCGCCCCCCTCCCGGCTGGCGAGGGTGATGCTTGCAAAAATCAGATTTCCTGACTGATTGACTGATTGATTACCCGACTGCTCAGCAGCTGAACGGGCCGGGGATGTCTTCCCGAGGGGCGTACGGGAAACCAGAGCTGAACTCTCATCCTGCCTTCCCCCGCCGGAGCGCTCGGAGCCGCACGGGCGGGGGAAGGCACACCTGAGCCCAGGGACTCCGGCTTAATCACTGCTGAGGTCTAACCTTGCTGCTTTGCTGCGGCGTCACCCCACATCAATAGAGTGCTGCATCAAAGTCAGGCCAAAATTGCATTAGCGATTCCGCTGTAATCTGCAAGGAGAGTGTGTTTGGGTCAAGCCTTTGGGGGTGGCGCTGGGGAAGCCGCTGGTGCTCGAAAGCCGCTGGTGCTGAGCCATAATCCCTCACAGTGGCAAGGAATAATCAGAAGAAATAGACTGTTCACTAAAGCCATCCTGACTTGCCAAGGGAAAGCGGAAGTTTAAGTTGCTGGCGCGCTCTAAGCCTCATTTTAAAAAGGAAGGAGGGTAGAAAAAATACCTTGTGCTTAGCTATTAGGCCCTAACTGTATCAGAGAGGTGTCAGAGGGACATCTTATCTTAAAAGGGGTAGTCAGCTTGGAAAGCAAAAGTCCACATTAAAAAATTGACCTAATTATTTCAATTTCTGTTGTTACAAGTGACACAAGGTTAAACAGGAAGGATAGCTGCCTAGCACCAAGGCTTTCAGTCAGTCAAAAAAAGGACAGACAAAACTAAGACTTAGGAGGGACTTAAAAGCCTAATGAGCTCTACAAGTGTTTAATTTTTTACTTCTAACGCATCTGAACACACCAAGGTTTCATCTTTGCTCATGCAAAGACCTCACCCAGTTGCTCTACACTTGTGTCTGAGCAGAATGAGATTTTGGAAATTAGGGGTGGCAGTCAGACCAAGGCTAACTCAGCTACGTGAAGTGTCTGCTTTCCCTTTACACAGGTCCTGGTGGAGACATTAAACTGATCACCCAGGAGAGCTTTTTGCAAGGACACAGACACCTTTGTGTCTGAGCAGAGCCATTTTTGAAGGTAGTGAGCTCTGCTCATTTCCCTCAGCAGATGGGGAGAGAGAGGGTCTCCTATTCACGTCTTCTGATCCTAGTCAGAAACATCTTCTCCATACCAATCATATATAAGACTCTGGTCTGGGAACTAAGAACTGTATTGCTTTGGTGTATTAGGCCAGGAGGCTGGAGTACTGAGAAAATTATGATATTAAATTGACTTTTTCAGGTCAGTGATCAAGTTTTAGAAGTGCTAGCAGTACTTCCAGTGCTACCACTTGAGTAAAGCTAAGCAGTAGAATACATCAGAAATCTTAAACCAGAGTGGATTTTCTCTGGAGTCACAAATCTGACACGGTCACAACCTTGCAACTATGTATTCTGAAATTAGCGGAGGAGTTCAAAAGAAGGAAATTAAAAACGGGGAGGGGTGTTTCATGCTTTCCTTTTAAAAATAATTAAAATTAAATTGACTGTGTTTCAAATATTTTCAGTGTCTCTTTAAACTCTCTGGCACATTGGTACACTTTTTAACTGACTCAGAGAACTAATTAGTGGCTTGTTTATAGGAAAACAGATGTGGAAATGAATTATGCAGACTAATTAAAAGCTATCAGTAAATATAAGCCCCATCCTGCAATGCATCCCAGTGGTCACCAATATGATTCTGACTGCAGAATCTGGACCCCAGTTATAACACTGGTTTTCAAATCACCCTTGTGAGACACACCTCTTCTATAATCTCCTTTGCATCATAAATGCCAGGCAATGCCTTAAGATTTGTGAATGTTTGGGTGCAGGAGCACTACAACTGAGAAGTTATGACCGGAGTGGAGGGCTACGCAGCTGTTTGTTGCAGGAAATTATGTAAATAATGTCATTTTTAAGGGCTTTTTGCCAGGAAGATTTTTATTGGAGTAAATTTATTAATTACTATTAAAGCCATTCCGACAAAAACTGTGGCTCATCATCAACTGCAGATCTGAGTACCCCGGATTTTGGGAAAACTCAGTTATTTAGTTTTAGTGTATCTGGACATTATTCAAAATCATGATGATGGTTGCCACTGAAGGTGTTTCAAAGCCTTGGCTATGAGTGGAGGCTTTATTATACCTCTAGTTATTAGTCCTCTCTAAGTCACCATCTCTCTAACTCCTTTCTAACTCTTGCATCCTCTGTGGCACATTTTCTTCTCCTCAATGAAAGTAAAACTGACCTTCACAGTGAAGACCCTGATATCTTTCCTTTTTGTGTATGCCTCGTCTTTGATAAATTTCATTTATACCCTTTTGCCAGTCACTCGATGTTCACTCCCTCTTTGTTAAACAAGGGGAACACACCAATACCTCCTCTTGTTCATGTGGCAGGAGGAGAAATATCTGAATATCTGGCACCTGTTCAGAACCTGCAGTCACAGTGATCACAATTTCAGAGCCAATGCCGACCATGGTTAGGTCATCTGGGGCTGTACTGAAATGGCTGTGTTAGTTCTGGGTGAGAAAACCTAACATGGGAAAAGAAATCAGGTCCTTACTCCCTGCACCCCGATGGCAGCTGAGGGCCCCTGTTAATGCTGCCCAGGACACGGGCAGTGCAGCCTTATACCAATAGCTGGTCCCATCACTGGCTTTACAATGCAAGCCACAAATTGCTGAAATTGAGCGTTTAAGTTTTTTAGCCTCAGTGTCCTCAAGTCTATTCTACCAGTCTGGAGCCTTGTTATTTGAGCTGAAGGAACCATTTGTGGGAATTAATGAATAAGAGAGCAAAGAAAGGACATGAACACATAAGGAAGAGCAGGAAAAGCTGGCTGCCACCAGGGAAGTTAGGGGATGCATTTTTGCATTTTGAAGGAAAAAGCTTTTTTATTTAAATGTTTATCTGAGGAGGTAAGTTTATCTGTGATCAGATAAACTTGTTTTCTTTCCCAGAGTCTGTAAACAGCATTTGTACTGCTATAACCCATGTTGAGTTTGCCACTAGAAGCAATAGCTGTTTAGCCCATGAATACAAACAATCCAGCTGTTTGGGTAATTGCAGCTGGAAGCTTTATCTCTGACCCCGACTGTACAGCATTCATGGAAGGAGAATAGCATTACGTATCTGCAGACTTAATTGTACATGGCTTTGGGATCACATATTGCAGTTTCCTGTTGATAACTAAGAACTTGTCTGAAGAATATGTTTCCCATCAAAAAACCTAAAGGTCACATAAAAAAAAAAACCCCTAAAGGTCATTTATTTCTTTTTCCCTTTGAGTATTCCCCTATAAATAGAAAGGACTCATTCATTAAAAGAATATGTGGGAAGCTTTATAAAACACACCGACCCCAACCAGGTGAGTACAACAGCAGGCTGCTCATTATCCTTGGATAATTCCACAGCATATCTAAGTCTGGAGGATAGGAAAATTTAATGATCTGCTGGGATAATCTGATGGCCAGTAGCATTTTTGAGATGCATGCTGAGATTAGGTAAAAGAAATCAGATGTCAAACTGCGCAGCGATTATTGGAAGACAAAGAACTAAAATCACCACTTCCTCCCTCTTGCCTTCCCCCCATTATTTCACCACTGTCTGCTGGTATTATTGCTTTCATTACATTATCTTGTCTGCCTATGAAGACACTTGTGTCAATCATGGTCAGATACAGCTACCGGCCTTAAAAGATCAATAACCTGAGTAAATAATAGTACAAATGGCTATGGCTACAAATTACCTAGGGACTGAAATAGGCCTTATTTGGGACACACTGCTCCCTGGTGTGATTCCAGTGACATTGTGCATTGCAGTGCCTGAAGGAGTGACAGAGGACAGCGCCGTGCTCTGCTGTCTGTGCTGGTTCCCTACCAAACACAGTGCTCAGCTCTAGCTGGGCTAGTCACCCTTGTCTCCCTGAGAAACACGGCTTTTCTATCGAAATGCAGCATAATCCTGGCGCAGTTATTGCCCCAGAACCAGCTTTCCACCAGTGCCCAGTGAAGAGATGGACTTCATGAGCTGTTGGCATAACTGCAAACCCCATTCCTGTGGTCTCATCAACCACAATCAGCCCTGACAAGAGAACTCACACAAACTAAGTAACACAATGTTTTCCCCTTGTCCTGAAGCCATAAAAATTAGAATGAAGAAATCCCTAAAAGGTCCCTGGACAGTTAGGTGTCACGGGATGGATCTAATCCTTGGAGTACAGCTGTCTAACTAGCAGGAACATAGTGGAATAAGGTCTATGAGTCTCCCAGCTGAGGTCAAAGCCCAAAATCTGTCTCACAATACTGAGAAACTTCAAGTCAAACAAGACCAAAAGAAATTACAGAGGGTGGGAGAGCATTTAGCAAAAATTTCTACTTGATAGGCATCCTGGTTCAGACTACAGAGTTGGAAGGGAGGAATGTTTTCTGTATGGATGCCATTTCCAGACATGAACAAGACAGCTTTACTTGTCACTCACTGGTGTCTATCAAGGTTCCATTTTGCAGAGAGTCAGTCATTCAGTCATGGAATTATAGTGTCTGCCATGTCACCACTGTGAGTAATGATATATAATGAGTAGGCACAGTGATAGATTTTCAGAGGCAATTAGCGATTTTGCATGAACAACCAAGATATCCCTTAAGGGGCATTTTTTCAGAATGATTCGGGCCTTTACTTGCTCAGTGCCATGATCTGCCTCTTCAAAAAGACAGCTAAAAGGAGAGGCATCCAAAATCATTAGCCTCTATTGAACATTTGCACCTCAGTCTACCACTAATCCATAGTCTCATGCTCTGGGAGAGAAACAATCACCTGGGCCTATATACATAACAAACAACTTTGAATGTCTCCATGATTTTACTGAGGAAGTTTGCAAGGAGCGAAAAAGAGAGCTAATTTCATCAAAAAAATCATTTGTGACAAATGGCTCATCCAGTGCTTGCACTCAGAATATTATTATTAGCAACAGCTGGGCTGGGTATGACAACCTATATTCAGACATTCTCTTTACTTTTCTGCCTGTCCTTCACTAATCTCTCATTGTGGATAGAGGTCAGGGAGAAGTGAAAAGAGGAAAGTTGTGTGGAAGCTAATGCAATCATTAGGTCATTTTTAACCTTGCTGCAATTATCATACAGAAGGAGTCAACTGAGAATAATGAAAGGCAAGACGGTAATTTAGACTCCCTTGAAAAAGAGGAAGAAATGAATACACCTTGTCTCAAAAGCCATCAGGATTTCTAAGTTCAATCCTGTGGGAATGAGCAGCTCCTGAGCACTCCTGTGTTGCTCTCTTCTCAGCATAGGCACAGGATATTCAGAATTTTGGGCCCATGTTTTTGCAGAAACCTGCCTTTCTAAAGGCTGATGCTGTAATTTCTTTGATGCAGACATTAAAGGACATGGAACAGAAAATGAGATTAATAGAGGCTCTTTAGTCACAGTATCACTGACCTGCTTCTGGACAAAGTACTTGCTCAGGGCTCACCTGGCCCCTTAAGCTCGCCTAAATTATGAAAATTCCCATTAATTTATGTTATGTATGTGTGTGTATATCTGTATGTACACATGCATATATACACATGAGTTTGTACATAACTATATACAGACACACAGAAATCTGTGTAAAACAGGAAATCAAACAAGGTAAACTCACCCCTCACTAGGAGATCCATTTATTTCCTACCTACTGACTAAAAATGTTTATTTCCTCTAGGAAGTGAATGCATTTGCATCAAAATGAAACAGTTCCATGTAGACCTACCACTGTCTTTTCAAAGCAAAGTGATTTTAACTCAGTGAGAGAGAGATGATTATACAATAATGTGTAGGCCTGAGTCAGACACGCTCATCTTACTCCTGACTGCAGCCAGCTTGAGGTATAGGAAGCCTCTGCTTTCTGCCAGTCTGGATTGCAGATTGCACTGGAGTTAATGAATCCCTCCTACTCGCTAAAGATCTGCTGACAACATGAGAATATTAACATATTGTAACTAAGTACAAGGATGGATATTCAGGGGTTCTCTAGCAATTGATGTATTTTGGTTTAGTTATTAAAAAAATCATTAGTGACTTGAGCAACCTCAAAATTAAGCCAAAATTAGAAGTCCTACTTGATGCACTTATTTTTTTCTGACTCTCAGAATCTGTTTTTAGCTTCTTATAAGGGCAGTTATATTGGATGGTGTTGTAAATTCCAGGGTAAGGAAGAAAATCAAACTCACTGTTGAGAATTTTTATGCTCAGGATTTAAACTAGAGCAAACAAGTCCTGCCATGTTCCCATTAATGAGGGGGAATCCCAGGAGGCCAAACTTCTGCTCATTTCCTAGTTGTGTGTTGAATCAGTTGAAGTTCAGGCAGAAAATGTGCACGAGTAGCCCAAATTTCACTGACCCTACATGAAGGGAGCTTTCTTGGCTGTGTGCAGGGCTGAAGACCAAAGGGAGAAGTGCAGTAAACAGTGCCCTGGAGTTCATCTAAACCCCAGAATTTAACCTATCATCCCCACAGTGTGCATATGAGGTAAGTTTGAGCTTGAGACTGAATTCAGACTCCCTTTCAAGGGTTGCAGAGATGTATCCAGGGTCAAAAGGCAGTATTAAACCACAGAGAGGGTGTGGCAGAGCTAGGAGGCTGGCCCAGGTTCTCTTTGTTATCTTAATTGGATTCATTGTCCCATATTATCTCTCCAGTCTGAAAATCAGTTTCATAAATGTAACAACTCAAGAGAATTATAGCCATCTGTGGCAATAGCATCCAACTCTAATCCTAACTGAATAGGCAGCAAAATACAGCAGAGACACTTTTTGTTTCTCCATCTTTCTCCATCTGGTTAGGATGTTCATTGCAGGCAGATCCAGGCAGCAGAGAAGCTCAACACTTACAGGAAGGTCACAGGCACACAGCTGTGCTCTGTAAAAAACTTTAGCATTGTCTAATATGAAAAATCAAATGTGGAAATGAGAGGTATGTATTGGCATCTAAGTGTGTTAGTACCACTTAAGTAATTGAATTTATTATAAGCAACTTAATTCCCATAGTGCAATTATAACAGATGAATAAACAAGATGCAATATATTGTTCACTTTATGACAATGATCACATAATTCCAGCTTCAATGCTTTCACTGTTTGCATGAAACACTGATTAATAAAGCTTTGAAAGGCTGTCAGACAAAGATATATGAATGTGTGGTATGAGTGAAATTACTCCCCAGTATAAAATCTAGGGAAGCTGTATCGAGGATGAACATGATCTATTCTGTCAACCAGGTTCTCCTTCACAAAGGCTGATCAGTGACTACAGTCAGCTATAATCATTATCCTCCACCTCCATTCTTTTTTAATCCACTTTTTTCTCCATTTAGATCATGAGCCTTTGAGAAACAGCCACCTTCCTCCCTATGTATGTCTACACGTGCTGTAGTTCTGACCCCACCGTGAAGGATGTAGAATCACAGTATTTCCATTAAGTCAAGGATTACACAAACAATTAGCACTCTGCCAGCACGGCAGCGAGCAAAAGTCACAATACCAAAACAAGAAATAATCACCAAGATCTTAGGAGGATGAAGGGTTAATTCATTTACCACAAACCCATGTCACTGGAGATGCATTCTGTGGATTAACATTACTGATACACCCATTTTGTTAAGTGGATACAGTTGTCTGCTGACACTGCTTCACTTGAGATGATTGCATTATTGAGGTATCTCATAAGAACTGATACCAATTCCCACTAGGGATTTTTGCAAAACTACAACCTAGCTTTTTAAGATTTGGAGTATTTTGAAATTAAAAAGTGGACTGTAGAACAATAGTTTTGGTTCTGAATTAGAAAATGTGTTTCTTAATAATTGTATTATTGGTCAGTTTCAGGAGAAAAAGGTATGCTTAATGAAAGATCAGATACCTGGGGATAACCTTTATCTTTATCTTTATCTTTATTAATACTTTATCTTTATCTTTTTTAATACTTCAAAGGTGATTGAAATGAAAGTCAAGGTTACATTTGTGATTTTGAGGTTGTTAGGTGATATCCTCTCTAGTTTATGCTTCTGATACCTAAGATTTTTTTTTTTCCTGAGAATTGTTTAATTTCCAAATCTGCTAAATATGCCCTAATGCCCTTGGGAACTCCTATTTTGAAAACTACTGCTTAAACTTTCTGGGTTAAGAATCCTTTTAATGGAACTGTATGTAGTTCCACCTAATTTTAATGCTCACTTACATCAGCTGGATGTCATATGGTGCTAAAATGAAGTGCAGTATCGAAATTCTAAAAGTTTTATATAATTTTAAGCTACCTGGAGAAATTGGGAGTGTTTAGCTCTGGGACCTTTGTGCTACCTTGTCATACACTGATACAAGGGGAAGATAACACCAAATGAAGGGGACATGGAGCAAATGGATTTTTTTTTAATTCTGTGCTAATCTTCACAGTTCTTTTTCTTCTATTTTTTTTTCCCCAAAAGCTCTTCCTAAAGTGTAGATGATAGGTTATTTACTGGGAATAATCCTGTTAGGAGGATAGTGTTGTACACATCCATCTCTCCATAGATCTTATTCTACAGGGACACCAACATTTGAAATCAAAGAGCGATATCTTGCTATCTAGCCCTAAAGAGAACTCCACTTTATTGCACTCCATAATCTGCATCTCTGATGTCAAATCATGAAGCATAAACTGTCAAGCAGAGGTCAGAAAGACACTTAAAAAAATAAAAATATTGTCTTTTTGATAGCAAGAGATTTAGGGTGAGAGGGCATCATACAACATTCTCAGTAAGTGTTGAACAAGGGACCCCCTGAATGTAGAGGGGTCTTGAAAGAGTCTGAACTTAACTCCAACAAAGGCATTGCAAATCACTGCTCTGACTTCAATGGCTTTTTGGCCAGCCTGTTTAGTGAGCTTTTCTCTCACCCCAAGAATGGGCCCCAGTTTTCTTACACCAGAGTGATGGGCAACAAACGTCCCTCAATTCCAGAGTACCCTGAATTCAAAAAGGATCAACATCTGACCACAAGTTCTCTACTGTTTGGCTTTCAGGCTGCTGAAAGACTAAACTACATGCTTTCCTTCTCTAGTAAATACTTTTCTGAACATAACCAGTTATTTTAATGGAACAGGAGATTGCATAATCGTTGTGAAGTCCTTGAGCTTTCCACTGGCTGCAGATTTCTCTGTTAAAGTCCAGATGAGCTATACAATGTAAAAATGTATTTGGTAAGTTTTTCATTGACATTACTAGGAAGGTGTAATGACTGTTGCTTTGATGTCAGCGGGAGGTGCTGTCAAGAAGGGTAAGGAAAAAAAAACCTTAAAACCCCCTGCAGACAATCAAGAAGAAATCTTGTATTCTTGAGTAATTACAATTCTCAAGGAAAAAAATAGACTTGGATAAACCTGACGGCACCTTTATATTTTTCCTTTTGAAACCTTCCATCTCCCTGACATTACGCTTTGCTGTTCTGTCATTTCTGTCATTGTGGCATGCTGGGATAGTTCTTTTTTCAGGGGGGAGGGAGTATATTTGGTCCAAATATCCCACTGTGCCAATATTTAAAACAAAGCCTTTGTAGAGACTTTAAAAAGAGACTTTTAATGAACAAACAGATATATTCTTTGTCTGTTGGAAGAGAAGCTGCAATTATCAGGGGAATTTCATTTCAAACGGCACGTACATTTTTCATGTGGGTGGTGAGGTAGGAAGGCATCTCAGTGGTAGGTTATAGTCATGTTTGTTATGTACTTTGAATGTTACTTTTCTGCTTTCAGTATGGTGCTTTTTTTTCTGAGGTGCACAGGAAACTTGGAGCAGTAAAGAGCCTCCCTTCCATGCCATTTTCCCACTTGTAAAGAAATTATGACTGAAATCGCAGTTGTGAAGGTACGCAGTCACAGAAATTGCATCCCAGGGAGGTGTCATGTCTTGCTGAAAGTTACTGCTGTCCCTTTGTCTAGACAGAAAATGGCTGAACAGCTCTCTTGTGTTACTCAGTTCCTTCCTGCTCTATCCTGTGTGAATAATTTTCTCTGCTTTCTTTCTCATTCCCTTTCTTTTCAGCAATTCATCCATATCCTTTTTCTTCTCAAGTATTTCATGGACCAGTCAGGTCATGTGCCATCAAATTATGTTCTTCCTGATGACCTTGTTGGATCTCCTATTGTTCTCAAAACCCTCAATGGTGTGTTTTGGTTTTGCTTTATTTTGGTTTGTTGGTTTTGTTGAGTTTTCTTCACGTTTAAAATTGATGTTGGCTTTAATTGCTTCTTCCCTGAAAGTCCATTGTACTGTCTGCATTGTTTCTGTCTCTGCTTTCTGACTCTTCCATTAGTGCTCCTCCTGGCTTAGAGAGCCTCCAGTGCTCTGCTATCTTTAACTTTGCTTCCTGTTCTCCAGTTTGGGAGAAACACTTTTATCCCACTAGCAGCAATTTCTCTATTCACTCTTTTTCATTGCTTTGCATGTTGCTTTGTTATTACTATCTTTACAAACCTATCTTCACCTGTCACTGTCTGCCCTTGATTTAAAAAATGGAGGGCAGGCCGTGTATCTTGCTGCGTGGAGGAAATGCTGCTGATAGAAAGCTGAAGGGCTAAAGCCAATGGCTAAAATGCTCAAACTTTTCTATGCAAGATTTCCCTACAACCTCGTCTTCTTGATCTATGGCTGTTTTATGACAGTGAAGCAACCACAGATTAGATTCATCTGGCCTAGTGCTTTCATATTTCATCTCTGTAGATGTTGAAATGTATTTGCTCTTTGCTGTGTGTGTTTGCTATCGCTCCTTTGTATTTGATGAAGTGTTTTTGCCATCTCGCAAAGACTCTTTGGGTGGGACTCAGCAGTGTGAGTACAGGCACAAAGTGTTATTTTAACCATTGTAGGGTTTCCTGTTTGGCCAGTTATTACCTCTCCAGAAGGGTGTGAGGCTCTCTCAGTTTGTGTGCTCCATGCAGATGGCTCATACTGCTGTGGGATGCTTTACCTTTCTGCAGCTGAGTATTAAATGGTCCTTACTGACAACACAGCATCTCTCATCTTATCTTGCCATCTTAAGCTTCCTCTGGCAGCTTCTCAGGAAGTCAGAGGAGTCACACTTGTGCAGAATCCAAACTGACAGACAAATTATAGCAAATGGGAGGCAACCCCACACCACAGAGCAATACTTTCCTAGTGTTAATACCCCGGAGTGAAAATGCAGAATCAGGCATAGTAATGAAAGAGAAAAATAGAAAAAAGGTAGAATAGAAGTAAAACAAAATAAAACACCACATGTAGCCTTATCAGAAAGCCCTGTTAAACACAGCTTTTGTAGAGGTCAGACTGGACTGCCACATCCCTCTCTATGGCTTTTGTAAGCTTAACCCTCACCCTGAGAATTTTGTGCTCTGCAGGTCTTCTGCATATCTTCTACTGGAAACACTTATTTTCCCCCTTTTCTCTCTCTTTCTTTTTTTTTTTTTTCTGAGTCCATTTATGGTCTGTTTTGGAGTAGTGTTGCTGTGTGCATTGAGACTGGCATACATTTGTTTATTACTACAGGGATAAAATGATTTTCACAGCACCTCTTTCAAAGATCTGAGACCCACTGTAATTCCACTGAATTAAACTCATTAGCATGAGGTCTTTACCCATGTTTATGTCTTACAAGAAAACCCTAAACATTATTGATGGATAAATTAGAATGTGAAATATATCTTCTTTTTACCATATATGTTTTCTCCTTCATTTATGGACTTCATGTCCCACATGGAAAAGTCAAGACAGAAATTTCCACCTATTATTTCTTTAAAATAAACTACCAACAAAATTCTCTGTAATTATAGGGAGTCTCTAAATGTTAGAGGTAATATTGAAATGCTGACAGGTGTCTAACTTCTACTGGTGAGGAATGAGCAATTTAGTTAGGATGAGATAATAATGCATTTCCAGTGGTAAGCAACAGCTCTCCATCCTGGATAAAAATGATTATTTTAATAAGGCTTGAAATTGCAGGCATGATATGTGCTCTGATAGTATGTAGGATGAACTAGTATGCAAAACCAAAAACACTAAATGGAGCTCGAGCAAGGATCCTCTGAGGGATTATTCAAGATTATAACAATAGTCTGTTAGCCATGGAAATGAAATTTATGATTTTGCATAAAACAATTATTTGCAATCTGGGAAAAAAAAACAAAAACCTGAAAGCATTTTCTCCTCATGTCTTTTTCTGTCTTTTAAAAATATTTTGCTTTTTAATATTTAAAATGCCTTTTCACATTTTATTATTTTTTTCTGTTATTAAGGATGATATGCAACTCAATTCTACTACTATTTACAGGCTTCAGGATCTATCTCAGGTTATCATGTAAATACTGCAAGAAAATCTATTTTTCTTAGGGTGCAGTCTGGGGTTGCTGTTGATGTCCTTATTGCATTTTATCAGCAACAATATTAGACAGAAACTACCCCTGGAAGAGGCTCATTGTCTGTTAGAAAGCAGTACCTGTGGAGAAGCACGGCTCTCCTCGCAGCCCGCTGGGTGAAGGGTGTATCAATTTCTTCACTCTCTGTCTCTAATTGTCTCCTCACACCCTCTGTTCTTTGTAAGCTGAAAGGTCTTTTGGGAGAAGCTGACCAAATCTACTGCACAAGGCTGTGCTTGGCACAGGAGGACACAGATCTTGGCTGGAGCTTTTTGGCAAGGCAGTGATCCAGTTACTGCACTGATAATACGGGTTCCACGCAGAAAGATCAATAGCTACAAGGCATAAGTGCTTTAAAGCCTCCTCTCTTCGATGATTAGTAGGGAACAATTCATATATAGTCTATCTTCCTCGTAAGAGTTTTGTGAGAATTAATTACATAATGCTGGCACAATGCTTTGAAGGTGCAGAGGCAGATCCCTGGCTGTGCCGCAGTTCAAATAGCCCAAACTACCCTAACACAGCCTAAGCAAAAAATCATCTACTGCATTTCTTGGCTACTGGACAGCAGTTGTGGAGGTTATTTCCTAGCCTGGCTGTGAGGGTGAGAAATCTCCTGCCCCTCTCTAGGCTCACAACTCCTCAGGGATGGGCTCAAGGAGCCTGAGGATTCTCAGTGATTCCAAAAGTTTTTCTTCATGTGATCTGGGTAGAGCAGGAATTAGAGCAAAGTACAAAGCAGCAGCATTTTATGTATCAGATTTCGCCTTGCTCAAGCCTTTTGTGTATGGAGTTATAATCATTGTAATTCTCTGTCTCCATGTCATGTTGCCATTTGTCAGAGTGTTGAAAATAAGTGTGAACAAAAGTGAAAATAACTACATAAAGCAAAGCCTAACTGAGAATGAGTGAGAAGATGGTCTTTTTTTAATAATGTCCTCTTATTAAGGAGAAAAGCTGAAGGAATTCTTCTTTTTTTTTTTTTTTTAGACTCATAATTGTAGAGGCTGGAAAAGACCTTTAAGGTCATTGAGTCCAGCTGTTAACCCAGTACACCAAGTCCACCACTAAACCATGTCCTCAACTGTCACATCTCCATGTCTTTTAAATACCTCCAGGGATGGTGACTCAACCCCTTCCCTGGCAGAGTATTCCAATGCTTAAGAACAGTTTCAGTGAAGCAATTTTTCCTGGCATGCACTCTAAACCTCCCCTGGTGCAACTTAAGATCATTTCCTCTTGTTCTATCATTTGTTACCTGAGAGAAGAGACCAACGCCCACCTCAGTACAGTCTCCTTTCAGGTGGTTGTAGAGAGAGAGATCTCCCTGAGCCTCATTTTCTTCAGGCTAAATAATCCCACTTCCCTCAGCTGCTCCTCATAGGACTTATAACAAACTTTTGAAACATTAGAAGCACTTTTGAAACACAACACTGCTGAAGAACTCGTGTTCAATTCTGCCCATTTAAGCTTTTTAATGGGTCTAGATGGGCAGCTTTCAAGGCTTGCACAGAGTCATAAAGCGAGGCCAATTCATGCTTACTGAGAGTGCTTTTTTTCTTTTCTAATCTAAAACAAAAGTATTTCTTGGAAATAGAAGGGAGAACATTTCCTTCTATTTTAGAGTAAGCCACTGAAACAACCTTCCTATAGAACTATACCTGTGGTCTTCTGATTGTATTTGGTGCCTTTGTAACAGAGAGGTTTCAATGCCGAGAGATGTTGTTAGTTTGTCATAAGTCACTTCACAAAACCTATGGCTTCTA
Organism: Cyanoderma ruficeps; assembly: GCA_008694505.1. Lineage (NCBI taxonomy): Eukaryota > Metazoa > Chordata > Aves > Passeriformes > Timaliidae > Cyanoderma > Cyanoderma ruficeps. Next base: position 11,177,693 of record VZDJ01000594.1, on the reverse strand, counting down.
TAATGGAAAGGATCCTAGAAGCTCATATGCTTTGGTGTAAATAATTATGTCCATTAATTTCTTTACAGAAAATCACACCTCAGCATCAACATTCACCTGTTTGCGGGGCAGAGCTGGAAACTCGTCTGGGTCTTTTCCGCCTCTGGAAGCCTGCGCTGAAATTTTGGTGGGGTAGGCATGGAATAATCAGTTCATTCACCATCAAATGATGGTGTCAGCCTACAAAAGTGATGGAAGTCAGAATAGAGAAATGTGCTATTTTTTTCAGAAGCAGAAAAAATTCTATGAAAAGTGGAAACCAAGCATTCAAAACAGCATGTGAGTGCTTCAGATGCTCCGATTTTGACCAAGCATAAAAATGTGAAGAGGTACTTCACAAGCACTTCTTGTCCTCCATTGACTTCTATTAAGAATCACAGTTCTTGCAAGCCTAAATAATATATTTTTCCATGTGTGATTGTGTGTGTATGTATATACATAGGTACAAGCTGTGTCATCAGGCAGGATGGCAAGATCTGATGGAGCCCTTTTTTCAGAGCACCTGCAGAGCAGCCCCTGGCTTTCTCTTATGTAAAACCTAAGCACTTCTAGAGAAGCTGCTTCTTCCCAGAAAGTTAAGAGGCTTTATTCTCAAAGAAGTGCTTTATGAAACACTAAAAAACAACAAGAGTCAAACAAACAAAACACTTCTATGAGTAATTGCACAGGAGGCGTAAGTCTGCCAGAGTAAGACACAGCACACCTTCACTGTGAACAGAGAGTTGTCCTGGGGCTCTTAAATAAGCCTTAGTGTCAGGTCTATTCCTTTTGCAGTTAGGATTCAAAACAATCTTTGCTGTTCTGTATTTCAGTTTAAAATATACATAGGAGTTGCTTTAAAAATAACAAAACCAGAATGTTTATTCTGCACAAAATGTCATGATTTTTATTGCTGTCCATTTGCAGGAATACAGAAGTTTTGTTGTTTTTTTTTTTGTATCAACACAGAAATTGCCAAGTTTTGAATTGACAATGGTAATATGGAAAATTTTGAGAATGCTTTTGCATAGAGGAGTTTGCTACTTCAAAATAATTTTCTATCCCTTGGACTAATTTTATGAAATTTTTGAATGTTCCTTTCAAGCGAGTGTGAAAGGAGTAATGTGAGATTTTTGGACAGAAAATGCTCTGACAAGTCAATAAAAGCCTCTTAAGATCCACTGCAGATACTGAAGAGATAACATAAGTGCAACCAGCATCTGGAAAGGGGAGGATGGCACAAGCTAATCCTGTTTGGGGTCGTGGGCCTGATGGTCCCCATGGGAGGAGTCAGCAGCAGGCAGGAACCCACAGGTCAGAGCTGCTCACTGTAGCTTCTGCCTTTGACTCCTGACAGGCACAATTTTCAAAAAAAACTGAGCACTGCTCAGTTGCTATAAGCTCAGAATGCCACTTCTAGTTTCTATTACTGCAGATGTTCGGCAACTGAAGAAATTCTCTGCTTTGTTTGGAGCCAGTCTCAAAACTTTTTCTGATTAGAAATTTAACTATTTGTACAACAGAACTAAAGATGATCTGCCTGTTGTGCAGAGACAGGTAATAGACGGGAGATGCAAATAATTTTGAAAGATTTTGTTTTCCTTTGCTGATAGCTATTCTAGTAGTGGGGAAATACTGTTTTACTACCATTGTTAAACAGATTTTTGAAAGGTCATTTAAATAGAAATACTGATTTAAAAGGCAGGAGTCTATTTTAATACCGCAAAACCAGTGGGGGGAAAAAGAAGATATCTTCTCTTTTTTTATGCTGATTATTTGAGTTGGTTGCATTTTTTGTTCATAGCTATTGTAAAAACAAAATGTAAATTGCATAATTAAAGATTTGGAACAGCCTCCATTATCATTGCATAATTTACAGCGTGTCAGGGACATCTAATAACTTCCTATTACGGATCACTTATCAGATAGTTGTTGAGTTAACTGCTATTATCTTCCTTTCCATCCCCCATAATTTGATGTGAATAGTTTCCGTTATTTGCAGGATGGTAATAACCTTCCCACATTGTTATGAAGCCCTTTTTCTGACATTTTCGTAGGCCTCCTCTCCTGCTTTCATTCTGTTGTGGTCTGTGTTATCACACTATATAGATTATACTACTTCCTGCCTGCTCTTTCCTTGCACCCTGCAATTGGCCACTGCTGTGGATATTTTTGTTCTGGTTTGATGGGGCTCCTGTTCTATCTGCAGTTGCTGCTGGTGCTCTGTGTGTTTCCTAATGCGGATCTTCCCGGGGTGGCTGAGAGCACTGAGGCTCCTGCATTAGCGCTGCCTGCCTGCCGTGGCCACTGTAATTGTCTTTGACACTCCCACCATCCCATTATTTAGGCAGCGCGTTTAGTGCCTGTCGCTGACTAATGTTTCATAGATGTGGCTGAGCACCGCTTGTGAGGACTCATTCCCCACTCCCCTTTTACTCCCCTTTCCCTGTTTACAAGCACAGCTGTTTGACTTGTCAGATGCTGGGATCACTCTGCCCCTGCTCCCTGGGGCACCCACCAGCCTAAAGGGGTTGGAGTGCCGGGCATGGTGAGAACATCTCCCACTCCCCAGTCCAGGCAGCCTGAATCCTTGCTCCCTACCAAGAGCAGCCTCTGCTCCTCTGCTCTCCTGAGCGCTCTCCGTGGGGCAGTCAGCCCCCAGATCTGCTTGGAGAAGATGTTTGCAGACAGCATGCAGCCACATGTAGGGGAGATGGGAAGAGGCAGGAACCGCAGGCTCTGCGATCACTGGCCAGTCTCCAGCTAGCTTTGTGCCTCGCAGCATTTTTCAGGTTTTGAGTAATCAGGCAGAACAGTTCTGGTCAGGAAACCCAGGTGGTGAGCTCTGTTTGCTCTTAGGAAGGAAGTTTTGTGCCTGCTCAATATCTGATAGCAGTTGATGCAGGCAGAAAGTTCCAGAAAACTGATGAGGGTCTTGAGAATTATAGTGCAAACTTCTTATATTTTATTGTTGCCTTTCAGTTCTGATTTTTAAGCATTCTCTGGTACTTCAGGACTACAGGCTTTTCAGCATACTCTGGTGCATGTTGTGTCAGTTATGTCTAAATATGCACCTGTTGGTTAAAGAAATGTTTACTGGACTAGTCTTACTGAGAAATTTAATTTTCAATCAAATGGCCAAGCTGACTAAGCAGTCATTTAGTTTCTCACCAAGAGACTTCAAGTTGAAATACTTAATGCATCATTAGTTCTGCTTGCTACAGCAGGCTCACCTTACACTGTTAATATTCCTAACTAGAAATACCCAAGACTTATGGGATAACTGTTGCCTCTCTCCCTCTGAAACACTCATGAAAAATGCTTGAAAGTGTTTTGGAATCATTCATAGCACAATATCAGAATGTCTTGTGGTGCATATCTTTTTTTTTTTTTCCAGTCCAGATACTAATTCAGCACTCAGCTCAAGTGACCATAAAGTACATCAACACATTTCTAATAAAAAGTGAAGTTTCCCTACAGGAGCAGTGAGCTGTCAGCTATCTTTCTGACTCCCTTTATTTATCTTCTGCCTTTCCCTTTTGTTAGCTCTTGTCAAATTTCTCTGGTACATTTTTTCTCTGCTATTCTGCAGGAGCAGAAGAAAAGAAAATTGGGGGAAAAAAAACTAGGGGCTTTAAAGTTTAAAAAAATAAACACAATTTGGGAGCTGTAGAAGCAGTTGTTAGTTGCACAGGCCATAATTTATTAGAATACACATGGCTGTAGTCAGCAAAATTAGTGTTTGCTTGGGTTTGCATTTCAGGCAACTCACCACTTTTGAAACTAGCATATAACAAAGACATCAAGGAAAGCACAGGAAAAGGGATTTTTTGGTGTGTGGTTTGGGTTTTTTTATTTTATTTTATTCTAGCACACTTATTCTCCTATAAATTACCCTTCTGCAAAAAAATTGTGAAATTTCTTTCATTTTATGATCACCATCATCATTCTGTGAATATCACCAGCTGGTGTAGTCACCAGCAGCTCAGTGTCATGGAAGTCTGAGTTCAGGATAGGATAGGAGTGACTGTAAATGTGGGAGGTTTATGAATTAGGTGAAAAAACTACACTTGTTTGGCTTGACTACATTTCACTTCTTCCCTTTTAGCAATGTGTATACCAACAGTAAAAGCTCTTGGTGAGAAAAACCTCCCTGGCAGGATCCCACTCCAAGTAATGTCCATTCCTCCACTTATTATTGGGAAAAAAGGAATCACATTTCAAAGGCTTCTAAATTCAGAGGGAAACAAGCTGACTCCTTCATTTCAATTCAATACATCAGCTAACAAAAACAAATATGTCTCAGGGGATTCTGAACCTGTTGGTGAATCGAAGTGGACCAAAACGTGCCTGTGCATTCCTCCATTCCCTCACAACATTCCTTGTGACCCGGCCTGCTGCTCCCTTTGGGAGTCTCTGCCAATCCCACAGACTGTGACCAGCACGGGACAGTCAGAGCTGGGAAATCACAGGTCAGCTCTGATATTGTAGAGCTGAAAGACCAGTGCTGGGCCAGTTCTCCCACGAGTGAAGCGTGCACACAATGAACATGGTCATGTGTTGTTTATAGATCTGGAGCAGAAGGGGTAAATGGAGGAGGAATGAAAGATTTCCTGATAGAACAGAAACTGCTAAAAAAGTCCAATTCAAAACACAGTCCAACTTAAAAGAGGTTTTGCCCAGGAATTTGATGTTTCCAGTAATGGAAATCTTAATTCTTTGGAGGGCCCAAATGCTTAGCATACGTCCCATGAGGCACAGAGTTCAGATGATGTGGTTCAAGACTCTGCTCAACCATATTTTTTTATTTAATCTTGGCAAAACTCTGAAGATAAAATTAAGAATTTAATTAAAGGCTCATGATAGTTAGGCTCCCTAATTACTGCAGTACTTTTGGAAATGTTTACTCTTTGACCTTTTCTATTTTCAAAACATGCTTCACAGTTCTTCCTTATAATATTGCCAGCATAAAGCCATTAAAAACTGTGATGCTCACAAGTGAGAAGGTAAATAACTGTGGTATCTCAGTAGCAAAAGGGAAAAAAAGCACAAACAACCCACTATTGTTTTATGGTTGCTACTGGGTTCCTTAACAGAACAAGACATAAGAGACTATGAAACAAGTAGCCCTCAAACAACTGTCAGCACTACAAATCTGGCCTTTCTTCTTGCTTTCACTTTAAAAATCATTGTATATGTGAAAATTAACCCTACTTGCCCTTCAAACCACTGTTCATTATGACATTACATATCAGTACCACACTACCACAGAAATGTTTGATCTGATACATATTCCACAAGCAGCACTGACCCCAAATAATAAAAATAATGGGAGGAAACAACAACTAAGATAAATTTTCTGATTAAATATTGATGTAGAAATTATTATTTGTTTCCTGACTTTCTTACATTTAGTACTTGTTAGCAGTGTCCCTCAGTCATGAAACATTAATGAGCTATTTTTATAGCTTGCTTTTGTTCTTAATCTAAGTTATTTTATGAAACTACTTCTTTTTATGCTGCTGAGGATTTAGATTTTTCTGCCTATTGAGCTACACCATTATTGTCACCTCAAGTACAGCAATTTTTTAAAAAACTATTTTTAGAAGTAAGGAGAGTACTTGTAACCCTCTACAGATTACCCACTGTGACAAATTTGAGTTTGCTGATGCTCATGGGCAGCAGAACAGCCTCCAGACACATTTCATTAGAAGTTGTGCTTCTGTCAGAGAGGTAAATCCTGCCAGCCTGGAAGCACGTGGAGTACTGAATCCGTGCAGTGTGGAATGCCTGTGGTACCAGCCACATGAGACCATGAGCACCACGAGCATCAGGACAGGCACAGCCAGTCAGACTGAGCTCCATTCAGCTCAGCACCCACTGGCCAAGCAGGGCTTGAAATACTTGAGAAAGAGTGTACAGAGTGTATAATCAAGAGAAGGGTAATGTTTTCTCACTGTGTCTTTCCAGATTTCACCTAATCTGCATCTCAGAAACTTCCTGAGTCAGAGATAATGTCTTGGTGTTGGACAGTCTTTGTGTAGTTTTTTGTTCCTGTATTTGTCAAAAGCATTTTGTGGGATGCATGTCCTTCTGCAGCGTGAGCTGTGCAAACCCATCCTGCAAAATGCTATCTGCTCTTTGTTCAGAACACATTACTCGAGCATTTGATTTGATTTGTCCAAATTTTGTGTTTTATAAAGCAGTGAGCAATCATTTTTCACTGACTTTCCCTGACCTACTCATGATCCTGCAACGAGTGCCTCTTTTTGAGGCCTGAGTCCTAGTTATTTTTGTCACTCCTCAAAAGTAAACGATTCTTTACATTTGATCAGCTTTAGAGCATTTGGGGCATTTCAGTTTTTCCTCAGAAAACAGAAAAGCATGGAACTAGTGGAACTTTTGCATATTTCTCCTTCTTTTCTCTATCAGTTCTGTTAGGACTCGTCCCAACAAAGTCTATGGGGAAATTCCACTTTAAAGTAGCTCTAGAATACCTAGTCATCAATAAAGAAATTTGGATTTCTAAGGTCTCGAAAAAGTTCTGTGATCTCTGTTAGATTTCATCTTGCTTATGTGCAGAAAAAAACCGCAGCAGTTCAGAGCAGGTCCTCTGCTGGTGCAAATCTAATGGCTCCCACAGCTGGTGTATATTGATGTAGCTCTATTGATTTACAGACTCCTACACTGATTTATATCAAGCAAAGACCTGGGCCTCTATGTCCCAGCAGACCCGGTGATAAACTTTGTTTTAAAACAAGTTAGGGGGGGTAATTCTGTTGGAGCACATCCTTGTGGCAGGTGCACCCCCCCGAAGAGCGGCGTGTGTCCGTGTGCCGGCGGCAGCGGCGGAGCTCGGCGTGGCCACACGGTGGCCGCACTCCGAGCGCGGCTCCTCAGCAGCGCTCCGGCGCTGGGAGCCGATTTATCCCTCTCAGACGGGGAAGGCGGACACCGGCGACAGTGCCATTGTGCTTAAAGCGCTTGCTGTGTCCCAGCTGCCTGTCCTATATCACGGAACACAAAACCCTGCAGGAACCGGCAGATGCCGAGATGCTTTAACAGGGGGAAGCAGACTGGAGGTTGGAATTGTGTGAGCGGAATGTAATGCCGAATACCCCTCAGGTGACAGACCACACCCTCAATTTGGCTGGGTCAGATTATTCCTTGGTCTAAAGACACCATCAAACCTCTGCCTGTGAGGCACAGCAAAACGGTCCCGTACAGTTTGTGGCACCAAAAATGGGATGCTGACAGAGCATGGCTGGTGTGTCACTGCCTGTCAAGAAGGATGGAGTTAAGGCAGAACCCATTTGCACTTTGGGCTTGAGCCTGAAAGCATGAAGTGGCCAAGGCAGTGCCAATCTGGTAATTTGATCAGCAATCGATTCATCACCGTGGCAAGGTGGTCATTGGGAAATCAAATTGAAAAAGCTTTCTGGTGTGCACCACACATCTAAGAGCTCAGCATAACAGTGGAGGAATGTTATTAATTCTTTAGTCTTTAAGGATTTTTTCAATAAAATAATTCCTCCATTTTACAATTAGAAACTGCAAACCAGTCACTGATCTCTCAGTGATTAATGCCTGAAGTTTATTCTTTGTCTATTTTATCAATTTACATTTTATTAAGAACATCAGAGGATTATATATTTGTTGATTTATTGATGTGTCCACTGACTCATGCAACAGAAGAATAGAGGCAAGAACAAGAATTTGAAAATATAAGTCTCCTAAAAAGGATTTAACTGAATATGTCTTTTTCAACTCCTGCACTCATCCTTCACAGCTAAACAGAGAACATCACTGTCTCTCTGTTTATCTGCACATGGGTAAAACTGCCTGATTCTGCTCATGGTGGATTAATCTAAAGAAATTCCCACTTTGACTTCAGTAGGAATAGGATCAGTATAGAAGAAGAAGAACAGGGTTGCAGTAGCTGCCTCTATTCGTGTGACAAATTAGATGATGAACTTTTTACACCTGGTCTAGTTCTTCAGGTCTTACAAACTTCTATTTGACGGCAATTTAAGAGTATATACTCAACTACACGAGAACTTCAGGAATGTCACGCAATAGGACTACTTATGAGCTTTATGCATGTTCTCAGGTATTCTGCTAAAACTATGTTTGGAATATAATTTTTTCTTTTATTTCCTAAAGTATACTGAAAAGATTAAAAAAAACCCCAACAAACAAAGCAGGAATCCAAGCAACTGATGCTGAAATGTTCACATGCAAAGCAGCTTCATAGATCATTACTATTCTTTTATAATTACAACACAAATCAGGATATTATCAATGAAATAGGTTGTCTTCATTGCTTATGCCAGTCTCTGTCAGATCATAAAGTCTGCTTTTGGAGAGGTCTTTTGATATAAATGGTTTCATTGATTGAAAAACAGTGATACCAAAATACATATGAGACTTACTGAGATCTCAGACAAGCATTGAACAAGAAATCATGTAGCAGGAACAGGCTTTTGAGCTGCTATAAAGCTTCATCTTCAGCAGCACCTGCCCAGCAGTCTAATTGGCATCCTTTTCACAGAGCTGTTCTATATATATACCCAAGACCAGGAAAATCACAATTTCTCACATTTTAGGAAAATCTTCAGTTGTATCAAAGAGCTCTGAAAATCAAATGTTTGCAGGAAGTAGTTTTTGTATGTCAGCAGGCTGGTATTATAGCACTATACTGATTCCTAATTTAACTGTAGATAATTGGAGTATAATTTAAAAATGCACATACATCATAATTCCAATATTTTAAGAGAAGTAGCATACCAAATATTAAGGTGGCATACACCTATTATTTTCTCTCTGACACTTGGAATTAAGAAGGAAGAAAGCAATTTGCAAATGTAAGTTTGAATTAGATCAAGAAACCAGTGAATATTTTAGCATTGTCTGGTAGAAATGCTTTCTGAACAGTCCAGCTGTCATGAAAAGACAACTGGAACATCAAATACATGCAGCATGTGAAATGCTGGCACTGTTCTTTTGATATTCCCATGGCAAGATCCCAGGTGCACGGAGAATGTATGGTATGGAGCATTTCATGCACTTGTGATCATTATGTAGTATTATCACAGTCTTCATACGTTTTAGACTTAAGGCAGGATTTTGTGAACATAGTATAAGAATATGGAACAAAGAAAAGTGTTCATTCCAATTTCATGAGAAAAATAAAATAAGAGAAAACAGGAGAACAGAATCTAAGAAAAACAGAAAAAGAAAACAGAATCTGAGAATATTTTACAGAAGGATGTCATGGTCTGACAATTTATCTGTTGTGGATATTTCTTGTATCAGACATCTGAAAAATATTTCTACAGATGAACTGATAGAGGACAATGAAGTGGCTTTGTGTGTTACTTGGGAAACATCTCCCTGAGAGCAGGACAGAATGACAGAAAAACTCTATGTGCTTGCTTGAAAATTTATCAAGTAAAGTGGGGATTAGGACACATTGGGAACAATGAGTTGACCTCTTTGTGGTTCATAAAAAAATACGATATGGAGAGAAAACTGGAAAGGACTTCATAAGAGGAACAGCTTCTTCACGCTTAAATGTTCAAATGTTCAAATGAAACCATTAAAACTGTTAAGATGAAAACGACTGCAGTCCTGAATCCTCTTTGTGAAACAAGGCCCTGCTCAGCACAGCAGTCAAATAAATGCTCATTCTGCAAATCATTACAAAATATTTCTTACTGTCCCTCCACTGTACACTGAGGTCCTATGACCTTTCCATAATCTTCTTCAGAAAGACTCATTAAACCATTAAGGAAAGTGGATTGAATTTACCCCACTCATTTCATATGAAGCGGATTAGGGAATGCTAATCCATTCCCTACAGATTAGAGGTTACTAAGCTTTCCAACACCACTATAAAATCTGGAAGATCATGTTTATTTATGACCACATTAAAATAAATAATAATAAAAAAAGCTTAGGCTGGACATTCTATAGTGAAACAAGTGATTTAGACTTCTACCCAGCCCTGGAGTTTGAGATGTGTCTTATAACAGGATGTATCAAGACACTGGAGTACCCCGCATGAAAAGATTTCAAATGATCTTTCCAAAAGGAGGGAAAATACCACACATGAGGCCAGAAAGCTTAACTGCCTGCTTGGACTGCAGCTCCTGGAAGTTCTTGTACCAGTGCTGGGAGCAATGTGGGCAGCAAATCCTGCAGTAGGCAGAATTTCACAGAATTTCACAAAGCATTGGAAAATCTCCTTAGTCCAGAACAGATTTACAGTAAGACTATGAATTTACCTGCCCGACTCCACCCCCCAGACTTGCTGTTTCTGGCTCTCACAAGCATCTGCAAAGATATGGTTAAACTCGCACTTGTTTTCAAGTTTCTCCATAAGAATATCTGTCATCGTCATTATGCTGGGAAACGTAATTGCAGTCACACAAAAAACCTCTTTATAGAATGGTTTGGATTGGAAGAAACCTTTAAAAGTCCTCTAGTCCCACTCCCAACACTCTTCCCATGAAGTAAAACAAAGCAGCCAATAAGCTGCAGCAACTTTCCTCTGCCCAGTCTCAACATGTCAGTAAACAGCATCTCCTAATGCCCACCTCTGTCCTGGGACAAAATAAAGTTCATCTTTGAGCCTGTGGCTCATTCTTTGCCAGCTTTGAGAGCTAAAAATGGAGCTGTATTCCCAAGGTGAGGACACTGATACCTCTGCACCACACTACAGCTCAAAGAAAAAGACCATGAGAATTACACATCATCTGGAGCTGGGCAGGATAATGGGAATGAAGAATGGCCTTTGACACCCACCAATTCTATTATCTGTCAGCTCTAGAATCTAGAATCATTTTATGTGTCTGTCAAAAGCCAAGCATGGCCTGTCTTTGCATCATTGCAAGATTCAAACGTCTTGGAGAGTTCAGTGGACTGAAGGAGCCCATCCCTCCCAAAGACAATGGTGGGACTGCAACACAGATGATCTGAGGTGGAAGGGACAGCAAAGCAGAGGTGCCCTCTGGCTGCCCCTCCTGCTGACCCTGTCTCTGTGACTTACAGACATCCCCCTCTACCTTATCAGTGTTTATTTCTTCCCACCACTCTCCCAGTCTTGGCAGAAAAAGTGTTGCCTATAATTTTTGGCATTGTCACATAGCGATTCTGTCCTGTCAACAAAGATGGTACCTGGATGTGTCCTGGCAGATTTGGGGCCACCAGATAATGAGATTTACTCTGTTTCTATTGCAGAGAGCACAATAAAATTCAATGTACTATTTTCATGTTATTTAGGAAATTTTAGAATTTGAAAAAAAAACAGCTTTACCTGAAAAGTCCCCAGTTACAGCTGTGATATGGTTGGTATTTTCAGACCTGCATGTATTCTCATTGGTGATAAACTGTTTAACAGCACATGATGCAGAAACAAAATTAATAAATTACTTGTTGAGTTTGGTAGAAAAATCCAAGGATCATCCTTTGCAGAGGTCAGATAACCTATCAGGGGGAGAAAGATCGTCAGATAGCCATTTCCCTCTTTAAAAGGAGCACCTCATTATTCGAGTTGGGTTTGAATTGTCTCCTTTGTGCCAGTGAGGTGTTATTCTAAGATTTGTTTTAGAGATTGTACTCTGCATTTAAAATCTCCTTTATGTGTCATCTTCTGCTATCTCCTTTGTTCTTGTCAAACAGATGAAGGAAGGAACTCCTGCCAATTTTTTTTGTTTCTCATTTGGTGTATTGTTATAAATTTTACACACAGACCTTCATAAAAGATTTTATTCACCATCTTTTATTAAGGATCCTTATGCAAGTGTATGTGTCTGTATTTATAATCATCTATATTTGCATAAAATGGAAGAGGCCAGTACTCAGAATAAAAACAAAAAAGAATGCAAACCTTAGCAGTGAGAATTCAGAACTATAAAATTGTCAGGCTCATTAAAAAATTTGGACTAATTCATGAGAGGTTTTGTCTTTGAAACTTCCTTCCTACATGCATTTGCTTATACAAGTACAGCACATCAGTTAATAAACCAGAATTCTCCAACAATATTTCTTTTTTTCAAGCTGTTTTCCAAACAGTCTGATATAATGAGATGTTCTGCATTAAAACTCGATGTGGTTCTTTGTGACTATTATTCTGAGCATAGTTATATATGCATAGTGCACTTTAGAAGTACAAGGTAGCACTATCTAAGTGCAATGTATTTATTCAGTGTGGTAAATATTCATGGTGCTTCCTATGTCAATAGAAAATAACAAATTATATTGTGCTTTTGGTTACAGTGATACTGATCTCTGATTATTCCACTGACTCAACAGTAGTTTCTAGAATTTAATAAGTGTAACTAATACAGGGATACGTCCTATGCAAAAAAATATGGAAAGAAGAAAAAAAATAAATAGCACGGAAGTACAAGGCTTTTCTGTCTCTGTGCTCATTCTGCTTTGAATTCTGACCTAGAGAAAAATGACAGACATTTTGCAGTCAGACTTGAAACTGAAACTTGGAGTGCCTACCTTGGGAGAAACTGCAGGCATATGGAAAATCTTTTGAATGTTGTTAGTTATTTTTAAATACCTGACAAAGGCTGTTAATAAGAAACCACTTTTTACTAATCTGAGCTCTAAACATTCAGATAATTACTGTGACAATGGATACTGCCTGAGTTAAAGCAGGTAATGTCAATGTGACAAAAGATGGAAGAGGAGAAAGGAGGGAAATGAGCAAGGTTTTGCTCAAACTATCCAGATTGTCCTAGCTTGTCATTTGCATAGCTACAGGTGAGCCACATTATTGCTCTTTTTTAGTATCCATGCATTTAATCTGAAACTCTGCAGAGGTTTCATATTTTAGGTATTGGAGCAGTCATCTGGTACGTTAGGTAGTGGAAGATAAATAATGGTAAGTCTGAGCCTCGGTGTGAATGTGTACAGCAGCGAAGCAGAGGTTTGCAGTAAAAGCACTCTGTAATACCTGTGACTTAGCATTTTTGAAATCAAATAGCCTGACTATGGCTTTAAGAGCAAATGGTGCAGATCTAAAGCTTGCTGATGGTACCCAGGTGATTACGGGACACTGGAAGAGCTGTCTGGGCACACACCATGGACATCTGTTCTGGGGATCTTTGCAGCAGTGTAAGATGAAGTTACATCTTGTTGCCCTCCATTTTTTGGAGAGTAATTTTTAAAAATGAGGTTAACCGAGAAAAAGATTATACATTTTTGTTCCTTTTAAATTTTGAGTGTTAATATGATACCTCACCTACATTTCTCAGAAAAGAAAATCATCGAATGAGATTTCAATGACTTCCTCTTAGATGGGCATCTTGACCTTCACCAGCACATTAATGGTGCTGGTTCTTCTTTGTTAACTTGTGAGGCATTGTACTTTTCTGATTCTGAACAAAAATGAAAAATTGAAACTTAAAGAAATATTCTACAAATTATGAGATTTTTAATGATGAGCAACACCACTAGATTCTAATGTAAATGATGTTACCCGTGCAACCCTTTTATTTAAAATTGAGTTCTCACTTTTTCATATATTATGATTATTTTTCTTCTCTGAAAATCAGGGACATTTTTGCCTGCCATAAACTAGGATTGAGACCATAAACCTTCCCCAGCACCAAAGTCAGGCAGAGAGGCCTGTAGTTCCCTGGGTCCTCCTTCTGGCCTTTCTTGTAGATGGGCATCACATTTTCTGACTTTGAGTCAGCTGGAACTTCCCCAGTTATCCAGGACTGCTGGTAAATGATGGAAAGAGGCTCAGTGAGAACTTCCATCAGCTCACTCTGTACCCCTGCGTAGATCCCATCCAGCCCCCTCGACTTGTGTGTCTCAGTGGTGCCATGGGTCACTGAACATTTCCATCTGAATTCTGGGGACATCATTCTGCTCCCTGTTCTCTTCCACTTCAGATCTTAAGGAGAGATACATGAATTATGGATTTCCTTCTAAAAGTCTTTTCCTTCTGTGATTGCTTTAATGGTCATAAGGCACATGGGCCTTAGTAGTTTTCTGAGCTTTGTCCTGTATTTGTTAGGAAGACATATAAAGGTTTCTGTGCTTTGTCACTGCCCACTGCTTCTCAACTGGTGAAGCACCTTTGGGATGCAAATGCCTGAGCTGGTCTGTGTCCTTTTAGGCCTCTTGACCAATGGGGCACCTGTGCATGCTAATATTGATGGTGGTTTCAGTGACATGGATCCAGAGATCTCAGCCTTTCCAGTCCCTTATATCCTCATTTCTTAAAACGTAATCAGAAGTTTATAAAAACGTAAGACAGGTCAAGTTTTTAGGACCAATTCCCTACATATTTGTTTGCACCTCTTTGGAAAATTAATGATCCAAAGGACAATAAACTGCAGTTTAATTTCACCTTGGTTTAGGTAATTTGAGCTGCCTAAAGGGAATATATCTGGTCATAATTACAGGGTCCAGCATGGTGTGGGTAAACAGAACTGCCAGGGCTGGAGTGGCTTGTAATAAATAAAGGCAGATCCCCCACATTTGCTGGCTGTTCTGCTCACCACCATATTTCTCCTTCTGCATGGCATTATGTTTATACTGGCCAATTCTGTAAGCAGCAATTTTGTCTTGCCCTCAATATCTCGAGGCAGCAAGCCCCAGAGCGTGCTCTGTGGAGCAGTAATTTATCCCCTGAATTTTATGTCTGGACAGAATAATTTCTTTGTTCTGGGAAAGTAAATAAGAATGTCAGATTTACCTTCCTCAGGTCACATCTCTCTATATTGTGATTTTTCCAACTCTGCTCCTCTCTAAACTAAGCAATATTAAGCTATTTCAATCTTTTTCTATCATTAACCATAATGGACTTTCAGAGCTAAGAGAGGTGAGACTAAATATGAGAAGAGATCATTGGGTTTTTTACAGAAAGCTGATCATATAACTTTTGTTTTACACAGCTCTCAGCTGTATACTTATTTACTGATTTAGCAGAGGTGCAGGAATAGATAGCATGATGGAGACATCTACAGTGAGAGGGTACCACAGCTAAACCAGTTTGCAGAAGAGATTGGAACAGGGGAAGTGAAATCACTTATCACGCAGCACAACAAAGACTGTGGAGTGTGATCACTGTGAAGAGCAGCGTGACAATGGTAAAAAAAGGGTGTAAGGGGCTGAACTGAACCATCCACAGGTCACAGCCCTAGCTGAAATATTTAATGACATTGTTGGAGAATGTTGTCGTTCTTGAACAAATTAAACCATGTGTTTCCAATAGCTGAAATGATCAATTAAGATATTAGAGATATATAAGTAGACACTAATAACAGGCACAAAGAGGTGCATAAGGAAAAGAAACCTAAATATGACGATTCCCTATGTTTTTCTATGATAACTTGCCACTTTCTTACCAAGTGTCTTAAGAGTTTTGTGGTTTTGGTTTATTTGCGGTTTTTTGTTTTTATTTGGTTTGGTTTGGTTTGGTTTTTTTGAGTCTGGACTATTTATTTTTACAGTCTCCCATAAAGAGCACTGGGGAATTCTGGAATTCTCTGTTCTTTGATAAACTGTATAGTTTATAATCACTAGAGAAGAAGCTGATGTTCTGAAAAATCAGCTATATAATCTCTATATTATTGTATTTCTGCATCAAAGCTGTCACAGCACTTTCCCCATAGGAGCCCCTGAAGCAACTCCACAACAAATAAAACCAAAGAAAATATCCTACGTAGTTTTTTTGTTTTAATGAACTAGTTTAAACAAAAAGGCTTTGGGAACTAGCTACAGATTTTGCTGAGAATGAACAAAGCAGATGAAAACTCAGTTTCTGCTCCCTTATGCTGAATTTTGTCAGTGAAGTGGAATTAAAAACTGCAGCAAAAGGCAAAAAGTAGTTTCCAGCTCCCTCCAGACAGCAGAACAAGGAGCATTTTGGCTGGTCAGGTCACAGAAGCAGTGAGTGATTTGAAATTTCAAGCTTAATAGAGTTAATAGGGCATTTGGAAGAAAAAGAATCCACAATGATCCTCCTACCTTACTTTGAAGTTACAGTTTTTGAGAAAGGGATTTTTAGTACTACTTTTGCAACTCTTCTGGAAGAATTGTGCACAAAGGGATGCTTATTACTGTCACATAATCTAGATCCCATTAAAATCGAGGGAACACTCAGACATTTAACAGTATATTTTCAATTGTTACATCTTCATAAGAAATGGAGCTCAAAGTAACATACACCAAAGTGGTGTCAGTCACATTGGAAGTAAAACTGGAGAAAATTGCATGGATTTGAAGGACAGTTTAAAAACCTGCAAGGAGAGTTATCTCAAAAATCACATCTTTCTGTCTAAGTTTAAATGATTATTTTAGGGGAAATTACATTATCATTTGAAGCAGACTATGAAACAGAATTTCTGTATTCTCTACCTGGTTCTCTTATTCTTCTTCTATACAGCTCAGCAACTTGGTCTGTTTTCTTCTCCAGTCATCTCTCTGGGGAAGAAAAGTTCTAAGTTCTTCCTTAAAGGGTTTATATACACAGTGTTGAACATACAGAGTCTGATTGGAGTAATTGTTGCTACTATATAATTTTTTAATATCAGCTTCTGAAGTCACAGTGATGTTTTGTGATGTATTTGGCTCATGAAAAAAAGAGGCAGTAACATACATCAACTGCCTCCTCCCTCCTCACTATAAGGCCAGGAAAAACAGGAGGATAACAGGGATACATTACCATAAATTAAAAATTTATCTGGGATGGGGTTCCAGGTATTTTTGTTGCTGTTTAAAAATCATGCCAGGTCATTTCTCTAAATAAAGGTATGGAGTAATTTTACTCAACATGTCACAGCTACTCTAGGTTTGTATCTCCGTGAAGAGCAGTTCAGTCTCTAATTCAGATAAGCTGAGTAGTAAGAGAATCTATTAAAAAAAAAAAAGGGAAGGCTCTAAAGAGACTTGTGGTTTAAGCTCTTGATAACACCACTGATACCTGTTTTTTTCCATGGAACCTAGCAATATTTTGGAGAGCTGGAAAGGAAGTGAAAAGAGTTCCATTCTCTACACCCATCNAAAAAAAAAAAGGTCAGTATCATATGAGAGGATTGTATACAGCTTATTCTGAACCCATTCTGGCAGGGAGCTTTGTGCAATCTGTATGCCCTGATCTGCAACTACTGGAATGCACAAACTATCACCAGTCCCTTCAAAACACTTCTGTGCCCTGACACCCAAGGGCAATTGATCTTGCTTCTTTCTACAACATATGGATCTGTTATTTCTATAACTTATGTGAGCCAGAAAATTCTCCTTTAAAGTAGATTGTCCTGACTCACCTTGAATTTTAAGTCTGAAATTGAGTTGCCTCAGCATGAAATTTGTATAAAGGAAGACATGGTTAATTCCACTGAGCTAAGGCTGTGTGAGGAGGAAAAAGCTCCATTGACTCTGAAGCTCTCTTTGCATAAACTTTCACACATCTATTAGTTTCTGTGGACAAATGAACTAGGGCTTGGAATCTTCTACTTCTGCATAATCTGGGAAAATACCTAACAAGGAAAGGTTTGCAAGCAAGCAAAGAGAAAAGTGCCAAACAAACATCGTGTGTCTGTTCTCAAGCAAACAGGAAAGGTCTGTGGCATTTTCCTCTTCACTTACCTGGGGAAATTCTGCAGCTGCTTAATCTGTTTGTGTAGGGACTTGTGGGAGAGGTCATGAATGCATGCAGAATTCTAATGATGATAATAATAACTTTCTCGGGAGCAGAAGAGCTAAGACAAGGAAGAACGTGGTAATGAAGTGCCAGAAGACCTGGAAGTGGATTCCCACTGCATCACGGTTCTATCCCTATTTTGCAAACAGAGCATTCCGTGATGGAGGGGAATGCCCAGATCACAGAATGGGTCAGATTGGAAGGGAGCACAGTGATCATCTGGTCCTACCTCCCTGCTCAAGCAGGATTATCCCAGAGCACATGGCACAGAATTGCACCCAGGCAGTTGTGGAATATCTCCAGTGAGGGAAACTCCACAGCCTCTCTGGGCAATCTGCTCCAGTGCTTGGTCAGTGCAAAATGAAGAAGTTCTGTTGGTAGCTGTGGGTACCACAGATCCCATAAGACAACTTTGAGCAAGTTCCCAAGAGCTTTATTGCTTCTTCTTTGACTTTTAATTTCTCATTCCAGGTAGCATATGAGACTCCAACTGTGTTCCCACATATTCCATATGTGATGTCCTGGATATTTGTTCTGCTCCCAGTAGCTGCCACTTAAAGAAATCCTGCCTTACAGGGCAGTGAATGACATGGGGTTTTTGCAAAAACTATGACGAAGTTTGGTGATTTGCAGCATTATTTAGATCTCCTTAGAACACCCCCTCCAGAGTTTTATAATGACCCTGACAGCCTCTCAGCTGGTATCTCACCTCAGCTACAGGATTCTGAAAACTTGGGACTGGCCTTTCAGTTTTTTGTGACAGGATAATTTTACCAAAACCTTAATATCCCAACAGCTTCACCTTTGCTATCTAAATCAGTGCCCAGGTCAATCTAGCTTTCTAGTATTCCTCTATCTTCAATGGAGAGAAAAAGAAGCAATTCAGAAGGTTTTGCTGTACCTAATTTATAATCAGCACATGCACTGGTGTCTGGATAGGAACAATCACTCTCTGAGTGATTAATCTGTGCTCTTCATTGGCTACAGGGTGCCCTGAGACAAGATGCTAAAGCTTTACAGGGCTGAGCTTAGCACATATTCATCCCTCTGAAGGTCTGTGAGGACCAGGAACACAGATCCACTGTCCTGTTTCTTTGCTCACTCTTCCCTTTTTCTTCATGAGTATGAAAAAATAATGATGTGGTTCCACATTCAAAGCACTTATTACAACTTTTAGATTTTGAATGGGATGAAACAAGGTTTCCTTCCTCCAAAACACAATAAAAAATTAAGATATCACATTTGAGCAATCTAAGTGTCTGACCTGCATAATTTAAAATTCATTCATCCTGTGAACAGAGACAGACTCGCCCGTTCTCTTCACCACAATAACAATATTCTGATTTATTCTTAGACTTTTCCACAGCTATGTGAAAGGACAAAACACTTCCCTAGAGCCGCAGAAATCAAATCCTCAACTATTTTCCCATGTTCCTTAAAATGTATCAACCAACTTAATGTCGCAGCTCTTTCCGAAGTGCTGATTCCAAGGCTGGTTCACAGCTCCAACAGACAGCGCTGATGCGCTGTGGCAGCAGCCCAGGTGGGCCAGGGACTGGGGAATGTACGAGGGGACAGACAGGCTTCAGCCAGGCGTTGGGATGGAAGAAATCTGATTTACTGCAATGAGCTTTGGTCAGGCTCTTAGTTTATCTAGGGGTTTATCTTCTGCTGCCCATTCACCACAGAACATCATCTCTTAATGGGGCTCAGTGCTGCCCTTTATTGAGCTTGGAGAATAACAGATAATGGGAAATTAATGGTGAGGAGGGCTGGAGGGATGTTAGGGCCTGTACTACCAATGAATCACTGATTTTTTTTTTTTGCCCACTGCCACCAGAATGGACAAAACACTGATGAAGTTCTTCATAGGGGTTGATGATGGGATATTTTAGGACTTCCTCCAGTTTAAATGATGCTCTGGAGCCCAGGAAGCAGTGTAAGGTTTCTCTCTTAATGTTGGTCAAACTTTCAGATACATAATATCTAAAACTGAAGAACAGACTATTTTCTTTTTCTCTTTTTCTCATTCTGAGAAATGAATGATATTGAATCTACTGAAATTCTTTCTTTTCATTTCAATACGACTATTGTCTGTTTGCTTTCCCTCCTTAGATCCTCAAATTCTGTTAGTAAGCATACAAATTTTGGCAAAGGTTTTTTGTTTTCTTTCTTTTTTTTTTTTTAATCCAGGTTTTGGTGAGGGGAAAAAATTAAAAAAGGAATTTTTACATGTGGTGGAAATGCAATTTTGTTATGGTTGAAAATACTTGATAAGAACCAGCTTTAAGTGAAAATTATTTTTTATTAGAATAATACATAAAAAATACTACCATTCATTCATCTGTTCATTCTTGTATTCATTTATTTGTTTATTTATTTTAAAATTTTAAATAAGTTTTATTGTAGGACTCCCTGAAAGAAATAATGCAGTCTTTCATCACTGATGAAATCCCATCTTTAAACATATCAGTCCCTTCTGGCTGAATTACACTGTATTTTGGAAATTTTTTTTGATGTAAAGCTGCCTGATGTGTGACTTTCTATTCAATATGGTTGTTAGAAGGGCTTATCTGCAAAGCAATTGCTTCACAGCATGCCTGTAGCACAAGAGGTTTGTTTTTGTTTTTGTTTTTGTTTTTTTTTAATTTTCCATTTTCAAAGGAAATCCACTTTATATTCCTCATTTCAAAAGGCAATGCAAGGTTCTGAGTGTATGTAAAACTCTCCTGGCCTAATGTAATGTATGCACAAAAGCCTGCCTTCAATTTAGCTGGTTGCTTGCCTCATTTCAAGCAAGCTACTGCAGACTATTAACTCCAAAGTAAAGCTTTGTTACAGCAAGCTCGTGACCTTGCTTTCTCTCCCAGCAGTCCAACCGTAATTTGTTTAGTACTTGGTGTTACATGGTACTTTGACCCTGCAGGATAACACATTGTCACTGGATACCATTTCAACTGGCCTTTATATGGCCCAGAAAATGATGCATCAAATACAGATGTTTGAACACACAACCTGACTTTTCAAACTACTTGTTTTCATGCCAAAGCCATTATTGCTCAGAATCTGACTGGATACCAAGTCATCCATTCAATCTGCATCATCTTCATGCCAAAACAGCTGCAATTGCAGGGACAGCACAGAAGTAAAAGTTTGTTCAACAAAAGACAACCCTTGACTTTGGTATAGGCAAGTTTGTCTCCTTTACAGCCTGGCCAGGGAAAAAGACAGTGTGCAGTGCTCCTTCCCAAGGACAGGTTATATTGGCCTTGGCACACTGCTGTGCTAATTTCCTTTCTACATTGAGAATTAGCTAAAGCACTTCTCTGCTGTGCTTCCTAAATCTCAATCACCTTCATATTCAAGAGGTGTTCCTCTTGAGCAGGAGAGAAATATTTAACCTTTTCTCACAAACTGCTGTTTTACACATACTGCAGGATGTGTTTGGGTGGAAAAATTCCCACTCCTATTTTGCAGCATCAGATGAGCAATCCCCACTGCACCAGGCAGGGGGCTGAGTAACAGCTCTTGGCTTCTCAGCACAGGGATCACATCCTCACTTGAATGGGAAAACTCAGCCTCTGAAGCGAGTGTGTAAAACCTCTGAAAATCAGTTTTAAGAAGCTCGGGAACTTGCTTGTGTGTCACCACATGATTTGGCTGAAAACATTCTTAGCAAAAAGAAAGTCAGTGCTGAGAAGAAATAATTTTCCTGCTGTGCATGGCAACATTATAAATCTGTGTGATTAATTCTGTGGCTATTAAAGAAACTGCAAGGCACACTCTATTTAATTAATATCACTAACAAATACACATCTGTCACTCAAAATACTGTGTACTCAGCAATGTTGTTCTTACAATATTAAATATTTACTATTTATTATGATTGTTACTTTTGTTATTTATTGGTCTGTAGCAGCCAAAAACATGCCAGGCAGCCTGAGGAGGAACTAGAAAAACATTTTTAAACCAGCCTGCCTTAAAGTAAGGCAATTAAATATGGCATTAGCTGTTTTGGCCTTGATTAACAGAAGTCCTTGCACTATATGTCCAAATCCCACAGGGTGGGTGTTAAGCACATGCTGGAGTTCCTGGCTGAGGAAGGAAGAAGCTAACAGGAGTTTTGCTGGATCATGCCGGTGGCCCATGGTTAGAACCATCCTCCCACCTCTCACTGAACAAGGCTCTTTCCTCTTAGCACTGAAAATGGGAGTAAAATTTGATGGAGGTTCAGAGATTGTTTTTCTACAGAAACATTTCCAGCAGATAGATGTTGACATTGTGTTTACACTTATTTACTTCTATTCTCAGCCTGAGTAGTTGGAAATTTCCTCTGTCTGAGCTGCACCATTGGTCTGCAATCCATTTACAGAAGACCCCACCCATCCATTAATGCATTTTTTAGACTTCACAGCCCTCATATCTCTTTAGACTTTCAATTCCTAATGCAGAAATATAGTGAATAAGAAGGAAGCAGTGAACCAGCTTACAATAATTATAACTTAGAAGAATGCTTCTGATGTAAAACACTAATTTCTGTCCAAAATACGTGCATTGATTTTAGGTAGCTTTTATGCAACTGCTATTACATGGTGGATGAGTATAACTATAGCAAATACTGCTTCTTATCATATCATCATCTTCCTTTTCTTATGATTCTGGAGGAGCTGAATGAAGCTATGATAATAATTGCAGTGATGATAAATTTCCATGCCTCAAAAAGCAGCAGAGTTTTGACAGGAGGGACGTTTCCCTTCATGATGTAAAATTGTTTAACTTTTCAGGTTCTTTGCCTTGCCTGTAAGTTCTCACTCAGCTGGCATTAAGGATAGATTTCAGAAAAACAAAACAGACTAGATAGAACTAAATGAACATTCATCCAAGCATTTATTATAAGTAAGGAGTTTTCAAATTGCAAATGAAACTGGGAAAGAAATTTCAAGTGCAGAAAAGATGTCTTCTAGTCATTGTTTTTTGTTGTTTTCTGCCTGGTGTGACTTTGTTTTTCTGCCATATTTGTATTGCATGCTTTTTTTAATCCCTTACAAAATGAAGTCAAATCGTGTTCTCAAAGCATTTCTTTCTCAGGGTTCGATAATTGACTATATTTCCATGGACTTCCCTGAATTGTCTTTAATTGAGACCATTTGTTACGAGGCAATATCAGAGCTCAAGACCAACGGCTGCATTTTCTCTTCACAATGTTGCTCCCAGCAAACAATCAAATTGGAGGCTCCTCAGAAACATAGAGCCTTTTTTAACTAGCAGTATAACTCACTAGAAAATACAGAAGGTTATAACATCTTAAAATAATTTATGGTACTGTCAGGCCTGAAGAAGAAAAGACTTCTCTTGGGAAGCAGTTTCAGCAGGAACTTCAAAAATTGTATGTTTGATAAATAGCACCACAACTAACAATGTTCAAAGTGCAATGATCAAGGGAACTTTAAATTAGGAATTTAGACTCTCAGGTCCACACAAACTATTATGGAGGAAGATGCTATGACCAAGCAAAAGACAAACACTTAATGTGTCAATGAAATCAACAAGAGAAACAAATCTACTGATCTTCTGGGATCTGGGTTTTGACCTGTCTGTACACCAGGATGTCACTGACAAAACGTGTGAATGTTTATCCTAAAATAGTATTTTCCTGCCATTTAAAATTTTTGAGAGTCTGCAACATTCTTCTCTATCATATTTCGGTCCAGAATTCAACACACAAAAAAAGAATAAATATAAATATAGATATAAATATAGCTATGAAAAATGAAATATTACTGTTCTATGACTTTGCAGTTTTCATAATTTTTATCTTTCTGAGATGCATTTTAGCTGATATTTAAAAGCATTGAATTGCTTCATCTAGAAATGGTTTCAAAAATAAGTGCTCATATTTGAAAATCTAGGTTTGTTTTAAACTTAATTTCATCAAGAGGTCCACAGAAACTCATGAACCATACTGCTTCTTACTAACTGGCATTTTCCAATGAAAAACACTTTATTGGAAGATTCCTGACAAGTTCTACCCCTTTTTATAGGCTGTGACTTTTGGAATAAAGGCATTACTCACGGCATGGAGCCTTTTGCTTTAAAACCATTATGTACTTATCCGTAGCTTATCTAAGAATGAGTGAATAGATGAGCTTTAAAATTAGTTCCTCCTGACCATACCAAGTACAGAAAGTGTTAAATTTTGTTAAGGCTCATTTCAGCTCCTTTGGACTTTATCACTCAGTATCCTGAATTTAGAGGACATCTGCATTAGGCTACTCTTATCTTGGTTCCTTTGCTAGGACCATATGCTTTGACAGAGATAAGAAAGAGAGGATTTGCTATTTGTGAATACTCATTATAACTGTAATGAATGAGATAACGCCAATTAACAAAGAAATTAGGAGTTCTGTTCTTCGGATAACAAGGTACCCTACTCCATCAATCGCTTTAAGTACTCAGGATTAAACAGGTGAGTTGTGATTCTAGTTTCTTAGAGTTTAAACACCTGTTTTAGTGTTTTATTAACACATGGACCCTGCAACAATTCAGTTTTTCACCAAAAATGTCTTCTAAAAATAAAAATAATCAGAAAAAGAAAAAATATGTTTTGACAGATTGAACACAGTCTGTTCATATCTTGATGTATCCAAACTCTTGCACAAAATATTTTCTCTATGTCCACACCTTTGTCTATTTGTGCATCACCTGTCAATGTTATGCTTTCCTTTGAAAGATTTTTCACTCCACGGTGTTTAGAACAAACTTTTCAATTTCCCATTTAAATTGCTATTTGAGTGATTGCACTGATTTCATGGTATTTCTAATAAGAATTATTGTTTTGCCACAGAGAAGAAAGAACGTGAACAGCATCTCTGAGCAAGATACCTGGGTAGCAGAGAAGGGAATAGGAGCTTCTTTTATGGATAAAGAGATTTCAGGCCTCATGAAGAGGTTTCAGGGAGGAGCCCAAGCCTGGGCCACAACAATAGTTTCATAGTGGAATGGCATAAATAACACACAAAATTATGAAATTTTAAAACAAACAAACAAACAAAAAACCCCAAACAAACCAAAAAACAAAACCTACCCTCCTGCTATTCCAAAGTTTTCAGTTTCAACTAGTAGCCTATATAAGCACCCAGATACTCACGCAAGCACATTCCCCTCCATACACATACACCTCTTACTTCTGTAGTGAATCCTAGAAAGGTCCAGACAGTTGCTCTGCTCATGATTTGTGTAATAACCAGTCTCATTGGGCCTGCTGTTCTGATTGCAAAACAAAAACCTTGTCTTCCAGCCTCATTCTTGAAAGTGGATCCAGCAACACATCTGCCTGTCGCTGTCCTTGTATTTCTACTGAACTGATCACTAAGGACAATTTTCCCAGGTGTGCAAAGGCACATCAATTACAGTGATGGGAAGTCTCTGTGTTGAGAAGCCCTTGGGAGAGGGGTGCTTTGATGTGCTCTGTAAAGGCATTCTTTAGCAGCAACAAGTTGCCCATGACCTGGCTTTTCAAAGCCTCTATCATCAAAATTTCCGAGAGTCTGAGACAACAACTTGTCCCACACAGGGCTCTTTTTTCATGAAGTTGTTACCTCCCCAATGCCTCTGTTTGAATGTCTTTCTCTCTCAACAGTTGAAAACCATCACAGATGTCTAAAACATTTGCCAGGTCCCACACTGTGACACATGCAATCTCAAAAGGCAACCTGGCCTCTGTGTTGTTGCTTCCTGCTTATTACACAATGGATCTTATTTATACTCAAAGTTTTAGTCTCTTTAAGCTCCTTTCTCATATCGGTAGTTTTAGAAGTTAACTGCACTGGGTAAGCTGTGATACAAAATGCAGTATCAGGGAGCTGTTCCACCCAAACTGGAAGAGCTGCCACATTTTAACACATTACCCTTCTGTGCTCCCCCTGAGACCAGGGGAGGCTTCACCTGAGAGTGGCATTCAGGAGTTTTGCTGATGTGGTCCTTTGCCAGCCAGATAATCACCCCTTAAAGCAGGCAGGCAGGCAGGCAGGCAGGCATCATTGTGAGAGGAGCACATTTCATGATCGTAAAGTGCCATCTTCAGAGTACTTGCAGACCCCACACTGTGATTGCAGGCTGCCTGCCCCCCTCTTCCCCCTTTAATTAAGAAGCCCTCTTGTGCTCATGCTGGGACTGTTGCAAACGTTGAACCTTGGCATTTCTAGACCCATTTCTCTTCTTTAAAGCCTTTTTGCTTCTACACAATCTGCAGAGACTGTTGCATTTCAAATGCATCTTTAATGCATTCATTTGTACATAACTTTGCCCCAGAAAAAATCACAGCAGGAATACCAAGCTGCCGTCAGCTTGATGTACACACAAGGATCACACTTAGTCTGACTCCAGGTAAGCAGCCATAGTCTCCAGAAAGTTTCATCAAAGAGATGGCAAAAAGGAGAAGATTTTCAGCATATTTATTGTACCCACTTCCCATCTGCAACATTCAGTGTAGGTCCATCAGGCCAGGTATGGGGGAGGCGGTGGCACGCTGCAGTTAGTGGTGTAATATTTCTACAATATTGCAGTCATTGAATCAGGGATGAGGATGAGGCACACATATAAAATGAGATGGAAGAGGAGAAATAGAGACAATCTCAACAGCAGGCTCAGCCTTATGAAACTCTTCTCCCTCTTCCTCCCCTCTCCTACGGCAGGAAGGTTACCCCACCTCCTCTTTTGAAGTGCTAAAATTCACTTCTACTGATAAGAGAACTGAGTGCTTGGAAGATTTGGAATCCAAAGAGAGTCAAAGTCAATCTCAAATAATCTTAATGTAAATTTTCTACTCTTGTGGTAAGATTACCTCATTATTCAGGGATTCGAGACATGTCTGCTGGTCTTTAAAACTGAAATAGCTTGACTTTCTAAAGCTGGTCTATTCAGCTACCCATGGCCTTAGAAATCATGAAAATAAACCATAGTTTTATAAATATCAAAATAATGTATGAATGCACATATTAATTATCAGATTTTGTCACAGTAGGCTTTTTTTCCTTTAGTCATTCTCCAGTGAAAAGTTGAATGTGTAATGGGAAATTATTTATATATCACTACACTATGCTTTTTGTCTCCTGATATACCATTTTATAGAGGGCTAAATCTGATGTAAAAAAGTGGGGAATTCGTTTGGGAATTTGTATGTTTATTTTTGTTTTTAAACAGTCAAATGTCAGCTGTAGCGGCTGCTACAAAACAAGGTACGACCTCACCAATTTATATAGCCTTTGAGAAAAGAAGGGATTAGAGTGGTGTGTCCTCAACCTGGAAATTATTATTGTTCAGAAAGAATAATAATAACAATGAAAAAAAGATTAAGGGTCCATATCTAAGCTGGAATTGCTATTGTAAATGAGGCTGTAGGCAGAGGAATTGACCCTCTTAGACAGAACAGCTGAATCCTTCTGTGAATTATGGGACACCCCTACAAGTCAACATCTTTCTACAGCCTGTGATGTTTCATAGTGGCTAGAGAAATGACATGCCGTGATGTGGACCTTGCTGCATATTAGTCCAGAGTGTTAAATCTGTCTGAAGTGTCCCAGACAAACTGTAGTCCCAAGGAAGTAATTCTGAAATGCCAGTACTACAAATCTGTGCTTTCTTTCATCTTAGGGAATCCGAGAGGAAGTCCCTGCTGCCACGTTCAGCCCATCACCCTTTCATGGCAGTATGGTTTCTCAGAGATATCTTCATCTGCTTTGCTTTGACTTCTAATGATGGAATAAACACTGTTCCCAGATTTTCTCTAGGAAGTCTGAGTTGCTGGGAAATCAGCTGCCTCCAGGAAGCTCTTTTTAATAATCTCAGGCTAAGCCTGCCAGAGTCAATGCCTGTAATTCTGGCACAGAAACAGATACGCAGTGAAATGACATTTTTGCAGAATTATCATAAGTCACAGTTCTTGCTTGCTTTGGACAAGCCTGTGAGGAAGGGGTGAGGAAACACTTGCTTTTCTATCCGTTATGGAATGGCATTCAGTGAAGTATTCCCTGGAGGCAGGGCCATGACCTGGGTTGTGGAAGATTCAGGTTCAGCTCCCTGGTTCACTGCAAAGGCAGCAGATAGGAAGAATATTGCCTACATTTCATCTGCTCTAGTTCACAGCCACATATGAGCACAAAGGCACCTTCCTTGCTCGGCCCAGCAGACAGAAGCTGTTAGCTTTAACATGGATCAGTTACCACACCACTGCTCACAGCCTGCCTGGAAAACTTAGGTGCACCTTCAGTGGTTTGTGAGTGTCACAACCTAAACTGAAAAGCAAAATATATTCCCACTGAGCTTGCTTAGATGGTGATGTCTCCATTATTAAGCACTGCATAAGTCTCTTCACTCTTTGATTTCTTATTGTGTCTTCAGACCTGTCTGTGAAGCGCTGAAGAAAATTTTAACAGTAGATAAAACATGGGAAAGAATAATGGTTTCTGATTGTTTATGATATTTTGTTCTAACATGCCCTTTCTGACAACTCTCCACAGATTCCAGCCATGGACTTGGATGCTGTTTTCAAATTTATGTACTTTTGACTGCAGCCTCGATGTCTCCCACATAGCTAAACAATTATTTGACTATTGGTTCTTTGATGTTAATACCTACCTTTTATTGCTTCATCAATACTGAGCACAGAGTGAAATAGAGCCAGCTACAACTTTTTAAGGCATAGATATTGTGGTCATGAAGATGACAGAATACAATTCAACTTGTCTATAGTTATGGGGTTTGTGCTATTCCTCACACCAGTGACATATTTTTGGCCACAAAAGTGAAATACTAAATTCACATAATGCACCTAAGGAGAGATGACGCAAGTCCTCCCATTGAATAAACATCAAGTAGCCTCAAAAGACTTAAAAAATAATGAAATTAGATGTGTTGTTTTTCTATTTTGTGAATGAAAAAAATATTGAGCCTTTTCAAATTGCATTCATTTTCATTTTTCTCTTTAGCAGATTAATCCCCTTTTTTGTATATAAAATTTTGTAGTATTTCTGTCTGGATTCTCAGCTGAGAAATTTGCAGCTGCAAATAAACAAGATGTCGAAATGCTACAAGGAAAGCAATTTGGTCTCATGTCAGTAACTGTGCATGTGTTTCCTGATCTGGAGATTTAGTTGTCAACTTTTAAAAACAAACAAATGAAGACTGAAGAATAACTTTATTCCTTTAGGACTATCTTGGAGTGTAGATAGCTAAAACCTGTTTGTGTGCTTATGTTGCCTGTGTTGCTTAAATGAATATTAATTAATGAAGCATAAAAGATCATAATTACACAGTAATGCATGAAGCCAAAGATCAGGTACAGCAAAATTCTCTGGTATAAATCCTGTGTGAAGCTGTTGTAAATGAGTGTAGTTACCTGGCAGCTCCCGGGCTACAGTTGTGCAAGATCAGCTGAGAACTCAGAAAAATCAGGTGTAAGAGCAGGGAATGAAAGAAAAAGACTTTGCAAATTTGCCTAAATCAAGCACTGCTCACCTGTCAAGCCCTGCTCCTTTGTCATCCTCGTGCAAAACCATTTACATGGAATAGTGTGGGAAATTGTCAAAACAGGTTGAGGCTTCCCCATTAGAAAAGGTACCCAAATCACTGAATAGATAGACTGCAAAGGATCTCTTGAGATCCTCAGACCTGACTGTCTTGGCTGGCTGCACAGTGAGTAGTCACTATCCCACAGTATTTAATAAGGTCTGTCACTCAAATGAGAGAATATGGTATGAAAGTATAAAACAAACAGGGCAGGCCGCCAAGAAAACACTGAAAATTTATTGTGATTCCTGATAAATGCTTTTTGTTGAAAATATTTGATGAATAATAGGTTTTGATTTAAACTAATATTTTACCAGGTAATGTTGACTTTCTTCATTTCTATGCTTTTTTAAGAGAACCAACTGCTTGAAAGGGCTTTCTTTTTAATCTGAGGAATTATTTTTCTAAAAGAAATATTTCATTAAAATGTTAAAAAATACATACATATGTATTTATTCATATATTATAAATATTTATCTATAATATAAATATAAAATGGAAAGTACCTTCCAAATAACTCTATAACTAATGATTAGCCTAGAGCTAGTTATAATACTTTTTTTCACACAAATTCCTGTTGCTTATATGTCCCAAATAGAGTCACCTTCTGGAAATACAAAAGCCCTCAATATAAGAGCGTGTTTAACCCAGTGGCATGGTGACTGTCCCTTTTTGGGGGCACTGTGCCAGCAGCACAGCTTCCCATGGCAAGGACACAGGACAAGGGCAAAGGCAGCCACCTGTGCCCAGATCCCAATCACTTAGCAATATTGCTAAATATGAGAAAACAGAAACTCCTAAAAATAATCTGCAATGCCATTATAGCCTGAAGAGGATTAAATGGTTTTCCCACAGGAAAGAGAGACAGTCAACTCAAAGACACCAGGAAAGGCAATCACAAATGCCATGTCCCATCCTTATCTATAAAAGCCTTCCCCTCAACAAGTTTGGATGAAGAAAGATGAAGGCAGAGTTTATTTTCCAGAACTTCCTTGTAGCTATTTGTCCTAACATGAGACATTTCACTGTCCTGTCTCCAGACATGAAGGCAGCGCAGGGCTGGCTCAGCAGGCCGTGTTTGCTGCCCACACTCGGTGCTTGTCTGCCTTGGAGGACAGCACTGCAGCAAAAACCAGAGGCACCACCTGGTTTGGGAACCAACAGCTCAACCACGGAGAATTAGTTTCAAGGTAGAAGAAACTTAGCAACACAATCATCTGTCTTTTTACAATGTTTACAATGCCGGGGGTTTGTTGATTTGTTCCCGTGCTTATTTTTGTGATACCCAATTTGATTAGAATGAACCTTCCCTCTGGGTGCATTGGCAAACCGTAACGTAGAGATACATTGAAGCCTATTATAAAGTCAAAATCTATAAATAAATTTAGAGTTACACGAAATGATGCTAGGCACACTGAGCATTTTATTATTCAATATGTCTTTTTGCCAGTGGCATATATACTTAATTCTGAGAGGCCTTTGTTTTACGAAGCCCAGCAAGCATTTAATAACTAGCATTTTAGAGCAACTTTTGTATAAACAAATATTCAAAGGTGCTCCTCAAAGATCCTAGATCTTTTCTTCAGTAAACAAATGGAAATTTAAAGCTCTTTGAAAGGTTATGGGCAATTTCTAGCTCAGGAATGAAAAAAAAGAAACTTGTATCAAAACAGCTCAAAAGGAAACCTATGCCTGCTTCTGGTGGAACCTAATGTTTTTATACAAATGCATCTATAAATTTACATTGGTTTTGATAGCTAAATGGGATGTTTATGCTTCCTAATTCAACAACAGAACTTTCAGTTTATTAAAACTAGTAGTTTTTCACTATTTCTTGTACAAATTAGCTCAATCCTAATCAAGCCCCTTAATTTAGATGCCTTACATTGGAGGATGTCAATATTGTATTCAGTTGAATTCTGGTGTGGCATCTGTGTCTCAGAATTCTCAAAACTGATGGCATTCAGACCTTGCTATGCAATCTGTTTTGGATGAGAAGCTGGCCACTGGGACCTATTCTCTATTTAAATCCATACCTATCTGAATGTTGGCGATTTAAATTCCAAACCATTTCCCCAGTTTAAACAATGTTTTCTGATTCACATGAAAACCAAACCACTATAATGAAATGCATCCATTTACACTCTCTGCATACTCAAAGTTAAATAACTAATATTGGAACAGGTCCAATTCAATATAACACTTTCTATATCACCGTAATTTTTGAACTACTCTGTACAAAATTGAAAGGCAGACACTTTATGTACTCTCAGTGTTCAAAGATGTTAAAATCAGTTGCAGAAATAAAATGAGGCATCAAAGGTTTAATTTCAAAGATCATTTTCACAATTGAGTGTCCTCAGTTAAGGCCTAGTTTTCAAGTGGACTGGCGACCAACAAATCACACTGAAACAAAGGGATGGGATCAATGCTCAGGGCTTTTGAATGTCTTGGGATTTGCTGTAGATCAGAGTCCCAAGTGAAGCAACTGGTAAGTTCTCTCCTCTGGTGTTATGAGGGTGACATTTACATTTGGCTGGAGAGCAGCAGGAATCAAACACAATCCTCCACATGACTTTGAGACATGACTTAGTTGAGCAGGAAATCTCTGCCTCTTTTGTGGATGGGCAACCCTGATCCCAGTAATTCCATGAGAAGAGGAGAGTTCTGTCTCTAGCTACAGAAAATCTGAGGACTGGGGTCAGTCTGTGTCAGCTGAGGTTCTGCCCTGTGGATTTGCCACTTCGTTTTTATACAACCTGAGTGAGGGCAGAAGTTCCCTCAGTCAAAGGGAGTCCAGCAGAATTTCCTCTGAAGCCAAAAAAACTTCATCCACATCGACTTGGTAGGAAATTTTTTAACATTGCAGTTTATGCAATGATTAACAGAATCCATAACTGAAGGCATATTAACTTACTAATTTCAAAGCCTGGTAAATGCCAGGGGAAGATCAAATAGAAGTCTCTGTCAAGTTTGAAACAAGGTGAACAAATGGTTTCCCAGGTAGAAGAACAGTTGAATATCTGAATTATGCTTGTGTTAATAGTATTCCCAGTTAAAACTGTCTTGAGCTCAGTAAGTTTCACTTTGTGAGCACTTCTGGGCCCAAATGGCTGAACCCTAAAGCTAAATACCTAGTTATCCATAGGTCATGTCAAACACTAGACTTGAAATTCTTAATTAACTCATTTTGATAATACAGAAAAAGTCACATTATCAGCAAACCATCAGCCTCCACAGAGAGCTGTAAATGCCACTGCTTTGCATATTTAACACTTAATATATGAAAATTTATTGAAAAGTCAAGTTATATATATTATTTTCAATAATTCAATTAATTGTATTTTCTTTCTCTTTATACTTACTAAATCTCACTGCAATTCCAACTTGTAAATAAATTACTATAACCCCTTTTAGTCCCTACACGTAATAGAGATAAACACAGCTCTCTCATCTCAGAATGCTACTATATTTTACATGGATATGGTGCATTCATTGTGCTTATTGTTCTGCATTTAATGATGCATATTTATCTTTAAATCAAACACACCAAGCCAAATTCCACTAACATACAATCAGATATTGTATGATTTTGAAAGCATCAGCCCAGAGGTTAAGCATGGTCTGCTGAAGAAAGACTGGAAAAGGTTGTTAATGCAAACACTGATCATTACAACTTGATATCTTTTTTTACACTGATTTTTTTTGTAAATCAAAGTTCCATGTGGAAGAAGACAGGAAGGAAAGAGAATTCCTTTATAGCAATGATGCATTCTGTAAAATAAAGCAGTATCTACTATCCGTTGTATTTTTGTTACAACTCTTTGGTTCTCTGGCACCCTACAAGTCACAACTGCAACAGCTTTGGTTGCTGCAGTAATTTATATTGATTTCTCAAGCTGCAGTTCTCATTGCCATTGCTATCATTGTGTCTGGATTTGTTAAAGGAAATTAAAAAGTCTCAAGAGACAGCTAGATTGAACCAGAGAGGTTAGTTGGTAGACTGTAGTTTCATTTTCTGCTTCAGTTAAGGGTCATTCTAAAGACTAGTTCTGCAGCACAAGCTGGCTAGAAGTAATGATAGTCCTTGCTTCCTACCAAAGTAATTTAAAAAGAGTTTTCCAATTTACATAAAGCACTGCTGAATAAAGATTCTGACCTTTCCCTAAGAAAAAGGCAAAATTTAAATGGAGAGTTTCCAGTCTTAGAATGTCTTTGTGATACTTGAAATCAAATGCACTTGGCTATGTTTGTGCCAAGGTTGGAGTTGCCTTGGTATCCTTTTCCCCCGAGCCTTGTGATCATTAGATCAGATTAACAAAGGAGCTGTTCAGCTATGCTGACAAGTATAGCTACAAGTTCATGAGAGAAAGAAAACAAAAACTCATATGCCAATCCTGTGAAGACTACCTTGGCACTGAATAAATCTTGCATTACAGTAGGACAAGCACTGAGAAAAGTCTACACTTTATTTTAAATATCTGTTTACTGCAGTTTATTTTTTAGCATAGGCAAAAAAATCAAAAATGAACAATTGTGTCAGTTCTGTCAGCATCAGTAAGACCATCTCTCCAGCCACATGAACAGGTTGAACAGATTATACAGCCTGTCCCCTCTTCAAAGTGCTGTGCTATTGATAATTGGAATCCACATTTAAAGACATTTGAATTCCCTATTCTGTTCCTCAGGCCTTAATGAATTAGAAAGTTTTCTCTGTTGCAAATCATGAAGAAAACACGCCATATATGTTGTGCCTGAAGCCAGCAAGCTTGCTGAGCAAAGTGCATAAGGAGTTGTTTAACACTGGGTTTACGCAGTGATTCTCCACCTCAGTCAAGAGTCCTAGACCCCTAGTTTTCCACCACAAGAGATACAAAGGACTGGAGCCTTCTCTGGCATGTGACAGGCTCTGTTGCAAACGTTAACATGTGCCAAGGATTTCCTAAAGAGAAGATGGTCCCCAGAGTGTTCACAACCTCTGTGAGCATCACCTGCACTGCTGCATCGTTAGGCTGAGGTGAGCTCTCTCCATCATCTAATGATTTTGCAGTCAGTAGTGACAACATATTCACTTAGTATCCAGTGGGAATCTTGCCATGGACTTGCAATCAAGCCAAGATTTTAAATCAAGTTGTCAGATGGTGAGGAAGGGAGGTACTGTTTGGGCTCTCAGTGAAAATAAGGCAGAGAGAATGTGATCCTGTCTCAGGCTGTAACCCCGATACAGCCCCACGTGGTGGGAAGTGGCTCCCAAGATGCTCAAACACTGGCAGGAGAAAACCTGGCAGTCGTGGCTGAGAACTGCTGCCTGAAGTGCAGGCTGTGAGCACTCAGAGGCTGAGCACACGGGAGGGCATGGCACTAAGTGAGGACATTTAGAGGCAGGGCCCTCTCAGGCCCCAGCCCAAGTCCTCCCATATCTGAGGACAGGACAGTGGGACTTCGAGACCCCCAGGGCTGTCTGAGCTGAACAGAAGGGCTCTCCCACCCAGCCAGCCCAGGCTGCCACTGAGCCTTCCCTCCCTCTCCTCCACCTGCTCTGCCCCTCTCCATGGAGGCTGTGCAGCTCTACCCAGAGACAGAAGATGGTTTGTGCACACCTGATGGCTGGTGTGGTTGATAGGTTTGCTGTCAGGGACTCTGATGTAGAATTACGCATCTCACACAGTGCAGGCAGTCACTGGTATCCGGGTGTTTATATCCTTTTACCTGAAATAGCCAAAAATTCATCCTTTTACAGCTTCTACATGATCAGAACACCATGTTCATTGGCTTATTTAAATGTAAATGCCATGCTGTTTTTATCTCTAGACCCATGCATTCTTAGCCTAGACTTCTTTTTTTGTGATTTGGGTGTCATTTTTTATTTTGTTGGGTTTTTTCTTTTACTTTGGACTGACATTTAGTTCATTTGATAGTATGATTTAATTTAATATCTAATAGAAGTGTGACTGATAATCTAATGCTTCACAGATAACTAAAAATTGTAATGTATCACTGAAAAAATAAGGATTTAAAATAGTGCCAACATGAAATACTAATGTCAGGAGAAAAACATTACTGTTTCCTGCCTTCAAAGAATCAGGCTCTCTCATCCCAGTATCCTTTTATCATTCTTAGGCACTTTTACTTTTTACCTATAATTTTTTTTTAAGCATGTAAAAAACAAGAACTTTAAGAACATTAACATTGTCCTATTAAGTCAAATCCTGACATTCTACATCTTAGGTTTTGTCTTGGAAAAAAAACATTTAATGACCTTTTGTGTAATGTTAGATATTATTCATGCAGGTACAATACAAAAAATGGTTTCCTACATAGCTTATAAGCAAAGAAGTTCACTTTTAGGCATGTAATTTCTGAAGAAAGCACATTTATTATTCACTTAGTGGAAACCTGAAGGAAAATTGAAAGAAAAGAAAAAGAGCTAAAATAGAGCTTTTGGGAAATGCTGCTCTCATCCACTTCTCAGAGGAAATTTAAATCAAATTAGAACTAGCATATTTTCATACAGAATTTATGAGCATGTCGATTTGGGGGAAAAGTTACGATCTGTTTTTACTAATTTTCAAAACCACTTTGATTTTTAGAACTATTCACAAAACTCAATGCACCCACATTCAGAATTAGCTCTGGGTAACCACCCACCCCCTCCCCAGATGAGTTCACACTACTGCTCTGCATGTCAATGCTTACTGAAGCAATTAATCACTTTTTTGGACCATTTTTAATCTTCGACCTGATCAGCTGCTCAAAAATTCTCCAGTGCTAATGCAAATAGGAAAGGCAGAAAGCAGCAGCTCAGATATAGTTGGCTGTTGGCCTCCTCCCCAGAGCAAAGCAGTGAGGTCTGGTGAGCAGGTTGTAAGCCTGGTGAGACCTAGAGGAGCTGGGCAGCCCCTGCAGCCAGGGAAGTCTATCCAGTATTAGTGTAAAGACAGGGAAGATGAACAGAACATCACAGTGTAATAGAAGAGCCAAAAATTGAAAATTCTATCACTTTACAGACTGTATTATATGTACTTTCTATTTTGGAGAAGAGACTTTCAATATCAGAGGATGAAGAAATGCTGAAGTTGGGGCCCCATCTAAATAGCGAACACAGGCAGTAGATGTATGTCCTGATTACTCCAGCAGGGAGCCTTAGATTCCACCAGAGCATATAAATGTCTTTGTTCCCAAAAGTATTTTATCTTTTATTTTCTTTAAATCCTATTCATGAGCTGGTTGGTTCCTACCTTGCTATCTTTAAGTCTTTGAAAAGTCACACCTCTTTAAAGGGATCAGTGGGGTCCCACTTTGACAGAACAGGAAGAAGAAAAGAACAAGAATCCCATGCAAGAGCTGCAAAAGGGGAGGCTATGTGCACCATCACATTGAACTTCCGTCATGACTTCATTTTGTATGAGGGTAATCTAGAGAGTTACAGATAGCTGTCAGTAACCGTGCTCTCCCATTCACAGTACATGTGAGCTCATTTCTCAAGGAGAAGGAATAATGGCATTTCTATGGAAACTTCATCATTAATAGCTCACAGTGTTAAGCCTTTTTCATTTGCAGATTTCTAAATATTTTCCAGTGGAATTGCAGACTCCTGTACAACAAACATAAGCCTACTAGACAGAGTTTGGCCTTTCCTGCCTACAGATTGTTAGGAAATATTGCACGGAAAAAACCTGACCCACTTCCATTATGTCCTTGATTCCAAATCATTTAGGTTTTAGCTCAGTAAGTGGCTTAGGTCCCATTGGATAAATAAGCTCTGTCCCATTAAATAAACACAGTCAATTATTTTGGTTTCAAATATAACTTATGTCAAATGCCATCATGTAGTGATAGATGGTTATGGATTAGGGTATCAGCTATTCAAACCCTTAAGGAACAACTGCTGTGTTTGTACCACTTTCATGGCAGAGTCTGCTGACACTGCAGAAATAAAAACCAAAAAGGGTATTGGGCATCCTTAGTTTTTGCTATATAACTGGAGCATAGTCAGATGCATGAACATTTCAGATTTCTATTTCAATAAATTAAGAAGAGAATATTTATACCAAACATCACTGGAAAATTAATTACCTTTAGAGGTCCAATTAAGGACTAAATTATTCCTGCTTGTCTGTGATATCAATGATCTTCATTTAGGTAGTAAATTTAATTTGTAATATTTAAAGCCATTGTGCTGACAGTTTTTTAAATGACATGACTAAATGCAGAAAAAAATTATAGATACTCTGCAAACTTTGCTCATTTATAAAACTGAGCTTATTTACCTTGATTAGGTCCATTGCTCACATGGTCCGTTGTCTCCTACTGAATCCTTATGAGACCTGTGATAAAGGGTGAGTCTGCAGGGGTGAACCGTGACACTAAACCACACTGAACCCCAAGGAATGGCCCCTTCCAGAGGATCATCCTCATGACAGATGTCAGAGGGACTGTGTACTTATCAACCCCTTATTCCAGAATTAATAATTTTTAATTTTAGAAACATAAAGTAACTGCGCGAATAAATTTTTTGGGTTTATTTTTGTTCTCATGAAGCACCTAATAACAGACATAGAAGAACTCAACCTTATTTTGCAGGGTTCAGTGGAAGGTTTTAGGTTTCTATGGTTTTCCCTGCATCCAATTCAAGAGCAGGCGATAAGACACTGAATAATTGAGGAAGAGAGAAACATTATCAAGAAAAAATGTTGGGGACTTCCAACAGTGGAGTACAGAAAATAGCATATTTTTCTGTCCTCATGTTATTTTTGCCATGGCAGTTTTAGCAAGGACTACAGTTTCTCTTTGAGAAAATAAACTAAAAGGATTTCAAACCCTTCTAACCATCACTGAAATGCCAGAAGATGGCCTGTCCTACAAATGTGAAGATATTTATTCAAGAAATTCCCAGTTCACAGCCAGATCACTTCCACGATGATATTTTTTGCCTTAATAGTTGCTTTTACACATAGATATATACATATTTTTAACATATTTTTCAACTTTAATGATTCATTACCATAATGTGCATGTATTTATTCAGAAAAAATATTCTCCAAGTCAAATGCAGATTGCAAACTTACACTCTCCAAAACTGGAGGGTTTTGGAGGACCTCACATTCTGTCAAGCTCACTCACTTAGTTTAATCATGCAAGTAACTAATGGGGTTAGTGTAACAGGAAAATTGAGGCTGAGTATCCAGAAGGGAAAAACAATAATCTGGACAGTCGAGATGTGCTGAGCCATGAAATTAGCCTCCCTGGGGGACGTGGAAGAAGAGAAAATTCTAAAATACCAGAGAGCTGCTGTGAGGCAAAGAGCTGCAGGGATCTGAGATCTCTGTCTGACTCCTGGAGTGACTGAACACCCGGCTGCGCCCGCTCTCCTGCCAGATAGGATCACCTCCAGAGCAGTGTCAGGAGGGAAATCTGGGAGGTTTATCAACTTCAGAACCCAGCTGTACTTTCTAGGTTGAACAGCTGATAAAAACGAGGTTAAGCTCATGGTTCAGGCTGTCAGTCAGTGAATGTGACGTGTAGGCTCCTTCTGGATTGTGTCCTACATAGTGAGGGGGAGGAGAGACAGGGCAAGCTTAGGAGAAGGAACATTTTAAAACTCCCTGGAAAGACTTGTCAGAGGACACCTGTCAGAGCTCTGACAGTTTTTGTGGGTTTTCTCCACTTTTGACACCCACAAGAGCTTAAAACTACAAAAAGAATTGTGAGGAAAAAATTAGGTTGAGATACACATCTCCAGGAATAAAGAAAGATTTAAATAAGCCAGGGTAAATAAAATCGTTAAAGGCAAATTTACACAAATTATCTTCCACCCACTTCTGAGTTAGTCCCCATATTTAAAGACTCTTCCAGCCCAAGTGCTCTGGTGATAGTTGGGACAACTACTCTTGGCTCTATTTCCTTCCTTCACACATTTTTGGGGGTAAGAAAAGCTGCCAAAAAGTGGGAGTTTTATAAAAGCAATCATAAAATGTTATGGGTAATGCTAAACAAATTATGTGTTACTCTACAAAAATGGCCCTTTCTTTGGGAAAAAACCAACAGATGCCTGAAAGAGATCAGTTTACCTCTCTCTAAGCAATGATAAACCTACTGTCAAGGGCTGTAGCTGACAACTGCAGAGGCTGTGGAAGGTCAGCATTATCGAACCTGCTTTCCTGATAGTTGCTTCTGAAAAGCTAATAGTGATTTGATATCTTGATGTTGCCATCTGCAACAGGTATTTCCACACATAAATGATGTACAGTGCCCTACCCTGGGATTCAGGACACCTCAGTTCATTGCTTTTTACTGTCCCATAGCTGCTGTACTTAGACATTCTCCTCTAGGTCTATCAAATTTATTACTGCTTTACTAAGCAGGAACTACCTTTCCTCTCTGTCTGACATGATAGGACCAATTATCAGGACCATTACACAGTTATGATAAAAGTTGCTGTTAACAGTATTTGGGCTGCTGGGTGTTACAGTTTTTATTTCCCCCCCATTTTCCTTGTTGTTTTGTTTACTGTGTGCTATTAATATGTATTGCAGGCAGTTTATGACACTGTGGAAAATAGTCCATCTCTGACAGTCAACATGAGCCCTTCCCACAGCCAGCCTGTCATTCTACTAGACCATACCTATGATGCCACCATAGACAGTTCTGAACGCAATGGAACTTTAGAAATTGAAATAAGACCTCTGTGTTATTTAAAGTACCTGGGTGAACAATCTTAAAATTTGCACTTAGCTGGGATCGAAAATTAGATGTGAAGTGCTTTGGTTGCCTTAAATTCTGTTTCTCCATATGCTAAGCTAAAAAATGTTTCTGATCTGACTCACTCAAGGGGTATCTAATTCCTTAGCCCTTTGAAGTCCGTGCCTCGGGCACTTCTCCAAGCACCACAGCCAATTCAGCAAACCCTTTTGGGACACACCTACCACACAGCAGAATACACAATATGCACCCATCTAAAGTATTCTGCAGCTACACCAAGCAGCTGAAAAGGAGAGGACCTGGATTTAACTCTTCTTTTTGAGATGCAGATCCACTATTCTGGAGAGTGCAATAACTACTAATCAACTGGCTAATGTGAGTTGGCATTTTCAATTTCTCCTGTACAAACCTGTTCAGCATTGCACAAAAGACTGGAGGGAATGGGGAGAGAGCGCAGCCGAGCCTGACTCCGTGTTCTCATGATAGGCACTCACCTGGAAACAGAGAAATATGGCTCTCTATCTACTCTAATAGTACTGTTTATGCATTTCATTCCATGACTATTTAATGCAAAAGATATAAAATTAGGAGCCCATGAAGAATTAATTAATTTATAACCATTGTTCACTGGCTTTCATCCTCAGAGAGTAGAACATTTTGTGCTCTGGAATATGAATGGCAAGTGCTGCTTCTCTACCCTCTCTGTTCCCTCTGCTTTCAGTTTCACCAGATCACAAGCTCATCTACCTACACTCAGGCCTTCAGAGTTCTTCAGAGCTGCCTTGTTTCAGGTTACCCTGTGAAAGCCAAACAAGGACAGCAAAGTAGTCCACTGGCATGGCAAATAACTAAAGGGAGCTTCCAAGGACAATGCCTCCAGTAAGTGACTTTTTAGAAGCACCATAAAAAAATTCACAATTTCTCACAGCAAATATAGGATCTACCTGTGAAGCTATAAAGCTGTAACAGGGAACACATCTGAGGAATTCCTTCCCTTCAAGGTATTCCTTGCCTCTGTTGCAAATTTCAATTTATTGAAATGATAAACATTCACAAGTGCTGAAAAGCAGGATTCACCATGAAATTCCAGAATTCCAGAATGAAGTTATGCAGTTTTTCCATGATGTAAAGTGCAAAAATGCACATTGTTGTCAGGATAAACAAACAGCTCAATTTTCCCAGCCTGTTCACTTTGCACTTACCCGACCACATATGTACAGTGTAATAATCTCTTTTCCTTTTCTAGTAATTCTTTCTGGCCTCTTATAAGAAATGAAGAGAAAGTTATTATTTTCTTTGCTCACTAGTTTCTATGTGTTCTATCATCATTAAGAGAGGGTCAGGAGGGTTACCCTCATGGAATTCGTGTTTCAAGACGTAGCCCAAGACTTTAGGCTGCTGAGTGCTTGTGGAGAGAGGGTTACATTTTTGCCTCTAAAAGTCTGTAGGTGAAGGTGAGGTGCAAGGTCTATATGAGGGACACAAATCCTTTATTTTGCAAGCATGAATATGATTTTGCTGTAATTGGAATAATCAGAGCTTTAGCTTTTTCTCTCCATGAAAGGAGTAGAGAAACCAGTAAATGAGTGAATCTTTTTGAAGCATAGGAGCAAAGAAAAGTCAGGAATCCTGGTATTTGCTTACAACATTCAGAAAGCCTCTATTTTATGGAATCACTCCTGTGGTGCCCTTCATGTTTTCTAACTGCATAGGATAAAGCTGAAGATGGTGTAGTTCTATTTGTATTTTAGCTCTATAAAAGTTATTATGAAATACTTATTTTTCTTATGTTGGTCCAGACAGGTCATATCACTGCTCTATTTCTCCTGCTTTGACCAACCTTTACCAGGCTTGTGAAACCATCTGGGTAATCAGCTAGTTCTTTGATTGCAATGGAAGACAGAGGAAGAGAAATTTAGGATA
Organism: Cyanoderma ruficeps; assembly: GCA_008694505.1. Classification (NCBI taxonomy): domain Eukaryota; kingdom Metazoa; phylum Chordata; class Aves; order Passeriformes; family Timaliidae; genus Cyanoderma; species Cyanoderma ruficeps. Next base: position 11,135,812 of record VZDJ01000594.1, on the reverse strand, counting down.
GAAGGGGCTAAAAATAAGCAAGCATGAGAGGTATATTTGGGAATGCTGAGGCAGACATCATCTGAACAGCACCATTGAAGACAACCGATCAACACTGATTTTTCAGCTACAGGGTTGTGCTGCTTGACTCTAATGTGAACATATCAAAATTATCAACGGTTTCTAGAACCAATTTATTATTTTAAACCACTAAGTTTCTTCAAAATAAAAGCTGTAATGAGACATTAAAGGTTACTTGCAATGAGATATGAACTTCATGTTTGCAAGGCCATGTTTTCTACTCATGGAAATCAAGCTTATAATGTAAAGACCAGAGAGAAGCTTGAATAGACATATTAGTCTTGGACAAACTGAACTTTGCTATTCTAACTTGTGGAAAACTATCTCCAAATCCACCTAATGAGCAGAAGCAACATTACTGAACAGGGATTTACAATAGTTTTCAGAAATACTTCTCAAATCCAATTAATACAGTCAGCCAACCAGAATTCCCTCCCACACAGTGATATAGTGAAGTTCTTGATCTGAAGGAAAACTTTGCTATTCTGAACACTCACTTATTTAAAAAGTGCACTTGCAGGAATTGAGAAATATTATATAATTTCATAGAAACAGAAAGATCTGACTTAGAAAACATTATATGAATTTGAAAAAAAGATTAGATTTTCACAATGATAAAAAGAAAATGTTTTTTTCCAAATTTTTTTCCTTTTTTTTTTTCCCACAGGACCAGTAAACTAGCCCCAATGCCTCAAGGTTAACAGTAATTAAATTCAGAAATTCATGCATATAATCCATAATGACAAAGGACTGTAGCTGAAACTACTTCTGTTAAGAGAAATTTCAAACACTAAAACTACATCCACTAAATAATTCTGATAAATATTTTAGGTATCCTGAAGAGACTGTGAACCTGTTACTCATTTAAACTAAGCTGGATAAACCCCTCTGACAGCTCTGCCAGTGAAATTGTAAGTCAGAAGCCCAAATTCCTTTGAGGGTCCTGGGCAAAGTTTCCTAATGTTGGAGAAAATCAGATTCAGTTACTTAAAATGTTATGATTTTAATAATTCAATAAATGTCATAATTTACTTTTTTGGCATAACAAATACTGAGCAAGAGATACACTGCTCTTCCAGGTCTCTTATATGCAATAATGAGTAAGAGAACTCAGAATGACACTACCCTAACCCATGTATTATAAATTCCCAAATAGGAATAAAAAAAATACCCCAAAAGCTTAAAAAATATATCATACACAAACAAAGCCACAATATTACTTGTAATATGAAACAAGGGATACATATAAAGATTTCCTACGGTGAGACTGATAAGATCTCTTAAATATTTTACCCTAATGTCTTTTTTAGCATTATTTTTTCGGGTTTTTGGACATTTGTCAAGGCTGAATTTGTTGCATTTTAAGACATCCTGAAAACACAATAACTCTCTTTGTTATTCTCTTTGTTCAGTCTCTACTCCCCACTTTCCCCTCTATTAATTTCTCAGGAGCTATAAGCAAACTTCAATATTTTCACAGTGTACAGTTTACTTGTAGAATTAGTCAAACTTTCTGGGAGAAAATGGGAGAATTAACAAAAGTTTATGGCTGTTTCCATGGCCATAATTTGGAAATAATGCATTATTTTGTTATCGAAAAATAAAGGAAACAACTCATAATGCAGCACATGTATTTCCACACATGCATGGGGGTTGTGTGTGTGTTTGTAGTGTTCTGCCTTCCCTGTTTCCCCTGCATTTTGAATTTTAAGTGCTATTCTCCATTCACTGTCCATACACAATCATATAATGTGGATATATTCTTTAAATGGGTGGTATTTTAATTGAAGCTAAAAGGTCATGGATCTTTATTTTCAAGAAAAATCTTTTGTGTAGATAATCAAGCAATAGAACCTTTATTTCCTTTCCACCTCCACTCACTAGACTGGCGTGGTTTAACACTCTGACACCTTCAAACACCTTTGTATTTCTTAGGAAAAAAAAAATTCCATCCAGCTCAGTAAAGGAGAGGAAGTTTTAAGGTAAAAGCCTCGTTTGACTATTGAAAAGAGAAGTTTGCAAATGGAGAAAATGCTAATGTAGCCATTCAAAAACCCCATAATGCAGTGTGCACTGCAGAATGACAACCAAAGAACTTTTCAGACTACTCCATTTTGGGTCCTGGCTTTAGACATTCATGGCAACAATTTTGCGAACAAAGTTACAAGAACAGTCTTAAGATATTTCAGTACACTCACACTCTTGTGTTTTTTCCCTCTCTACTTTTCCTGTCATGATGGAATCAGACGTTTCAGGTGAAATCCCAGCTGAGAATACAACCAAGAGAGGCATTCCTGGACCTGATTAACCTACAGTCCAAATAGGATGATGACAGAAGGAGTTGAGTCACTTGCCTCAGTTTATATAGAAAATCAGAGAGAAAGCTGGAAACAAAAGTTGATTTAGGTCCAAACCAGTTTGTGTTGATAACCATTGGATGGTGCATCTTCCCATGCGACTTCTGACAACAGTGCAAGAGAGGGAAAGGCGACACTCAATCGTTAAGCTATGCCAAAAAATCCAGTATTTTTTCATTTCAACATGTTTCTTCTTTTATTCCCTCACATGGCCATTTGTGTGCCTTCTTTTGAGACAACCCCTCCAGATGACACCAGCTGCACATTAGAAAAAAAAACAAAAACCAACAGCCTGTGGACATAACTTGTCCCACAGTGTTCCTTACAGTGATGAGCAAAGGCCCTTTGTAGCTGAGCACTGAACTCAGCTGATGACAGTTCTGAGAAGACCAACCAGAAATAATGAGGTTGAGACCAGTTCTTTATTCCACTTGCCAAATTTGGATTGGTCAGAAGGTAGAGATTTTGAGCCTCTGTATTTCGTCACAGTGCTGTTTTAAGGAACTGTTCCTAAATTAGCCATACCGATGGTTTCCCAACTACTGGGTCAGAAAAGATGATCAGAGTCATAAGGCATTGGAAATATTGTGAATCTACAAGAGAAAGAAAATCTCGTTCCCAAAGTATTCATATCCTTCAGGGCCAAGTGCTCTCTGCAACCTCTCATAAATCAAGTTACCACTGTTACCATGGACACTTTCTCTTCTTCTTTTAATAAGAAATATGTAAATTTGGAAATAAGTAGAAACAGAACTACATTATGTTCTTTTCCCCTGTTCTTTTGTTCTTCCTGTTGTGTTGTTTTTGGTTGGGTTTTTTTAAATTTATTGCCAGCATGTCTAAGTGAACATAAAATACTTTTCCTCCCACCTCTTCCCATCAAATATAAATTAATACCAGTTAAAATGGGGAAGCATATTAACTCTGTCTCAGTAGTTTAGTGAAAGAACAGTCCCTTACCCGTGTTGAGCAGCATTAGAACCTCCATATGCAACAGGATAGACAACTGAAAAAACACCAAAGCAAGAGGAAAGGAATCCTGATATTGCAAATTCTTCTTCTGTCATGGCAAAAGCCAAGCCATCCAGGCAAGAAAATCATGTTTGTTACATACAGGCAACTTATTCGTTCATAATGAAGAAGAGGAAGAAAACATAGGAAGAAAGAACAACAAAACCATTAAACATGCAAATTCCTAACTCTGCCTTCAAAACATATTCAATTTTAAAACCTGTTTATCCTTCGGAATAGCTAAAGAATCAGGAGAGAATAAGAAAAAAATAGTATAATCTCTAGCTTTAAGAAATGGCTTATGGAAAAAACTGAAACTGATGAGACTATTGAGTGAGCAAGATGATTTCATAATACAATTTGTGCCAGTTTGATAATGACACTAAATATGGAGAACAAAATACAAGAGCAATCATCCATCATTCAAGTCACAGCTTATTTATTTGTCGTTAATATTTTTTTGCTGGTACCAGACTTCCTTCAGAAACTAGCTGGATTGATTGAAGCTGGACAGTTCAGAGCTTTGTCACTAATTCCAACACTTAAATTATGTTCTATAATGTATATGCTCCATTTTTAGAGAAGTTTGAAAGAAAACTTTTTCAAGGTGTTTTCAAGAGGAAGCAGTGAAGGTTACAGACTGCTTTTCTCCTGGGAGCTGTGAAGGGACCTTGGCCATTGCATGAGATACAAGGCAGGAGGGAGTATGGAGTATGAACTTTATGTATGTACTGAAATAACAAAGCTAAATCTAAGTTGTACTCCTTAAAGGCTAGAGGGAAAGCTGAAAGACAAAGATTTCTTTTGGCTGCTGAGCAGGGTGAACCTGTTTTATGATATAGACATCTCCCAAGGATAGAGATATTCAGTTTAAGCAGTCTTGGTTGGTTACTTTTCTTTTGCAAATTCTGAAGTCTGTTGTGGTGTGGCAAATGTTTCAGTAGGATTTCACCCCATCTAAAGGCCATTGTTTAATAGGCAGTCACTTTCTGATGATTGATTAGAGAGTGAGCTGAGACATGGTGGCGGAGTCTTTTCACTGATGGCAGATTCCCTAGTTTAAGGTGTGACAGTTCATTTTCTGTAATGCCTTTCTCTTTCCGCTGACAGAAGCCTGTTAGACACACTTGGACGGGGCATCTTTGAGGCAGACAATGAATCCCCCTCCCCTTTGGCTCAGGCTGGACGTGATTCCTCAGCCTGAGCCAACACCTCACTTTGCTTTCTCCTTGCTACAACTTCCACCTGCTAGAGAAAGCCTGGGAGAAGATGAAGCCTAGATGAAGAGCTGAGGGAAGAGCGAGTCCAGGTTTCATTGCAATTCAGGGGTTTGGTGTTCATGCACTGGCTGTACAAGTGAAAGCTTTCCTCTGATACTTTCATCCCTCCCTGCGTCCTGGGGCTTTGAAATGGTTTTCAGAATGGAAATTCATATCCTGTTGGAGCTGATTGATGGCCCCAAGAGCTGATGCAGAAGAGAGATTGCTCTGGCTACAGTCCCAGGGTAGCCCCAGGACCACAGCAGTAAGGGTAGATACAATCACAAAACTTGTCTAGACTTTATGTCTAGCAGTAGGTGACATCTGGGTAAAATAAGCTAGTACTGGAGGTAAACAAAAAAATAACATACTGATTACCAAAAGAGGCACTCAAGTGACACCACTTAAAATCCTGACTAAGAAAAGCTACGGCTTAGAAATGGTGTGAGACCAATCCTTAGCTATAAAGCACCAATACAATGGGGACAGATTATTTCTGATCCTTTATGGGTATTCCCTGAGGCCAGCATTCCAAATTAAACTGCTTACACTGCACAGAGTAAGCAGAGCTGAATGATTTGAAAGGATAGGTAGAGTGACTATCTGCTTTAATATTTTTTAATAGCTTTTCTATTAAAAGATAAGCAGAGACATCTGTGAGAAAGAATACAAAAGTGGAAATCATACAGTCCTGGAGTTTAAACCTCATTCTTCCACTGACTTTTTTTTTTACCTTTGATTTTGGGCAAACCACTTCTATTGCATATCTTCCTTAATTATAAACTCTAAACTCACAAAAAACACACACACACAAAAAAGTATTTTCCTGCTTTTCTTCTTTAAACATCAGTTACTAACTCTACAGCACATTGAACATAAAATATTAACTTTTATCCTGTCACAAATAGTAGGTCTTAATACTGATTCGCTGAAACGGTTACATTACAGCTGGTATAGAAGTTAGTTTTATTAGCTGACCTTATCTCTCTGCATTTGACTTTTGTGCATTCTCTTGTAATGCCTTAGGTTCATTCAGTTAAATTTAAATTAGCTCATTTCTGTTTGTGAAAGCAGTTATTCGAAAGGTAGATTGTCTTTGAGTTTACTGAATAAATATGCTTCGTATAGTACTGGCAAGACTTGACTTTTAAATTCTGGGTTTTGAGTTTTTCCTCTTATGCAGAGCTGCAGTCCTCACAACAATCCATCAAATAGAGATTTTTGGGTGTGTTTTGTTAGACAATGTACTTTCAAAGGGGCTTATACTTAAATCTGCTCTTCAGACTATGAACAGCTTAATGGATTGTTGACAAAGAATGTAGAGCTCAAGCAGGATGTGATAATACTGGGTGTTTTCTCACTCTTATACAGTTTATACAACTTTTATTTTCATTTCATGTCTGGCTGTCACTTCGAAGAATGCAGCAACAGTGATCTTGATACTAAAGACTAGAATTAAAAGATAAAAATTGAAAGAAATTGTAGAATCAGAACATACCTCAGAGATAACAATAGGCTTCTTGTGGCCAAAGGAGGTCAGATGTCTGTGACCAATTGCAGTATAAAGGAAGTTCAGGTAATGGCTCAAACTTCTTTCAGTCCCCAGGTCTGCAAAGAGACTTTTTCATGTCTATAGGGAAGGATCAACTTTGGTTTAATAACTGAAGTTACTAGACTTGAAGCTACGCTATAAAGTTTCAGCAGATGCTCTTTACAGAAGGAACAATTAAATGCCTCGGCTAAACAGGGACACTCACAGAGAGGTGAACTTGCCTCTTGCCTAAATCTGCCAGAATTGTCTTCTGCCTTTTTGCTTTTCCCATTTGGTTTTGTGTCACTGTTGCTTCAGTAGATCACTTCCTAGGAAAATTCCTAATCCAGCAGAGCCATCATAAATCAGGAAAGGTTTATTTTGTGGATAGATCCTTCTGCATGTACACCTGGATATTGCATGTCACCACCAGTTTCCTGCTCCCTTCCAAAGGCCCCCTCGAGGGATATGGTGCCTGAAATGCAAATCCATCCACTCCTAGATTAATGCAGTCTGTCCCCTCAGATGATGCCCAAAGAAAAGGTCTGTAAATTATCTGCAGAGGTCTCTCAAAATTATATTCTATTTCTCTGAATAAGATAGAAAACGAGAAAAGGAATAGAGACAATCTGCTAGTCTGTGTCCCTATGAAATTTGTTCGCAATGATAACTTTATAACCTTTCTAGTCTTTTCTCCATGCATTTTCCAGGTTTGTTCATGCTAAATCATAATTGCCTGAAATTGCCACAAGAGACACTCTAATACCACTAGAAAATATCATCTTACCAAGCAAGAGAAATGTAAAGTACTGCAGCAGTTGTACAGAAATAGTTTTTCTTTGCATGTTAATTCAATTTTGGGTAAAGATGGGGGAGCATTCTGAGGAATTGATTATTTTTGGGCTTTAAAGTCAAGTGGACTTATATATATCTATATAAATTTTGGCCATTTTGTATTTAGTTACCTCAGGTAACAAACACATGAGAACGTGTCTTGTACTCATTGTCTGCATTTTCTGTTTCTTTGGAATGCCAAGCTGACAGTTTACAGCCTGTGCAATCAAACCAGTGCCTGTCAAATAGGGAACTGCACTTTCTATGTACTACCTTTGCCATGCAACAAAAGCCATCCAGTCACACAAAGAATTAGAGATGTTTTTGTCAAAATATTTATCATGACACTTGGAATTAATGTAATAACAAAAATTATCAGTCACAGAAAGCTGCAAATGCACAGCTGGAGTAAGAATTTTGTTTAAGAGAAGAAAATTAGCTCTTTACTAAGAATGGAGCTGCTCAGTCCTGGCCTCTCTTGCCTTATCTTTTTGTTCAAATGTATTTGGATTCCAAAATGTCAGTTTTACTAAAAACCAAGTCAAGAAGACACTGCAAGATTGCAGCCAGTCCAGTTGGAGAAAGGCCCTATTTATCTATTGGCTGTGAAAATGAAATTAAATCCTGAGTCTTTGTACCAAAATTACTATTACAATTTTGCTGTATCCAAAGTGGCCTTGAGTTGACATCCAGACCCAAATTTGCAGCTGCTCAGAGCAGGGAGCAAAGCCTTAATTCATCATGCCTGAGGGTCACTTTGGTGGATGGGGGTCCTCTGGTGACATCACATCAACGCCAGGTGCAGGGCTGGCTGCATTGCACAGCTTGTATTTCAAATTCCTTGTTAACGTGGTTGTTCTGATTTCTGTGCTTGTCCATTGGGTTCAATTGCAGCTGGTGGGATGATGACCATTTTAACACCAGCCAGCACTGAGAGATGCTGAGAATTCAAGCCCACACATGAGGGTTTCTAAAGTATCTTTGCAGTCACAAACTGTGCTGTGTGAACACCAAGTTTTTCTATTATCACTTTTCTCACTAAGGTTCAACTAAACCGTAATCCCCAACATAAGATAGATGTGGACTTGTTGGAGCAAGTCTGGAGGAAGGCCCTGAAGATGATCAGAGGTCTGGAGCACCTCTCCTTTGAAAAAAGGCTGAGAGCATTTGGGTTGTTCAGTCTAGAGAAGAGACGACTCTCCAAGGCAGAGGTTCATAGTCCTGCCAACAAGCAGCACTGTCAAGATCTATCACTTGCAAATACGGGTGAAGATTTCACACAGTAGGGAAATAAATTACAGGCAGCTGTTTGTTTGGGGTTTGGGTTTATTAAATTCTGCAAGGAGATCTGAGAGAAATTACGTTTTCAGTCTTGGATCTTTAGGTTATTGCAGAGAGGCCTGAGAAAAGAGTGGAAAGAGGCATCTATAAATTACCTGGTTTCACGGTAGTGTCCTTGCATCCTGGAAGCAAGATGAAGATAAGGGAAGAAGGAATTCCAACCTGGCACATGATTTAGAAGACAGATCAACTTGTTGGCTTCGTGTCAGCAGAAAAGGCAAGACAAACAACAAATCTCTTCTTTGCTGGTAATTTCCTCATTTACTAGCTGTCTTAGCCAGTGGGAACCTCTGACAGGGGAAAGCCCTTCAGTGATGGTTTACTTGTATCCGTCTATCTATACACACATGCACGTATATCTCCTCTCCTCCATAAAAAAGTTCTGAAGCAACTTGCAACAAAAGAAAACATGCCCAGAATTTCCAGCTAATATTTATCCTTACTTCTACACCTCAGATGGAGTTAGAGGATTGAGATGCAACAGTTCATGCACCTATTCAAACATAGATGGAATACAATAAAGGTCATGAAATCATATACTTTGGAGATTTCAGGTATGCAGCTATGTTGTCAGAAAGCAACTCTCTTCCTGATGTAAATGAGGCAAGTGTTTCTGACTATATTTCCCTGTATTTTCTGATATCTATCAAGTGCTGCCAAATTTCCATTTTTTTTGCCTTCATCCGGGTGCAAAGCTCCTGGAGACCTTCGGGAGCAGATGTGGTATTTGCGATTTTGTTCTGAACAATCTGGCTGTTTTGAAAATATTCACAGTAAAGCCAGTTACAACACCAGATGTGAAAGTAGTAAAGCAGCATCTTGTGTTTACATTTTAATTTCTCCAGCTAGGAAGGCTGGAGTGTTTATGCACTGGAAACTCATAATACAGGCTGCCTGCTCTAATAATCTATTACTTTTATATGGTGCCATTCACTTCACAGTGCTCTGCAAGGCTTCTGTGCAGAGGACCCACCCACTACAAAACTGAGACCCCCACAGGTCTGTGATACAGCAGCTGGATATCAATTCTTAATACTAATAACCCTAGTGTAGGAGTAAAGGGTAAATGAGAGCTGCATTTAACAGCAGCTGCTGGGAGGGCTTAAAGTTGGCAGGTCTAGGTGCTTGTGTGTGTGTGACTTTTACAGCTTTTGAACATCTGTAAGACTCACTGACTTTATAGTGCTGTTTAGAATCAGATCCCAGGATTGTAAATTCAAGGCACATGGAGTGGAAATCCTAGCTCATCTTTTGCCATGGAAGAGGTATTTTTCTTTTTTGCATGTTCGAGGGAGCCAAGTAATGCCAAAGCAAGAAAAAAAATCTGGCATTGTGGCAGCCCATTAAACTCAGTGCAGGCAGTAGTCAGGTAAAGAATCTGACTCTGAAATTCATGCCAGGTTTGATGTAAGGCAGAGATACTGCTTTCTATCTCAGAGGGAAGGGATGACATGGCATAGAGCTCAAATCCTTGTATTTCTAACAGTGGTTTCAGGGTAGTGCTCAAAATTTCCAGCACACACAAAACTAGGACATAAAAACAGAAAACTCAAGCTGCTGTTAATGGGATGTAGTGAAGGCAGAGCTGTATGCTGATCCAGGAAATAAGGTTATATGCCCTCCCGGAGGTCTCCACAAATCACCACATTTGTCCTTTTATGTTTGTGCAATTAGATGGGAGAGGGTTCAGCTTTGGGGGTTTATAATCAGCATATGGCTAGTAAAGGCAACAACAGCACAGTCAAAGATACAGAACCGCTATTTATTGTTAAACCCCTTCTGTTAGCTGAAATAGAGACCTGGCCATGACAGCTCCTGCTATGAACCCAAAAGTACCACTAGGCTGGGAGAGGAGCGCAGCCCTCAGCACAGGAAAGACCTATGAGAAAGAACAGAGCTGGAACAGCAAAGGCAGTATCCCTGCAATGCCAGTCTCTGAAATGCTGAGCAGGCCACCAACACCCTCATTTGATCCTGCTCTTCTCCACCTCACTCTAGAGAACAAATTTTTTCCCTTTTTGTCAAGATATTTAATGACAAGGAGGGGTAAATTGAAAAAAACTTTCTTTCTGATTAAATCAATGAATTCTCACTGTGGCTGTTAGAATAAATGTTCAAGGAGCCATAGAGCACTATGTCATTGAAAATAGGCTGAGTTTACATGGAATTGATTTGAGCCTGGTATTTTATGACTCCCGTGTGAACCCGATGTGGCCAAATTGGCTCTCTCTGAGGACACTTTATCAGGCAGTTATATCTGTTGTCTAATTAACGTGACTCAGCACTAAAAGACTGTATAGAGGATTTAATGTGCAGGCTGCAGTGGCACAGGAACACTTTACAGTGTACTGCTACTTGAGCGAGAGGCAGTGGTGGTTTTAAGAAAACCACTCAGGGGAAAAAAAAGAAAAAAGATCCTATCCTGTTTTTCCCGACATCATATCTATGTTTGGAAACTTCCTCCCTAAATCTTTAATGAAGGCAGAATGGGGTTTGAAAAACAGCTGGAGGACATTGATCTACACATTCCAATTTGTTTATGTATAAAACATGCATAAAGGATTAAATGCTGCTTAAGAGTTTGTCTGCTTTCAGCTGCTTTCATGCCTCTGCTTTGCTATAGCACCAATCCATGTCAGAAGATACCCTGGGGGGCTTTTAAATAATAAATAGGTTTCTTTGGAGGATGTCTTTTTTTTTAATCTAATATTAATTGGCACACAAAATGGTAATTATACCTGCTCTGGAAATACAGCGTGCCGCTCATTCTTCCCTTGTCGATGGCATTTGCCCTGTCTCACAGAAGCTTTAGGACCATGGGAGACCCAAACTGAGACTGGAGAGTGACATCAGACTAAATTAAGGGCTCATGCATTTATGTATCAGTATAAAGTGATGTGAATGCATTTATAAGGAATGAATGATTTATCAGGAAGTGATTTTGATGCCTCTCTGCTGCATGTGACTAATATGGTGAACAAGTCAGTTCATTGACTCAAGTTCAAGATCCTGGTTCATCTGGCATTATGTAGGGGCTGTTTGAATATCCTGAGTTTTAAGCACTTTTTCTTTTTTTTCTAGTCTATAGAAGTTGGTTCACCTTTATCAGTCTGAATGATTTGTTAAGCAAGAAATATGACTGGCTGTGCTTACCAGTTAAATGCTGCAAATGATCTCTTAAAAATAATACATTTCCTACTCATCTAATCCTATTTTACACCGAGGCACACAAAATAGACTGGATAGGCTGGTAATTTTAAAAGATAGGCAGCTGTCCATGCTGCTGGAGGTCATAGGCACAATCTGTGCATAAAGAACCAAATAAGTTACCTGTCAATCTGTTCAGCAGGGGCAAAATTCTACTTCGTGATGGCCTAAAATCCAAATTTCCAGCTGTTCTGCAGATACAGCGCTGATAACTGACAGCTCTGTGGCATGGCATGGGGATAAGTTTGTGAATAAGATCAAAACAGTTCTAGCAGAGACGTGAGCTTCAGTCTTGTGTCGGAGATGTGAAATTTGTTATCTCCCAGTGATATATCTGTCTCCAGCACTCTTGGTTCACAAAATGAGCCATGCCAAGTCACACAATTGCATCCTATAACACAGAAAAGCACCATATGGTCACATTCTTTATCCTTATTCCAACTGTCACCATGACTCCAGGGTCTTTTATGATCCAGTATCAGGCAGTAAGATCAGCAGAGTTAAAACTGAGCAATCTAATATCTCTAAAGGGATATGTTCTGGCAGAACAGGTAGGCCAGGCTCTCATCATAATGATACATCATTACTAGTACCAGCACACTCACAGAGAAACTTCCAAGGAATCAGGAGCATAAATGCTTTAAAAATCCATTTGTTTAACATTCTGTGTTATCTTACTATTGAGGACAGACAAATTCTCCTGTAGTTTATAGTACTGCTAGGAAAAGCCACAGAATACTTTAAGAGAAAGAAACCAGGTCTTCTGGGAGATGTTCCCCCAGGTATAAACGTAAGAGTGGAAAACTGGTGAAAACCAGACAGCAAGAAAGAATTGCTGATGAAATCCTCACAAAATCCCAGTACAGACCAGATTTTGCTTAACTCAACTGCTCCGATGAGCTGTCAAGCATTCAGGTTACCCACACAATGGAAACAAATGCTTACCACTGATCAAATGACTGGCTTACAGTACAAATCTTGTCTCATCAACTCTTTTTCTTATTTTCAGTTGAATGTTATTCCTGTCTGGTTCAAGCCAAAAGTGTCTTTGTTTTAATTAATTAGCAGAAGAAACACCCTGACCAAACATAGATTTAAAGTATATAAACAAATAAAAACCTTAAACTTCAGGTGACAAGAATTCACTTGGCAAATATAAATTAGTATATTAACTTTTTCAGAATTACAGGGGCATATTCAAGGACTATATTGGTTCACCCTATGCATCTTTCAAAGTCTTATGGTGCCTTTCTCCTACCTCTACCAAATGCCATCTAACAAATTAGGCACAGAGAAGTAAAATTATTTATCCCATGTCAGCAGAAAGTTTGCACAGGAACTCAGAGCTCAGGTCTTCCCACGCCCACAGTCCATCACTAAGTTACATAAAGGCTTTGCCTATCCAGAAAATAGCTCACAGTTTTACGTCTGGGTCAGAAAAACACATGAGTATTTTGGTTTTCCTTTGCTACAAAATGATTAATTGGAAACGAGCTCCTTTCCCATGGAAAGGAGATGACAGGTGTCATTGCTTTCTCATTTGCATTATGAGATTATTTAGTCAAGATATATCCATAACTAAGCTAGAAAGAGAGATTTTGGTAGCCAGGGTCCACGCTTCCCTAACCTTCCATATTTGTACACCCAACTCTTTCCAGCTTCAAGTTCCATCTCCATCCCTGCCTGAGGACCTTTCAACCCTGTAGTCTTCTCATCTCCATCCATTTATCACACCTCACTTGCACAGTATCTGAACCACTGCCTCTGCACACAACCTAAAAGAGCTACTCCTTGAGTGCAGCCCTCGTTACTCCTGGGCACAGTTCCCACAGGCCTTTTGCTGTATCTGCCAACCTTCAGCAGATGCTTAGGGCACCTAGAACCTGAATCCACCTTTTGAAAGAAATTCTTAAGAGGATCTTATGGTTGTTTGGTCAATATTATCATTTAAGCAATAGCAGGTGTGTACACAAATATCTCACCCTAAGGTCGGTCCCAGCCCACGTTTTCTACTCTGGTAGGCTTTGGATGTCATCCTAGGTTCATTTGAAAAAGAAAACAAAATCATTACCTTTTCTTTCCCCCTTCTTTTCAATGTACTAAATATAGATGCATAAACAAAATCCTCAGCTAGATAAAGATAGCAGCACACAGATGGCACAAAAAACAAAGCATTTAGCAAGCTCTGAGACATGCTGTACCCATATACACTTTGCATTACAGCTTGTTGCCAGCTAATATATTTCTATAATAGTTAAAAACTCACTCAAACTTATAAATTGTCTCACATTAATAGTTAATAAGTATCACAAATAGGTCTCTGAGACTCTTTAATGAAATCTGAGTGGGTTTATTTTTTTATTTTTTTTTTGTCCTGAAATATTTACATTTTATTTTGTGGGCAAACAGTTTCCTGATTTCAAAATATTTTGCTGGATGCATCCCTTCCTGATGCATAAATCCAACCAATATCCACACCTGCTAGTCCCAGGAAAGCAGGGACTAGGGGTGCTGAGGTAGCAGATGTTCTCAGTCTCTTCTGCCAGGCAAATATCATTATCCAGAGTACATTTGGCATTAGATGAGGGGAAGAGCATTCCTTCCAGGCTTTGCAGAACTGCTGAGCTAAATTCTCCCATTCACCAACTAAACTGGCTATGCTTTTCTTCATCTGAGGCACACAAAAATGGTTTTCAGAGAAAGGTCTAGTTCTCTATGTCAGTATTAAAAAAAAGAGAAAAATCTTGATATTTTAATGTCAATTTTTAAATTAAATAGTTTAAATTTATGTTGTGAATGTCAATATCTTTCCATATTTTAATTAATGGAAGTTGAAAGAAAAACTTTCAAGATCTTTATAATGAAAAATAAATACATATCAGATTTTTTTTTATTATACATATTATGGGCTTTGTTATTCCTTGATTATTCTCTTTACAGCCCATTCTCTACAGTAAATTGGGAAACATTTCAGTAAAAGAGTCAGGAAAAAGAGCAGCAAATTGCCAAGAAGAACTGGAAAACAAAAATGGATGGCTAACGTATAGGAATATTGGATATACACTCTGTGCATTTGATATAAAAAATATTAACATCTCTTTTAAAAGTTAGAGAAAAAATCCTGAGAACATGTGAAACATTCGTACTTTGCAGGCTTTTGTTGTTGTTGTTTTCTTACTCTTTGTTTGTGTTATGGGTTTTGGGTTTTTTTTTTCTTCTTTCTCAGAAAGCTGCTAGAGCTTAGAAAAAACTGGTAGGATGCCACTGTTTAACAAATGGAAATGGAATCATTTGCATAATCATAGGCATGTCAGGTTCACATTGATCCTGGGCAAATTACTAGACCCCTGGTACATGACTCAATAAAGAATTAACAAAAGTTGAAACAATTAATGGCAATGAACCATTTTTCTTTAAGATTTGTGTGGCATTGAAATGAATGTGAGGTATCAATGAAATGCCATGGCCAAAAGTTGAGGCAAGGTCTGAGCAAAAGACAGAACATTAGCTGAGAAAGGATAGGTTATCCATACTGGGCTGCAACTGCCCATGAAAACTTGCAGTTGAAACTCAAAGATATTAAAAAATTCAAGAATGAGTTCACTGGAAGATGAATCTTGCAGAGAAAAAATGAAAAAAAAATCAACAGTATATTTAAGTCCAGATTGGATATCTTCTCTCTGAAAGTTATGTTCTCCTACCGATATGAGTTAAATCTGGGTGCCTCATCAATGTTAAAAAAAGATAAACTTAGTATGTCGATGAGTATATTTTATGAAACAGATACAGGCATTTAGAAATCAAGTCTGCACTTTTTAAAATTCTGTTGCATCTCTTCACTGTGCTCTGATGATTAGTTGATACCCTGCAGCAGAAAGGAAAGGAGTCAAAAAGAAAAGTAATGGAGGTGATGTTTTAAAATGGAAAGTGGGCCAGAAGGGAATAAAAAAGGAAGAAACTTTACTTTTTTCCCCAGATCTTACCTAAAGTGTACAGTTTCACCCTTTTTGGGGTTTTTGACATGTAATAGTTAAAGACATTTACTTTCTTCCCCTTCTGGCAAGACCTAACTTTCCCAAGCACATGCACTCACTGCCTGCTCCAGGACTAAAGCCTCTCATTAATCTCTCACTTTTTGGAGGTTATCTCTTTATCTTTTTCTTGCTTATCTTCATTCTGGAACTCAATTATAATGACCACAATGGCATGCCATGAATCACACGGGCAGAACACAAATCAATGTAGCTGGTACACTTAGTTATAGTGGATGTTACAGAAAGCAGGGCTGGAGAAAAAAATCCATGAACAATTTCTAAAATGGGGGTAGGGAGAAGGAAAAGAGAGAGTCACATTTTCCTGCTACAGATCATTTTCCCAGTATGGGAAATTGCTGCAAAAACCTCTTCTCAGACTTGGGATTAAACTGTAGTCCTTTGCAGTGCATTGCCTGGCGATGGCTTTTGATGCAAAACAGATAAAAATAATAACAACAAAAACAACGCTTAATTAATTATTGGATGGGAATAATTCCAGATGACATAGGAGAATTCAAGTCCCAAATCAAAAATGTCCTTGAAGCACTGCTCAAGACAAAGCACACCCACAGTCCCTTTGGACTGCACTGGTGATGCTGCACACATGATCCAAGTTACAAAAGCCTTTCAGCATCAGTTGCTGCTAGGTAGACATGAACTCAAAGAACTACTTAACATCAGGAACAGACTTTGTGCTTTCACTGGAATGGCTCTGAGCAACCTCAGGCAACTTGATAATATAATTGTCCAGTATAAGACCATGTTATTTTGCTGAGTAAGTTGATGGCGGAATTTGTGGAACAGAAATATGGTTTTCAAATGGAAATCTGAATTGATAAAACAGATAAATTATTTCCCTTCTTAATCTCTCACATACTGAAACAGCAGGAGAATTTTTTACCCAAAATTGTTGCCATTTTTGCTTTTACTCAAGAAGAGTGAATTTTTAATCTTTTTATTTCAGTAATAAGAATAAAATTTGTCTGCACTCTCAGAAGCCCAGCTTTTTCCAAGAATCACTTTTATTACATTCCTGCAGTCTCCTTTAAAATAATTGATTAGACAATAAACATAAAAAGTACATTAATTATAATGTGAGAAAAATTTTACTTCAACCTCCAACTTGACACATTTTTCTTCCTCGAAATCTGCTAAATTGCTATGAAACAATTTGATACTGCTTGTAATAAATTTTTAAACCTAAGTTATGTAGATATGAAATGACAAATTTAACTGCTTTTATATTAAAGCAATTTTCTGCCCATCAGAGAGATGAGAGAATTAATATGTAAACCATTAACTTATAGTCAGAAACATTGTGCACTGCAACTGAAATAAGTATTTTTTTATGTCATTGCTTATATTTTATGGCTTTTTCAATAGGAAAATACCAAAAATTACAACCACTGCATTTAAAGGAAACTCATTAGAAGAATATATACTTTGAGGAAAAGCATTAATGAATTATGGGCCAGTCATGACCCTTAGTCTATTTTTTTTTGGCTTTGAATTTATTTCACTAGCCTGCAAGCAGCTCAGTGCATTTCCAGGGCAGCAGGCATGGACACACAGGGCTGTGTTAATGCTCTGTCATGAGCCTTGCTGATGACCAAAATAAAGCTGACGTGGAGAAATTAAACATTTTTTTTTTTTAAAGCCCAATATAGTCATCTTTTCTGGAAAAAAAAAAGGCAAAAAAAAAGCAAAAAAAAAGGAGGTTTGCTCCTTTCCTGTGTCAACTGTCCCTCAGCCTCCATCCCCTCCCTGTGCCATGGCATTCCTGTTGGCCTTAGCTTTCTCTTGGGTCTTGCTCATGCAGCACCACCTTCCTTAGGAGCTTGACATGACTGAATGAAGCAGAAGCTCCCTGCCCAGGGCATCCACCCGCTTAGCTTTGGTCCCAGCGCTGCACCTGTAGATCACTAGGGCTTTCTCCTCCTGTTCCACTCAGAAGGGAAAATCCAATCTTTCCTGGCCTTGCTCACTGTGCACTTGCCCACCTTCCAGTTTTTGTTGCCCTTCAGTGTCATGGGGGTGATGTAGGCACTTATCTAGAAGCTAGACAGGATACTCCATCCTGCCCAGGAACCAATTTTGAACTGGCTTCATGTGTATTGAAGCTAAGGGTAGATCTAATGCAACTTATTTAATCAGAAGTTTAGCACCAGAATGGTATTTCTGAACTCTGGTTATTTTCTCGGTGAAGATAATTTTTCTATCTTCACGCCCTTCCACTCTGCTGTCCTCCCTGTTAGTGGCAACTCTTTTTTCTCATTTGTGGGAAATCCATCTCACCTGCACAACTGCTGCCTTATCTGTCCAAATCAGAATGGAATATGATGTTTCAAAATCTCGGGCATCACTGCTCTGATGCAAAGTATGCTTGCTGACTTAATATTAATCTGTGTGCATTGCCAGGGGTCTTCCTTTCTCCACCTCAGCTTTGTTTATTCCAGATACTACTCCTCTCATAACTACTAGTGTCCTAAGACAGCAGCAGACACCAACGGCAGAGTCGATAGGACTAAGGGACAGTGTGTCACTGAATAACTTCAAAGTCCTAAGAACAAGTTGCCACTTTCCCCTCTGATCTCCACCTTGGGAGGTTGTTTCTTCCTTGTGCAGAAGCATGTTTTCCCTCAACACAGCACCCAGGTGTCCCACACAGCAGGTGAATCATGGAATCACAGGATGATTTGAGTTGGAAAAGGTATTTAAAGATCAGCTAGTTCAACTCCTCTGCAATGGACAGGGACACCTTTCACAAGGACAGGTTGTTCAAAGTCCCATCCAACCTGGCCTTGATTCCAGTGATGAGGTCTCCACAATTTCTCTGGGTAACATGTTCCAGTCTCTTACTACCCACTTGGTGAAGGATTTCTCCATTATATCCAACCTAAGTCTACTCAGTTTCATTTTGAAACCTTTTCCCCTTGTCCTGTCACTGCAGACTCTGGTAAAAAGCCTTTCTCTGTTTTTCTTATAAGCCTCCATTTTATATTGAAAAGCTGTAATAAAGTCTCTAAGGAGTAGGTCCTCAAGGCCAGTTGTTTCTGTGACCGATGGCCACAAAAAATGGACAACAGATAAAACCCTTTCCTTTCCAGCCCCATGTATCAGATTTCAGCTGGTCTGTACAGGTAAGCCTTTTTACATGAAACAACAAGATTAGGCTTCAAAAAGGGGTATAGGTGGAAAGCCAGGCATGATCATGGAATGACAGCTCAGTTTTTGGAAGATTTTTCTTATCTCACATCTGGGCGTGTTTTCCTTTCTTGCAATAATATGTAACTTCTATCTCAATCTGAGAAATCAGGCTAAGGAATAGTATTGCAAAGCAAGATATAGTTGTGTTCTCTTCCTTAGTCTTATACCATTTGCATAGTGCCTTCTTAGCTGTAAACTATGCAGAATATGCAACTTATTTTAGTAACACGCTTTAGTTCTAAAACATACAGCCATAGGCTGTCTCACCTTCTAGTTGTTTGAAACCTAATTAATGATCTCCAGGTTTTTACATAACATTTACAAGTTATGAAGTCTCTGCACTGTCAAAGTGCACGCGTTCTTTGTTGCAGTGTATATTGAAAGAACCCAAACCGTGATATATTTGCATCTGTCACAAGGGCCTCTTTGACCCACTGGCTTTCTCATGAAAATACCTGTTGGCACAAAGGTAAATTATCAAGACCAGAAATTCTTTTGGGAAATGTTTCTTACACTGACAGTTGAGGCATTGATCTGTCTTGGGGTGAGGGGAATGAGAATTTCAGCAGAACTGACTGAAACAGCTTTCTTTTTCTTTTTTCTGGAATGAAGGCGCAGGATAAGGTGAATGCAGAAGAAATTATAGACATATATTGTCCTGTCCCTCAAGACTGTGAAATAGTGCTCCTGTGCCCAAATTCTGTTGCAACACATGAACACTCAAAGGTACAAAATGTTTCTAGTTGTTACACTAGTCCGCAGAGCTGGAAATCTCCTGGGATTCACACGGCTTTTCTGTCCACAGGGAATGAATCCATTGCTTGCAGGTACACCACCTTTGAGGTTCTCTGGACTTTATTTCAGTGTTCTTGCAATAAAAACCAATGGGTTTTACTCATATTTCATTGTTACTGCTGCACCTGAGTCATGTAAAGAGATGTATTCTCATTGTCTCAATTGAATACACAAATAAAGAAGTTCAAAATGAGGAAACACTAACGGAAGTGATTTCCTATCAGTCAAATGCCATTGTTTGAGCTGAATGCTGACCTGATGATGCTGACTCCTTTCCCTCAGTTGCCAACACCAGCTGTCCTGGAAGGTGTTTCTCTGACTTTCCAAGCTCAAGTTTTGAGTTACTCTACTTTTTCAATTGTTGTTATTTTTTATTATTTTATTTTTAGTTTAAGACTGTTTCCAATTGAAAAAAAATTCACAGTATTTGTTGCAAATGCATTAACTAAAACCATATATCACAAATTACTTCAGTTTTTCATAGTGAAGGCCTGCATGGTGTCCTCCACATTTTTCCAATGCTGGGGTTCTGTGCACAAATGCAGCAATATCCTCTTTTATCTGGTGGTGAGTCTTATCTCCTAGAGCCACTGCTGTTGAGGTGTTATCAATGTTACCTCAATATAAGACTTTGTAGAATTGTAGAGAGTGAGAAATTACAGTGGCTGCTGGAATAAATCCTCACTGCAGGGTAAACACAAGAAAAGCCCCACCAACATCACCCTTCCTTCCACCAGCTGGATGTGGGACGCCTGAATGGGAGACAGAAGAAAACACTGGTCCCTTATCAACAATATGTCAGGTACTCCCTGCAAACTTAATCAGGTCCTGTGGCAGTTCTTTACCTCCCTGCAATCAGGATCCCCACAAGAAACTATTCAGTGTGTGAGGTAGCTGCAAACTCTCCCACTATTTACACTGAACTGCAGCACGGTGAAGCACAGCAGAGGAGCTTGACACAGGAGATAGATGAGATATACGAATATGATTTCTCCCACACACAAATGAAGGCAGCAAATTCAGCTGCAATATGCGGCATCAGGATATTTATTGCTTGCAGGTGTTCATGAAAATATATGAGAATCCCATGAGGTTCACAGATTTTAGAAGGAATTATTGTGCACCTGGAAATTTGTTCTGCAAAGTGTGGTATTTGTTTCCTGTTGTTATTTGCTGTCCATTCTTTTCTAGTCAACATGCATTATTCATAGTTGTACTTGCAGGAGAGCCAAATTCTACAGATAGTCTTCATCAACAAGAGGGAACAATTCAGATAGAAAATCCTCCTTGGGAAAGAATGACTTGTTTGTTTAAGAGATCCAGTAGAGAGTGAATTTGCCTTCTTGAGCTTTTCTTTTAATACTGAATTTCTCTAACCCATCTCCAGGAAGAAAGAAAGAACGAAAGAATGAATGAACGAAAGAACGAAAGAATGAAAGAAAGAAAAAGAAAGGCAAAGCCAGTATCTTTATTGTATCTCAGATATATTTGCCACATGAAGCATAAAGCTACCTTTGTAACTTGGCCTATTGAGCGAAGACACCCTTTAATAAAGATTTCAGGAAGCTATGTACAATTCCCTTTCCTTGAAGTTTTTTCGAGTGTGTGCTTCCCTCTCTTTTGTGGGCAAGCTGAAACACGCCCATGGTGGGCCCATCCTCACACATCTGGAGTCCCCAGAGGTCACAGATCCACACAGCTCACAGGCACCAGGCAGGCCAGCTCTGCCAGCACAATGCACCACACGGTACTGCACGAGGCTGAGCACAAGACACTTAAATGACAAAAGCAGGAGTCAAAAATATGACAGATCATACAGATTTAACGTGACTTTTTGGCAGATGACAGGATTCACAGCAGATCCTCAGGAGTGTGGAAGATGTGCAGCCATTAGTGTAGTCAGAGGGGTGCCTACCATGTCTGTGTTTTGGACTGCAATTTGGCATGCATCAATTTCCTTCAGCCTTTAGGAAAAGAGGTAATGATGCTCCTGGAGCTGGTTGGCCAGACAGAATAGAAACATTTTTGCAAATATTTAAAATTCATACCAACTTTCCTAGAAGTAGGACAAAGGAAAAAGTAGCTGCAAATAAGAGGTAAAACAAATCAGAAAACATCCCATAGATTGCTGATGTCACCAAAACACTGATACTGACATGATTTCTGTCAAGTAACATTTACAGATAATAAAGGATTAAACTAAAAATATTATTAGAGCATTTCAGATTTTCACTTTTTTCAGTACTATTCTGCACCAAAATGTCAGCTTTTTAAATTTAACAAAGATTGAAAAAATTGTGTGAAACAATGTGCATTTCCTTGGTGTTTCTGAAAAATATATTGCTGCTCTCTCCAATCATGTCTAATAGCTCATCGTATTGGGTTGGCATGGCAAAGTTTTGCTGGCAGGAGGGCTGCAGGGATGACCCATGCTGGAGCACGGTGAGTGTGAGAGCCCTGCCCCTGGGGAGGATGGAACAGCAGAGACAGTGTGTGATAAACTGGTTGCAGCCCCTCTCCCCCATCCTGCTGGGGAGAGGGAGAGAAAAATTCTGAGTGAAGCTGTGCCCAGGAAGAAGGCAGGATTGGGGGAAAGGTATTTAAAGATTTGATTTTTTTTCTCATTATCCTACTCTGATTTGATTAGCAACAAATTTGATTAATTTTCCCCAAGTCAGGTTTGTTTTGTGGTAACTGGTGAATTTCTCCTTACCTTTATCTCAACTCACAAACCTTTTGTTACATTTCATCTCACTTGTCCAGCTGAGGAGAGCAGCGATAAAGCAGCTTTGATGGCACTTGGTGTCCAGCCACAGTCAACCCACCTCAATTGTTTATAGAATAGTCAACTGTCTATTCATGGCAAAAATTGTAGAAGACAGAAAATTCTGCACTGCTAACAAAACATTTCCTTCTTATCATGTTAGTTAAATGATTATAATTACAAAATAGAGCTCTTTTACCCTCTTACTGCACAAGAGGAACAAGACAGCTTGACATAATGGAGGCAAATTATTAATGAAGGAATATAAAGAACATTTTACATGCTGGCCTTTCCCAGGGAACAGTGGGGAGTCAAATGCAAAATAGTATCACATTAGAGAAAGCAAAGTCCTCTGTTAAGCTTCTGTGTTTTCATTCAATTTTATATACCATGCCATTGTGTTTGAAGCACTATGCTGTTAACTGTTCAGTCTTCATCTGAATAAATCTGAGATCCATAAAAGGAGATGGTCATGTTGTAAATAACCTCCGTGTATTAATTTGTGCCTGAAAATAACATGATTTAAAAGCAGGAAAAACAATCCACCAAGGGAGTCCGAGACGAGGGGGGCAGATGGGGGAAGATTTAGGAGATCAACACATGAATGGATGTGGCTCCTCTGGAGATGGCCCAGCAAGTATGCCTTATGACCGAAACATCTGCCCCAGAGACTGAATGGGGTCTGCAATGGTCATTCAAGACATCTTTTCTGTTTCCTCTGAAAACCCACTCAGAGACTAAATATGGTCTGCAATGGTCACTCAGACATCTTCTCTGTTTCCCCTGAAAACCCACTCGGAAAAATCAGAATCCCAAAAGGAGGCTGATGAATACCAATACCCGGACAACTGGACAAAAGAAAACCTACCTCAAGGGGAACTAAAATGTATAAAAACTGGACCTCAGGTATTTTGTGAACGCAGAGGCGGCAGGTGCGATAGCGGCCTGTCTCAGCGTTCACCCTGTTCGATTCCCGGGATCGAATTGGTCTTTATCGTGGCTGTGGGTTTTTTTAATTCATTTCCGTGCTTGCTGTCACGCGAAAATAAATTTTATTTTTTATTATTATTACAATTTGGCTCACCTCGCTTGTAACAGTCAGAATCCTGTCAGCTTGACTAGAGCCATTCAATATAGCTCATCCTGTCCTTCTCTTTCTCTTCCTACTCTTTTTAGGCCAGGATCTCTATTTTTCTTTTGAATTAAGGGGGCACAGTCTGAAGCACTCTCAATTATCTCCTCGTGGATGAGGGAAGAGCATTTCCATTCACCGGAATTCAACTCCCATTTTTACACACCAGTTTCTCAACTCGGATCTCCTCTCCAGTTTCATAAGTTATGAGAAAAACAATTGTTCCATAACTACTTTCCTGTCACTAGTACAGCAAAATAGGTTGGAGGCATATTCACTCTGGGTTTCAGTCTGTTTGGAAAGGTAAGACTGCCCCAGTCTGGGAACACATGGCAAAGTGACAACTTTAATTTTAAACACTTTACACCTCTAGTAGCAGTGCCTTATCAGATCTCAGAAAATAGTTATCTGATGGGTGTTTCTTCTTATGCTAGAATACATCTTTTAATACCAGATCCCTCTTGGAGTTCCTGCTCACTCAGAAATGACCATCAGGCACTGTAAAAATATCTCTGCTTCTCTCTGCTGTTATTCTTACAACTGCGAGAGGGTGATAACAGTCTCTCCAGATAGCTTTGCTTTTCTGTCTGGACAAACAAGTCCAGGCCTCCATACTCAAAGCAAATCATGCTTGGACTAAGGTTGCCTTGAAACGCACTACAGTAATTAGATTAATTACAAAATCAACAGGCTTTGAAAAGCTTGCTGTAGAAACCTTTGTCTCCATCCCAAGACAAAACCCACAACACACCTAAAAGCTTTGCTTCATTTGAATGTGAATCTATTAGTAGTAATAGAGTATTTCTTTAGTATGCAAAATGAAATTAGGACTGTACTGGAGTAGGTGTAAATATACTGACAACAGATTGTGCTGAAGATTTCCTTATTTAAATAGACAAAGGGTGAAAAATAAACCAGAACTCAGAAGCCCAGAGACTTGCTTAGAACACAGGTCAGAAACAGAGCTAGAAGCAATCTCAGATGTTTTGACCCCCAATCTAGTTATTCTATGAATCTTTATTTCTCCCTTAATCTTTAAGACAGAAATAAAAATAATAATAACAATAATAATTTTCTTACTCATCGGGGGAAAAACCCACAACCCCACAAAATTTTTCATTCCATTTGCTTACATGGCTGATATTTGCATAGATAAACCCTCTTCTTTATAAACACTGTTTCACATGCCTAACTAAAAATTATTTTGTGATAAAATTGTCTCAACTTCCTCATCATTAACTTCTTTAAATTATACTGTCTGAAGATGTTTATGGATTTCCTAAGTAATCTACTGTGGAGCACAAACTGCAAACCAAAGTGAAATTGAGTTCCCAACTGACTTTGAAGGTAATTAATGATTTAACTGCACAACTGTTAGCAGATCTATAATGCAACTTAAAAGCTAATTGAGAACTGTACAGCCAAAGGAAAGAGGAAAGCCTAGTGCAGCCACAGTACTCCTTTGAGTAGTATTTGGTCAGCCTGCTGTCAGAGAAAGTGGAAAAATAGCTATCCCTATGTCCTATAAAAATAAAGATACTATACAAAAATATGTGTTAGCTTTGGGGAACTGGCATTTTATGATCACCTCATTAAGAGGGCAAGTTTCTAGCAGAGCACTGAATTCCACAACTTCCCCTTCTCCCTGGCCAGTAGCATTAACATGCTCCATTTCTCTCACCGCTCATAATGCATCAAAATCCACCCCAGCAAATCAGCTACCCAGAAGAGCCAGGAAATGCTTTTCACTGCCATTTTATAGCCCAGTTATCTTAATTAGTCCCAGTTGACTGAGGAAGCCCAGAAATGAGACAGTAGATTGGGTTGTGCTTTTACCTGGAGGAACTTTTCCAGATTCGTGGCAGCTGCTAGAGAATCTTTAAGAACCAACAGCTCTTTTGCCACCTTACATCCGAACAAGTGTTAATCTTTTCACAGTATGTGTGAGTATTTAGCATCCTACCACAGCCAAGAAAGTGAATAGTGATTTAAGCTGTACAAGGATATGCTCCACTCTAGCAATCAACAGTCTGGAAGGAAGGC
The DNA here is from genome assembly GCA_008694505.1 of Cyanoderma ruficeps. NCBI lineage: Eukaryota > Metazoa > Chordata > Aves > Passeriformes > Timaliidae > Cyanoderma > Cyanoderma ruficeps. Next base: position 11,110,237 of record VZDJ01000594.1, on the reverse strand, counting down.
CATAGATTAGATTTACCTGGGAAGTCTGTGCCTAAATCTCACTGCCATAACCCTCAGGCCCTATAACATACACAGAATTCACAGATCCTCAATTTTTAGAGTAATAAGTATTAGTAAAGGCACTAAGGCCAACTGTGTAAAACTGTAGTATTGGAGCCCTATGTTTTTCAGTGGGAGGCACTCCTTTCAGCAGCAACTCAGGCTAGCACTCATTTTCCACACCTACTATCAGTTTGGACACCAGCATACAAAGTATTTCAGAGGGACATGTCCACATCCCCTTTTGTCATGCAGTTACGTAGGTAGAGGGTCACCCAGAGGTGATGGAAATCCTTGGATCCCTCTCTGAAAGGATAAAAACTGCACCATCAGCTACTGCCAAGGCACCTGCAATAACCTGTACCTCACAAGTTGTTCTAAGAGTAAGCTGGGAAAGTGAGAACATGTATGCATTAACACTTCCCCCTGCAGAAAAAAGAATTTGGGCTTTAACCTATAAGCTCCTGGCAGCGGCACTACCCAGCCCTCCAGTGCAACCACTGCAGCCCTCTCGACTCATATTGCATTGGCCAGAGGGGATACAAACATGTTAGTATAAGGGCTGGACCACAGACCTCTGAATTTTGAATTCCTATTTGAATTCCGTTGTGTCCCCACAAGTAAAAGGTACGTGAGGGTTATGTCTCAGAACATTCCCTCCTCAGCATCTACTCTTGTCTGCTTTTGGTGCCTTTCCACTCCCTGTGCTGGCACTGACAGAAATGTCCCTTAGCAGAGGGTGCTCCCACNTTACTGCTAGCAGTATGTTGTTCTCTTCACCACAGACTTTTCCTGGTTTGAAAAATCCATTATAAACAATGGGAGTGAGAGACAACTGGCTTTCTGCAATTAGAAGCAGTATTTAAAAATTTGTCCTCTAGTCAGGTGACAGCTTCTGGGAAATTTTAGGAGAAAGACCTGTCTGCCTAATCTATTTGGATGAAATAAGTTCAAAAGTACCTATCATAAGTTCATCATAAGTTATCATCATAAGTTTAAAAGGTACTTGTGGTCATGATTTATTACAAAAAAACCCCAAACAACAAAATTATATGAAGAGAGAACACAGCCTTTCAACATAAAAGTTAAAACACTGAAACCTATGCTGGATCGAAGTCTTGGCCTTGCTAAAGTCAAAAACTATTGTATTTCAATCCTGACAGTGTTTTACCTTCCATGTTCTACAAGCCAACCTATGGAATTGTATATCAAAAAGACAGCTATTTGTTTTGGTAATAAAATAGAAAGGAGATACTAGTAAATCCATCAGTGTTCTTCCCCGCCCTGATGAATATATTCTCCGCAGTCCCAGCCTCTGAAAGGTTAGCTGTCTCCTAAAGGCAGGAGCAATGAAATCACAGCACGCAGCTTCCTACCTTTCTGTTTCACCTGAAACTGTTTTATTTGGAGGGAAAGAATCCTAAATTTTCTAAAATCAGCACTTCATTGTATATTTGAGCCCATGGTTATGAGGTAACCACAACAGGTCTTTGATTCAACCCTAAGATTTTCAAGCACCATCTTTCTGATTATCTGTCGATACATCTGCATGAGATAATCAAGACAAAGTCTTTCCATACTCTAACACCATGCATCAGACCAATAGCTACTTTCTTTTTAACTTGTTTCAATCCATTTTTCAAGCCAGAATTACAGAGCTGGACAGAATGCAGAGAGAGACTGTGTGAACAGATTGGCTAAAGGTACAGGTTGTTAATCCCCTGGAAATGGCCTGTTATCACAGTTAAATCCCTCTCTTCAGGATAAAAAATAGAAAATGAAAAAACAACTCCTGTGCTTATGTTTGTGTTATTTTTTCTGTTTAATTGTCATCTTGCAATACAAGTGATGTTTTCTATCCCAGACATTCTCAGGAGATGAAAAAGGCTCTTCCCTTCCCCCAGTCCTTCATTATCTGTGTCCTGACCAGAGCTGTTGAAATGGAACAGGTTTTTGAATGAAATAGCTTTAATTTTAATGCAGTTTGTTCAAAGCTTACAAGTGTTGTTGCTGCTGCACAAGTGGAAGGAGAGCTAAGGAAGATACAATCTAATCAGGAATATTCTCTTTTGTACTTTCCCTATTGGCAGTATGGTTTTTAGATGAAAGAAAATATCTTGCTTGCTCTGTTTGGGGAAGGTGCTTGAAGAGAAGGTGAAATATTCTTCAGATCCCTGTCAAGAGAAAAAGAAGCAGTTTCTTCATCTGCAGAATTCTGAGTCTCTCTGAGCAGTAAAAGTGAGTGTCTGCAGTATCAATATACCATCAAGGCATGTTACAGGTACCTCAGAGCTTTTAGTACATATATATGAATATAATGTACCTGTAGAAAATACCAGAGGTGCCTAGATTGTACAGTAGTTATGCAAAAGCTACTGATGTTTCAGACAGTTCATTAGCTGCATACCAACATGTCTATTCTGAATTTAAGATTTCTCTACTTACAACCTTCTCCTTAATGTGAAGTGTGGAGGGACAGTATGCAGAGATGGCATCTATACAGTGACTATGTGTAATCAACAGAATCAAGATGATGTTCACAGTGAGTTGGGATCTCAAGGTATGAAATATTCAGCCTTATTGGATTTCTTACAGACATACTTTAGATCCCAGTTCAGCAACTGAAATTGTCTTCCACATCTTGACAAATCCTGGCTCTTATTTACAATCTTTCATGTACTCAAATATCAACACAGTGTGGTTGTAGTTACTCTAGGAAAGCTGTGTGTAACACTTGGTCATGCTGGGTCAGAGAATGTTATTAAACAATCAGAACCAAAATACTGGCATGAGAATATCAACTTTCTCATGTTGCTAATGCCTCAGCCCAGAGGTAAACCAGTGAAAATGTCTATTTTAATTAAATCAGATATGTACATAACATATAATTACTAAGGAGGAATAAATACAGGCACATTCCTTGGAACTTTGCTGAATCTAGGCCTGATATAGTATTTCTCCTTTAAAGCAGGCATTGGGAACAATATGTTCTTATGATATTAATATAACCCATCTGCCAGTTGCATAAAGGCTGGCAAATTACCTCATCATTTTTCATCCTACATTACAAGAAAAAAAAGAGAAAAAGAAACCCTCCCCCAGTATTACTGGGATGCTGCAAAGCTGTGAAGGAAAAACTTGATGGGTTCAAAGCAACCCTTGCTATGCTCTGAGCACAGACTTGCACTTCTAACTGATGTACAAATAACATCCCCATATTAAAAATTCAGGACAACCAAATCTCTGCAGGCATTACTGGTGACAGTCACAACCATGCTCTTTCTAGGCCTGGCTGTGTTTTTGGAAAATTGAGCAAAGACTCCTCTTGGCCCTCACCTGTCCAAGAAGTTTACACTGTCCAAGATGTGAGGTATTCCCACAGCTGTGACAGGCACAGCAGAGCACACCCTTCTCCTAGGCAGGTTCTCCTCCACCCCAGGACAAAGGTTACTTTACCCTATTCAGCTGACAGGGCACTATTGGTAGAGCTGTGCTGCTAAATGGTATAAATAATAATAATAAAAAAAAGCTCTACTTTTGTAATCCTGGGATTAAGAGCACAAGAAGAGTCCATTCAAATCCATGTACAGGACAATTGCAGCCCTCAGGGCTTACCAGGCCAGGTGCAGCACTGCACTAATACACTGGGTTTAGAGTCAAACAGGTAATTTCATAGGAACTGACCTGGGTGCTCTGCTCTGCTAAGTCTTCAAATTGTCCTCCACTTTGACCTTTCCCAGGAAAGCCAGTTTTTAGCCTTTTGATGTCAGGTTTTCTTGGGGAGAACAATTCTATTAATCTTCTCCATTTCTGTAACCCAGGGACAGAGAGTGACTGTTGTGCCTGCAGTTGTAAACAAACCTGAAATGGTACCCAAATTTTGTTCTGCTTCAATAAACATGCAATGGCTGGAGCAATGTTTTGAAATGTGATTCCCCAGAACTGAGAGAAGCTGCCAAGGAAAAGGCTGTTTCATATTACTCCCTATGTGGGCTTATTTATTATACTGCTTGTACTACTTATGATCTAAATAATCTTGGAAAAGAAATACAGGGATGTAAGAAAAATGTAAGAAAAATGTACTTTAATTATGTACATGTATTCTATTCATGAAGAAGATTTTACATACGAACATTATTTGGTGTCAAACACAAACTCATCAGTTTACAAGGTAAAAAAAAAAATCATGAATGCTAATCTTGGCTGACCATCTGAAGAGTATGAGCTGAAGGCCCTTATGCATTTGTAAGGCTGGACAGGCTGGAGAAGGTCCAGAGAAAGGCCACAAAGATGAGCAAGGGACTGGGAAGCTGCCGTGTGAGAAAAGGATGAGAGAACTGGGTTTATTCAGCCTTGAGACAAAAGACTTAAGAAAAACAATATCACTATATTCCATATTCCACTGCTTAAAGAGTGGCTAGGAAGAAGATGCAGACTACTATTGTACAAGGAGCCACATGGTAAAGGTGAGGGGCGGAGGGTACAAATTATTCCTGGGAGGATCCTGATTAGACACAAGAGGAGAATTTTTCACTATGAGAACAGTCAGCCATTGGAATAATCTCCCCAGGGAAGTGGTATATTCCCTGTCATTGGACACTTTTAAGATTCACTTGCACAAGGTGCTGAGACGTCTTGTCTGGACCGTGATTTTGCCAAGAAAGGTTAGACCAAATATCCTTAAGTTCCCCCATAGAACGTGGTATTCTATGATTCTATGATTTCCCCCAGACCCATATGTAGGAATGCACCTCCACACCTGAGCAGGTGCTTCTATATAAGGAAAAAAGTTTTGATTTACCTTTGAACATGTAAGGAATTTAAACTAGAATTTTCCATAGCCTTCTCACTGTAATTGGCTCAGTGCCAGCACAGGGGAACTGGTTGGATCTTTGGGATGTCTCTCAAAACCTGTAGCTGTTTCTATTGGTAGTTTGCCAAAACAACCCTCCTGGGTCATTCACTACTTAAGGAGGAGCACAGAGGTGCTCTGGGCTTTTTAGGGTGTCTTAGCAAGATGTCAGAGGTTTCTCTGACACCTGTGCTCGGCTCTTCTTTTGTTTCTGTATCATTTATTATTTTGCTTTTATTAAAACCTTCACTTTACAAAACACCCCTGAAGAGCCCTCTCGCAGTTATTTTAAGCCATTCTGAGAGGTATGGGACACCCTCAGAGCTCGATACATTCTCAAGGCCCGTAACACTCTGGCCACCTGTTAAACTGTATCACCCACAGTTTTTAGCTGAGCTACACATTCAGAAGATATATGCAAATAACCTTGTCCTGATGAAAAGATACACAAATAAAAATCTTCCAAATGCCATACTGGGTCATTCCAATGCTTAATTTTCCCCAATGTAAAAATAATGACTTGAAACTATTGATTTCAGTAGAGCTATAACAAATAATACCAGCTGTGCTTTTGGCTCTTGACTCAGGTTTGCTTTACATTTGCCAGGAGCAGTTCTGTTTATTTGTACCAGCTTCACCACTGCTTTCATTACAAGGGCATGAATCCAGTGCAACAAAACTCTAGAGACAGGACCTCAATACAGAAGACTGCTTAGAAAAACTGATAATAAACTTCTTTCATAAGACTTACACAGGCCTGCAATAAAACAAGCTGTAACAATGTTTATGTATATTTTTTTATTAGCCTTTGTTTTATTTTCTTCCAGGAATTGTTTAAAATTTGAATCACAACCATTCATACCACGGCTCAGAAAGGAACAATGCCATGTTGACTGAGGACTGGCTAAAGGATCATAAACAGGAGGTAAGAATAAATAATCATGCACTAAGATGAGACACTATTCAGCAGGAGAGAGGCACTGGTCTTAGGCCTGCTTTTACTTAACAGCATTATTAATGGTCTTGAAGAAGACACAAATAGGACATTAATTGAAGTCTGTTGGGCCAGCTGAACTGAGATGTTTTGCCATCACCACTGAGAAATGGAAAATTATACAGTGGGAAAGACAGATTAGAAAGATAAGCAGGGATCAACATAGGCTTCACCTTGACCAAATGCAGGTAATGAGATGTGGGAAAGTACATTTACACATAAATATTCAGTGGATGGAATTTCCCAGGAAGAAAATCTCCATATAGGCATGATAAAGTGAAATACAAATAAAAATATAAAGGGACAAGACAATAAGAAACAAATAAACAGGACAATTTGGAAAAGGATGTGGCAGTAAAGCCCTGATTACTGACTCAGGAAAATATCCAGCCTTAGTCACAGCTATCAGGAGAAGTAAAAATTCTGGCTTGGATCTACAGTTTGGCATGAACTGGACAGACCAAAAAATTACACCTGACGCTGACACTGGAATAATACTGCTTTCAGATGCTAGAGATATACTGTGTAAACAACCAGAAGACTATTTGTAAGAAAATACAAAATGAGTCCCTCACTGTCATTTTAAAAAAGAACTTAAATCATAGAGCTGTCAGTGCTTACTTTTAATCTCACATAAGAGCTCAACAGGTACAGCACATCTCTTTGGGAGATGGATCACCTTGATTGGGTTATCATGACAATTAATAATTCCTGCTAGTATCTGATAGACATATAGGCCCCATGTCAATCACACAGAAGCTGCACTAACTCATTGCTCGTACTGCAAAGATCTAATAGCTCCAAAACGTGGGTAGATTTAGAAATAGGAGAAAAGCATACAAGATCCTACAATTAAAAGGAGTTAACTGCAAAGTTCAAAAGATGTGTCATGGTTTAATTCCAGCCAGCAGCCCAGCCCCATGCAGCTACTTGCTCACTCATTGTCAATCAGCACACGACACAAACCCAGTATTTACAGAAGGCAAGAAAAAAAAAAACTAACGAGAGTTACTTAAAAAGACTAAATGCACTGAACAAAACCTGAGCGATTTAATGTTCTACAATTACACGTGAACAACCTCACTCTCATAAATCACAACTGGCAACTAGTCTAACAACAAAAATCCTATTGTGACTGACCCTCAGTGTGCTGTAAGAGTAGCCCATGAATAGTAGAAAGTAAATACGTATTAGATACTTCTGTTTAGCAGCTAGTAAATCCAAGTGGCAAGAAAATAATTGTGGGACATTGAATCACATTCTTTCTGTGCCTACCTGTTGTAAATCTGGAGTAACTCTGTGAAGTCTCTGTAGTTGGTGTGGTACAAGTGTGGAACTGTAGAACTCCGCTATGAATAGCTGAAGTTTTCCAGTTTCTCAAATGAGCACAGAATAAAATTGTATTCATTTAAATGCAAGTCATGATAGATTTACAGCTGGAGGAAATGAAAATTACCTTTGAAAATAACACAAAACAGAAAAAAAAATCTAAATGTAGAGCAAAAACAAGAGTACAGTTTTACTCTTGTGTTTTGCCCTCCTTGCCAGGAAATAACAACTTGCCTGAGATCTTGTGATAGTGCTCGTGTGCTAGTTTGATGCTTCTGCACTGAGAAGAAAAAAGAAAAAAATACAACACTAGCACTTAGTGCAAAGGAGAAGTCCCACTGGTAGCACTGTGCAGAAGCCTGTTCTGTTAAATACATCCACTCTCATGGATCTGAAATCTGTTGAGGAATCTCAAACACAGCTAAGCTGAACATTCTTGGGGAGCAGGGGAATGTTTTGAGAGATATTTGCTCTAGTACTGTATTTCTTCCTTGGTTTCACTCGTACCAGTCACAGATGGGTCTTTTGTCTGAGCAAATTCTTCTGTTCCTATGTTCTGAGCTTATATGGCTTTACCTATAGATAAAAGCTGAATGATGGAAATTAATGGATTTTTCCTGGTGTTGTGACATGTGATAATTTTATTTCTTTAATGTCTGACAGAGCACTCCATATAATTGCCCAGCAAAACATCGAAGCACACACTAATTCAAGCCGTGGAAATAGGATCTTCTAAATTGTTAATTGTTAGAAAAATATGCCTGTGAAGGATACTACATATAGATTAAAATTTTGGATAAGACTGTCTGGAGAATATCTTTTTAAAGGGGAACACAAGTACAGATCTCTCAAAAAAATAAAGGGAATAGAGGATGGTACAAATTCCTTTTCATATGTAAAGGCAGCAAATAAAACCTGCAAGGGTTTGATCAATCCCTCTCCCCTCAATATGTTAGAAAGCACCTTCATTGTCTTTTAACAACCATGGATGGGATCAGATAAATTTGGATAATACATTTGTTGATAATATAATACCAGGTTAAAAGTCTCCAGGAAGCTCAAGTAGTTTTCTGGGTTATTATGGTAGAAGCAAGACAATTTCTTTTGTAGGTTGACCCTGTGCAAGAGGTCAGATCAACCCATTAGACCCATTGTTAACCATTTCCCTGAGAAAGGAGACCAAATTCTCATTTAAAACATTGCCAGTTGAAGGAAGTTCTTCACATAAGTTCTAGTGGGCTGAAACTCAAATCCCTGGGTTTGTAACAAGATACCTTAATCATTCTGTTTCTAACTTTTGCCTTCCTGGGGCTTTGGAAGAAAAGAGTAAATATAACATTTTAAGGAGATTATAAAATGCACCGAGGTGTGTAGCTGTTCCAAGATAATTACATACTCAAGTGGTATAATGAGGGCCATGTTCCTTGAAGATATAAGAAATGTAGGTACTTCAGCTGAATAAATTCCCTGGAGTATATAATTCTATGCTGAATATGTTATAATGTACTCTTAAGTGGACAAACCCAGAAAGGCTAAGTGCTTCTGAGGTGAGTATTGTCCCATCAGACACAGATTGGGCTCTTAATTAGTCAGTTAAATTACTTTCTCTCTCGTTTTCAGTGGCTTCTTTTTGATGTTGTTTTACCTGCAAGCACAATTTTCATTTTGCTAAGGTTCATCATAACCACATAAAACTACAGAAACTCACAGTAGTCAAATGTAACCCCCTAATTACCTGAGCACATTAACAAAAGGAATAAAAGTTTACTTTACTTTTAACAGCACTAAAGTTAAAAAAAAAAAAAAAAAAAGGAAAGCAAAGATAAATAGACATTATCTGTGATGTCAGGGCCATGAACCCATGGCAATGAAACAAAAAACCTTGACAATGATATCAAATACCAGATACCATAATTATTCCAGGTGGGACATCGTGTTTGACAGTTTCTTTAATCCTCTCCTTGGTTCTACAACAGTCAGATTCTGACCTCACCTGTGCTAGTACAATGCAGAGTATGGCACCAATAGTGCCACACCAACAGAGAGCAGCAGTAAAACCATTCCCACAGCTGCTCCTGCCACCAGCTGTCCCTGTCATCCATTCCCTCATTCTGCAAAGGCTTTGGAAAAAAAAGGCCTTGGAGATCTTCACAAGTGTCTAGGGATTAAAATATTGAATTGGTTTGGACAGTTTATTTATCCCTTCAAGCACTCTGACATGTTTTTTTGTATAAATTACTCCTCCATCCTGATTAACTTAGGCAAGTATTGACAAAATGAATCCTACTGATGGGGGGCATATGCTTTTTATTCAACATTTTACTAACACAAATATATGCACAACCCAAGTTTACCGCACTGCATCAGATTCCCANCAAGGCTTTAATTTTTTTTTTTTTTTTTTTTTTTTTTTTTTTTTTTTTTTAATAATTAGACACAAACCAGTATATTTTTAAAAAGGTCTCCTGGAACAGCCTTCTAAGCTTAGCCAAGTCACTAACATGACCTAAGGTGGATGAAGTGCTTAAGTGTAATAACATAAAGAAATTATTTTTCTTTTTTGCTTCTAGACTGTTGTATCTAATCTTATGTTTATTTATATACACTTATCAGGAAGTAAAATAAGACCCTTTGATATCTAGACATGATTTCCTATCAGTGTGAAGAAAGAAAGGATAGAATCTGATATTTTTTATTGCCTGAGGGGGCATGTATTAATTTGATTCATAAGAAGTAATAATTTGTGCTATAAATTTTTAATGCATAATTGGCACGTTTGGACATAGGAAATGGTGAGATCTCAAATTTTAATTTTCTCTCCCTCTTTTCCAGGAATTCTCTCCAGCCTACTAAGTCACCAATAAATATTCTTGGAGTATACAGAGCTGAAGCACTCAGGGAACACTCAAAAGCTTGGTTTGGCTTTCTTTTCATCTCTACTATTTCTCTTTCTGCAAAGGGAGGATTTGTTCCATTCTCAACAGAATAAATTCATAAATAACAGTGGATCACATTGTTTTATTAAATAGGAGTAGAAAAATCCCTCACAACCATGCACATATATTCCTTTTCTTGGAAGAGAAGGCACGTACAACAGGGTAACAAATGTTGAGGTAGCGCCAATGAAGTTGCTCTTATACTTGCCAGGAAAGGTGCCTCCAAACAATTCTGATCAGTTTTAAGATAAAAATTTGCATTTTAGGAAAAAAAAAGCATTTCAATCTATGATGATTTTAAAAATAAAAGCTCTCCTATCTACTTGCTGAATAAAGATGACATATTTATATAGAAATAAATTTAATTTTGTCACTCCTCTTGATCCAAGAATGTAGAAATTGTAATATCTTATAATATGATTAATATTGTTCTTACTGTTTTAATCACAGATGGTTCATCTACTACAATATTGCATTTGTATCTGCAGATAATTGCCTTCCTTCAGAGAGTGGTCTGAATAATAAGCTGGAGTAATTAAAATAAACTGGCATAATTTCAGAGTGTATTGCTACTGTACAAAAGTAACCAACAGGCACATATTGGGGAAGTAGACTTCAGTATGACTTATTGACTCACAGATGGCGAAGGCATTTTATGGCATCATAGTTTAATTTCTGGCCTAGTGGAGAATTCTGCAAAGATCTGCCTGGATATGCAGGGTTTGGAGACTGTGAATGAGGAAGGTGCACTGTTTAGTATTTGGCCACGTGGATGTTCACAGCAAGTTCCCTCCCCTCAAACACAGAATCCTCTGGACATTAACCGATCCAAAAGCTGTGCATCCATTGCAAAGGGATCTTTTTCTTTAGGCTCCTAGACAGGGCTACAACTGCATGCAGAACTAATACAGATTATTCTTCAGCCAGTTTTGGCATAAATCCACCACTATGATGGGCTGTAGGCTTCTGCTTTCTCATACTCAAGAACTAAGGTGAAATTCTTTCTATATAATTTTACCTCCTGAAATGTAAGCATCTAGTTATCTAGGCTCTCTGTGACCCACAGAGCATGAAATATACAAAGAACATAATGCAAGCCTAACTCAAAACCTCAGACAGATGCACGAAATCATCTTCAAATGGTGACAATATCTTCCCATTGTCTATGGGGAAGAACCTACAGAAATAGCAGAAACCTGGGCTTCACATTTTTACAGGGTTAAGAAAAGTAAGTTTCTATATCCAATCACAATACCCAAGGTACATTTTGCTTTGCACCTTCCAATTACCATCCTGCCTCTGTATCCACTCATTCCCATTGATGCTGGGCATCCTTTGTAGGACGGCTGTACTGTGAACCTGATGCTTGAGGTCCACAAAGTTGTTTGACGTTTTCCCTTATCTCTGTAAAATTTTGTTATTTCCTACATCTGCTCCAGTTTTGAAACAATCTACTAAAACTATGACCAGAAATAGACAGTTATTTTATCAGTCTTTTTGCTATGATATTTAAATTTTAAATTAACCTCCTTATATCTACAACTTCCCAGCTTAAAAATTGAAAGCATGTATTATCTCAGCACTGTGTCAGAAATGCTTACCTTTCCACATTCTCTCTAGAATGGCTTCTGGCTATGGAAACAAGGTGTGAAACTCTGATTTTTTTAAAATGTTTTTTAATACGGTCCATCTTTTACATCACATCTAGCCCCCTTCACCTCAGCTCCCAGTTTTAGCAGCAATAATATTACATGCAACTTACTGGCAAAACTACAGAATAACATCAGGTGAACTGCTACTTCCAGCAGTGAGATAATTCAATCAGCCAATCCTTAATTAATTCAATATCTGCTCTTTTAACATGATACAGTTCTACTTTTTTTTCCAGGCTATTTTACTTAATCAAATGTTCCAGAAAAGTTAAAGAGTAGTTCATCTTTTTGATTACTCCTCAAACTTCTAGAGTCATCAGAGAAAATAAATTTTTGATATTTATTTTCCATAAAATAACATTGCTATTGATTATATTTCTTGGCCTTAATTATTTTTTAATTGAACACTGCATCAGTTTTCCATTATTTTACTTTACTTAGGATTGCTGGTAGACTATCAATCCCCAGTTACTCACATCAGTCACTCATTCCCACCCAGGCTTTTGGCTTTGCTTCAGGGATCAAAAGTTAATGGCAAGATAAGGATATTTTCAACAAAACCCTCTGGAATTCCCAAAGGAATTCATCTGAGCTTTATCGTTCAAAACATATTTTTCTTGTAGAGAAAATTTGCTTTATTATGAAGTTCTTAATTACTAGTGAACTGGGAGTTGTTTTATTATTTTCACTTGCTAGAAGTACCTTGCCCTTCTTCCCAGATACTAAACCAAATATTTATTGAACACTTCTCCTTTAATGTATTAATAATAACTACTTTATTAGCTACAGGCATAAATGTCTTTCTCAAGTTCTAATATTTTTTCCCCAATATGCTAAAAAAATTCTGTGTGTCTACTTGACCTACCTCAGGACTATTAACCTGTTGTCTTTATCTTCCCTTATTAAAGCTTCTAATTGCTCTACCAGTTCAAGTAGATAATTTCCTCTTCCTTCCCCTCTCTGAACCACATTAAAATGTTCTTTTACATCATGAGACGAGACTCTCTGCTGAGGTTATGGGTCACTGAAACACCCCTCATTTTTCATCTTCCTAATATTTGATTTGAGATACAAATTAATATGAAATTAAAAGCTAATGTTTCCATTTAAAATTACCACATTTTTACAGTATTTACAGGAGTAGAATCAGCCATGGTCCTAACAGGCAAGTAAAAGGACATTAGAACTACATGGATGCTGCTCTAGGCCTCAGCACGGAGAACATTGGACACCAGTTGGAACTTATAAGGCTGGAAAATGAATAAAACTCCCTTAACTCTGCCAGCTCCTTACTAAAAAAAATATGCCTGATTCAAGACAGGATGAAAACCTGAATGCAGTAACTAAATTAAGAGGATAATTTTTAATTAGTATCAGATTTTCTTCCTGAATATGACATATGTCAGATTTTCATGTAATATTCCCTAGAATCTTGCTGTTATATTTCCAATCTGTAAAGCTCACAGTCGTTCTCTAAATTTTCATGAGTTTCTTGCTCAGATGTTATTTTTTATCTTCCTGCCTTCTCCTCTTGTATCACGTTGGGCAAGATATCTACTTTATAGTTCCAAGAAAACTTCAGTTTTCTGCAGAAGCCAAACTATTTGTTGCTTTAGTTGTTTTGCTGGATAGTTTAGAACAGTTTCTGTGCACAATCCTGTAAATTTCTGTGTAATTTAGATAAGTTTATTTCCCTCTGCCTGGAATGGATTTCTGCTTCAAGATGCTCCTTCAGCTGCTCATAGTTCATCTTCCACATTCCAAATGTTGCTTTAATCTCTTGATATTGACTACATATACTCTTTGCATTTGATTTGAGATGCATTAAAAAAAAGCTTTCATATGACCTTATAATTAGTTTTTGTATTGGTCTTTAACCTGCCATTCATAGGTGACAAATTGCCAGAGCCAATTCTTCATTATTGGTCCCCCATAAGAACTTTAAAATCTTCAACTGAAGCCAAGAGCAAGGGCACAATCCAACACCATCTCTCTGCATTATTTGTTCAGCATTGTTGACAGTTGGGATCACTACTTAAAGAAAGCTTCCAGAAAATTCTTGATTAGTATTTACCAATTCTACTTTCTGTCAAAAAGTAGAAATTCTAAAAATCATACTTGAGCTATATTATCCATCTCTTTATGTTTGTCTCTGGGAATTTTGTCTTCAGCTGTCATAGATTTTGAAGGCTTTGATTTTCACATATCTCATGAAGCAATGATGTTTTCATTGTGGTTTAGGCTAATGTATTCTGATCTGTTTGCTCCCTGATGTTGAAAGCCTAATCTGTTTATCTAAATCCATAAGAAACCCTGTCACTGCAGGTTGGAACAACTGTTTGTATCATGTGGACATCTGTAAAAAGCTCCTGATGATTCAGATTCACCTGGATCCACATGAAGAAAAAAGGAAAACAACCCAAGGAGCAGCACTGTATTGTCAGGCTGCATAAAGCCCTTTTGGAATATTACATTTAAGTAACACAGACAATACACAGATACCCTCGAAAGTGATATACAAAACAAACCTGCTTCTTTCTAAATTTTATGTTAAATATAGATGAAATAAAATATTTATCAGCTTTGATAACTCTATGTCTTCAGGTTGCAAAGTTGAAATGAAATGAAAAGTGGTGAAGACATTAGATGTTCCTAAGTAAATTTTATCTTTGGAAAATATAAACTACTAAACTGTTCATTGTTCTTGCAAATTACCTGCCCTGCCTTTTCTGTTTCACAAACAATTGGCTCTGGCCACTAAAGTCTCACTTTGTTTCAGTCTGAAAGAAGTTGAAAATAGAGAATTATTTGATAACTATTAATGTTCATTGTGCCTGCTACTGAATTAGAAAGAAAGAAAGAAAAATCTTGAATCTTCATTTTGTTCCTCCAATTTTGCAATGCAGTTGAATGATGTATGCAATGGTGTAACTCTGAATTAATCCCAATGGAGCAAGCCAAAGAGGAAAACACTCAGCGTCTTAGGGTTTTGTTATTTGTACTAAAATTATGATTCAACCTAATTTTTAATAAATACAAACAAATTTGAGAATGCTTATGCAGGAAACAGGCATGTATACACTGCAAGATTTGCAATGCTCAGTGGAATTAACGCTTTTCTGAGGATCAGAAATTGGTTTGCAGGTCTCATTTGACCCAAGTTTCCAGGGCTTCCTAAACCCTAAATTCATGTGCAATAACCCAGAAATCTATGTCTGTCTGCTTGCTCCAAGATGGACTCTCAGAGCAAGCTCTGCATTCTTGGATTTCCAGGAGATGCTCAAGAAACCTGCCTCAGGTTTGGCAAGACACCTGGAAGGCAAGGATGACTCAACAAATTCTTGCATTTTTACTTGAAAACATCTCATTAACTGCTCTGGTGGATGAGATTAATAACTTGAATTTAAGCTTCAATTTAGGTTCACTCCAGTCTTAAGGAAAAAAAAATATTTAGTTTAAAAATACGATTGCTGATAAATATATATGCAATGTACAAAATGCACAGATGAGAATTACTCAAAAATAGCATGAAAATCTGTGGGAAATGTCAGCAGGAAGAATTTCTTAAACCATTTTTAATCTTTCTGCACACCCACACAAAAAAGCAACCAGAAAATATAATTCATGTAGAGATAATTCATTGAATTAAATCAGGAAAAACAAAGCAGAACCAAACTTTTCTATGGAGAATTGCAAATATAAAACATCCATTTTTAAATTAAAAAGAAAAGTTCATTGCAGAACTTCTACTAGCTCTAACTCTGGTGGTTTTCATCATCTTTTACTTTTGAAAACAATACCACTATGAGATAGGTTCTCAGCAGTGTTGAAGACGCCCAAGAGTAATTTCTCCATTGCAATGGTATAGGCACTATAAAGTGAAATGTTGGCAGCTTTTGTGGTAGAGGTTCTCAGAGGAACCACTCAGTTGTGGAGGGAACCCTCTCACTTACAGTGTCCACTGGCTCCACTTCATTTTCAGCCACAAAGAGCAGGAAGTCCCAGTGCAGATACAGCAATTCCGGCTTTTCCCTCCTTTAATGTTTTGGAAAAAGATTTAAATGCTGCCAAGTGATTGGGCAGGACCACAGCAGCACCTCTTCTTCTTTGGCTGACAAATCCAAGCAACCTTGTGTTGCCAAGAGATCTATCAGTGCAGTGAGCATCTTAGCAGCAATAGGCAAAGCGAAATAATTCATGGGATTTCGTCTCCGAGTCAGGTCTTCTGACCCAAGACAGAGAAGGTTCCAAAGAAGAACTGTGAATTTGCAAGCTTCACAGCTTTCATGGTCATTTTTGAAAACCTTGTGTATTTTTTATTTTAGCTGGAGCAAGGGTAGTATTCAAGTTCAGAATATCATCTAGTTGACAGGACAGTTTCCTCTCTGGCCATTTTCTGCCTCCGGAGCATATAAATATGACCAGAGTTCAGTAGTGAAGTGTCAAACCCTTCCTTCCTGCCGGAGGAGTGCAGAACTTGAAGCAAGGTGTCCGAAGAGCAGAGACTTGAAGGATAACCTTGTGGATGGTGGATGGAGCCAGTCTAGAAAGTAATTCCACTTCCAGTCTTTCACAGCATGAAAAGGAAAAAAGTCAGTGGTACAGTCCTGAAAGGGATCTGCGCCCCAACACAGCTGGTTATAGAGAAGCGGATATGATCTAAATGGGGCAGAGTGGAAAAATGTTGGCATGTTTCTAAACTGCCTCGGAGTTACTCTAAGAGAAGGACGGGAAATGAGAACATTTTATGCATGATCCCTTGCTCAGGGCTGTGCCTCAGATTGCAAGTTAGCTCTTAGAGCAGCAGCTAAAAATGTAGAGATAACTCCTGCCAGGATAATTACATAGCTCCAGTGTCACATCTTTCAAGAAGCAAAGTAATACAGAAGAACTGGGAACCTTAAGGTGCAATATTGTGTCATTGCTTCTTTAGGAAGAGAGGAGGGAGATAAATGAGGGGGAAATTGTATTTCAGACATAGAGTATGTGCACAAAGGCTACCGGGTCCTGCAGGGAATCCTAAAAACAATTTTCGTCTGCCTGAAAAGCTCAGGGGTCTGGTTAGACCTCAATGACATTTTCATTTTCCTGGTGGGAAAATAAAATGTCTCCAGCAGCGTAAACTCACACTCTTAATAAGTAACAGGCTTTTTAAAGCACAATGTTATATGATGACATTTTATGCAGCGATGTAACTCATAAACCCAGAGAGCAAAGGATAAAGAAAATGACAAGCTAGATACAGCACACATTAATATATGGCAGCCGTAAAAATCACAAAGGATGGATTGGCCCCTTACACACAGAGGTAAACATGGAAAATATCTGTTACAACAAATAGGGATACGCCAGTTTGGTGCTCGTGGGAAATGAAATCTGAATCAAGAACCAATAGCTCAAAACTTACTTGTCCATAAGCACTGTGGTTTCATACAAAGGAAGGAACTATCAACACCCAAACAGCTGTAAATATCTTATTCAGCTGCTATGATCAATGCAGTCATTATCAACTTAAGCAGTTCTTGCTTTCAATGTAAAATTCATTTCTCCTTGCTACATATCTATCAGCTGAAGATCTAGAAGAGAGCTGGGTGAGGGCAGGTAGCAAGCATTCAAAGAAATCGAGCAGTAAAGTCACTGGAAACCTTCTAAACAAGGAAGCACTAGACCGCAACCTGTCTCTTCAGACTAAGATAACTATGTGTTAAAATCTGTGTGAGTGTGCTTAATGAAGACCTCAGGTGTGAAGTGAATAGACGCTTATGTATCACACCCTGTACTGCTTTGAATTGCAAAGTTTTAGTTCAGTTTGGGCACTGAGTATTTTCAAATAGCTAAAATCCTAATTCAGATATAGAGGCATGTGTGTTTATATTTATAATGTGTATCATAAACATATGTGTATTTCAAACAAAATCATTCTCTAAGTAAACTCATTTAATTTTAAATCTAGCACTGGAGGTCATCTCAACACACTCCACCCTGCTCAAAGCACCCTGCTCAAAGGTCAGTTTCCTATGTAAGTGTTCAGTGAATCTGTGATCTCTCTCTCTCTAAATATACAATTTCATATATGTATATTTGTTTGTATGTAATGCAAATACAAAGCACTGCATATAAAGGACAGGTCTGACCTGAATCTTGAGAATGCAGCACTGAGACAAGGAACAAAATGCTTAACAGGTCTCTGGAAAGGCTCTGGAGGAAGAACCCCATATCAGCACAGCAATAATGGGACACTGCTTCCATTCATGGCTGAGAAGAAGGTGGAAATTGACCTGTTGCTATATCCCAATACTTCTTTCTTAATGTTTTCAGAATTAAATATATAACTTGGAAGAGATGCTGAGTATTCTTTAAAAATGGGATCAATACAGAAATCAGTTCATAAGGTTAGAAGACTAGAAACAGAGAAAGCAAAGCAAGACCTCAATTGAAAAGTTTCTTTTGCACCATAATATCTTTTCTGATCCATAGTCACTCACCTTGTTCAAGTTTCTTCTCCTCAACTAGTTTCCTCCTTTCTTTGTGTGTTTAGTGACACCTTTTTGAAGGCTTTTGCAGAGGGCTGTACTTTATCTCTTTTTATGTACAGTCAAGACTCCAAGGACATTTTTCGTAAGAGCATTTGGCACCCATCCTGTTCTGCCTCCTCTCCAACTTCATGCACACCTATCCTCACCCCTGCAGCACCCATTCTTTATGCTGCTCTGTACATATTAAATAGATGTTTTTGGAGGCTGGCAAGGAACTAGTCTCAAACACTTATCCACATTAAAAATACTCATCACTTTTTTAAAGGTTGAATTTTATGCTAGATCAATTCCATTATTCACTTCTCTGTCCAGTCCCATACAAAGTTGCTGTGGCACAACTGAAAAGGATATGAGGGAACAGGAACACAAAGTAGGCGAGGACAGAAAGCATTGCCTTAGTGGTACTTTCCAGGGACATAGCCATAAACCCATTTCTGGGAGACAGCTCCTTCCTTTTCCTGTTTGGTTGGTTTGATCCAGAACGGAATGATTAGGAATAGACTTGTAAAGTTTACAACATATCAGGAGTTGAGGATGTGAATGTGGTTACAACAGAAATAAATCAATTGACAGTGTAATGGAGAGAACCTACTCATCATCCATGGAAGGCAGGTGATCCACAGAGCAGGCAGAGCAGGAATCTTACCCTGAAGGATTTATAGTGACTGCTAGACTTTGGCCTGAAGAGGGTAGAACTAGCTCAGGCATCAAAGGTTTGGGGTTTTTTTTAATACCATTATTTGTTCTTGTCACCCAAGGACATCCAGAAAAAGACTGGTAGATAATCAGGAGAGGTTTTTGACAGGCAAAAAGATAGATGATGGTTTGAGATGCCTAATATGGATATTCATTTCAATAAACTTAAAGCACAAGAGAATATTTGACGTGAGTTCAGACATCCTGGAATGGACACACATTGTGTGTCCATTCATGAACATGAACATGCCAACATTTGATTCTCTTCACATATAATTAACATGCATTTTAAATAGTGTACAACTTTTTTTGAGAGGTAAAATGACAGATACTTCCAATTCCTTTATTAAGTCACTGCAAATTCCACTGCACTAAATGATAATACATGCAGTGTTTACAATACCAGAAGGCTCAAAGTGCATGCAAGGAAAGAGATGGGAAAATATACACTGAGTGTTTTGAAAAATGACTCATAAATAAATTATTCTGATTGAATTGTTGTGACTTGAATGTTTATTCCTCCAATCTATTTTCATTTGTGAAAAATTATTGAGAAAGCTAGGGATGATAATATCAGGGTTTGAGTCTAGGGATGCTAAGATTTTCTCACCTATTTGAACTGTTAAAAAGGTAATTATTTGTTGCAGGTTTGGCTGAATTAATTGTCTTTTTTACAACTATAGGAGTCATACATTTCCTATGCTGGTGTGACAGTGGCACAAATGCAAGGATTGTAAGGGAACAATTTCTGCTGTGTTGTTGTATGTAAGGCCCTACTTCATCTTAGAGCTTGCTCAAGAATTTTCAAGTTTTTACAACTATTTCCTACAAAAAAGGAGGGGAAAAAAAAGGTATACACCAGAATAGTGGCTTGTTTTCGCCCTTTTAATAACAACAAATGCATTTCTCTGTGTTGACTGCAAAACTGCAACATAGCAATAAAACCTTGTTTATTTACAGCGAATCATCATAAACATGATGAACAGGCTTCCATTCTTTTGTGGATGTACCTGATGCAATTGTGTGCAGTGAACTTACACACCTTTGGCTGAAAAAGCCTCTGAAATCCTGTATGTTACAGATGTAAGGCACTGCAGTTATTCCATTTAGTTCCAGGGCTGGATTAGTGTATAAACCAAAGGGCTGGGTTTCTATCCACGGCCAGACTTTATGTACATATGACATGGCATGTAGAACTTTGGTTGATCCATGCAAAAGATAAAACATCAGAAAACAGTCTCCCTGTGTTTTATATAACAGATGTACATACACAGGCAACAACAAGAGGAAAATGGAAATCTCTGCATCAAGATAAATTTATTTAACAGTGCATCCAAACTTTTGAAACTTATTTTATTTCTGAATTTTAAGCAAAATATATAGCCCTTGTCCCACTGGATTTCAATTAACAGAATCATTACAATGCTCAGCTGAAAGAGGTTCAGAATAAAGTTATTTTCTGGTAGCACTTCCTCTCACAGGAACCTCCTCACACACTAAACAGGCTGTGGAAAAAAATTACTTTCGAGTTATACTAGTCAGTTCTACCACATTTTTTTTCTCTTCATTCTCTAAGACAGTGGTGATCTCAGCCAACACCAGAATGCACTATGTAAGAGAACTGCATTCTCTCCTGCACAGTCCTCAGAGTCCTTAAATAACACAGAACAAATAGCAATCCCTACTATAAACCACAGAGCGGAGTCCTGGGAATACACCAGAAGGTGGGCTTATTAAAACATGTGTACAATTTATAAAGACTGTATTAGGTGGACAGGGGAATTAACAAGTACAAGCAAAAGAAGAGAGGGTGTTTTAAAATTGGGATTTGAAAAATACTGATATTAAATGGAGAAATGCTTCTTGAAGTACTATCTTTTTTAAAATCTACTGAACATTCTAGTGGAGGTGTTGTGAAAATGTGTGCACATGGATGCTGACATACACACTTCAGGTGTGTGCACAAATACACAGCAGTACATACAAATAGTTCACAAATCTAAACACACCTGCACACGGAAATTGAAAGCAAACTGAAACCTCATCACCAAGTCATAAAATGTCAGAGATATTACATAAAATTAATGGTCCATGTTCTGAAGCCTTCAGTCTACTGAAGGTGTTTTGACTAAATAAGAATATCATGGTTTCATGCCACTGCCTCATAGTGATACTTGCAAAATAATTTGAAAATCTTGATAGAAGGGTATAGAGAAGGTTAGAGTGTCTTTTGAAAGCACTTCTCCTACATTTATGGATAGGAAAACATAATGACTCAAAATCTTCAGCACGTTCATCTTTTGAATAGCTTCTGACAAAAAGGAGTGTAGGTTCACCACATACAAGTAAAAGAAACAGCAGAAGCCACAGTGAGGTCTAAATTGATTACCTGAGTCAAGTTGAAGGTAACCTACAAGGCACCAAAGCCTGAAAGCGGTAAAAACCAGTATTTCCTAATCAAATCAATTCAGCTGAGCTTCTGGCTTTGAAGTTTGCTTTCCCACCACATTCCCTCCTTTTTCAAACTTAAAGTCATGCTCAGTCATTCAAGCCTTGGAATTCTGCCTGCAGCAATTTTGGGTGAAAAATCCTGTAACACCTTTCTGACATCCAGAGCATAGGCCTGCTCCTCTAGTTGTCCCTAACCACAGACAGCCCCAGAAGGACAACCAACACATCTGCAAATAAGTTCCTAGAAAGACTTTTTATTCTACACATTGCAGCAGAGCCCAGATACTTCCTAATGTGCTCAAGGAATGAGTCACTGAAGACAAGCGGCCTTGCCAGGGACTGTGAAGTATGGCAGAAAAGAGACTGTTACTTGATTAATTTTTTATTGCTGCCCAGTCAGCTGCAAGCAGTGCACCACTCCTAACTATTCCAGATGCTGGATAACACCTTTGTAACTCAGGAAAGTGAAGAGACACAATATTCCACAAAAATATCTATTTTGGCAGTAATAGTCTAAATCCGGATCCCTTTTCTCTGCTTTTTATTTACATTTCACACTGAGCGTGTTCTTTTCCTCCTCTATAATCACTCCTGCTCCACTCCCCTTTTCTTTACTAACACAGGCAGGACACACAAACAAAAAAAAAAAAATTAAAGTTTCATTATGGCTCTAAGCCACAACTGGATGTACAGATTTGTGGGACTCAGCGGGCAGTTGGTGCTGCCTCTTCATCAGGGCATCTCACAGTGTTACTGCAGCACAATAGGAGGCTCACATTAAAAACACTCATTAGTTTAATGAGCTAGATAAAACACAGCAATCATTTTTACCATATAGCTGTTTGGTGCTCCACAAAAGATGGCTGTAAAATCCTACACTGCTTAGCCGAAACTTGCCTCTCAGTTTTGACCTTCAGAGGTGAGTTTATAGAAAACTGTATAAATATTAAAATTAGAGGTGAGGCTGAACTGCAAAGTTCATACCCAGATCTCATATCAAACTAGCCCAACACTTCAGTGCATTGGGAATGACTGATTTGGTTTGGGACCATCTCTAATTAAAAAAAATATATGTATCTAATAATCTCACATCATTCCCACTGCTATTTTTGCTATGTACCTTGCCCTAGGTCTCTCTCACTTATTTCAGAAGCCTGAGTCATACATTTGGGCTTTGGAGAATTGAGAGTTACAGTGCGGGTAGCTCATAATGAATACATAGTGTCCTTAGGAGAGCCCATGCACAGGCAAAGAGTAAGGGAGAAGAAAAATACAGCTGCAGTGAGAACCTGCTCAAAAGTTAGCAAACAGAAAATACAGCTAAAGTGATCAAGTCTCTATCTGGGACACAGAGAAAATTCAACCAAGTTGTGTTCATGTATAAGCAGGAAAAGAAACAACTATGAACTGAAAATGGGCATCAGAGAGGCATGAACAAGGTGACCAATTTATTCAAGGAGGCAGGAGAGAGGGTTGTCCATTTCTACCTGTGTGAATTTGCTGGAGGCCCATCTCTTTGGATCTGAGTGCTTCTCCCCACCCTCTGAATCAAGAATGACCTCCCTCACCACAGTCCCCAGGAGCAGGGCTTTGATTTTGTCTGGATCTGCAATGTCATGGTGACTCTGGGTAGACCAAATACAAGTCTGGAGCACAAAGTTCAGAGTTACAATCCATAGTGACAGCACAAAGTAACACCATTTTAGTAGATGGAAGACCCGGCAGGAAGATAAACCTCTACACAACGTAAACTCTATGAGCATGAAATCAATTGAGTTCCTTAGAAACATCTCATCTCACCAGTCCTTGCTGCTGATAATTTATGTCCTGTCTATGAATAGCCAGACACCAACATGGACAACAGAATCCATGACAGAGTAATTTGTCTTATCACATGACAGTTCATTCAGATCTGAAGAAATAATTCCAGTAATAGTGGAGCTTCACAAACATATAGAAATCTTCAGTTAGGAGTTTCCTCTTTAGACATCATGGCTAATTCTTTTATTTCTACCCTACAGCCAAAGGTTACATTTATACCAGACAAGATGAAATATCAGTCTACCCTAAAATTATAAGATCCACAGAGCTAGGATTACCACAGGCCAGAGCTCCTCAAGTGAAAACCCTCCATTTATTTAACAGAAGAGAGTCTCATCAGTTCAAGATCTTCCTTGGGAACTATTTTTATGTTACCTGAAAATGTGCAAATATCACTAAAAATATTCTCAGTAAATAAGGATGTATTGTAGTCTTCAGGAAAAGTGAGTTTATGTCTAAGGAGAGTGAATTGTTCAGGAAATTGGTTTATTTTTCCTACAATGTTGAGATTATTTTGTTTATATTTCCCATAGCACATTGATTTTGTGTGTGTTTGTAAACTATCCCAAAATAATTTTATTTTTCTAAGAGAAAACCAAAACTTCCTAAATGAAATATATGCATTCTGAAAACACATTTTTTTAAAGAACTGCTTACCCTTAAAAAATTGATAAGTACTTTTCAAACCAATAAGTACTTTTCAAACCAATCCTACTACTCTGGAAAAAGAGCCAGTAGTTGATAGGCAGCTTCTTGGAGGTTGTTGTTTGTTTTTTGGTTTTTTTTCCTGCATGAAGTGCAGTGTGTAAATGATCAAAAAGAATTGTAAGAGGGAGGCAAGTCGTGATTAGCTTACTGTAACACAAATTGATGGTAGATGAAAGGAGGAGAATGTATGGTATAAGTAATAGGGGCCATAAAAAGAACAACAAAAAATAATAAATAAAGACACTGAATTTCAGCAGAGATAATTTGTGTAGACATGCAAGAAGTGTTCACTGAAATCAATGGAATGAGGCAACAGAGGTAAAGGACACAGAGGAGAAATGGAAAGTGTTCCTAGGTAAATTAATGTATACCCAAAGGGCTGTGAGCTGCCCAGCAATAAATATGTTTGGAGGGGGGGAGAAGAAGCAAAGGGATGGCCTATGTAGTGAAAAGAGTAATCAAATGGAAAGAAAAGGCACATGCAAGGAGTAAAATAACAGATCTAGAGGAAGGAGATGATGATTATAAATGTTTGGGACTTTTACTTAGTAAGATTATTAAAAGATGAGACAACTGCCTGGATGAATGAGGATGGAAAGAGAAAAACTCCAGTTTTCTCACTGATAGTTCTCTTCAATCTTCATTAGATGAACAATATATACTAAATTAATTAAATAAAATAAACCAAAAAATCAAAGTTGGTATGAGGTCAAAAATCTCCCGAGTGTCAAGTAAGGGTAATCACAATCCATGTTANAAAAAAAAAAAAAAAAAAAATTCCTATTCAGTTAAATGGAAGGTTCCAGAAATTGGTGATATTATCTCCTAATCCTTCCTTCAGCAAAGCAGGGATAAAACGAGAGATTGAAGCATATAATATAAAATAATGCTTTCCTGTGTTTCTCAAAATTGAGACTAGGAAGCAGAGTTTGATATGCAAGGAGTACAAGTGACCTGTAAAGAAAGATGCAAATTTTCATAAGAAACCACACCACAGCTAAAGCAAAAGTGACTTGGTTTTCACACTCCTAGGCAGGATGTTTAATTTCCATGAAATGCTGTGCATCCAGCTTCTGTGTCCCATAAAAGAGCACCTATTCATACCTTACTGCCCCACTGCAGAAGGACTTGCTCTGTAGCTCTCATTATGCCATAAGCTCCCTCTTTTATACAGAAATTAGTTTTGCCTCCTCTGATGCTAAGGAATATGATGCTTAAATTATTTAATTCGTGTTCTTTGAAGGAATTTAATGTTTTGCTGAAGACTTCCCTGGAACATCGTAATTGTACAAAGAGATCAATCACTCATTCTTTGCAAGCTCAGGTTAGACTTTGGGGAGGGGGGATAAGGAGAGAAGAAAACAAAAGAAAAAAATCAACATCCACTGATTCAATGGCTGGAAAAACTATTGATCAGTTGGGTCATTCTCTAAGCTCATTTCATTCTCTGTGTGAAAGAAAACAGCAGTCTTCTAGGAATAAAAGATACTCTTAAGGCAGCATCTTAATGCATTTCCACAAAGGGGCTTGCTTTAAATCCTCAAGGAGCACTTAAAGTACTCATTTTTTAAGACACCATTTTAATACAGCTTTGGAATAGGCACATAATTATTGCTTTATGCTGCAGTACTGGATAGAAGCAAGAAATAATGGTCAGCTGGGCTAGGTGCTGAGCTAATTATAAGCCCCAGCCTGGCTTCCTACTGAGGGGCTGTCAGTGTGAATAGCCAAAACAGACTAAAAAGACAGGATATATTTGGGAAACCATTTCACAGACATGAGCAGACCCACTGAGAGGCTGAATGACTTGCCCAGGGTTACACCAGGAGCTTGATGTCAGACAGGAATACAATGCAGATTTTCCAAGTCAATGACTAACACAGAAAGCATCCTTCCTTTCCACTGCAGCTATGCTCACATTTCCAGTAACACCTCAGGAAAGCCAGAGTTTTCGAGGCAGGCATTTCCCTTTTCTTAGGAGTCAAGTTAGAATTATAAATACCAGGCTGGGCTATAAAATTCCCGTCTCTTATGTTTCTCCAAAAAACTGGAGACATCTTCAGTCCAACTGTGATGCGTCATTTTGTCAGATGGTGACACTTGGCACTCTGGAGTAGGCTGAGGCTGCGTGACTCAGCACTGAAGCACAGAAGAGCACCTGGCTGTGCATGAAGAGAGGAGCGGGATCTGCAGAGAAGGAGACACTTCATTTTAAAAGGTACTTCAATGCAAGCTTTTGCCTTTGGAAGAACACGTCACATTTCTTTCCACAAAAGCCATCTGCCTCCCTCCATGCCTAGGAAAGCACCCTTCTGCACAGCTGGAGTGCTAATTAGAGCAGTGCTTTCAGGTCTTAACTAACCACAGAGTTGTGCAGAGTTGTGGCTCTGCCCCAGGAACGAAACATAATCAAGAACTAACTAATGCTTTTGAAATGTAATGGTCTAAATTAACAATAGTGAGCCATGAAGCATGAGAAAGAAGAGTCAGGAATTAGCTCTGGGTCATCTAGTGCCTTTCAGAGGAAAAGTCTCTTGGCCTTCAGAAAAATCCTGACCTGCTTGATCATTTTGGCCTGGGAACGGGAAAGGAGAAATGGAACAGTGAGGTCTCTGTATTTCCAGTGGTGCCTCACAGAGCTTATAGCAGCACCATGGTACAATAAAAGGTCTGAGCCAGAACATGAGCTCCACGGTCATAGTGGGCACCTTTCAGTGGAAAGACAGGAAGCAACATCTGTTAATGGTATGTGGGAGGAAACCTTCCTGGCAGTACTGGGCTCTCGGATCTCCCTATCAAAAGCAGAGCAGTGCCCAAAATAAGCTTTAAAGCAGCAAGTTCAGGAAAGGACATCCACTTAGCAGGAGAGGAAAGGAAATGGGAGGATGCAGAACAAATGTGAAATTCCCCTTCCCTCTCAAGCTCTTCTTTTGCTGGTGCTCTCTGCAGCTATTTTTAGGGACAGGATCTTGGATCCAATCTAGTTTTCATATCCTTCTTAGGCAAGATCACTGCTCCTTGCTTGACTTTGAGAAATCATTCTTTAAAACCACAACTGAAGAGAAAAGTCATTATGTGTTCTGTCCATCAGTGCAACTCATTTAGGAAGAAACTGCAGCTTTTCACATTTCAGCCACCATTTGGATATTTTGATGCCCTATGGCTCAAGTTGGTGCTTCAAAATATTATGAAATAATAGATTTTGGGTTTCTTGGCTATTCAGTCCACCCACAACTGCAAGTCTGGTTCTGATTGAAACAGAGGAATACTATCACTCATAGGCTCTGCTGGGGAGGGAGAGAAGTGGGTGTGTACCTACTCTGCAGTTCAGAGTTGCAATTACAAAACACTTAAGGTTTTGTAATTGACTTTGCAGCAGGAGCCATGACAATGCAGGAGCAATGACAAAGGAGCAGCAACGGGGTGTGGGGTGGTAGCAAGCCAAGGAAGTACCCAGAAACCCAGTGCTGACTTTCAGACTCTGTGCACTTCTTTCATTTTTTTCCTACATGCACTTGCTAAATTAGATCTAAAGCAAATATAACTACCTGAGCTGCAAACATACCTTGGGAATGTGGAATGAGCATACCCTTAGGCAGAGGAATGTTGGGAATGAGAACAACCTTTGGTAGCAATGTTCAGTTCTAAAAATACATGCGTAACAGCTGACAATAAGTATTTTTGCAAAGTATTGCTTTCAGATCCTATATTGGAACAGCTGGATTCTCAATCATTTTGCTTCTAAAGACAGTCTTTGGATTTCCAGAAAACACCTAACGCAAAACTCATCAGCAACTGGAAAACTGACTGCTAAAGGTTTTTATTGTTTGAAAAAAAATTTACAAATCCATTCATTTGAAAATAACTGTATCTCTCCAAACAGAGATAGGTCAGTTTTATCCTGAATGTTCTTGTAAAAATGTCTTCAGATTAAACCTGTGAAATCTTAGAAATCTGGCATTTTTTACTCGCTTGGTCCCTTCTGAGGTTTTCAGTGTTTGCTGGTTTTGGGGTTTTTT
This sequence comes from Cyanoderma ruficeps, assembly GCA_008694505.1. Classification (NCBI taxonomy): domain Eukaryota; kingdom Metazoa; phylum Chordata; class Aves; order Passeriformes; family Timaliidae; genus Cyanoderma; species Cyanoderma ruficeps. The sequence goes on along the minus strand of VZDJ01000594.1, from coordinate 11,082,204 downwards.
TTGGTTGTTGTTTTTTTGTTTGTTCATTTGGGTTTCTTTTTTGTTTCGGTTTTGTTATTGTGGTGTGGGTTTTGTTGTTTGTTTGGGGTTTTTTTGGGGTTTTTTTTGGTTTTTTTTTTTTNTTTTTTTTCTTGTGGGTTTTGGGTGGTTTTGTTTGTTTGGTTGTTGTTGTTTTGTTGAGGTTTTTTCCTGAACCACTTGGACTTACAGAAAAAGAAAAAAAAAATATAATAATTCTTCCAGCTATGGATAACAACGCATTTCGGGCCTGGGGTGAAAATTTAGATCAGTTGTAATTTCATCTGAACCACTCTCTCCACTGCAACCCAGGGCAGGAATGCTGCAATTGCCAGAATAGATGGGAAAGGGAAATGGTTATCATTACGAATAAGGATTGTATCACAGAAACCCTGGATTTACAGCAGGGAGAGTGGCAGTGCTTCTCTGTATATGTGCTTGTATGGTTGCACTTCTGATTGGTAAGAAAATTACTTCTGTAGTCCTTTTTTGCTTGATGCTGGATTGTGGCTTTCTTATTATTTCTCCTGGCTTGTTTGACTCCGAGACCACAACTCAGATTGCACAGATGATTAGAAATACCCTCTTACATGAGAGCTAAAGTGCTACACACAAAACTAAAATGTGTTACAAAGTAAAGAAAATAGAATTCTTATTTCTACTGTGTGTTATCTTCTTCAGTTCCTTTATCTTTTTTTCTTTTGGTATGAAAATGAATAGTAAAAAAGCTAAAATAAGAGAAAAAATAGTAAATAACATAAAATCTGAAATCTGAAATTCTTGCTTATATGCAAACAACCAAAGGCACACAGTTATTTCTGTGGCATTCCTACATATGGTGTTTCAGAGGTACTATCTTTATACACTCAGAAAGAGAAGGAAATTAATTTTTGTGGCTAGCCTTTTTCAATCTATGGCATTAACTAAGATACTTTATTCAGAATTTTCTACAACCTTTCTCTCATGGTTCACACCCCAAATCTGCAGGTACCAATACTAAGCAGAGACTTTTGACTCTGGTCTCAAAGGAAAGCCCCAGCAGAGCTGCTGCAGTAAGCCCTTGATTCTGTGCAGTGGCTGATGCTGGGGCAAAGCTGAGGGACCACTCCCACAGGCAAAGAAGCCTTTTCCTGACACAGCTGACCCAGTAGAAGATTCTGACCCAGTAGAAGAAGAAGCATTTTACCAACACACTCTGTGTGAAGCATGTTGTCCTTTGAGGAACAGGCTTTGGTCTGCAGGGCTGGCAGCTAAGACACTGTGTGTAAACAGTACCCTATAAAATCCTTGTTTTCATGCAGTGGTGAAAATGCAGCAGCCTGAGACAACCCTCCATCCTAACACTCTGTCAGACAACAGCCATATGTTCCAGTACTCACATAATGTCAGAAAAAAGTTTCAGCCTGGATCCCTGGATTTCAAGCATGTATATACATGTATGATTAATCTTGTTTGTCATTGATCTTATTAAGGGATAATTTTCTTTGAGCTAAACAAAGAATCAATGCCCTTGCACAAAATTGCAGTATTTTCCTCCAGTTCAAGAGGATTTCCTTGGCAAGGTGTATCCATCTTTGAAGCAAAATTTCCTTTGATTTTAGGAAAGCACAGATCATACCACAGGTGACTTCACTGTACATGAGTGAGAAGAATCTGGTCCGTGATTTGTTTAAGCTTGGCTGCAGGGAGGATGCTACTTTGGATGAGCCTTGTAGTTAGGAAAAAAACAGTTTTCACATTGCATATGATCCATGTGAGTGCTGGAGGGACACTCACAGACCATTTGCTGTAGAGTGGGATAGGACAGTCCCAAACTGTGACTACCAGCTTAACTGCACAACCATATCAGAAGCACTTCCAGTCCTAAAATATACAGGCCTCTGTTTTCCCCTAAACTCCCAGCAGTTATTGAAGGAATTTTTCTTGTTGTCTTCATGTTCTTTCAACAAAACTACTTTTCTTAGAGGTCTAACATACTCTTATTCAACTCTTAGAAAATCAATGTCAAGGAAATAATACAGGAAATTTTTTTTTATGCTTTGACTATTCCTATGTTCTGTAGAATCCGACTGATAAAGCAAGAAAATGCCTATTTTATTTTGTCAATGTGCTCTTGGTTAGCATCCAGATATTGTGAAGAATCTGAACATTATTAGGACTCCTGACTAAAATCTGAACATTATTATAGGTTCCTGACAAAACACACTTCCACAATCAGAACAATTTGTGATTGTATCTGTTGTGGCACTGAGAGTCACTGCAAACTCTTCAGGTCTCTCCAACAACAGAGATTTCTGCTATGCTATTTATGCCCTCTTAATTCTCCAGTAAGAGCTGGATGCTGAAACGGTGTAATGGGGGAAACATGTATCCAATAAATGCACCCTGACTTTATGCATATATTTCCTCTGAAATAAAAATATCAGAAAAAGTGTACATGGTGTTACTTCATGGGGCTTCCTTTACAATGTCACAATGCAGGTTAATACTTTCTTTCAAGGAGGGGCAATAAGAGCCTGCCTTCTCATGGCTTTTTGCATTAAATAAATTGGCAACCCCCTATAGTAATTTAAAACATGTATATGTTTTATATTATGTACATATCTATGTATATTACTATGTAGAACTATTTTCTGATACTAAAATTTGTTGTCCATTTGTTTCAAATTACCATTTTTGAAATACAGGATTTTTCTTTGGCAACTTAAATAAAAGAAATCCCAAACTGATGTAGTTGTGAGGGTTGAAGCATGGAGGTGTGAGCTGAAATCTCAATAAAAATTGTAACTTTTTAAAGTTGCCATTTATGGGCTTTGGATCAGTTAAAATTTGGTTTCACAGGATGTTCTTTTGTTCAGAAACATTATGGCAAAATCTAGAGTTAGAGGCAAAAATGTCCATTATGAAGCAATTTAAAGTCACCAAATTGATTTCCTGCTGTATTTTTAATGACATTCTTTTGCATTTGCAGCCAGTGGCCTGAGCCAAGGGGGTCATTGGTGTCCTAGGTATTAAACAGAGCCAGAAACTGCATATACTAAAATACACAGGCTCCAAACAAACAAGGCAGACATAAAGCCAGGAAGCTTAAAAAGTATTTTCTGTGTTCTTTAAACCCAAGCAAGTAAAAATAATAGTGATGTAATGATTTCAGACCCTGAAAATACTTACTGTGAAAGTGAATCCTTACTTCTATTAATATCCTAAATGTTTTTCTAAAGCTTTACTTTGGCAGTCTCTTATATATTCATACCGGGATTTAGCTTCAGAGAGGAGCTTTAAACAGAAATTTAGAAACAATATTCTTAATCATTTCGAAAAGCATTATGACCACTTGTAAAAAAAATATGGATTTTGTGTCTCAGAGCACAGCCAATAAATTAATTCTGAGAAGGTGCCACCATTTCATAAACTGTGTCTTGCAGTTTATAAAGACCCCAAAATGCGCATATTTATATGTGTATATTGGGGTCTTTTGTCCTTAACTTGTACCTGTTGCTATAAAACTTCTTCCTCTCAAAAGTAACACTTGAAAGACTTGTTTTAAACTATTTTAAAAGAACATTATTGCCTTAATAATGCTGTCTATTTACATTGGGGTTTTTAAACACTGAATTGTATTTAAGATTTAAAAGAACTTTTTGAGTGAGTGCACCATGCAAGTAACTATATCTGTATCTCTATATTGAAACAAAAAGCTGTTTATGTTAGTATAAGGAACCATGAAAGTGCTAGAAGCACATAGTATGTATAAAATTAGTATTTGCATTTATTTTGTTATAAGTGATAATTTCTAGCAATTTTTCACGTGAGATATTGATTCCCTGTCCTATGTCAGTAAACGAAAGCTGGCGATATGTAGTCACTATGAAGAAAGATTTCACAACCAAACGGTGATTTGTTTCCTGTAGATTTCTGTTTTAAGCACGTCTCTTTCTGTCATGGGACTGGACAGTCCCGTGGTGTGCTGTTACTGTGACTGACCAAATGCAGTGACCAAAGAAGTTTTCTGGAAAAATGCAGGAATTTTTGAAATTATTGTTTTCTTCTATAAGGAAACAATCAACATTACATATACATATTCAGATAAATAAAGAAATAAATATATGCACAAAAATACATGTGATAAATGTGAAAACCTGAGACTAAGAGGAAATGTTTCAAATGTTGCTTTGAAAGGCAAAAAATATAGCTATTTCAAAATGAAACATTTTTTCTTCTTTGCAGCATTCTTGAAGAAATATTACCCTGAAAATTGTTGATATTTAGACCATTCTTATGCTGTTTTGCAAAGAAAACACATGTCAGAATATCAACTTTTCCCATGGAACAGGGATTTTGAACAGCTGTAATCAGTGCAATTTTCATTAGCTTTTGCTCTGATGTTTATATCTTCAAAACAATTGCTGTTGGCTTTGTGTCACTCAGGAAAAAAAAAAAGAAAGCCTGGAGTCCAGAGATAAGGAAGAGATCTCATGAGTTCATCTAATCCGTTCTCCTCAGTGCCATGTAAACCTGACACAGGTGTTATCAAAAACCACCCTGTGCAACAATCTGCTTTTGTTCCAGATGGGGTGGAGTCATGGTGGATCCTCCTAAGTTCATGCATGCTCTTTCATCACCAGGCAAGGATTCACCTCACCTATTTTTACCAGAAAGTTGGGCACCATTTGAAGATAATCAGCCATTCTCTGTCTATAACTGTGACAGAGAAAGAGTTGTCTGTCTTCCCTCAATATCCATAGGCCCTGACAGAGGAAGATATATGCATTGTGGAATACACAGAAGGACATACCTTCCCCAATGCTAATTCTCTCCTCTGATTACCATGGGGAAAAGTAGATGAAATTAGATGCATGCCTTGATTTTTTCTTAGTTTTTCACCTAGACATGCTAATTTTATGTAGTAAAGAACTTTTACAGTGGGATTCAGTATTAGCACCTTATACTTTTCTGTACCTCTTTCCACCTGAGAACTTAATGCTTTATAACCCCTAAGTGGTTGTGATTTTTGATGTGGACTTTTTTTATAGTTAGTCAGGGTGAATATTAAATACAAATGACATAGCAAAATTTAACATTCTGTCCTTGCTGCTGATGTTATGAGAATAAGGGACAAGTGAGTGAGAAGGATAAAATGGAATTAAAAGATCCTGCTTCATCATTGGCCTAAGAAGATAGTAGCAAGATGTCCACCCACAAGCAAGCGTCCTCAAATAATGAATTAACATCTTAAAAGAGAATGTTCGTGAAAGCTGAAGGGCAGATAGGGAGCAGGATCAGTCAATATTAAGCAGTGGAAATAAAAAACTGAAGAATGACATAGGATGTGAAGGGTGAAGTAAAGAAACTTGGATCCCTGCAACCTTCTTGATTCTTTCTGAACATCCACATGAAGTAAGCAAACTGACAACTCCTTTTGCTTTTGAACATTCTTTTCCCTGTAGCATCCTGAGGCATAGAGGGAAGTTCTATGTCAGTATTGCAAACTACAGAAACTTTGTACCTTTTACCTCTGTTCAATAAAAGTAGCTTTAGTGGCATGAAACAACCTTCAACAAATTGGAACTTCAGGATAGGTATTGTTCAATATACTACAGAAGATTCTGAGCTGTAGAAAAGGCATGAAAATAATCTTTTCTTTTTTTTTTTTTTTTCCAGATGACACAGAAAAAAGAAAGGGAAAAAATAATGAAGACATTCCAGAACACTGGATTGTAAGAGCAGATAGCTTAGTGAAATTCAATTTTGATGGAATTGCATGAGAATCCTTGTCTACTGTGTGGATTCTAAATTCAAGCTACACTAGTTATGACATATGAAAAAATGTGAAGAACAGAATACTGAGATTTGATAAAGAGCTGGTGAAGATTAACCTCTGAATCTCGGAATCATATTGGTTGCTGTATTTCACAAGCAAAATATCAATATCTAGACGCAGTGAAAATTAGATGCTTAATTTTTATCAGTGGAAAGATGGACATAATGACTACTGGAAAGCTACAGGTAAGAGGAAAAGACAAGAAATTACTTCTGTGTACTAGCATGTGGCATGTCCAGATTTCACTAAGCTGGCTTTTATATTTCTTTCTTTTTAGCAACATAAGTATGAGTGAAAAAAAACAATAAATATGAGTAATTGCTTATTTCAAAACTGTTAGAATTGGTTAAACTTCCATATGAAAATTAATCTCCATGAAATTCTGCAATAATGAAACTTCTGTGTATGTGAGTTTTTTGAGATTCAGGCGACATTTGATCATTCATTTGGTCAATATATATCAGCAACATTTAGAGATTCTCAGACAGATACTATGATCCATGCTTTGTAGTCAAGATCAAACACTAAACAAATGTGAAAGGAAAAAAGAAAAGAATTATATTTTAAAGCAGTTCAAAGATGTTTCGATTCCTAGATATGTTACAAATATATGTGCATTTTACATATATATTACCTCCCTATATAATACAAGTATCTTGATGATGGTGAATGTATAAGTTTTTTTCTTTATCATTCTCTAAAAGTGAAAATTAAAGGAAAGCATTTAAGGTGAACTCTATTTTTGGAGCACACCCCTTTGATGAATTTCACTGAAGTGCTGTTGATGGAATTATTTGCACTTCGTTCTTTCTGGGAAGTCAAGATGCTTTTTGTTTGTTTCTGTGTCATTTAAACCACCAAATTTAATTGTTTGCTTCCCTGGCTGTAGTGAAATAAGAAGATAATGAGTTTTTCATTGTTCACTAATTGTCTACTAAAGATGAGACACAGTCAGCCAACTGTAAATTGCTGCTTTACTGTAATGTTTGGATATTTCAGTGCAAATAGTCACAAATACATCTGTTCCTGCATAAAGTGAAATGTCTGTGTTATGAAAACAAGCTGATGTAGAGAGCAATAAAAAAAAATAACTCTGATGACTTCTGTTGATTAGGATTTTGTGTATGGTTTGAGTTGCTTCTGACATCTCAGAAAATCATTGGCATGTTTCAGCACCATAAAGACAGGTGATATTTCAGCAGCTTTTTTTGCTCTATAGTATTTAGAATTTGAAACCTGGAACTGATATTCACAGATAATATAAATCTTAGGATAAAAGTTACTTTGCAATGCAAAATGACAAAACCTGTTAAGGCTCAACAGGCACCATGTTTTTCTTATCTTGGATGGTTCTAAAAATAAAGGTTCCCAAGATGAGTTAAGCATCAAAGTTATGTTAACTTTGAATTTCCTGGCATGTGTCTTCTCAGTTTTTTTCCTCTCTGTTTTTAGAATGGGGTAGATTTAACATTCTAATCTGATCCAAACTTCCCTCAAGGATCCAGATAGAAATTTTAACCCTATTGAGTTTAATGGCAGTTTCAGTATTGATATAAAACTGAGTAGGATTTCATGTTAAAATTTTCAATCAGGTCATCCATAATGTATAAGTTTCAGTTCAAAGGCAGAAAATGACTGTTTCATCAGCAAGCCTATTTCTCTCTGGAACAGGGAGGTGTCAGTAGACAATGTTTCAAAATGGACTTCATCCAAAACTCATAAAAGAAAAAAGAACAGACTTGTGTAAGAAAAACAACTGGCTCTTGTAGATTTTTGGTGACTTTGACAATATTCAGTATGACCACTGTTCAGAATTATACTGTTTCTTCTTAACAGCCCAGTTCCCTTTAATAAAATACACAACCTACCCCATTTGAAAGAGAAACATGTTTCATAGTTATTTAGAGACAAGATACTTTACCATCATTTCATAGGAGCAAAAAAAAAAGTTAGTTAATTGAAGCAACAATTCGTTCTGTCAAAATCTGGCTGGGAACATTTTGACTTAGAATTTATTTTTATTTTTAATATCATGGTTAATATTATTACTATTATTGTTAATATTACAGTGTATTTTGAGTTCAAATTATCTAAACTTTGACTGATTTTATTTTTTTCACAGGTCATTGAATTTGCACGATGTTTGCTTATTTATTTTCGGAGCCCTTCCACCTTTTATTTCTATTTCACTAAAGAGAAAAATGAAAGCAGAGATGCTTCACAGACTGGAAATTGCTGTGATAAGCCCATGCTATATCAGGATCATTTTAATATTCACTCTTATTTTATATCTTTATATATTCAAATACATCTTATCTATAAATACAAATATTTTATGTAGATTTATATTAAGGGCCATGTTTGTAGTCACTGGCATCTGGTGCATTGTTTTGGTAAGAAGGGACAAGGAAGGGTAACTGAGAATGAGCAGGGCAGGTGCCTAAATGCTTTTAAGAATGAGAACAAACTCAGGAGGCCAGGCAATCACTGCTTCATTTATTATTGGCCCCAAATGCAAAGATGTTCTTGGGGCCATCTCTGAGTCTGCTGTTTGGAAAAGGGATAGTATTTTTCCTAGGATTTATGGTTTAATCAAGGCCTTTGAGTCCTCCCAAGCCAATGAACACTCAGTTTATAGCGATCATTTCTGGCTTAAGCCCAGAGCTGTAGCTCATTTTCAGAGCAGTGGAGAAGCTAAGCTTGTCCAAAAGAAGCACCTGCAGCAGAAGAGGTCCTGGGTCCAAAATTAAGCATTCTGTCCCCAGGAAGAGGCTGCTGCTCCCTGTGACAGAAGAAAGAATGAGCAAAATACTGGATAAGTGCTCACCATGATGCAGAAAAAAGGATTTGATATGCTGAACAGCACGAAGAAGTGCAACAAACATGAAGTCTCAAAAGGGAAGGAGCAGAAATCGCATTAAATCCACAACCACCCCAACTCTCTTCTTGGTGTTGAGGTGCTTGAGAGGAAGGACACACATCTATCCATGTTTTTCCACAAATGAAAAATTTTGTGAAGAACCCAGAAATCTCCAGAAGATATAAAATCTGTTACAGAGGGTAAAGTTCAAGCAGCTATGACGACTATTCTGAATTAAACTACACAAACATTTTCCATGCTTCCTCATTATTAGTGGCTTTAATAAAAGTGGTGCCTCTACATAATACTTCTTCTAAATGTGTGTGCTTTTGCTACTTGCAGGGGCCATTATAGTTGCTCATAGTAAAATAGATCAACATTTTTTTCACCAGTTTCCATCTAGCCTATGTCCATTTCTCATTAAGACTCTGCAGGGATTAGAATTGGTATTTTCCTGCCACAGAGAACTTAAAATACAACGACAGAGCTGAATTCTTTCAATGACTCTGTTACTTATCTACTTGAAAAAAATAATGAGAGGGGTACCAGGAAAAACATACATGTGTATAGGTGGGTATTAATCTTTGCTAGTGGTGAATAGACTATTTGAGTTTATGCTCAGCATTTATTACCAGGCAAACACTGCTGGTCATGATAGTGTTTACTGTCTGGCTAAAAGAAGAAACCCATTTAGGAAAATGCTTGGCATCATTCACATAATTCATCCTATCTTCATCCCTATGCCGACATGAGATTCTTTTCTGTTGATTTCTCAACAGAAAGGGCATGTCCACTAAGAAGACTTTGGTGTCTCCAGAGGATCTGGTTCTGCTGGCTGTTAAGGCTGAGACTTTTGTCTTAAGCTGGCTGGACTCTTTCCAGCACTGTGGAGAGGTTGGTTTTAAGGCCCACCAAAGGAGCATCACAACAGCCCTGCTAGTGTAGGTTGCTGAATGCATGTTTTGAGTGAATGTGTCTCTACAGACCACAAACCCTACCCAGCTACTGCCAGTGAACACCTCAGCAAAATGCCAGGCAATTCTTCCTATTATGTTTCTTCCTTTGTGTCCTACATCCTGAGTTAAATTTTGCTTCAATGAATTCTTGAAGGTGACTTCTCATAAAATGCAGAAGAAAGTAAATATTAAAAAAAAAGGACACAAAAACTATAATTAAATTTCTTCACATAGGGTAAAACAAAAATGTGATTCCTTTGAAAATGCATATAACACTTTTTTTCCTAATCTTTTTTCTTCCCTCTAGGACCTTTATTTATTGCATATTTCAGCAGCTAGTATCAGGTGATGAGTCTATCAAATGATAATGTAAATGCTGACTTCATTTATTAAACTTCACAAGGGCCAGGCATGGAGTGTAAATAGGAAAACTACTATCTCTGGATGCCAACAATGATAATTGCAGTTACCGTTACTGTGAAGGCAGTGGAGTGCTATGCAGAGTAAATGAGAGACAGGGTTTTTTTCAGTAGATAAACATCCTGTTATAGTTCTGAGTGAGTGGAGAGATAACACAAACAACACAACTGCTTAGAAAATACACTCCTTATCATTTGACTAGTTAAAGGTAGGAATTATGAAGTCAAGTAAAAATATAGGAATGATTATTGAATCCTGATCAATAAAGAGATACATGGTCTGATTTATCTCCAGATCAACACTACATGGAGAATGAATTTTCAAGTTACATCTCTGCATTATTCAAAAAATAACTACCTGTGTCTAGCACAGCATTCTCCTCTGCTTCCCCAAGGCTCTCTTCAGTGCATTCCCACAGGTATCTTCCAGCATTTATGACTCTCATATATCACTCTGATTTGAGGGGCTAAGCTCAATGCAACATAATATTTAGAAGGGTTTCAGCAGGGAATGAAAGACAGAGGATGGACAATTCATTACAAAGAAAACAGATTTGGGCACAAACTGTAGAGGCCTTGTTTTTGTGCACAGACAAGGTTCAGATGCAAGCTTTGAGGGGTTTGTCACAAAAACACCAAATGACTAAAAATGCAAATCTTGGTACACTGCAAAGCAGCAGAAACTTGCACCCCACAGTTTACAAACTCATTCCTGGGTGAATCTTCCATTCAGTGAGAGTGAGCAGACCTGTCAATGTTCTGGCAGTAGGAAGGTCATTCATCATTCCACTCGAGTCCAGACTTAGAAATAGCCATCAATGGGATCTCCAAATCTTCTTCAGAACCTCCTCTCTTGCCTTTGCAGAAAGGAATTAGTGAGTTCTACTGCCAGCTGTAAGAGTGCCAGGGAGGGCAGAGTTCAGAGCTGGCTGTGCTTTCCTCCTGAGGTATAGAAATCCACTTTCTGGGGGCTGCTTCACTGGCTAGCCTGCCCCCCGGACTCTGTAAGTCAGATGTTTGTTGGTCCTGGATCTCAGGCTGAAGCGTGGAATGCGGCGTGGAAGAAAAGAGCGGGCTCTGCTAGGTTTTAGATGGTTTTATTACCTCCCATGTGCAAATGTCAGTTCAGGGAGGCAGAGGGTTCAGGAGCTCCAGCGAACAGGCTGAACCCCCGAAGCAAGAGCGCCGGGAGGGGCAAAGCACCCCACTTAAGTGTGGGGGCGGCTCCCAGACAGAAAGGAGCTCAGCACCAATGACCAAGGACTGGGGGGTGTAGCCAGGCACAAAAACTTAACACAACGATGGAAGAAGGTGTCACTCATGTACCCAGATGAATCCCAGGGCCTTTTCCCCAGAATTTTCTAGATCTTACAACATGATTGACACCAGGGGACTCAAGGGCCACACCATTAGGGAGTTTTAAGGGGGGGGGGGATTGGGACAAACCAATATGAACATGTTACGAAGTATATAAAACATTGAGAACCAAATTTCACACCGCTACACTGAGTGACTTCTTCAGCCTCAAAGATTAAGCAGAAAGTTTAATTGTTTACCAACATCAATTATAAGCTTGGGAGCCATCATCAATACACCACCATCCTTTTACTAGGGCCAGCTGGATCAGACTGTTCATTTGTGGCTCAACTTCTGGAGCAACAAAATGGCAATAATACTATTTCATCATTGTGTATCTGAGATAGAATGCATTTTAGCAGCACAAAGATGCTGTTTTGCTATTATCCATCTTATGGTAGGATGAAAGGCTGAAAGAGTTGTTATTTCTGAATGTATTTGAAGGCAGAAATAATTGGGGTTGGGTTTTTTTGTTTGTTTGGTTTTGGTTTTGGTTTTGGTTTTGTTTTTTTTTTTTTTTTTTTNNTTTTTTTTTTTTTTTTTTGCCAGCAGTGAAAAAAACAAAAGCAGATTTCAGGGCAGGTGGTAAAGAACCAGATGCCATTGAAAAATTAATAAATATTGAAATAATAGCAGGAGTAACTTCTCAAGTGAACTCAGACTGAAGTTTTTTTGGTAATGGGTCAAGCTAACATATGGTCTGCTTAGACACTGAGATGACAGACAGAATCTGAACAGAAGCAATCAAAACAAAATCTGTTAAGGAACAGACAGCAAAAATATGATCAGTGAAGGCAGGAAAATTAGATTGACAGCTGAGAGAGGCTGATAAATGATAAATAAGTAATTTGGCTTTTTGGTTTTTTTTCGATTCAAGCAATTGCCCCCTGCTGTACTATTTCATAAGCTTTGGATATCTTAAAAGGTTGATAATAGGAAACTAATTTAAAAGTAAATATCCAGTTTCCACAGGAAGTATAACACAAAGCATCACTGATCATGTTTCCAATATGATACACTTACTGCAGTTGCCTGAACTTATTATTTCATTTGCATCAATAGAAACTAGATCTTGATATATTTCTATGCCCATTTTGCCAGATTCTCTGCCACGTCAGGCACTGCTGAACACATGGTGGAAATGAAAGACCCAGACAAATCTCTAACAGGCAACTGCAGCAAGAGAGTCTCAGCTTTGGCTTTCTTGGTTTGCCAATTCTCCTGCAACACTCCCTGGGAGACCAGGAAAGGTAAGTGCAGCAACACCAGTGTTATCCTTCAACTCCCTGTTGCTGTCCATTGCCACCCCTCAAACAAAAACACACCACGCAGAGCTGAAAGAGCAGGACAAGAGCACTTTTCACCTGCTTCAATACAGACTCAGCTTATTTCAAACACCTTTTTGAAGTGAATTAGCTACCCAAGTACATTATATACATCAGGCAATATTCAATGTATGCAGCAAAACATGGGTTAGAAACCATAGATGCAGTGGAATAAATGGAAAACTTTCTTCCTATGTCAGTGAAATTAAAATATCTAATAAAAATACAAAACCCAAAAACCTGCCTTTGCCATGAGTAAATGACAAGCAATGAAAAGTCTTAATTCAGGCTTTTCTTGAATTCTTGAATTCATATCTAGAGTAATCAATACGTGAAAGGAGAAGATTTAGTTGAAAAAGCAGTTATGATTTCAGTTTTGAGGTATCTGTTATTGCACAGGTGGATATGCATGCATGTATTAGTCATGATATTATAAAATCAAAGAATTTCAACAGATTCATCAATTAGCCAATGTAGCTGTGAAATTTCTTCACACATTTTCCTTCCCACCATCTAATTCATAAAAGAGCAATAAACTTTTGTGAGATATTGGCTAACTCAAATGTGCCAATCCACAGCTGCCAGCCACAACACGATTTTATTATTTGTAATTATAGAATAGCGGTTTCTATAACCTCATGTTCATACTTTCAGAATTGCAAGAGTAATGGGAAAAACTTTAAAAATTAATCTTTGCTGATTACACTCGCAGCAGCTTCATTTCTTAGAGAAATGCTAATTTTCATTATGGACAAATTAATTAATGATTTTTTATTATATGTAAGAATCATAAGTGACCTTGAAGTGTCTATCAACAAAGCTCAAAACAGACTGAGAGTGTGAGAAAGTAAGATTTAAGTTCCATGTAAATAAGTGTATGTATTCCAGTGAGGTGACTAAAACCTGACAATGTCCAGGGAAATTGAAAGTTCAGTGTTCAATAAAAAGAGCTGCACCAACACTTTATGGATGAGACTTCAGCACTGATGATTTCCTGACTGGCAACAGGAAAAAAGAGACCAGCCCTGGGTGCTGGCTCTTAAATGAGAATAGAATATCTTGTGCTTGGTTCAGCAAGCCAGAACTAGAACCAAATTGCAGGTTCTGGAATGAGCATCCCTCTCACAGCATTTCCTGTGCTTCAGTAAGGCCTGATTTGCTTCTTTGCACAGTATCATGGTCTGAACATGAGGGACAGAATACATTTCACCCTCAGGATGAATTGCAATCAGGTGTTTAGGGTCCTCCCTGTGGATGCAATTTTTTAAGATGGTATTAAACTATGAAGATCCAGGGCTTCTTCTGAGCCACACATCCTCACCTCCTTTGGGTGCCTAATTCTCACCATGGGAAAAGCATTTAGGACTCTCCATCCTTTACAGCATTTGTTTGGTTAGTCAAGGTGATTTCCCATCAGAAAGAATCAGACCATCATGCTGTGGCCATGCCATGGTTCCCACCTCACTCACCAACAACTGGGGAGTCACAGCTGGATTCCTAGGGATCCACTGGTGAAATGCTGGAAATGGACGGGCCAAAAATGGGGAGAGGTAACAGGAAAACCTCTTGGTGAGTAAAACCTTCTGTTAGTAAAAAGTGACATTGCTTCTCTTTCCTTACAAGGATGCATTGATTTGTCATGGCTAGGTGCTCAAGTTAAAAGGATGGTTATTCAGCAATTTGTACAAAAACTAGCCAAAAACACAAAGGGATGAAGGTGCATCTTTTGAAGACTTTTCTCCCTCAGTGAAAAAAGGCAATTTTTTTGCCATATAATGTCTTATTAATGCTTAAATTAATAAAACCTTTCTCTGTTTTTATTCCAAATGCAATTCCAAGTTGTATATTTGCATTTCAAAATAATTTCTTTTTGTGGTTTTCTACACTTCCATGAATAAAGAGTTGGATTCCAGAATAAGAATTCTGGACTATTATCCCAAAAATGAAATGTCAGGATGCGTATATTTGCATTTCCTAAAGAATATTTTATCCAGTGGCAAAAAGATGATGGATAAAATAAAATACACATGAAATATGATAGTATGAGATGTACAGAATTTGTAAGTCCTCTGAAACACTGAGAAAAGATTTTCTGCCTAGAGATACAGAAAACAATTTGCAAAATAGTAGAACAATGGGATGTGCTTAAGTCTGTATTAAGTCATTTTCAAGTGTCATCAAATGGATGAAAAATCCATAGAAACCACACAGATTGCACGAGTTAACTATGTTCAGATTATGATTTACACTGGAAAGAGGATTATCCCTGCATTGCAATGGTGGCTGTTAAAATCAAGGCTGGGCTTTCTTTTCATCCAGTTGAAATGAAAACAGCTTAAACTGGACTGACTGGTTCATGTAAGGTAGAGGTGAAATTAGAAAAAGGATGACCTGAAAGATGGAAACTCTAAGGTCTATTCAATAGTGTTTTTCAGATTGATGACTGTAATTTTATGTTTCCACTATGTTACATTATACCATGATCCAAAATCCATTAGTTTCTTTCCTTTTGTGGAAATACAGGGTTGGGAAATGTTTCTGATTGGAACTCACACACACCTCACTCAAGATTGTCACTCTGATAAGGTTCAAGAGGTCTCCTAGCAAAACACTTACTTTGAGTTACACACACAGAATTAAAGGTTACCATTCCCCATCTGAGCTGCAGTCAGTGTTCATCTCAATAGGTGAGCTGTCTGCTACAACAGAAAATCAAAGTGCTTAGCTGAAGCTTTCTGTTGTTTACCTTTTCTTAATCACTTCAATTGGGTCATTTGCGGCTCTCAAAAATTTCACTTAATCTCTTACCTATGTTGACCAAAACCACCCACATTTTCTGGACTTTTCTGGACTTACCATGAATGCCAAAAAGTCCTAATTCCAGTGATGCGTGGACCAGTAAGAAATTTATGTTAGTCCTCAAAGCACACTGGTTAAAAAGTCCTTTTCCTTCAGTGCCTGCCTGCTTGAAGCTTTCTGTAAAAGCAAAACACTAGACAATTTGATTTTTGCCATTTGAGAACTGCAAAGTAGTAGTAAATATTTTACTATCCATTTTATGTTTTTTAGCAAATGAAGTGCATAAAGGAGCTAAAGAGATTATAGCATTTTCTGTATTTCTATTCCTTCTTTACGGCCCCCCAAACATTAGGTGAAAATCTGTAAGTTTATCTATAATGTTCAATGATACAGCACATAGATTCTAATAGATGGTATTATAGTGCATAGATCTCTCAAAGCAGAGGCTGATGAAAATGGATTTCCCTGCACATGAAGTTGGAAATGTACTTGTCAACGAAGTGTTTCAATAATATTAAATTCATATTAAAAAAAATAATCATTCTTGGTGTAATTCCATGGGATTGCTAAGGTATCTGGCTGCCACTCTGAAAGAAATGACTTATTTGAAAATGACATTTTTTCCATACCACAGACTGCATGGGAAGAACTGCAAAACTGCTCTACTGAAAATTGATTTTAACCCCATGTTCACTAACGTGAACATTTGAAAGAGGAATTTTTAAAACCAGTCATAAAGTCCCATTCAGTGCTGAGTATAAAAAATGCTTCATGAAATTATTTTTTAAATACCTTTTTTTTATCACTTGTATCTCTTTTCCCTCCCTAATTACTTAGTCAATACCTGTGGTGTGGAATTGTTTTTGCCCAGGAAAGCAATCAATGATATCACTAGAATGATACTCAATCTGAACTTACTTGCTTGGATTTTGATTTCAGGTTGGCTAAGCCACTCTCAAGATGTAAGGGGACTGCAATTTTCAGTTCACACAAGAGACAGTCACAAGCAAATTCAACACTGAAATATGGTGAAACATTATTTTCAAATAACTTCAGCAGCAGTAAGTTGTTCAGAAGTGAAAAGTGACCACAGGGAATATTTTTGAGCTATTTCATTACAGTAAAAAAGGAATTTTCAACAGAATTCAACCATAAAATGTGTGCAACTGAAGAAGCAAGAAAGCAAAATACTTGCCTTGCTGATTAACACACAGCATGTTTATGAGCAGTCCTGGCTCTTTGGTTGAAATTAGCAAAGCATGATTAAGTCACTATCAGGTGACCTGACCACCACAGGCCCTCAGGACATCCCAGGATTGTAAGACACGGAGCTAATCAAATTTCAGACAGTTGGTGGGTTAAGTGAATAAGAGAGGAATTGCTTCTTAGGAAACTGAGACATGAGATAGTCTGGACATAATTTCAGTCTTCCATTTTACTAAAGATGCTTTTGAGGTGAGCATGATGGCTCTATCACTCAGATACCAGTAGTTCTCTAAGGACTTCTTACAGATCTGCCTTCAAGCAGTAAGAACCAAGTGAGATGGTTCAAAGTACAAGAAGGAAAAAATCATAGTAGCTCAAGTACTGCATTATTCCTCCCCCCTCTCCAATGTCCTTGCAAGACTTGGGGGCCCTCCTAGCAGAGTCTGAGTAGCCCAGAACAGGCTTTAGAGTGCATCTAATCTACACCATAAGTATATCTCATATGTCTTTCTTTTATTAAAGTTACTATATCCTGGACTAAGAATATTGCAGTGATAAAACCACACTGGCTGGTGCAGACACACAGCATCCTACAACCACTAGACCGGGATCACAGACAGATCCCATATCATGTGATGGTCACCTGGGATAAAGAGGAAGCCAGGAGGTCTGTAGTCCAACCTCCTGCTCCAAGTGGGGTCAGCCATGAGATCAGACCTGGTTGCTCAGGGCATTTATTGAGCTCCCTCCATTACACCCACAGCACTCACGGCAGGTTTGCAGGAAGGCACTGAGTTTGCTCTTCAGTGACTTGCTCTCAGCCAAGACAGAAGATAGGGAAGAGTGGGAATACTTTCAGAATCTTAGTTAAGCTGTCAGATGAAAAACATTTTTTTTGATTTACATTAGGCATGAAGAGGCTCAACTTGCAGGCAGCTATCTGTCCACGACACAAATCTGATGCTCTTACCAAAGCACCAGTCATGCCTGACTATGCAAAAATGACTAAGAGCTGAGAAAAAAGTAGTTTACCAAGAATTGAAATGTAACAGCGTAGGTGGATGGCAAGTCTAGTTTTAGCAGTAGGATTGGATGTATGTTTAACACCATATATACATTCCTGTCCTGCTCTGCTTGTGGGTACCTTGGTATGTCTGCCATGCAAAGACCAACACAGAGCCCCAGAAAGAAGGAAAGATAAAGAAGGAGCAGTCCCCTGACAGCGGAGAAGGACAGAGAAATACAGCCTTTAGGTTCAGAGGGATGTAAATGGACTGTTTTGAAGAAAGCAGGAATGAGTTATCCAGAGGAAAGAGAAAGTTCATAGGCAAGGATCTGTTACACACAGCTTGCACGCACAGGCCTGTGATTTATCTGGAAGGCCAGTTTATTGCTGTGGGACCTAAGCAGCGTGGCTTCCAAAGTTTCCTGTTTCACAAACATATAGTAGATTATGCTTGTTTTTCTCTGGCCACATGTCTGACCCTGATCCACAGCTCAGTGGAAGCAGCATTAGAAAAATACTCACTGCTATAAAATCACAAAGAGGTGTTAAGAGTCTTTCTTCACACAAAGCAGATATGATGAGTGCTTTTGAATAAGCTACACTGCTGGGGTGATTGTATTGATTGGGAAAAGAGGGATAATCATGCACTGATTTTACTTTTTTTAAAATCAGATATGCTCCTAAATTTTCTAAGCAAGAAAATCTAGTGGATAAATTTATTACAACAGTATAAATTTATGCACTGACTGAGGCAGTTTTAGCTAATATTTTTACCTTTCCTGTCTCAAAATTTTTTGCAGTGTGACAACATTTGTGAGCCTTCTTGGAGGTGGCCCCATTTCATGAGTGAGACAACATCTGAGTGACCAACCCATCTTGCCTGCATAGAGCGATACAAATGCATCAGGATTGATTTCTATCTTTATTTAGTCCTGCATTATGTATATATGCATGTGTGTGTGTGTATATATATATATATATGCACAAGATAGCAGCAGCAATGTTTATTATATTCTTTCATATAATGGTAGTGCCCATAGCACTCAGGGTTTATCCAGTTCAAAAACCTTTTAAAGGTTCCAGAAGTACAAAGCAGTGAATAAACCTCAAGAAACACTTCTGCTTCTGCACAGGGCCATAAAAGTAAATAATTCATGCTCTTGTCCATCTCTTCTTTTCAGCCCAAGAGGCATCACTGTGGGATTTAATTTCTTTTTTCAGTGTGACCCACTGAATGGCTCAGAACAGTTACAAGAGCTCTCCAGGACGCAGAGGTGGGAGTGTAATGACACGATGGTTCTGCTGTCAGATAACCTTGCAGATTGCTGGTCAGATGGACTGTGACAGGCAGCTTTTTCTTTGACCTTCCTCTGCTGCTCAGAGAAAGGAGACTCCAGATTAGGCCTTTAAGGCTAAAGAACCAGATACACAGGGTCCAGGATACCATTTGAAGATCCCTGTGTTTAGAGTATGTCCTCCCACTCAGAGCCTTGCAAAGCTCTCATTCCTGCAGTGTACTTGTTATTTCTGAACAGGGATCAAAACATTATCTTGATTTTTGAATTATTTGTTCAGACTCATGTAAGACATTTATCAAAGGTATAATTTGCTCAGTCTCTCTGTGAAGTCTCCAAAGTGAAGTCATGCGGAGTGGGGTCAGATCCATTAAGAGCACTAAAGAATGCAATGTATTCCAGACTTATCCTCCATACAGAGAAGAAGAATGTCTAGAAACGTTACAAAGGGTGGATTTGTAACAAAATGTGTCAGGACTGGATGGATGTGTGGCAGATATTGTGGAAATAAACTTGCATACAGAAGACTGCAGTGAAGAAGTGCCAGTCGCTTTGGCTGATTCCATGGTCACAGCAGAATATAAAGCAAGACAGAAATATCTGCTCTGCTCCAAAGAGTTTCTGACCAACCTGTTTGAGTGCAAGCCTCACATGATATCTACAAGGGTAAATTTAGATTTTCTCTGTATTTATCTGGAGGAATAAAATTGATACATCAAAAAGTGCAAAACAAACCTCTGTTTTGCTGTCCCAAGACAGATATGTCACAGAAAGAGAGCATGGCTGATACCTATGTGGAAACAGAGGAGTTCTTGCTGAATAGAGCCACAGACATATATTTCAGGCCTTTGTTTAAGCTGGCTAGGCTAAACCACCTCATTAAAAAATCCTTTTTCAAAGCATGGCAATTTTCGTAACAAATACAGTTTATTTGTCAATTGAATAAGACCAGGGGATCCTCTAGCATGTAAAAATTCTGATGATTGCACCAGAAGCATTTCTTCCCCTGGTTAATTCTTAAGAGAACAGTATTATGCCTTAGCTTTACATGCTAGGAGAGCCTCTTGCTGGTGTCAGCAATAGCCCTTTCTCACAAGCCTCACCCTCTGTTTCCCAGCCTGTGTCTTTTGCTATTTCAAGATGCTTTTTCTACTCTTCATTTATTGACACAATCTGTTTTCTCCCAGTCGTAGTTACAGGGAACTGATGTAAAAAGAAGTCGACTCGACTGTCAGAGTATTTGCTTCATTAAAGGGTTGTCTCATCAAGGAGCCATTTACATGTTCTTCCTGCTGCCACATTACCTGTGTCTTTTTGAAAGAAGCAGAGTCCCAAAGAAGTGTCTTAGCCTATAAAGTAGACAAGTACACTCCAAATTCTCAACTAGTCAATGTCAGCATTATCCACAGAAATCTCATATTTTCTTAAAACTTGTCCCAGCGCTTAACTTCTTCTCTAGAATTCCTGGAGTCAAACTAATGCTTTGTGGATGCATCAACACTGAATTCTGACACACAGATGTAAAAAAAATTTACCAGGGAATGGATTTCTGAGATTGCTTTCTTTAGGTGAAGGTCAGGCACTGCAGTTTCATTTTTCACAGGCAATCAGGATGCATTTCCACCCCAGCTGAAAGGAGTGCAAGCTCTGCAACAGTAACACAGGCTAATTTGTTTTTAAAAGCTGGACAGTCTCAAACCCTGTATATAAATTCTATTTTTTTCTTTCTGCTTCCAGCCCACAGGAGAGATATACCAGCATTTCCCTAAGCTGATGTAACCCTCTCTCCACCACTAGGCTGCTGTGAGGCTAAGATAGCCAGTGAGAAGTTTCTGGGCAATCAGCAGAGTCATTGGCTCCGTGACAACCCAGCTCTATTCCTTTGGCTCACAAACATTAGTGTCACCCATGAGACTTATTTGGAACATGTCAACTTTTGCCATAAGATTCACAATAGCAATAACAGAGGCAAAATATGGGGGATTTTGGTAATTTTTTCTTTGTTTTCTGCAGTTGAAAACCATAGCATTTTCCAGTCTGTTCTGTAGTCAAAAAATATTTTAAAGGTGTATGAAGCAGCCATGGAAACAGGTATTTGCAATGAAAACAGCCATTTAAATGAAAATGTCACCTGCATCCCTCCCTGTCACAGACTGCTCAGGAAACTGGGCTGTTCCCTTTCTTTCTGCTTTTCAATCTGTCACCCGCTGACAGACCTCCATCTTCCACTTTGAGGTGTGTGATGAGACAGTCAGCCTGAATTTTCCTTTTTCCTTTTGACTGTCCATGTGGACAGGCTTCTTCCAAGAAGCCCTATTCTTCCATTCCTTGTAGGGATGCTAAAAGCAGCAAAAAGCTGCATCCCAGAGAGTCTGAGCTCCTCTGCCCTGCAGTTCAGTGGAGGTTTTTAACCCTTGACCCATCAGCCCATTCTGGTGTTGTGGATACATAGCAGGAAGCTAGGATATACCTTCATTTCTTCTCTCACAGGATATGAGAGGTCACCTCATCACAGCCTGAAAAAGGTTCCATGAGGTTAAAAAAAAAGAGGCTGCCCTTGCTGCAGCCCTTACTGTTGGTTAATCTGTTCTCTCCATGATAGACTCCTCTTGGGACCATGTTGACTTGGAAATCAGAGCAGTAATATTGTCAATCAATATCCCTTGAAGCCAAGCAATTAACAAGTCTGACACTGGGCATTAAGAATACGTTTTATCCTTATTTCTTTTGTAACTGCACCTGTTATTTAAGCCAAAAGGAGATTTCAGCAAGTCAGGAAGTCTGTCTAACTAAAAATGGTATAAAAGATTAGGATGCAGAAAAGCTACATATACTCCAGACATAAAAGTTAAGGAATGAAAACCCTTGTAGTTCTCACTGAATAAAATTGGATGAGATTGAACAAGCACCAAACTAATAGAATTTCTATGATTTGCACTGTGAAAAATAAGAAAATGTTTAAATATCATGCAGATCTACAAAGTATCCCCAGTCTTTGCTTCTGAAGTCAAATTTTCTGAACAACCAGCTGTTTTGTGTCTCTCTTAATTTTATAATCCACACTGTGGCCATGAATGCAAAGGGTATTTCTCACAGATATCCACCTGTTAAAATCACAGTACATTTTCCAGCTTCCAGCTGTGAAATGACATGGCACCAGGGAAATGCCAAGTGCTGGTGAGAAACCCTTTACATGGTGTTCTCAAAAATGACATGAGTGACTCTGCAGCCATAACAGTAGAGGTAGACAAAGAAGTTTTCAACCACTGACATTTCATGTCAGCAAAGGCACTTTGCAGCTGAATTGCACTTTTGTTTACCAAAAACATACATAAACTACAAAGACCCAGAATGTTCTGGCAATTACCCTTCTCGCTGAGGAAACAGGCTCAGGAGTAACGACACTTTCCCCTCAGACTGAATTAAAGTGGTGTTTTGAACCACTTGAACTAGGATTAAATTTTTGTTCTCCCAGAACCATGCATACAATATCACAGTCTCTCTCAAGCCTACATATCTTCCTGAAGTTAAAAATTCAGGTTTTAATCTGAAGGGAAAAAAAANCCAAAACAAGACATTTGGAAACAACTCCGGTTCTGTGGATGTTTCGTCTTCATTAGTTTTGGGCTATTGAACAAATTTTGAAGCCACAACTCTTTGGAGTGTTCAGCATCCAGCATTTCATTAATATCTCTAGTGATGAAAAGTGCAGCCTAAGCAACACTCATGTCAGTAGATGACCATCTTTATAAATCCTGAGCAGCTGCCAAAACCAGGTGTCTAATGGAGTACAGTACAAATCATTGGATTAAAAAAACCCCACAACTTTCCATGTTTTTATTTAGACCCTCATTTGGGTTATGCCATCCCAGCTTATTGCATTTTCTCTCATATATTGTACTTTTTAAAAAAGTTGTCAGATTCTAGTTTTTTGTCCCTCTTTGGGGAGACGCAATTGCACACTGCACATTTCTAGGGTTCCACATGTGTGATCTGTTGCTGGCAGATATTCAAAAGCATGAACAACCCGTGTTGCAAAAATCACACCAGCAAACAAGGAGGCAGCCAGCTGCAATGATCTGTCTGAAACTCTGGATTTTCTGCAGCTCATCACCAGCTTTGGTCATGCTAAATTATCCTTTTAAACACATCTTCTAGCAAAGAGAAAACTGTGTCGAACCATGATAATAAAAAGTCAGATAAACGTCACTCCCTATTCCAGACATTTTGGCTTAAATGACTCCTCTGAATATGAATATCTTTCCAAATTGCCCAGAGGATGTGGGAAAACCTTCTAGTTTGTTTGGAAAATAAGTTTACTGACCCACTAACACTTTACACAAATGAAGTTTCATTCCAGAAAACCTTTTCTCACGCTTCAAAATTACATATTACTGCACCTGACATAACTGCTTACACTTTTTCCAAGAATTTCACCTCAGGAAGTTGTTATATGCTCTGACCTGTAGAATTAAGTAGCACTTTCTCAAGACTATTATAAGCACTTATTTTAGACATTGCTGTTTCAGAAGAAAAATAAATACAACAGAAGGTTTTTTTGAGATAAGGTTTCCTTTTCTCTTCCCTGCCTGACGCTTCCACGCTAGAAGTAAAATGTAGCTGAAACACAAAACTGTCAAAATGAGAGTTAAAAAACTAAAGTTGGTTCAGATGTTTGAATTCTTTCATATATGAAAATATATATTTGTACTTTGTACTATAAATACCCATGTCTTCATTTGTACTATATGGAGGAGAAAAAAACCAAAACAAAACAGGAAAACCTCTAAGGAAATTATAGAGAAATAATCAGGTTTGTGTTTGGGTTTCTTTTCTTTAATTATTGCTATTTTTAATGATTGACATGTCTTATGGCTCTTCAGAATTAAGCAGATCATCTTTCTGGGCAACAGAAAACAAGGAAACATCTTTTTCTGGCTTTGGAAGTCGAACCTTAGTTTTATTTTTCCTGCAATACTTGATGCACTTAACTGAAGACTAAAACAGCTTTTTGTTCTTCTAATGAAAGTTCATTCCATGTTGCATGTCCATGGATTAGGACAGCTTTCTCAACAGCTGATTCACAGCTGGTATCTTTGACTACAAGAAGGGACTGAGGACCATTGAGCAGGAGGGTGATAGGCACAATGTATAGATTTGCTGACAACTGCTTAATTCAGGCCAGCCATTCAGATTGCTCCAGTTCATTCTGGAGATCAAACACAATCTAAGGAGCTCCTGTTTGCTCCCTGTGCCTGGTGCTCAGGAAATGAGCAGCACAGTGAAAGACATGCATAGCTATGAGAAAACTTTCATTTTTACTACAGATTTTTACCTATGTGCCATAAAATTGTTATGCACAAGCCTGAAAACACATTCAGCACAACTCTTTAAATGTCCAGAAATAACTATAATTTGCTGCATTTGAAAGTAGCAAGGTCCCACAAATCTCAAAGCAGTCACTGTTCTATGAAGCAGAATCTTGGGAAAAAAAATTTTCTTAGCCATTATTGGACTAATTTTTTCTTCTGGAAAACAAAAAATACACATCTAAGTCCCTTCCCAAAAGCATGACGGAGAAAAGAAATCCATCATCCAGTAAGAAAATTTGGTATAACCAGAGCAAACATATTTTTTTAAATTTTAAATACCATGAGTATTTACAAGCTGTGCTATGCATTGGAGTGCAAAAGCAAGTGTCACAGTGTTCTAACAAAACTACTTCTAAAACATTCAGAGAACAATCCAGGTGCCAGCAAAAGGAGTTTAAGGAGCTTTTATTTTCAGCCATGTAAACCTTAGCATAGTCATTGTCATGCCTAAAATTTGAGGGGAGTGTGAAAAATGTTTATTTCTTGAGTGAAGTCCTAATCAGCTGTGCATAAGGGGTTTCTTTATTCCTTTTCTGAGAGGCACAAGGGAGCTTTGTGATAAATAACACCATTTAAAGGCATGGTGTTACCTTGCCCACAGTAATCTGCATGACATCCTTTTGTTTTAAAGGCATGGCCTGCAGTGGGGTAGAACAGTGCCAGGATAAGCTTCTGTTTACATCCTGACAGACATTCTTCCACACTGTTTGGGAGAAGGATTCACATCATCTGACCAGGGAAATTTACACCCAAGTCATAAACCTAGGGAGGAGGGGCAATTCACAGAGGGCATCAATGCACAGTCACCAGAGAGGGGCAGGTGCCAGCTCTGGTGTTTGGTTCTTGGGATACTTATTCTTATTACTTGGTCCAGTTCTCTATCTGCTAGCTAAACTTAAGTCTCGGATTATTAAAAATAAATACGTTTATGAGTATGCATTTGATACTCTGTCCTTGCAGCTTGAAAAAGAGTCTGATCATTGTCATGATTAGTCACTGGAAAAAGTAGGCTTTATAAAATCTTTCAATTTAACTGGTCCTTCACCTCAATGGCTCTGAGCTACTTTAGTCCCACAGCTGCTGATCCACCTGCTGCTTGACCCGTATCTTTAACCCTGGCTCTTCCCTTCAAGCTGTCTCTAGATCCTTGTTCCCATAGATCGTACAAGGTAGTCCATGAGACTTATCCTTACACCCATAGAGCATGGACTTGCTTAAAAATAAGGAAATAACTTTTTGTAGGAGAGAAGAAGGTGGCAAAAAACTTAAAACCAGAAATCCCCATGAGAAAAAAAAGTTTAGAAATATCAATATTCCCTCAGCCGGAGGAGATTTTATGTACAAATAACACATTCATAATGAACATAAGTATTTATAAATATGAAGTGCTATTTTGATAATTTTAACTCAGCCTTCATTAATTTGTAATGCATAATTCTCTGCAGTATGAGATGCCCTGTAAACAGAAAGATTTGTTGCAACATAGGAAAGAAACCCCATGTTTTCTGAACAAGCAGCAAACCCAACAGCTGGCTCCCACGGGAGCCATGGTCTCAGATTTATGCTGTTGAGTACTGGCAGAGGGCCCTGTAAATGGGTGCTGTGCTTTAGCAGGCTCATACTCCCCAAAAATTCTGTCTGCGGCACTCCAGAAAAAATAATTCCACCATGAAGGAACTTTAGTCTGTGGATGGATGCAGCCTGCCTTGAATGAGGATACAATCTAAGTGTGCCCTATGTGTGAAGTTAGTGGATTTTGCTGTCGTAGCTGTAGCTGCACTAATGAGGCACCAGCAGAGAACTCCCATGTGTCAGGGTAATTTGCAGCTGGATCTCTCCTGAAAAGCACAGGATATGCCATGAGGCAGATGTATGCCAAGACAAGACAGAGAGGGGAATTTTGCAGCTAAAGGGAGCCTTTGGAGATTAGAGAATGTCTGGGTAAGAATCTGCTGAGGTGTTCTTCAAAAGCCCAGGAGATGAGGATGAGTGGCTGCATGGGACTTGTTCTAATGGGACTGAAAATATTTCCCAGCCTGTACAAAATCCCCTCACCCTGCCCATTGCTGACAGTGTGGCTGTTTAAATACAGGAGATGTGAGGGGTGGAAAACTGTGAGCACACCTGAAGTAAATTCAACAGAAACTGAAGCAAAACAAGATAATTTCCTTGGGCATGAGATGGGAGGCTCAAAGGTTCTAAAGGCACGTTTGTTTGGAAAATTTCATAAACTTGGTATTTTTAGACTCACTCAACAGATCATATATGTTAATATTTACTGAAAAAAAATATTCTCCCAGCAAAACAAAGTTTTCTTTTTAAGTGACCACATTCAAAAGAATTATTTAGACTCCCAGGTTCTAACTTTCCCCCTGCCACCCTCCCCTCCAGTGTCTTACATGCTACGAAGCGGAGCATTCAGAATTTTAATTAGTACAACTCAGCTATTAGTACTGTCCTGAAGACATTAATATTAAGTGAAAAAAAAAAACAAAACCAGCTCAAGGTACATAGCTCGTCAAAACTGGTGGCACTGCCCTTAGATGAACAATTGGAATATTACTTTTTCATGCCATGGTTTTACTCTCACCACTAAAGTACCTGTGGTAGTAAAGTGGTTGTACAAGCTTTTTCTCTACCCAACTACTCCAAAGTAATGTAATTTAACCAAGCAGAAAATGGTGAAAGTCTACTTGCATCACTGGAAACGGAGCTTAATCACTTTGAAATTATTCTGTTTGAATGAACCCGAACTCTCACCAAAGAGAGAAGGGGAGGAATAAATCAGTCAGCAGATCAGAGTTACAAGGAGAACCCACACATCTGCAGGTGCAGATCTAGCAGAAGCTCATATTTAAGCTTTTAAATTCATTCCAGTCACTCATGAAACAATCAAAAGCAAGATCAGAAATTAAAATTATTTTGCTTTTTAATTATCTTTTTTCATTACATAACTTTTGGTAAAATTGGTTGAAGATGTCTGAAAATATGATAAGCATTTAATTAATTTTTCAAACTTCTGTGATTTTGTGGTGTAAGAGACAAATAAAATTAGAATGGCAACTCTCTTTCTTCAACTGTATGGAATTTTTATAATTGCTTCAAGAAGGCTGCTGATTCCCCTTTTCCCAAATGGGCATCAATTTATTGTTGATATTAACCAGAAATTATATTGCATATATTTAAGGATCACTATGTTGCTTTGACTGATTTTTTTCCCTGGTTGTTGGGTGTTGGGCTACAACCTGACCAAGAATATCTTTTTTAATTACAGTAAAATGTTTAATTTTTTTTAAAGTATATTCTACATATGAATGAATCTGTGTCTATATCTGCCATCATAATCCATGTACACACCACATAAACCAGTAATATTTCCACAATTTTAAACAAACAAGATATGATCATGGCCATGTTGCATTAAGAGTTGCACAATCAGCTCCCAGTTTTTCATATCATGAGCACATTCTCTTCACAAAAAGCTTTGTTTAGATATATTTGGTTTTCAAATATTTTAGTCACTATTTTCTTGCTGTTTGTTTTCATATGTAAGCAGGGATAAAGCAAGATCCTTATTTATTGAGTTAGCATTGAATCTAGAAGTGTACTTCTTCCTTTCTCAAGGTGTGAAGCCAAGCATTCCTTCAGAGCTATTACAGTTTCAACTTCAATGACATTTTCTTAATTAACTAGAACAGGAAAATTGATGTTTCTGCATGAAAATATCACAAGTCTTGTGCAGCTTTTTTTTTTTCCTCAGAGGAAGCTGATTTTCTGAAAGGAAGAATCTCCTCCTATGGCATTAGTATGGATCAAAATGAAATTGTTTTCTTTGTTTTGTAAAGGGTATATATCCCATGGAACAGTCAGAGCTACATAGCTATTTTAAAGACTGAAAATTACGGCATGCCTGATCTTGTTTCTCTGAGACCATAAATTATCAGCAGCCTAAAAGCTGCCTCATCTCAGAAAAGGAGGGCTAACAATGATGTCTCAGGCTACAGGAGACATCAACAACACAGCTGATTCCTTCTTGCAGAGAGTTTTGTTACTAACTTTTTGCTTGATTTAAAAAAAGTCAAGAAGTTATCATGGACTCAAGATCCCCAAGCTTTGACAGAAATTGCACGTGATTTATAGTCAACAAGTTCTCTGAGAGGGACCTTAAACCATGCAGTAAAACTCCATGAAGGGAAATTTATCATTCATCAAGGATTACTCTTCCCTCAAGACATATGATGAGGGAACAGGGGCAATTAGGGAATGAGAATTACTATGTTGCTTACCAAACAGAATTATTCTAGGGATTTTTGAATTGGACACTAGGGAGCAGCTGAACTTCACATACTCTTGTGGACCTCAAGAGAGCCTGTTAAAATTTCACTGTAGTTAAAAATTGCCAAGAGTGGAAAAAATAAACTTGAGCTGCAAGGAACGGAAGTCCTAGTGACTCGTGGATTAAAGTGAAAAAACGAACAAGTTTATTTAAAAAAATATTAGCCCTGTGATCATTATGCAGCACACCTAATGGCTTATTACTCAGAGCAAATGGAAATCTGACACTGCACAAAGTCCATTGTGTTTCATGTCAGGGGGCACTCAATCACCTGTATGACTCATGAGACACTGCAATGTAGAAATCTGACACAGAATAAGGATCCTGGGGCTCAGCTCAGCGTGTCTCTGAGAAAACACCTTTTCTCAAAGCTGGGTGCTTCAGAAGATCTGACTGACAGGGAATCCAGAGCTGTCTGCCAAGCTGTGAAGACTTGTGCTGACATATTTCTCCTTTTAGGCCTAGAGCAACATTTAAAATACAAAGATCTCATAGGGACAAACCCAATGCATGTCCAACACTTGCACCGAAGGAGACTTAAAGCCAGCAACAGGGAATATAAGTAGGGAATCTGATGAACTTCAAGCTGACATGTACTGGAGTATCACTGACAGACATATCCATTTATCACTCTGTTAGGACTCCTTCATCCCCCAGATAATGAGCACTTGGTTTGTAAAGGACTGTTACTCACAAATAGCCTCTGATTACAGGTCAGATTGAATATTCCCAGCTAGTTTGACAGCTGAAACCCGTACTATACTTAGATGAGTTGAGAAGATATGATTCTAATGCTGTTGCTTTCACACATTTTTATGGTAAAGGCTGATGGCTGGATCTGTGAATATACTTCAGCACACTGGAACATGTGTTTCCAACTCCAGAACCACACCCTTGATCCCTGATTTCAGCTTCCACTTCTCCCTCCAGTCATCTGTGGACGATACAGTGATCAATTTTAGACCTCTTGGGCATTCAGATTTCCAGTGCTGAGCTTGAACAGGATTGCTTTCATCATAACAGAATACGACCTGGAAGCCCACATCCTCATGGATATTAGACACGTGGTTCCCTGCCAAAAGCTGTACATCTGATGAATACACCCCGGAGATATGCTGGGCTCTGTATAAAACTTTGCCAGATAAGCTGGCATTGGTACCTTCCCCATTTCAGTGATTTCTCCTAAATTAATCCACTTATGCAGAATAAGAATTGCAAAAAATACGAGCAAGATCTAATCAGCTTCTTTCCTAACAAGGATTCAAAATCACGTCTTCCTTGACAGAAAAGCAGCCTAATTACCAAGCAACAGGCAGTGCTGAAGCATGATGATGACATTTCTCCAGCAAGAAAGGCCTCACAGAAGCCAGAAGTGTTCATCCATTAATAAACCAGAGCTTATGTCATTAAATTTACTTAAGATGGATGCAGTGCCCAGCTCTCAAATGCTGGAAAACCTCAGCTAGTGTTTGGTAACAAATAGTAATCAGCTAAGAGTTATTTTGTTTCCCTCTACTACAGACCTAAGACTCTCTATCGTACCTGAAAAACATGAATGCAAAGTTCAAGTTAAAAGAAGAAATTTAAAGGTTAGGAGTTGCAGTACAGTCTGTGACTACAGTCATTTCAATTTATCCCATTTCTTTCCCAAATTGTTTGATTCTGATTTTTTTCACGACTCTCCTTATGCCCATACATCAACACCACAGTGCCCTCTGTGTAACAACCCTTCCCAAGAGAGGCAAATTTGTGTCATGGTTTTCATCCCTCATTACTATCTGTCCTCACTAACTTCATCCTTTTCTTCCAGCTTTGTTCCAAAAGATAAATATCAACAAGCTGATTAACTCATTTTGGGTGCAGAGAAAGCTGGGCTCAGAGCAGACCTGGCCACAGCAGAATGGTTTTTTCTCCCTCCTTCTCTACCAGGGTAGTACATTCATGTACAAAGCTGGAGAAGCCCTGCAGAACATCAGGCTGTAAAAAGCAGTAGCAGTAGAACTTCAAACAAAGCTCATGTACCCATTCAAAAAACTTGCCAGTGCTACTATAGTTTATTTCAGACAAATGGAGAAACTGAGACACGAGTCAACTAAGTGAGCACTGCAGCAAAGTACAATAGCAGAGAACAGATCCAAGAGAAATTTCTTGCTGTCATAAATTTCCATTTTACTCCCAAGATTATCCTTTCTTTCTCCAAAGCAGTACTTGAATTAATTTAGCTAACTGATCATCAGCTTGAGCCACCTCAGTAATCCCATGAATCTGAATCCATTAAAACTTTAAAGAACAACAGGAATATCAAACAAGCACATCATCTAATCATGACATAGGAAGAACCAAGAAGTGTTTCTTTCCCTGTTCAGCTAAATCTTTATAGTATTTAGTTGATGCACAGAATTCAAGTCTTTTTGAAATAATAGTGATAAATTATATTTGGCTCATCAAGTTTCATACCTCTTGGCATGATAGCTCCCTTGACAACTGACCTTCTGTTGGTTCTTAAATCTAAAGACTATCTTATGTAGCCATGATGCAGATGAAGATGAAAAAATATGGTTTTTAAAGGTAAAGATGGTAAAAATATATTATTTTGGAAGTTCAGGAAATTAATTTTGCTCATCCATAATATTGTTTCACTACTAACTATTATAATTATTACTACTACCATGATTTTATTCTTGCTGCAAGTTCTCTGTACTTCTCAGGCTGCCTGGAAAGCTTTTACTCTGACACTTCCTCAAAGGCACCTGTGACAAGAAGCACATCATAAAGCAGCTTGGTTCTGCAAGACCAATTCTGGGTAGAGAATTTGATTTTAAACAAATGCTGTGCCCTAGAAATACAAACACACGCACAGATCCAGCCTATCTATACATGCCACCTGTGCAATATATCTCAAAGAGAAATCTAGCACCTAGAGGGCAGGCTAACACTGGCAAAATAACACTTCACACAAAGTGCACCTTCAAAGTGCACGATCCTCCTGAATGTGGTGTGCCAACATTTTGCAGTCTCTCCACCCAGCCGGTCTTTATGGCTTTAGTTCTCATTTACACACAAATCACCGGAAGGAGTAAATGAACATACCTGGAAAGCACAGGGCAGCCTGTTAAATGCGCACACTTTGCTCTCAGTTGTGGTGACAGCCTAACTCCAGCAGCAAGCAGCAAGATCTCAGCTCTGCATTGTGCAGTTCTTCATCTGAATGCATAAAGCTCCTTCACTTTTACTAGTCACTCCTACATGACTTTCATGGATATCCACAATTATACTCATCTCTGGATTTTGGGAAGGAGGAGCTACTTGAAAAATACCCACAGTTTGAAAAAATATGTCATTTGTGTTACTTTGCTGGGCAAACCTGTCATGGGATTTTCAGTGCTGGCTGCACAGGCTTGCATAAATGGCACAAAGGAAATGAAGCATTTCTCTGATCACCAGCTGCTGCTTTCTTTCCCTGCTTCTCTCCTTGTTCCCACACAGAATCCCACTGGGGTCAAATTAGAGAAGAGCTATATGAGCAGATAATCTTAGGTTTACCAGATTCACCTCAGACTCAGGAGACCTGTAGTTTTTAATCCAGTATATGTTGCTAGCCTTTGCTGCCATTTGATCTACTACTTAATTTCCATTTCTCTGGTTGCCCTCTGCCTGCCTCACCTGATGAGTTTTCTCTATTCTGTTTGCCTGCAGTAGAGTCACACCCTGGTCCTGTTCCNAGTTACATCCTGGTCCTGTTCCCCCAGCAAAGGTCACCTGGTGCTGCTGGGACCTTATTTATGCTACACTCCCCCATTTCTGCAGTGTTCCTACTGTGTAAGAGCAAGAGGACTGGCTTGTCCTGCCCTGGGAATGCCAGAGAAGGCTTTGGGGCAGAAGCAGCACTGCTGTGACAGAGCTGCCACCGCCCTCACTGCAGGGACACAGCCAACACTCACTGTGTGTTGCAGTCACCCACAGATGACTCAAAGCTAAGGCAGGATCAGAAAGCAGAGCTGCACTTCCCTACTGGCAATTTCAGCATTTTGCAGCCTTTTGTAGGAATGGCCTTACAGTGGCTTTTGAGGAATAAGATACTATAAAAACACCAGAAGAAAAAAAAATATACAGGCTTGGTTGGAGGAGGAAAAACTTCTCTATACTGCATCACAACTTCCCGGGTCCCCTTTATTTCATTCATTGTTCTCAGAATTAAATGATACTCGTTTAAAATTACTAGGTTCATGAAGCATAATGTAAAATTAAGGGGTATGTCAGCTTCAAATACACAGTTCTCCATCACAGCAATTAATTGCTGAAATTAGTCATTGTTTCATAAACTGAAAGCAAGTAAAATATATGTTTGCAATTGACAAAAATGTCAACAATATCCTTTAATTATTTTTCCAACTAAGTCATTAGTGTTTTCTTTACTCTTATAAAGACACATTTTTCATAGTATAGTATTAGCTCACGGATATCACCACCTCTGCTTCCTAGGTTGATGCCTTCCCTTTTTGTGCTGAATAAATAGCACTAAAATACAGCAATTAAAAATAAAGGCCACCTTCAGGCGGTACATGAGTGGCTCCAGATTAACCTCAGCATGAATAAAAGCAGAATTGTGCCTACGTTTCTAACTAGGTTCAGATTATTTCTTTTCTTTATTTTGCTTGAGAATATCATGGGGCCATAATGAAGCCAAGCCATGTTTTTCAATTGAATGGTTGGAAGGAATCATTATTCTGTATTTTCTTGCTATTTCTTCAAGATTTATGATGGCTTCAGTAGTTCATTAGTTCTTGACTGCTCCAGACACGCATGGACTGAAAAGATGCATTTTAAAGAGAACTCTCTGTCACTGAGAACATCCATGGGCTAAGAACATGCTCTGACTTAATGCCCACAAATTGTCACTCTGAAGTCAATTACCACTGAGCACAGACAGGTCATGTGCATTCAAGCAGTTATAACTCATTCATTTTGCTACTTTTGATCTTGTAATATTGACTGACCCAGCAGAGCTTTTTGACCCTTCTAAAGCCACTGTTAATGAAAATGAGATTTGACCTTGTGATATTGGTGATGCAGCTGGTTCTTTCAAAATACTTTTCAAAATACTTGCTCTTTTAATGATACTTTAAGCCTGGAATAATTAATTGGAAGTAGCTTCATTTTCCAAACCTTATGGCAAGGTCTAGGTGAGTGAGCCTTGCTGTGGTTTTTAGGAAGTGAGGCCCGTGGCACCACATGACTCTCCATCCACGGGGTTTCACAAAGCAGAGGTACCTTTTAAATGCAGGTGCTGCTGGGCACTGCAAGGTCTGTACATCCATCCTCCAAGGCTGCCTGAGAGACCTCACCTTTGCAGCAGGGTCTGTCTGCAGCTCCAGGTGCCAGGAGAGCTCCTTGCACTGACACCCCCCAAGCCTTAGGGAAGCTCCCACTCCACAACAGTCGAGGAAGGAGAGAGAGAGACAGGCTTCCAGTGACCTTGGACAACACGAAAAAATTCTACTCAGAAACACTGTAATCTTTCAGCCACTTCATTTAACCTGAGAACTACAATAATTTCAAGGCATCTGGATGGATGGCGCACTGGAACTCATCCCCAAGTCACTCACAGCACAGGCACAGATCCAACACCCAAATAAATCCTTGTAGCCCTGCCCCTGGGAACTCACACCTCACCGAGAATCCAGAGGTTTCAGAACTATAAGGCACTGGTATTTTGTCCCCTCTAGGCTATACTATATTTTGTTCTTACTATGAATAGCTTTAAATGAATACACATCAGCTAAGGGAATTCCATTCCTAGACTGCTGGAAGGGTCAGGACTCTTACTTCAAAATTAATTAGTGAACATTAATTACTCAACAACAGTTATGAAACATTTAAAAGGAAAATGAATATCCAGAAATACCATTAGGAAACACATTCCTGAGGAAATTATTTAATTAGTGTTTAATTACTGGTAAAGAAATTTATTAGTTGCTAAACATTAATTACATAAAGCACCACTTTTAAATTGCTGGTGCTGATCATAATTTAAAGAATTACTTTTATCTATGTATTTATTTTCCAGTGTTAAGTGGATTGTTTCTCATTAAGGGTAGAACATAGTAAATGCTGTATACACAGGATTGATTGCTATTCTGGCTTGACCACAGTTACAAGCTGGCATCTTAGACACCAAGACACAACTCTTAGCCCTTTGAACTTAAAAAGCAGCTTTCTTATATGATAGCAGAAAGCCATTTCTGTCACCTGTACAAACCAATATTGCACCTTGATTGTGCTGAAATAAGTACTAATTAGCCAATTAACCAATATTCAATAGCTGACACAAGGAATTCCATCAAAGATCAGATTTGAACCCAGACCTCTTGCCACTGATTTCTGCCCCTTTCATGACCGAGATGACTTCAGTGAGAGCACCAGGAATCCTCTGTCGTCTGCACAACCAGCCCTCACCATGATGATACTCCTCTGAGAGAGTGTTACGCTGAGTAATAAAATAAATCTTTGTACTATTTCTGTGAGCAGTTTGGGGACTGCGAAAGCAATACCTATTTTGGTGTGTTTGCACTTTGTGAGGTGTACTGATAATTCTTGTGTTCTGCCTAGAAACAGAAAAACAGTAGTTTCTCCCAAGTCTTTATATTGGACAAACTATATGGTCAAATACCAAAACAGTCGCATTTAGTATCAGATTATCCAAACCATTGGGAATAACACTGGAATACAGTGGTCACTGAGGAATGAATATAATTCCTCAGTTTTCCAAAGGATATCTGGTAGCACCTAAGATTTCCTTCCATTCTTCCATCTGCTTAAAGGTATTTAAAAGCAGCTTGACTCCTACTAGGCTTAATTACATTTCTTATCTTACAGATATCCAGTTATGACTTTTTCAAAATTCTTTGCAATTTCAAGATGAAGCAGGAAGAAAAAACCGTATTTGCTCATGACCCAGATTGCTCGGTTAAAAAAAAAAGTTCTCCTGCTGTTTTTTAATTGGAACCATCTGTTATTCCTTGTCTTTCCTGAAAGGAAAAAAAGATTTAAACTCGGTCTAGGTGTCATCTATATGTGGCATGAAAAGTTAGAGCTTTAAGTCTGGGGTGGAAAGGTGTTAGGACACATTGCAGCTGAAATATCAGATATCAGTATTTTTATTAGAGACAAGGAAAAACCTTGTTAAAATTCTAGAATAAAATTTAACAATTTTTTCTTTCTTATTCTTTGCTGAAAATGTTTTGGTGTTTTTTTTCCTTTTTTTAATCTCTTGTGTAGTGAGGGAAAACCAATATACTGCAACCCTCCCTTTTGGTTTTTGGAAACATTCTAATTAATTTCTTTTTAAAATACTTTAAGGATGGAGACTCTACAGCTTCTCTGGTCATCCTGACACAGGATTGAACCACCATCATGATTTTTTTTTTCTTCATATCCACCACAGTTTGACTTGCTGCAGCTTGTAACCAAGTCCTCTCAAAACCTGGTAATTTGAGAATAGTATGATTTAATCACCTAAAGGGTGATTCTGGAGAAGATGAGGACATCACAAGGCACTACACTTGACTTTTTCTCTCCAGGCTGAACAAAAACCTCTTCTAGCACATCCAGGCACTCACCCATCTTGGTGATTCACCTCTGAAGTCCCTCCAGTTAATCAGCATCTTTCCTACACTGGGAAGACACAAACTCAATATTATCCTCCAGATGTGGTCTAGCAAGCACTGAATAGAGGGGATCAATCTTTCACCTCTGCCTACTGGCTGAGCTTTTGCTAGTGCAGCTCAAAACACAGTTGAAATTTCATATTCAAATATAAATCATGCCATAGTCTATGGTGATCCCATTAAAAATAGATAAGAAAATTACCTAGGACAGAAGACTAAAAATATTACATTAACATCTTGATTGTATATGAAGTTGGACCACAAAGAGGTGTAAAAACAGTTGAGACTAAAAATGTACTGATTTTCAGATCAGGAAATATCAATGCAAGTAAATTCCATCGCAGCGTGCAAAAATGTAATCATCTGTGGTGGTTTACAGCTAGTACCTCAATTCTATTTCTGAAATTATACTATTTTCCATTTCCTTTATTCATCTCTATTTCCCCTGCAGATGATCATGTACTAACACTGGGGCCATTGAAGTGGAATGGGAGTGAGATATGTTGGTGGGGGAGTCACCCTGTAAATCAAGTGAATAAAATTATTAAAATCAGTAATAAAGAAAAAATATTTCCTGCATCCACAAATAGGAAAAGTTAATAAAATAACTTCAAGTTTAATTTTGCTTGCATTGGAGAATCATGATTTTTACAGATTTAGATGATATCTATGATCACTTAGCATTCTTTGTATTTGGATCTCTCCCTTTCTGATCTCCTCAGCAGCATATTACTGAACTTTTAAAAATATACACGCATATATAAAGCTATCACACAAGGATATTGTGTTTCAAAAGCTCTTCATGCAAACATCTACCCTAGGACAGCACAGAGCCAGCACAGGTACAGGTCTGACAGGGTAAATTTTCTGGGGTCCTGCCTCACTATAATTTAAAATGGGCTTCCATAACTCTAAAAAAAAAGAGAAAAAAAACCCCATCAACAACAACTCACTACACTGGTTTGATTTTGCTCCCTAAGTACCTTGCCAAACTCCATATTTTGGGTTATCGCAAATCTAAACTATATTAAAGTATTAACTTTCCTACAGCAAACCAAGGCATGCTTGGAAGTGAAACAGTGTTCCTATTGACATATCACTGACAGCTGTTGGGATTTTTTTTCTGAAAAACTCTTTGAAATCTTTATAATGATACCTGTTTTTTCCACTGACAATGACAATAAAAGTCAATTACAGTATTTCTTTTCTTTCCTGGCTCTCTTTGAAATGCTGTGTAGAACAAATATTTCTTTGTCAGAAGGCAGAATCACTGAAAATAATAAGGTAGAAGAAGACAGAAAATGGAATATTCATAAGGTGTTTGCATTTGACATGATCAAACAGCTTCTAGTCTTACTGCTTTTAAACACCAAAGTATTCTGGGTCAGCCTGTCATTCATTTCCTAATTCCGCATAAAAATAATTACACAAATTGAAGAGCCACGTTCAGACCTTTTTTCATTAATTGATGATGCATGATGTCCATCCTCTCATAGGAAGTTCAATACAGACCTTCAGTGTATGTACCCTAATGAAAATGTCCCAAGAATGCTCCATTCTGGTGGAAACAGCTTCATCCAGCTTTAAACACTTAAAGGAGGTGGCTAAGTGTGAAACCCAGATGTCTGAAGCAAGTTCTACAGTCAATGAGAGTATGCTCAGATCATGATTCAATGAATTTAAAATATCAGCTTTTTTAAAATAAGTGCCTAAAGTCAGATCAATTAATCTAAACTTTAAAGCTTTGTACATATAAAAAAAAGGCAGGATTTAGGGTAGAGGCAAAAGTTGGCCATTGCTGACCTTGTTTCCTGTCTTGTAGTCCTGGGAAAGTCTCAGGACAAAATATTCCTGCTGATTGTCTCTGATATTTGATTCAGTTCCGTTCCATGAGAGCATTTATTCATTAATATCGCTGGAAAGGTTTGCTGACCCCTAAAATACAGCACAGGATGTTGGTGAAATAATTTAGAACTCATTAGATGGAAATGCTTTAGCAGTTAGACCAAAAATATTCCAGAAAAAGCAAAACAGTGAGATGTATTCCAGTGTCGGTGTTTCCAAACACAGAGCTATAGCTTCATCTATGGCCTAACTTCCTTCTGAATGCTAGTTATATTATTTGCAGACCAGATCTGGAAAAAACTGAAATATCATCTTTGGAAAAAACTATAGAACAGGGAGATTAAGGTCAAGGGTTTCAAAATAGTTTGATAATTTTGTTCCCTTTTTCCAGACTCAGTTTATTGGCTTCAATTTCTGCAATGGAAGGAGGCATCTAAAAGAAATTAGAACTTTAAAAATGTGTCCTAAATATCTTTCCATGGTGATATAGGATATCTTTCATAACCTCTAACATGGAACCCAAATCTCCTTACTGCCACTAAGGAATAGTCAAAACATGCTGAAAAGTAGAGCAAGTGACCCTGTTATATTTACCTATGCAGCCCAATGAAGCCATTGGCACTCTCTATTTGGAAGGCTGTTCAGCCAAGCTCTTAAATCTATGTGCCAAGACCACTATATGTCTTCCTTAATATGAGACTGAAGGCCAAAGGGTAGTCTTGAAACAAGCATCTACACTTTTCTGCTGAGGCTCATGAAAATCCCACCTCCTCTAATTCTCCTTGAAACCCTGCAGACAGTTGTGTTGTTAACAACAAAAGCAACAATAACTTGTCAAGAAGGACTTCCTACCTTAATTCCTTGGGTCTTTGAGATGGGAGAGAAATGGGGGGAAAAAGGGAAATAATCTCTTGAACTCTCCAGCAAGACTGAGAAGAAATATTTTTTTTAAGTATTTAGATACCTAGGAATGGTCACAAGTAGCCAGTAGGATTCATTAATCATGCTCCCTGTGAAATCAAGTGGGCAATTAGAAACAACAACAAAAAATCCTATTTGGGACCTATTTAACCTAGGAGACATCTAAATGACCAGGATTTTGGCACATAAGGGTGATACCCACAGCAGGACAAACTGCTTTCAGCTACACTGCCAAACATCTGGGGTCACTCTGCTGTGGTCACACATGGTGATGTCTTTTCTGGAAGATCTTTTCACTACACCTGATGCCATTAAAATCTGGCAGGAGGCATCAGCATGTATTTCAGTTCTACTGTCCTTTTGATCTGCCAGGATTTGCATGATCAGGGGTGAGTATTTAAACTGGATGGGCTGTTTCATCCAAGAAGGGAAAAGAAGCAAGCACTATAGCCAAGTCCTTTCAAGGCCTGTTGCCTCAGAGCATGATTTACAATTTGAAATGAAGAGATATGAATAACAAAATAAAACTTCACTGACACACTGCTGGCTGCAATTCCCAGAAACACATCTTCCCCCTGGATCCCCACTTTTTCTTTTCATTTTATAACTCCCAAGACACAAGATATGAAGAAAATCTTTAAATCTTTCCCAGGGCATTACTCAGGATAGGCCTATACTGTAGTCTGCAGTTGTGTGAATGCACTGGAGGTTGCTTTAAATGAGACAGGTTGGATCCTGGACTCAGTCAACTTGCACAATGCTCAGTGTGAGCTGATTCTCTCCACTTCTTCAGGTTACAGAGGGATTAATGCCAAGCAAACAAACACTTCTCTGGTTGGGAATACATGAGGAGGAAGTGCAGTGGTGTGTTTCACTAAAACTGCCAAACAAAAATGACAATGGTGGCCAGCTGGACATTCTTTGAAGAGAGCAAGTTTCCATCAGAAAGTGATAATTTGCCCTACATGACGAGAGTCCTTAGGAAAACAACAAACTGACTGGCATTTAAAATGAGAGAACATAATTTAGAACAACTAAAGGTCTTTTTTTGTCTGCATTATGTCAATTTTTCTGGTATTTTATATTTCTGTTTGAATAAAATAGTATCAATGCTCCTTGTACTGCATTGATTTGTTTTTAAAGAACTACTTCACAGGAAATTTAAAGCCCTTCTAGTTGCATTGCAAGCCACAGGATCTGCTGCATTGTCTTTTCCTTCAGTCTCACCTTAGATACCCATTTGATTATTCTGCTTGTGCCATTTTTTTTTTTTACAGGATTTGACCCCCAGACAAAAATGAAAATTTACTGCACTTACACAGTTATGGTTTACTAGAACCTTAACTAAGTAGTGTCTCAGTAGAAGCTGCCATAGCCTGGACACTTCCCAGCAGGAGCTTTGTTCATGTATTATATGGGGGGATGGAGGTTTGATTGGGTGTTTGAACAAATAATGAAACCTTCAAAAGTAAACAATGAAAAAATAAAATGAAATTAATATTCAGCCTTGGTTCTTCCACTTCCATGGTAATTCAAAGGCAAGATACCTTCTCTTTAACCCAATACACATTGCCCTGTCACACTATTAGCTTTTTAATAAACAAAGAGGTACTTGAAATACTTTAGGGGTCATTTCCACTTCTCTGCATTACTGTATGACAATGATGATACACCTCAGTTCACACTGTCAGTTCTGTGGTAAAAGAGCCTTTCCTTCATATGATGAAACCTTTTCTTCATGTAGCTGCATGAGTATTGATATGAATGATCTTTTTGTTGCAGATCATAGTTGGTGTGAAGAATTTATAAACATGTAGCAGCAACAAAGCCCCTGCCTCAGCTCATTAAGGGTTGAATTTTCACTGATCTGAAGAGATGCAACCAATCACAAAAATTAATGAGACACTGCACAGAGTTCTAAGTGTGACCACTATTTTGATTGAAACTCGGGTTCTCATAGTGAGCACATATAAAGAGAATGTGTGCTCCAAGAAAAGGGACAAAATCTTGATCCCATATGAGCCGAATCATAAGACTTCTATCTGGCATGACTAGAGGTATCCAGACCTTCACACAAACTGTGAGTGCAAACTGTTAATCCCCTCCCGAGAGAAGGGGAAAAAAAAAGGTAAAAATAAGAATATGAAAACAAATGTGACGGGGTGACTTTTACTTCATCTTTTAATTCAGATAAAGACAGAATTATGAGTACTACCATAATGAAGTCATCTAGGAACAGGAAGGGGAATTACAGCCATCTGTAACTGAGATTGGCAAAGTCAGAAACACTTGCATTTCATTTATTCATTTATTTAACATTCTATTATCATTAGTCGGCCCAAAAAGGACTAGGCTACTTGTTAGCAACATTGTGGTAGATTCTTTGCTAAAAATATGTCCAAATGGGACTAGCCTGCTTTTAAAAGGTTAATACTTGCCTCTGGAATCTGAAATTTAAAGGTCCTACAGGTGTTCATAACATGTACAACGTCCAATCAGATATTACCTTTTTTACTTTTTAAAGATAGAGACATGCTTCAGCTGTCAGACATTTCTATTGTAAGGAAAAGCAGGTCAGCAAATACATACAGAACTGATGAATACTGTAGCTAGTCTCTAATATACTGTAAAAATAAAATGAGAAATAAACACACAGAGCAGACTGAAATTCTACAGTTCTTTCCACATATGCATAGAGACATATTGACAGTGAAAAATCAACGTTAAAAGCAGTTTCAGGATGTGTTCTGGTTCCAGAGTCCCCAAGCAAATTTTTAACAAGGATACATCTTCTATTATATACATGCTTTTACCTCCTCTATAAATTCCTGAGATACTCAGACTAACAACAGGATGTTGTGTGAATAATTACACAAAATGATGTGGAAAACTGAGTGAACACAAGGTCAAATGGAAAACTGAAATGCACTGAAAAGTGCAGAGAAGCTATGTCTTTCTGGTGTTACTTACACGATTGATGAAACCTGAAGTGGAAAAATGGTCTCATGTTTCGAATGATGGACATAGATTTTGACAACGAAACTCGGTTCTCTTGACTTCCTGGTTAACCTGAAGTTAATTCACTTTAGTTACCTGAACAATACAGATATTGCTCCTGTCATTTCTGGTTCATACTTAAATTGTGAACTCTTCAAGGCAGAGCTCTTCTCACATTATGAATGTGTTCAGCAGCTGACACAGAGACGTCTCTGGCTTCTCATCTACAAGGGCAATGTGATCAGGTAAAACATCCCAATTCTTTCCTTCCTTTCCCTCAGCTGAAACCAGAGAATTTGCTGCCTGAGGACTGAATCCTCTCTTAATGTAGTGAAGCAATGGAAAGGAATCCCATTTCCCTTTATATACACATTCCCAAGTTTAGCCCTCACCACTGAGAAAAAAGATACTTGGATTCATAAAATAGGGTTACAAGGAACCTATGGAAATCATCTAGTCCACCTGCTCCGCTCAAAGCAGGGCCAAGCTTTATAAAGCTTTCTCAAGTTAGGTCAGGCTGGTCTGGGTTTCACCCAGCCAAATTTTGCTTTACCATTAGAACTCACAATCACTGTTTGTGTGTTGACTTTGTGGTGTCCATGGTCATTTTGGTTTGGTTTCTTTCTACTTTTCAGTAGGAGCTCTTAAATCTTAGCTCTCAGTCAGGATTGGCTTTACAATGAATTTTTTGTGATTTTAAAGCTAGCTGAAAGCTGAGTGTAAGTTGACATGGTCAAGTGTATTTTTCTTTCTCTCAGTATTTTTTTCTTTCTGTTGCGTAATGTCAATGAAAATTTCATATAAGAAACTGCTTCCACATCCAGAAATAGTGACCTCAAGCTTCATCCTTATATTCTTAGTCTTGTTTCTCATTTTTCATGCTTTTTAAATTAATCATGTTAATTTGTAAAAAGTCAATTGATATAAAGGTAATGGGGTTTTGAGAAAGCTGTTAACACTAATTTGCTTAATTAACAAATCATGTATAAAATCATGCTCACTATAAACACTGCTGTGGAGCAAATGCAATCCATTAAGATTCATAGGAAGGCATCATGTTCTGCTTTGTCACAAAGGTTTAACTGCTTATGAGCAGGATTTGAATCCTGAAAGCTGGAAAAATGCATTTTTCTCTTGTACATCCATTAAACTCTCCCAGACTGCTACTTGGGCTGCTGTCAGCTGCTCTCATCTGCCCTGTTGTCTTGTGTAGCTAAAGGTGATGTGTCATATCACAGAATATCACATAAATTACCAGTGCACCATTTGGAAGTTTGAGGTGAG
Organism: Cyanoderma ruficeps; assembly: GCA_008694505.1. NCBI lineage: Eukaryota > Metazoa > Chordata > Aves > Passeriformes > Timaliidae > Cyanoderma > Cyanoderma ruficeps. The sequence goes on along the minus strand of VZDJ01000594.1, from coordinate 11,038,721 downwards.
CATGCTGCTTGTGGGATGGGAATGGAACTGTTATGAATGGTAATAAAATCAAGCAGCAGGGTGTTATTAGGGCATGGTGAAATGGAAGATGGGGCAAGAGAGAAAAGTACAGCACACCATAACCAGTTCCTCTAGTCACAGAAGAAAAGAATTCTTCAAATCATTACCACAGATGTAAAATAGATATTTTATTCTAGTGAACCATCTGTGCATTGATGAACCAGTTTACAAAATCCAGCAGTTTCAGCTTATCAGGGCCTTTCTCACTCTGCTAGGTAAGCATGACAGCTCAGCCTGTGAGTCAGTGAGTTACTGGCCAGGATAGGGACTGGTCAGAAGCCAGGAACACATTAGAGATTTTCCATTCACTAAGCTGGATTTACTTCTTTTAGAGTGATATTGCTTTAATGGAATGAAGCTGGTCTGATTTATTCTATGAAAGAAATTACTTTTCTTTCAGCTTCCTTTTGCATTTGATTTAGTGCAACAGTTAGCTGTTGTCCTCTATGATACTGACTGTTCATTAGCTTGCTATAACCACTGAAATAGTTGACAGGTTTCAGGTCTTGCTGTGCCAAATTCAGACCCAGACTTCCAAGGTTTCCATCCTTGAGTTTTCAGAGACTCCATTATTCAGTTTTGACCAAAGGCAGGATCATCTTTCACAGTTATATGACAACTATGAGGCATTTAGACATGAAAAGAGATGAATTAAATTTCATTTTATGGAGGACACCTTGTAACAAAGACAAAGGCCAGGTAAATTGTATGATGGTGCAAAATTGGGCAGTTCTCACAAATATAGTTCCTAAATAACCATCTAAAACTTCTTAAAGATATCTGCAAGTATATAATAAGTTATTTACAACAAATTATTTAAATTATCCTGGCAGCTGTGATAGTCAACATAAAAATGAGCCTTTACATTTTTTTGCCAAAAAAAAAATTTCAAAATTCCCCAGGTCAAGAGTGTGCAAACTGTTCTATATTAGATGAGCATGCTTTTATACACTAACAGCTGTGTTAATTTTCCTACATATTTACAATCATCAGATAGAGCAGGGAAACATGAGGAGGGCTTTATCTAGTCAGCTTTGAGAAGCAAGAGATTTCCTGAAACTGACTGCACATCATTTATTACAACCCATATAGCAGTCAGTCAAGGTCATGGGCACGTTCAGCAAAAGTTTGGTGAAGGCCACACCATTCAAGCTTCCTGAATGTTGTTACTGCTTCAGAAATTTTCTAACATGGATGAAGGCTATTTAAGAAGAAACCTGACTCCTCTTGAGATGAGTTCGTCAGAGATTGCCCTATTCCCAAATGGAAGGCTTTCTGCATAAGCTGTACCAGTCCCCATTGTTTTATCATTCCCTCTGGTACAACACACATGAAGCCAAGAGAGGATGAAGGCAGAAGAAATCTGGGACCCTTGCCTAGAAAAGCCATGAATGCAACTAAGCCAAAGTCATAATGTTGGACAAGGACTCACTACACATCTGGTTTCTGCCTGCCAGCCATCTGTTAAGTGGATTTGGTGTTGGCTGGAAAACCCCAGTTATCACGAGAAAAACAAAGGGCTGTGAATTGGGAAAAGACAAGTGAGAAGTAAGAAGGCAATAAAGGCGGGAAAAGGCAAATGACGGCAAGTTCATGAAGATCACACTGACATTTTACCAAGCCTTTTGCCAGTCAACTATAATTCTTAAAAAGCTAATTGGGTGCAAAATTCTCCTCTCAGACAAAAGACAGCTTTGAAGAAAAGCATTAAAATCATGGGATATGCTGCTAAAAATACAGTAGTAACTGTATATTATACAATATGACCAGGAACAATTAATACAAATTATCCCTTCAGACATTCTGCTCTACTGTGTACAGAAACTTTACAGAAGTTTTACAGGAAAAAAATCTAGTCCAAGGTGAAAACATATGGAAGTGCCTGTGTGCCTATGTGTGTGTGCGTGTGTATGTATAAATATATATCCATCACTCTGCAGTTTCACTGAAACTGTATTGAGTTACACAAGCCAAAGAGCTGGCTGCCTAAAAGGAAGGGTCCATAAAATATAGCCATATTCCAGAGGAAAATGAATATCAATACACAGCTTCTGTGTGATACTGCTTTCATTGATTTTTGACAATAGTCTGCGTATGAATGAGCTATAGTTAATAGCATAGGAAGTTATAACCCTCCCTCTTGTGAGTACTGCTTATTTGTTACAACACCCAGCTACTGAGTGTGAGGCATCTTCAGCTGCTGGCTGCCATGGAGCTCAATCAGTGCTCTGTGTGCCGTGTCACACGAATTGTTTGGGAAATGAATACAGTGTGCATGTGCGCGTGGGCGTGTGAAAGAAATGCAAGCCTGCCTAAAATTCAGATAAATCTCTGAAGAAAACCTGCAGATGCTCACCCATGGTATACCAGGCAGACAGGCACGCAGAGAAATTGTAGCATGGCACTCCTTTGCTCAGTCTGTGTCTCTGTTATACAAATCTCATGCCACTAGCAAGCTTTCACATATATTCTGTGCAGATTCTTCATTAAAGCCTATTTAGTGATTGATTAACTTGTTAACAGGACAGAATTATCTTATGACTCCATATTAATGTTCCCTAAGAAGGCTAAACATTAAACTTGAATATGACAGTAAAACTTTAAGAGGCACAGTACCAGCTGAATTCCTCCTCCTTCAGATCAGATGCTGCAGAATGACTAAACATTATTCTGCTCACTTTATGTAAATGAAGGAGATGACAAGCTAAACCTTAAGCAATTTAATATTGTCTTGATGTATGTAATTTAGGATTAACTAACCCTGATTAAACACGACCTTACAAATACATCAACAGCCTGCAATTAACATGCCGTTGGTAAATAGAATCCCAACTTTTGTTTCTCACACTATAAGAAACATGTATAAGTGTTTGTTATACTTCTGCTTGCAATACCTAGTAGACAAAAATCATGAATCTGGTGGATTTTTAGCACTTCTGATGTGTCCTTAGAAAAGTATTTTGAAGAAAAAAAAATAGTATTTCTAAAAAAATTTTAGTGTATATATTTGATAGGTAACGCTGCAGTCCCCAGTAAACCACACCACCACGGAGAAATCTGGAGAAAGCAGAGGTAGTTCACAATTAACTTTCCAGCAGCAGCTTCAGAATGAAGGCCACAACTTGGAAACCAAAGTACAAAAAGAAAAGGTCCACTCACAAGTTGTGTGTAAACTGGCTTTGTCCTGTTAACAGAGAAATCTGCTTCACGTTTCTTGGAGAACGATATGGGATAAGAATACAGGATTGCCCATCCAAGACTACTGGAGCAGGGATCTTCAAAACCCTTTCCAGCAAGACCCAAAGCCCATTCCCAAAGAAAGCTGCACCCAAGTGGATGCTGCTGCACTGGTGTCAGTGCACCCAAGTGCTTCTCTGACAGGAGTTGGCACCAATGATACTTTAAATGCCAAAGTGCTCCACATCCAGCCTTCCAGCTGTCCTCCTTGAATGTTGCAGGTCTGTTCACACACCCTTTTACAATGTCTTTCTACCAGCTGAACAAACGACTTACCTCCCTCCAGCTGTGCTGCACAGCTTTTTCACTCTCCTTGTCCCTGCCTGCTGAACTGCTCATGGGAATTCTCTTGTCTCAGGCAACAGGAGCTGAGCTTAGCAAGGACCAGTTGTTTAAAGTGCTTTGGAAAATTCAGATAATTTTAACTTAAATGGGTGAAGAAGCAATTCTTACAAGGAACTGAGCTTGCCAATCACCAAAGACCTTTAGCTTGGGTAGAAGTTTTAAGGAAGTTGTATTGACATTTAATGAAAACACCATAGCATGCTTCCCAGCTACAAAGAAAGTGCTGGGAAGCACTTTCCCAGTTCCCAGAAAAGTGGGTAGAAAGCAAGGCACTGGAATTGCAGGAGAGCCAAAAGCAAAAAGTTCTTAAAATATATAATTTTTCCTTTGTAAGCACCTGACCTCTTTCCTCAGATGCACTCTGCTTTACTAAGGATAGCCTGAATTACCAGAAATGGATGACAATACATTCCCCGCAGTCAGACTGGCTTTCTGAAATACTTTCTATCTAGAAGCACTCAGATCATGAGCAGCACAATTAGCATTGGAATAAAGATCCAAATCATAATACCTAATTTCAGTTATTGGTGTCTTTCCCATCCCTCTTGTTAGTGGCAGCTCTTGGATGATGTCTGCACGTCATAGAAGTCATATTTTTGTGAAGTTAAAATGATGGTGATAAGGACCAGTCTGTAAAAAATTGATTATCAAAAAGAATCACAAAGATAATTCAGTAATACCAATAGAGGCTCATCTATTAACTCCTCTGGGATTAGAGCTAGCTGGAAAATTTTGATTTTTCCAATAACTACTTTTGAGAGAAAAAGTAGTCTTCAGTGGGTTTTTTTTAAATTAAAATTATTTAATTAATTTTAACCAGAATTAAACCTTTTTTCCTTCTCCCTGGCTTTATTTGAGGTATTTTTGGTCCTTAAGGGAGCTGATCACATAGCGTGGTGTATACTGCATACATTATAGTATCTGGGGTTTGCCTGATTTTCCTAGGTCGTTCCCAGGATGTTTACTTGGCCAAGGGCCTTTGTCACTTTCCTTTTTTTTGGATCTGAATGATCAAAATCTAAAGCAAAAGAGAAAATCTTCATATTTCCCAGTGTATTAAGGAAGGGGTCTCACAACGTTCTACTGTGAGGAATCAGATGTAGGGAAGGGAGTAAAAGGTCACGAAACATTATGAGTTCACAGTTGGCTGTCACAAGAATGCACGACAACTGAAGACTTCATTGAAAATTCAGAAAATGTTTTCTCTAGACTTTAATAAGTAAAAAAAATTACCTAGCTTGAAAAGAATAATCTAAATATATCCCTACTTCTCCAAAGGATTCTTTGGTCTACTAGCAGAAAACTTTCAGGAGCGGCACATTTCCATCTCCTACATCTCCATAGGATACAGACAAGCTAGTCTCTTAGCATTTAAACTCAGACTAAAACCCAAACAAACAGAAAAAAAGAAAAAGATATGGTGGGGAGGAGTGCAGAAGAATAAAAGGAGAATCTGCCTAATCTGCTTCCTGGCTTTGGCCGCCAACCAATATTCACTCAGTGGTGTTGCATCTAAATGGACGATAAACAGATTTTAACAATTGCATGTGGTCAGCCTCTTGCCAGATACAGAACCGGCTGGTGCCAGTGCTTGTGCACTGCACTCACAACAGACAGCTGAGAAGCTGAGGGAGCTCTGCTCTCATAGTGAAGTTTGGCAGCCTGTCAGCTGTAGAATTTATAAACTCAGATTGTCAGAACTGCATCATCACAGGCCCATACCACATGGAGACTATTGCTTTCCTCGGTCTAAGATACATTCATGGAAGATTCATTATCTGGACACCCATTATAGCTAATTCAGAATCTGGATATCATGAATTTTTTTCCCTAAAAAAAAAAGTCAATCATTAAAAGCAGTTATTTAACTCTTGAATTTCTTCTCTGTATACATGGTAAGAAGACAGAGGATAGTTCTCACTGAGAAAACTTAAGAACACAAACCCCAAACATAGTCCCAGCTTTTATCGTTTCCTTTTTTGGTGTTTTCTAGTTCTTCACTGAATTTCTTTTTCCCTTGGGACACAGAAGATGGTAAGAATGTGTGTGCAGTATGGCAGGTCAAAGAAAACTGTATTTAGTGCTTTTTATTTCCTTATATGACTTGTGTAGTGTGAAACAAACAGTAAATTTAGCCTAGATCCAGCATATATCATGTTAAAGCAATCTTTTCTCTGTTCTCATCATTCCCAAAATGACAGTCTGGCACTGAAGGCTTTGGGAGTTTTACCCTTTCCTTTCCATATTTTATGCAAGTTGAAAACATGTTACTATTTGCACACTAATAAGTAATCCTGATAAGACTGGTTTTCAGCCTGGTTTGAAAGCAGTATTTTCCAGTTAGAAAAAATTGCGGAATGGATTTGAAAGATTAAACTCCTAGATATAACTCTTGCAAATGTGGTACCTGTTGTGCACTGACTCCCAGGTACCCCAAATGATTCATGGAAACAGTGAAGAAGAAGGGGAAAATCTGACTTTGAAAGTCATAGCAGATTTGAGTATAGAAAATACACAAAAAGAAATCTAAAGCATCTTTCCAAACTAGCAGAACATGGCACAGTACAAAGCGGAAGTTGAGGCTCTGATTCAGAGCTTTGCAGTGTATCTAACTTAACAGCAGCTCAGACAGCTTGTGTTGTAGTATTAAAAGGGTTTCATTGGGAATACAGAAATCACTGCTCTCCCCCTGCCACTGCCCACAGGACCTTAATGAATTCATTTGCTATTAATTGTAAGAGGTCATCAAAAAAGCTAAGTATCCATCATGATTGTGGTGTGAAGAGCCTTGCAAGAATGCTTTCATGAATTCCCTGATGACACCCAGGACAAGCTATCAAATGCTGCTCAAGAGACAGCAAAGTACTGATACCTATATTGTGACCTGCTTCAATTCATCAACAGTTTCACTTACTCATGTACTGCACTGAACAGAGGGGGAGGAGGCAGCAGCAACAGCAGGGCATGAAAATTGACTCAAAGTGTGAAGCCTTCCAAGTAGTGAAAGTATTTTTTTGTTTGGTTTGGTTTTGGGGTTTTTTTGTTGAAGCTGAAGGAAAGGCGCAAGTAAGCGTTGCAGAGCATTGTGGGTCAGGGAGGAAAGGGCCAGCACCCTCCGACCAAACTGAAGTAAATGATAAAGATGAATATTCTCCTTCCTTAAGTCATCCTTCACAGGTACACAGGCTACTGCAGCTGTCCTACTGTGCTAAACAGCTTGCTCCATAGAAGATCATGTTCTCTTTTGAGGGCCTTTGCAGTGCCTCAGCCTCCTATGGTGAAGTGTCTGTCAACATATCTGTCTTGTTGTGCAGTGTCTGGTGATCTATTGAACTACCAATGTTTCTTTTCACAGTAAGCTACAGAGACGGGGACCTCTCCCTTCTATAGACCTGCAAGCCCTTTCAGAGATGATGAGTAAGCCTATTCCATGTACAGTGTTACCTTTCTTTTAATAAAAATATTTGTCACTTTTTAGTGTCTCTATAGAGATGTCCATATTTTGGTAAAAGTGTTCTTTTTTTGTAGTGTTCTACTACAGTCCCAAGTGTTCTAAATATGAAAAAAAAATTAAAAATCCAGATATAAGTCAAAGCAACTGAATCCCCATGGATCATTTTTAACAATCTTTGGACATAACAGCATATTCCCATCCCCCTCAAAAAAAAAACCTGTTTAAAAGATAATCAGACAGCCAATCAAGCAAAAATTCCCAAAATGGTCCATGTCATTTTCCCCCTGTAGGATTACTCACAATGCATCTCATGGAAAATGAACTCTTAAAGAGAGAATGAAGTGCTGAAAGGAATTCTATGTCTAGGGAACTGAAAGCTTCACTTAAATGGATGGCCAGAGATTTTAAGAAGAGTTTATAAAACATTTCCATATAGTAAGGAAAGCAAAAGCTGCCCACACCCAGTTTCTGATGCCAAGGCCACAGGAGGTTGTTTCTGAGGTGTTATTTATATTGGATTTTAAAATGGTCTGAGGGGACAGAGGGTTGAGCTATCAATTATGTAACTGTAAACGAAGAACCTTTGGGAAGGGAAGCAGAAAATTGTGTACTTAGAGAATGAGCAAGACATTTAGGAGAGGTTCAAGGTTAACTCCTTTCCTTCGCTCCTCTGAATTCTGCTAGGAGTTCACATCACGGTACAAAGCCCAGGGAACAATTCTGGAGCCACAGGAAAGCAATTCCTGAAATTGTGATTTGCTCAGCTCCTTGAGGGATGTAGCAGGAGCTGTTGCAGGAGGAAGGGAAGGACAAATACAGTCCCTAGCCCACTGAGACCACATTGTAGCCACTGCAATTCAACTGCCATGAGCTTTGTGTAAGGCTCTTGTAAACCTTGCTGTCAATGGGCCTCAGATTACCAGCCACTGTCTTACTGCCAGTACTGCTGGGAATGCGGAAAAAGTGCACAGATGTTGTGTAAATAGGAAATCTGATAAGAAATTAAAACAGAAACTATGTGTGACTGCATCTGTGCAAGAGGAAAAAGAGAGACATGGTAAATTTTCCTCCCCAACTGTAAATTCACATTGTAAAGTAGAGCTATCTAGTAGTTTCTCAAAAGATGAGACAAATCCACATGAAAATTTTGCTTGGATGCATCTCGTGGCTGCTGGAAACATTTAACAGGGGTTTTTGCTTTAGATACAGGAAGCAGTGAGATGGATTTGTCCTCCCTTTTCCCTATTTTGTTTCTAATATCTAGCCTAAAATTTAAGACATGCCCTTCCACCTCAAAACACTATTTATTGTTGAGTACCTGAGCCATTTCTTTCAATTGATTAAATCCTGCTTCTGCCCTTACCTAGAAGCACTCCAGTTTAGCCAGGGCTTTATAGCTGGCTGCTGAGGTACCAGGCAGCTGGCTGGGCAGGGAAACTCCCACCTGCTTCCCACTTCCTTCCTTAGCCAAGCTGCAGGAAAAAGAACAGGATCCTACCCTGGCATTTCCAGCAGGAAAGTCTGAGACCTTATCAAATACCCTTATTTTACCCCTCACTGCAGCTCAAAGCTCAGGAAAATTCCCCACAGGCATTGCATCAGACCCTCCACGGAGGGAATAAATTGTAGAACACTCAGCAGGTTTGGGAAGTTGTTTCTATATCCTGCAGGACTGTAGTCAGGGCAGAGAAGATACAGAGCCCTGACATGCAGAGAGAGAGGTGAAGGTGAGGAGACACAGTCTCTGTGTAAATTGTAGCTTCAGATGTTAGGGGGTTGCAAGGATAACACTGCAGGGTTAAGACAACAATTTCAGAGCCTGCACAAGGTAATCCAGCGTTTTAGGACAAAAGGCCCTTGTTGGATGCTTCCTTTTTGAGTCAGAAGATGCTTTCACTCTGTGTTTGTTTTGCAACTATTGCACAAGAGGAGCATAGATCATGGAAAGGATGTGCTTGTCCTCCTGTATGTTCTGGAAACTGCTTAAAACTCTTCTGGCTTTTATTAATGAAAGTACCAGGCCCAGCACAGACACAACAATGATCACTTCAGGTAATGCTCATGGGGAATTAAGTGATGAGTTCAAAATAAAGATACATTTTTCTCTCCAGTTGATTGATTCTATTTTCCCTGTTGAAGAATATGAGGAGTACAGTAGACACCCATTTTTAATTGAAATCAATGATCTAGTGTTTCAAGCCACATCACCTAACCCAGAACTCAGTAACGTCAATGGCAGTCTTTCCATTCACTACAGTGGGCTTTGGATGAAATCCATGCAGCTGAAAGTGATGACTTGCACTTTCATATGCAGTCAGTGCCTAGAGTTTTTAAATGTATTACTATTATTTTTTTTTGCTATGTCTCTTTAAAATGCTGCTTATTCACCATGGTGTTGTGTAATATATAGATACATTAGTTTTAAAACATGGTTCTCCATTTTAAAACTCAAATTATTATGTTTTGTATATAAGCAATTTTTATGAAATCAAATAATATAATTTATCAGAAAATGAATGCTGCTTTTCTTTAGTTTTCATCATTATATAAAAATCGTTCTTTTGTTGAAAGGTTATATTTCACTGAATGTTTAATAATACTTATTTTTTTATAATTAATAATAGTGATGACCTTCATATAAGGTATTCTAATTATATAGAACCTCCAACATATTCAGTATCCCAATTATTTGATCATCTAGGCCAGAACATGCCATTGCAGACTAATTGCTTTTCCCTCCCATATGGGCATTGCATTCCTCAAACGTTGGCAAAAGAAAGAGCTTGGATGCATCCAAATATTCACCCAGTCCCAGGAGCACCTGGAAGCCCTCCCAGGTCCTCTAACTTAGACAAAGCCACAAAGTTTCTTTGTTCTCAGGCTTGAATTAAAGCCTGTGGTGCTACAGACTACAAAAACTCTACACAATACAAGACTTTCTCCATGCCAGAGGGTTTGCAATCTGAGGAAGAGGGGCCAAACCAGGCATATACAGCTGGTCTCAGGAGCACTGGCCAGAAAGCAGCAGAACAGCAGCTGAGCTACTGTGATTCTGTCATATATGAGAGGTTTAAGCAGGAATTTGAAGGTAAATGTTGCTGAAATCCATGTAGGTCCCTCTGCTCTGGGTGTCACTTTGTCACTTTGAGAAAGGTCCATTGTGTTTACCGGAAAAGACAAAAATAGTTTGTACTAAAATACAGCCTCTTTTTCCCACAAAAAAATCATTTAAAATTTGTAAAATTTCAGCAACTTTTGCACTCATAATGATTGTTAATCCATGAACAGAAAAGATTAACAATGACTAATTACAAGGAGTATTAATTAATTGAATATGGGAGAATGAATGTCTTTGTCTGAATGAATGGCAACAGGGAAATGCCAAGTATTTCGTCACTGACATCCAGGGATGAACTGGTGACCTCTAAAAAAACTGCAGAGCTGCCTTATGCTGTAGCTGTCTGGAACAGAATGACTGCACAAGTGTTTCCTTATTCTCCCTGGAAAGTACACAATATCAGGGCATTGCCAGGTAGAGCACATGAGCTGGCTAAAATTAAATGCAAACTCTAATAATGGCTGTCAGATGAGAAGACAGTAACAGAATTAGCAGAACCTGGATTTGTCCCATTTGTCACTGAAGTTGCTTTATCAAATCGGCAAAAATTTCAAAACCTCAGGCTTGATTGAAAAGATGAGAAGCAAATTCTTGGCTAAAAATACAACACCCTTTCTCCATTGAAAGAGGCCCTCACAGGTGTTGTTAGAGAAGTGATGAATATCTTGACCCTGTCTATAAGGACTTTTCTTGTTACACACATGTTCAAAATACACTCAGGAGTGTTTGGCTTTTTACAGGTGCTGACAAGAACACTCAGCTTTGATGGGAAATAACTAGGTGTAAATTGTTGTTCTAAGTCACACCGAATGGGGATTTCAATCCAGATGTGCTCCAGACTGCAAAGAGCCCTGTGACCAGCCAGGGCTCAAAGAATGCTCAAAAGAAGAATTGAATTTAATCATCTAGTACAGGGGATGGTCTGTGACAGGGTAGTGCTCAGGTAAGTGAAAACCTCTTGCACTCTTGGACAAGCAGGAATGCAAGGCAGATTGCAGAATGCAAAATTATGGCAGCTTTAGGATGATCTTTCAAGGCACAGAGACATTTTGTTTTGGGTTTGGGTGGGGGTTTTGATATTAATATAATTATTAAATGTAAATTATAATTGAATGGTAACTGATCAAGAATCATTAACATAACTAACTCTTTGTGCTACCAAAATCTTCTCTTCAGGCATTTATTGTTAGGATTAATCAAGCTAGTGGAGGCATGATCAGAGTAGCAAATCCACCTGGCATAAATATTTTAATTTCTGCTTAGTTCCTATAGAAAGATTTGGAAATAGAAATAAATTACTAGTTCTCCTCAGATTAGAAGCCCTCTTCCTGCTTTATAAGGCAGTTATTTGCAAGCAAAACCAAATATGCAGGTATTATGTGTAAGAAATTAACTCAGGCACCAAAGACTGGAATTTTGTGAAGATAAAAAGCCAAAGGAAAGTAACTTTTTCTTCCTATAAAGGAACAAAAATACAGCTGAAAATGTAACCCTTAGTAATACCTACTCCTCTCCCTTGCTAAATTAAGATAGAAAAGATAGGACCAAGAAAAGAAGAACCTACAGCAGAGGGATGATTTATGGATCAGGACTTGTAAATTCACAGTGATAGATATATATTTTTCATCTTCTTCATCCTAAAAGTAGGAAATAATAATGATTTTGCTTATGTGGCAAGAAGAAATTAACTGCCACCAGAAATATGATATGTACTTACACCAGTCATGAATCTGCCACACAGACTTGTCCTGTTCAGTTGAATGTGTGCCCTGATGGCCAAAAGATCCCTGCCTAGTGGAGTTTAAAGAGAAATCAGTAATTCAGAGCCTGGCAGTTTTCAGTCTTTTCCTGGACTGTATGAATCTGGGAAAATCCCAGGAAACACTGAGCTGTTTCACTCATGACTTTTGGCTCAGAAAGATGGTAGATAGCACACAGATCCCAACAAAAACACTGAGTAGTCCCATTGAAGGCTGCCCTTAAGAATGTGAAAAGAATTCTGTTGCTTATAATACCTTGTTTAACATTTAGCAAAAAATATAGGAAAAGCATATTTCCCCTTCTTGGGGGAAAGATGGCAATGCAATGAAGAATTTGACACTTAAAAACTTAGTTTGTACAGACTTATAAATTAATAAAAATATTTTTTTCCCATCTCCACAGAAAAAAAAAGCCTCCAAATGATCTAATGACCTCAATCAAATTATATATTTGTATTTCCCTAAGAATAGGTGATGGGCTTTTGTTTGTCTTTTTCCTCAGGATTTCAACCACAATGAGATAAGAATTCTTTTTTTGAGAGAGAGATAGAGAAGGAAGCCAGGAAATTGAACAGTAAACTCAATCAGATAATGCAATATAAAGAAATGACCCATGACTGGATGAATGAAATAAAAATAACATATTAATTGGAAAGAAAATCTGAAAGGATTATTTCCCCAAAGAAACAAAAGCAGCAGTACAGACCTACCAGTGAAAATACAAGGCAGGAGGACAGGTGAAGTTAAAACTGAACTCGGAATAAATTGATCATCATGAGTCAGAGTTCTTGGAGTTTACAGTTGTAAAAAAAAGCCCCACATTTGTTTTCAGCGAAGACACAGGTGCATAAGCAACAATCACTGGCACTTGGTACAGTGCTGGCCATTTGTAAAGGACATGAAGCAGTTTGAATTCTGAAAATTGTTGCCAATATAAGAGATGTGGTAATTTCCTGTGTATCATCGAGGAGGACTCAAACAGAAGTTTTGTTTTTCCTGAGCATTTCTGGTGATCCGAGAGAAATTCATTATTTCACATACTTTATTTGCCTTATTTATTTGTTTGCCTGTTTGGATTTTACTAAGGAAGCTCATTGATGTTGGTGTTTACAAGGAATGTTTGCAGAGGACTGCGAATCAAAATGAAGAAAAACACCCTGCAAGTTCAAGCAAACATGCAGGGGTTGTGTTGTTCAGCACACTCGGGGTCACACAGAAGTGATATTCATCATCAAGAAATATCTCAAGAGAAAGGTATTATAGCCCAGCTGGAGGGTGTAAATGCCCCCATGATCCATCACAAAGGAATCACATTTCCACTGTTTAGCCACACAGGCAGTCTGGCAGTCTGTTTGTATAAGCTACATATGATCATTTAAAAAAAAAAAAGTTTATTCCATGTCCTCTCTGATACCTGAATGAACGTTTTCCCTGGTACAAAGATTATTTTGGAAAAATTATATGTTCTCCCATGGATCTGGAAATCAAGAGAATATTAGCATCTGAGTCATTGATCAGTCACAGCTGGGCACACCAAATCCCATGGTACTTTAACCAAATGAAAGACTGACGTTCCTTGCAGAGGAATTTGTTATAAGAGGAAAGCCTTAAGGAAAGTATCTTTCAGTGAGGTAGAGCTACCATTCCTATAGACTAGAGCACAGTATGGTATCAGCATGAAATGAATCAAACCAGTTTGACATTTCCAAACTCCACTTTTTCATATAACTTTTTATCCTTATGAAAAATTTTGATATTTCAGTTTTATTTTTTCCTGACTCAGGGCCAAGTATCAAAATATCAATCTCTTTTGTGGCAGAAATTACATTTTATATTAGCTTTTTCATGAAGAGTGACACCTCATTTTCTTATTTGAATCATCTCTATTTTTTGCCCTCTCCCCTTCAGCCTCTGGAGAAAAACAATATATGGTAGAACAAAGCATTTGGGGGTTGATACTTTCATTTTATATCCTCAGTTCACATGTAGTAGGTTGGATTTAAGAGGTTCAGTCTGCTCCTTTTCATAATTCCTGCTTTAGCTGGCTACATTAGAAGGCGCAGGATATCCACTCTGCTGCTGGGGAGGCTCACCATTGTGTGTAGAAGTTAATAAGTTCAGCCCTGTAAAAACCACCCTTGGGGGTATTCCACTGGGAAAATGTACTAAAGAGCACACACAGATCTCAAAATGCTTAAATATCATTGAGAATCCAACAAAGGTATTTAAGCTGTGTGCTCTAGTGCCTTTCTGAGTACATATTTTGATAATTTCATATCCTACTGGAACCCGCTGGAGGCGTGTTTTAATTTTGACTGTAGCATTTTGCACTACCAGTTACACTGGGCTGGGGAACAGACTCTTTCAGTGCAAGAGGAAGATCCACTCCATCTCAAATTCATATTTTTCAAAGGGAAACCTTTCCAGCTGTGTAGCAAACAGAAAGGCAAGAGGTGTAAATTATAAATAACTCTCCCAAACAAACAAACAAAAAAAACTAGTCCCTTGGTCACATAAAACAGGTCCTTGGATCATTAAAATTACCAATTTCTGAGCTTGTGAAGAACCTAAATCAGGCAGAGACAGAATACTCTGTCTACAGGGTAGAGTATCCATTTCTCTAAAGAGAAAATACTCTAAACACAGTAACGTTTGATGGGGGAATAGAGGTTTATGGAGAAGTCCTTTGTTTCATGGCCAAGTCAAATTTGATATTTCTCATTTTAATACCCTATCCAGGGACTTTTCAACTCCTTGATGCAAGTTGTTATAAAAGAAGTGTGACCTTTCAAAGCAGTGCAGGAAAAAACTCCAGAATATCATATGGATTTTGGAAGTGGGAAAGAGTGATATCTGTGAATAAAATCAGTAGATTTGTGACCAACAGAAAGAAAGGAAGTTGCCTTCATATGGATTTATGCCATCACTTTGAACAATGTGCCCTCTCAGATGTCTAATAAGCAACAAGCTCTTGCTACAGCCTCTCTCATGGGAGGAAAGTAAATGGGCCTCTTGTTTTTTACCTGCCTTTCTATTTTCACACTGTAGAAAATAATTTCCTTGAGACCTCTGTACTACTGTCAAGAATGTGGCTGAAATTGCCCCGTCAGCCCAATATTATGGTGGAAGAGGGACAAAATCAGACATTTAAGCAGTTATGCACATATTGTTTCACTCACACTCATGCATACAGGATGATCAAAGAAGCCATATTTCCTTAGGAAAACGGCCTAAAAATAAATGTAACACTACTTTTCTGACAGCCATTTGGAGCTTTGGCAGGACAAATTGTTTTATTCAATAGCATTTCATACAAAGAAAAATAAGCTACAATCTCGCTTCCTGTACTCCATGAAGAAAATTAATTTGGCCTCCAGGCCTCCTTGCTATTAATCTCCATCAGGTACCCCTGCCAATGCACCCCCAGAGGCCATGATCCCGCAGAAACACTTATGCCCATGAGCAGCCCTATAGATTTTAACTGTCACAGGCTCAAAGTTTAGCATTCCTGAGAGATCACTGTCACAGGAAGTTCAATTTTTAATAAAATATTGAGAAGGTAGGTCTGGGCAATATGCATCACCCCAGTACATATTAATGAAACCCTCTCAGCCTGCCCATTCTACTCAGAGGCAATTTGGCAGCAGAGGTAAAGGCACTGGGGTCAGCAAAGTTAGGTTGGAAGGGACTTGCCCTGTACCTACAAAATACCTAAACAGTGCACTTGGCAAAGCACTTGCCAAGCTCAGATGAGAAATCAAAGCTGGAAGATTGAGAGTTGAGTCCAATTCTGAGGCCCTAAGTAATGTCACAGATACAATAAAGGAATCAAAAGACGTATATAATGAATTTCTGCTGTGCCAGCTAAGAGCTGTCAGTCAGGTGGGTGGGCTTTTTCTCAAGCTAATTACGCTCCAGAGTTGATCTAAAATCCATAGGTTTATAAAGAAAAAGCTTTGGTGGGATTATTTTCAGAGTGATCAAGGTCTTCCGAAACCCTAAGAAGTCAAGTATGACACAAGAAAATGTATTATAAGCTGGCTGTTGCAATTATAAATTATGCAAATCATGTTCTTTTGAACTCCTAATTCCTGTAATATTAAGCACTAATTTAGCTATGCGTGGCTATTTAATTGTGTAATTTTTGCAAGAATTTCAGCTCTTTTCACAGAACATATAGTTAGATGAGTAATCTCAAAATTTTGCTTGCCAATTAAAGTTTTGAAGAAAAAAAATATGGATGATACTGTACTTTGCTTACCCTGCCAACCTGGTGTATAGTGGTACAGCTGTGGATGCAGGTAAGTCAGAGGTCTCTAAGTAAAAAGGTTGCCAGCGAGAGACAAAGTAGAAGCCCTTCAAGTCATACTTCAAGGTCTCATGAGGGAAAAGGAATGTCTCTTCCTTTTCCTACTTCTCAGGTGTCTATATGTGCCACCAAAAAGGCTCTTTTTAGCTTTGCTTTCATCAATTAAGCAGGCAATGCCTTCTCTGTAACAGATCCTCAAAGAGTTTGGAAATATAATAACAGCACTCGTTTATTGATTGCTTTGATCAGATACTAGGCAGGAGGGAAGAAAACCTCAACATGCACATCAATAAACAACCTGGAGCCTCTAAAGCCATACTGAGTGAGCTTGAAAACTAACTATGAGACTGAGATGCTCAAAAAAAGAAAGCTTATGACAGCAAATCAATATAAAGCCTTGTGGTAAAGATGCTGAAGTAAGAAAAGGAATGTTGGGTCACTGTGAAAAGAACTCTGGGCTTCATTAAAATAATGAGGCAACAAATAAGGGAGACCATTTCCCTCTCTCCAAATGATTAGAGAGGAAGCTGGGAGTGACAAGGCCCAGGACAAGGGTCAGGCTAGGCTGAATCGAGGCACTGATTTTGCTGTAGAGTTCTGACATCTGACAAGTGGCTGGTGCTTAGACAGGCAATAATGGCACCTGAAAGCAGAGGGTTTGGATAAGCTCTACAGGGCTATGTGAGCTTTTTGTGCTGAAATTATTCCTGGAGTGCTTGTACTATAGATACACTGGGGAGAAGTCCAGGGAAAAAACATGGCAGGAGATATCCAGTCCTTTATTGAAGATTATTAAGAGAAAATGATAGGAAAAGGCTTTCAACTGAGATGAAAGGAATGCTTCCTGGAAGAAACTGAAAGACATCCCACTACCTTAATAGTGTTGTTTGAAAGAACCAGGCTGTGACACAGTCAGTGCCTGAAAATTTTAGTCTCTATTATGTTATATTCTGTGCATTGTAAACTGTAAGGTAGACCTGCCTACAGACTTTTAAAATTCCATTGATGTGCTTTTCAAAAGCTCCATTTCTTTTGCAAATGTAAATACACAAGACGTTTTTAGAAGTCTAGTCATTCTCTTGATACAACTGACTAAACTCTCAAAGGGAAAGCTGTTAAGTATGCACATCCACAGTAACCTCATTTGATACTCGGTCCTAAAGTGCATACAAGGTACAAGACCTAATACCAAAGACAGTGAACTCAGGGGTCTGAAATGGTCATGAAATTAAATGGAGGTTCAATGAGTCCTGGAACTATAACATTACAAATTCTTGGAGTGTGTTACAAAAGAATCTTTAATCTTCATGTTCAGACTCACAGGAAACTCTCAGCTCTTGGGAGCTATTTGGGAATCAAATTCATCAGTGTAAGATCATGGGTTTACTAACACTCCTTGGAAGCATGGTTATGAAGCTGTCCACCTCTGGAAGGAAGACCTTGAGGTCTCCAAAATGTCCAAAATAATTTAGACAAGTGCCAGACAGACCAGTGTGCCCACAAATGGCCCACCTTCCCTGTGGCAGGGACTCAGCCTTTGAAGGTCCAGGCTCCAACCAAAGCTTTTTTCTGCAGCTCAGGCACAGAAAATCCACACCGCATGTGAATGTCAAAGTGTCTAAAACCACTTGAGATGACAGAGCAGTTTCTTACTCATACAGGATACAAATAGATGCTCTTTTCCCTCCAGCAGATTAAACAGACACAGTGAGTGTGTGAGCTCCATTTCCCTGGGAAACAAGGCTAAGACTCTCCTGTGAACTGCTCAAGATCAAAAGTAGCAAGTTTTACCAAATCCTGTTGCTAATGAGGAAAACATTCATTAGAAGTGTTTTCAAAAGCAGCAGTATGTTTTTCCTCCCAAAAATGGATATCATTGAAAAGCACTATTTGTAGATATCTGGTAAATGCTTAGACCTTTATTTTTTAATTCCATAATAAACTCAATGCAGAAGCTGATGAGCCAGCAGGGCTGTGATACTTTTTTTTGCTAATTATGTGCTAAGTTTTAGGAAACTAATAACGTTTTTAATAATAATGAGGAGGAGGAAGCTTACATTTAGAGACCACATTAAAATTTGCACAGGTAATTGGATGGTATGGGAATTCAAGATAAGAATAACTTAATTAAAATAAATTTTAAAACAAATGACCCAGGTTGTTTTCAATCCCTTCACACCACCTTGAAAAAATAATTTACATCTCGGTGTAATCGATACATAGTCAAAGCTGGGTGTTATGACTACAGGTAAGGAAAGGAAGTAGGCAGAGGATAGCTGTATAAATGAGGAAGGGAGAATTAGAGGTTCTAGAGTGCATCTATTGAAGTTACAATCATCAATCTCCAGACCACTGGAGAATCAAATGACCTCTAAAAAAGTCCCCTAAACCAGGAATTCATAATTCCTTCTTTTCTTTGACTCCCCTCAATTTTTTTTCCCTCTCTACTGGCTACCTTCTTGTAGACCATCCTCACCAGAACAAATTGGCTTTGTCTTTGGCATATTCCCCTATTCTCACCCAGCTTCAGAGCCAATACCATCTTTCTTCCAACTCCTAATAAATCATATGCATTAGCTAGCAAAAAGTTCTGCCTAACTGTGCTGTGTTTTCACTACCCAAGTTCCAATGTGGGAAGTTTTTACGCTTAGTCTCTATGTGTCACATTACCTCATCATACAATACTCTTCATATTCCTATTTGAAATGTTTCTAGAAGAACACAGAAGATACTGTGCTTGTGTAAGTGTGAGTCTTAATGATTAGAGGGTGCTCAGGAGACATCTACACACTGTATGAAAAGGGAAGGTCTATTAATTCTTGTTATAGCATTGGAACCTCTAACCAGAGAGATCCACTGTGCTTGTGCATCCATATCCTGGCATCTGTTATCCTGAGCCCAGTACTTCAGTAAAAATGAACAAAGGATCAGTGAAAAGAATTAATATCCCCAATTAGTGACAAGATGGAGAGTGCAAGAGATATATACTCAGTGTCCAATAAACTGTTCTAAAGCAATGGAGTGAAACCAAACTCTTGGAACTCCTGCCCAGAAACTTTTGTGCTCCTTGACAATGTGCAACATTTCCTCAACCAGTGCAATCCCTGAGTCCCATGTCACACAAGGAAACACATTTTCACTGTAGAAGTGACTGGACACTGGCACAGCTTTCCTGGAGGAATCTCCATCCTCGGTGATATTAAAACTTGCCTAGACATGGTCCTGGGACACCAGCTCTAGATAACACAGCAGTGGGGGGTTGCTCACAATGACCAACAGGTGTCCCTTCCCATCTCAAACATTCCATAATTTTGCAATCTTCACCCTTCCAGAATCCCAGCAGTAGCAGTGAATGCTGTTGCCAGATTTGAAAACCGTTGTCCCTTCCTGTCGATCGGTTTTGGGAAAAGTCTGTTGCTAAAAGGGAGGGCGGGGCTGGGGTTACACAGTGTTCACTCCTCTGCCCAATTTCACAGTGCCTTTTACAGGACATAGGTAGGGAAATGCGGTCAGTACTCAGCTTTTATTTTATTTTTTGTTTTCCCTGAGAAAACAGCTTTTCTCCAATAGGATAAAAATAGCATTCCACAATTGTTCTATCCCTTTAGACTTACTGAATAATTGAAGAATGCTTTCCCAGTAGTTAGTAATGAAAGAGGTTTACTCTGAAACTTTCTCCATTATCCACTGCCAGCACTTTCCTCTGTTGCTGGGGTTGCCAGAGAAAGCAAGAGGTGACAGGTGCTTGTATATCTCTTCATGAACAAATGAAGCAAATTGTGCTGCCATTTCTCTGGGAGTAAATCTGCAGTAATTCTATGGGATAACTGAGAAGGGCTTTGGACTTACTCAAAAATAACTGAAAGCAAAATGTTCAATTGCGTTTTTCATCTGGCATGTTCAAAAGAACATGTGACTAATGGGATTGGCATGCCTATAAATGTATGACAAAGTGTCAACCCATATGGCTTGCATTTTTTGTCAGCTCTTTCCTCCTACTGCCTTGGTTATTCACCTGTGGGTACCAACATTAATCTCGAGGCATTTTTCCTGCTGTTACATTGTGGTTCTTCTCTACCCATGTTAACCAAACTTCCTTGAATTTCTTTATTTCATGCTAAACAGATACTCATATTAGTATAAAACAGTTTCCTACAGCAACCACTGTCATCTTAGACTGTCAGCCTACAGAAGGAGGAATCTGTGCAAACAAAATTCTGCCTTTATTGCCAGCATGATTTGGCTTTCCTTCTCTTTTACGGCAAACATCTTCCTTGTTACAACCCCAGACCAGGGTTTCCTGCCTCTACATTTCACTGAAAGATTTAATTTTTCCCAGAGACAGGCTTGAATTACCCCAACATTCAGAATTCCAAAAAGATGCTGCATATTCAACTGCTTTAATTTTCTTGTAATTTCTTTTATGGCTGTAATGACTTTTACATAAGCTCCATCTTAAAAGAGAAGACATTCATGTTACCATCAGTGGGAGGGAAAAGGGGTAAAATGTTTGTTTAGCTACCCCTTGGGTTTTAGGGTGTTTTTTATTTTAGGAACTTTCCTTCTTAAAAGTCAGGAAGAACAGGGGACCTTTAAAAAAGTGTAGAGATGCTAAAGTACACATGTAATAGACTAAAAATTCAAGCCCCATAAGTTATGAAGGCTATTTAGAATATATATGACTATTAGGATAGTAATTTATTTGTGGACTTCCAGCAGATTTAGTTGTAAAGAAAAAACAAAGTTCTGCAGCTTACTTCTCTTCTCAGAAGGGGAAATTAAAGATTTCCAGATATGGTACTGAGACATATGGATGAAGCACGTCCTCATTTTCTTTTACTAGAGCTTTATGGATTGTGGAAATCCTAGAAGGTGTGAGGTTTTATGTAACCTGGATGGGGAGCTTAGTCACAGAAAAAATAAACTACTAGAAGCCCCATGCTGAGATTTGGCATTGAATTGAACTGAGCCAGTGATACATTTTTGAGGGTGAAGGAACATGGTACAGAGTAGAGCATCCTTTGTTATGGTTCAGATCTTAACCTGCTGTCTCTAGGAAACTGAATGTTAAAAGGAATTGCTGTGCTTGTGTACACAGTAAGATTGCAAAAAAGTTATTAAAACTTGTCCTAATTAAAAAATAAAATTGCAGAGGCAAAATTATATACCACATTTGTGAGATTGTTCCTTTGCTTTCTCTTCATTTTACATTTGCTCTCAAATCAAACTCCCTTTGTCTTCTGATGCACAATGCTAAATCAATGGACAATACTATCATTCATTTTATTTATTTTTGCTTCCCATCTTCATTTTAAAATTCTCATGTTCACTCCTAGAAAAAAAAGTACGATAAAAGCAAATTAATAGAAAATTAACTCATGTTTCAGAATGAAGAAGTCATGACTTTGTTTAAAGTGCCTGGCCACAACTTCACCTATTCTTCATCTGAATTACCTGACCTTTTGGAGGTTAATTGAGCACAAACCATTGCAGCTGGCAATGTTTCGTGAATGATCCTGGCCATTCAAGGATGGGGTGTCAGGGAGATGAAAGGGGCAAGAGAAAGCATGAGGAAAGGGACCATGCTCTTTGAAAAGCAATGAGGAAGAAGTTGGGATCTTTCAAGCCAGAAGTAGTCAACCCTTCAGTTATGTAAGATCAGAAATATTTGAGATTTTCAGCTGTTTTTTTTCCCAAGACTCCATAGGATTTCATGGACAACACTTGTGCCACTCCTGAACCTCAGAGCTCATGTCTTCCCAGTGAACTGTCTTTCTCAGTGAATTACTGTTACTCACTCTCATGCCTTTTCTAGGGCTTCCCAATGTGCTGCACTTTTTCTTTTTCTTTTATGCTTTTTGTTTTAAATAATATGACCCAAAAATCTTTCCAGCTAAAGAGACTCCTTGGGTCCATAGACTTTTATTATGTTTAATGCAAAACCTAAATCACCATTCGATATTGTCAATATTCTCATGTGAGTGCACATCCGTTGGGACAAAACAGTTTCTTCCTTTAGATTCTGTTAAAGTAGTTGGCCCTACATAGAGCCGGTGAAAGCTGTGTGAGTTGTTAGTTAAAATGCTGGTAGGATTTCAGGGGGCAAAGAAATGAAATGGTGCTGACCAAATAGGACTCAGCCCTTTGCCCAGGATAAACTATCTCATCATGCTCAAGAAACCCAAAGGTACAGGCACACATCTTCACTCGCTGATGAAACCACTTGTCACCACAGAATAGGGACAGTTAACACTTCTTTACCTGGAGACAGGCACTCCTTCCTGTACTGCTAACCACAGAGCACTTGACTAAACCAAGACAGGATGCCATCAATTTGATTTTCAGATTCTGTTTCAAAAAACCAAAAGAGGAGACAAAGGGTAAGTGTCAGAAAATTACTGGAGAGGGGGGAAAGTTAAATTGAAGGGAAATCACATCTAGCATTTTCTGCAGGCTCTTATTCATAGTACTTGCATCTCAGTAGGTCAGGAAATTTTCTTTATTTTAGGAATTTGAGTCACTATTTTCACATTCCCTTTCCCAGATTAATTTGCATCTTGGAAATTCTCCTAATTCCCTGTTAACTGTACATGAAAGAGTGATGAGAATCACTGCCTCCTAATAATATTGCAAATATTTTTGAAGATTTTTTTCATTTTTTGATCATCACTACAAGGAAAAAGAAAGGCAATTTAACCATGTATTAGATTCTGGCAGATATTATTAATAAAGGAATAGCATTTTGTTTTCAGTATAGTTTTTCTGGTTCTAATGCTTTGTATGATGATTTTGCTTGCTGAGTTAAGATCTGTTATATGAATCCCTTGTTACATGTTACCTTCTTCCAATGCTGCCAACATTTCTTCATGGCTTTAAACTTTGTCCAAGTAGATTTCAGTAGATATGACAAAAGTTAAGCATGAAGAGAGCTGATCTCACTACTGAAATGTATTTCTCATTCCTGCAGGGCACTGTTTGAAGAAAAAGCTTCTGAACTTGTTTGATTAGGAGCTAATTTAGGACTACAATAGTAAAAGGGGGAGTGAGGGTGAAAAATCAGTTTTTGAAAAAGGACTTTTTGTTGAGGTGCTGTTTCATTTGTAGGCTGAGAATCTTGCAGAAAAGCTTATTCTTACTCAGTTCTGCTTTTCCATTTAGCCATATAATGAAATTAAGTATAAAACAAAACAAATAAAAAGAAAAAGTGGTTGGGGGGACAGGGGAGGGAGCTGACTGGGGGTTTGGGGGGGCTTTTTTGAGGAAGAACATAAAAATACACAGCTTGATAATAAAAGTTGGTTGGCTATTTTGTGAAATGAAAAATTGTTTCAAAACCCTGGGAAAACTAAGATAACCTGAAACCTAGAATAAAATTTCCTGCATAATTTGGCAAATTTTAGTTAGATTTAATAACATCTTTGTTCTTGTAGAGGTTTGGTATCAGAGCTTGGTGTTCATGATGGGTGAAAGGGGAAAAAAATCCAGGGAAAATTACTGCCTTAGAAAAATTTTTTACCAATCACTGTATCACCTTATTGATCGTGCAGGGGTCTGGAAACATTTATGAGTAAGAATGTCTTCTACTTTACCACATATACATGATCATGGGACTTTATCCTGCCACTGCAGAAGGCAATTAGAAAAAAACCCAATCCAAACTAATTTTGACTTTAATTAGAGAATAAAGCTCTCTCTTCAGATACAGCAGGTGTGCTAATACATGTGAATATCCCTAAGAATCTCATTTAAGTCTAGCACCAAAAGTGACTGGACTCCAGCTATTACACTCATCTAGTAAATGGGGCAAAGAAAGCTACTCTCAAGCAGTATCTTGCAGGACAGGATTATAAAAGAATATGACAAATATTATTTACTTCACAGTAACTCCAGCATGAATTTAAATATTTTGCAGATTTTAATATTTGTGTGTGTATATGCTCTGTTCTATAGTATTGATTATATAACAGCATAACACTACATTGAACGGTAAGGAAGCTTTGCAGTACTTCTTCTGGTAAAACGCTCATAATCCCTTTACAAAGGAAAAAATGCTCAATGAAGTGTAATGCTGCTATCCTCAGATAATATTTCAAAGATTGGGCTGAGTCATACACTATATTGGGGGGTGGTAGGGGAGATCACACCCATCACAATGAAAAATAATGAACGGTTAGCAGACATTTTCTGAAACCAGCAATTATGGAGGACAACTATTTGTTAGGTTGTTTGTAACCATGACTAATAATCATTAATTATTTTCTTCTAATGTATTTATTGCTGCTTTGAACTCATACTATGCATTCTAATAGCAGCAGTATCTAGCAATGTGTATTAGCTGCTACTCAAAAGATTCTGTTTTCAGAAAGACATATTACTCTGTGCTGGAAAAAAACAGCTGTGACATGCAACCACCTTATAAGCTTTCAAGAATTCAGTGATGGAAATGAGCGTTTATCTCCAAGAGCAGTCACATGATGCACCCTTCATGAAGGCTTTCTAGGTACATACTAAAGCTGAAATATTCAAAATGAAATTAAATTATAGAAGTCTTGACCTGAGGGTTGAGTAAAACATAAATAACAAGGAGATCTGTGAAAAAGCATCATTCAGACCTAAAAATGTAAACCAAAACATTTTTCTGGTTTCATCTAGCCTGCCATATTATTGATACTGCCCAGACATCAAGCAATTTTATGGAGCTGATAACATTAAATTCACTTGACAAACGTGATTTTTTTAAGCAAAAAGTGTTGAAATGCATTGAGAAAAACAAGATTACAAAAAACATCCTCTGCCACAACCTTGGGATCAACATCCTTTCATCCTTTACCTGGAGAAGACATACAGCTCCTTATCAACCAGACAGCATTGCACAATATGACAGAATCACAAAATCAGAGAATATGCTGAGTTGGAAGAGCCCCACATTGAGACCAACTCCTGGCCCTGCACAGGACACCCCAAGAGTCACACCAGGTGCCCGAGAGCATTGTCCAAACACTTCTTGACCTCTGTGGTCAAGGCTTGGTGCTGTGATCGCTTCCCTGGGGAGCCTGTCCTAGTGTCCAACCACCCCTTGGGTGAAGAAACTTTTTCCAAGGTCCAACCTAAACATTCCCTGACACAACTTCAGCTTGTTCCCTTGGGTCCTGTCACGGGTCACCACAGAGCAGAGATCAGTGTCTGCGCCTTCTCTTCCCATCATGAGGAAGTTGAAACCAAGATGAGCTCTCCCCACAGTCTCCTCCAGACTGAACAGAGCAAGTGACATTTCCTCTGAGGGCCTTACTAAATGCCTGAGAAGCCTGAATTCTGATGTCCTCATATCCAGAGTTGTGGTTTTGCTTGCACTTTTCCTTCTGTCAACAGAGATTTTAAACTCAATTGCGGTATGTCAGCATGGTCATCTTTGTTGCATTATATCATGTATTGTGACTATCCTAAGGGAGTGTGAAAAAGGTCTCCTTAAAGAGGGGGAAAAAAATCCCTTACTATCTCTTGCTCATTATTTTTTTTAGGGGATGCTTTCTGGTAATGTGGTCCTTTATGACCTTTATTGAGAGAGGCTTTGTCTTCCTCCTGCCACAGCACAGTTGGTAAGGACGGTGGGAATTCTTGCTGTTTTTACAGCAACTTTCATTCCCAGTAGTCATGGTTGTGAATGGGATACCTGATTAAATAAAGGCACATGGAAATAACTTACTGTCTTGAACACTGCTGGTAATAGGAACTGTCTTAGTGTAAGTGTACAAGGAGTAAACTTGGTCTTTTCATTGAGGCCACAGTTCCCATTGAAACCTATTCTATTGACGTTAATGTGATATAAATGACTCCTTATGCCAATCTACTCCTCCTCTGGTAGGCTGTACAACAGCTGGCTCCATGCCACAAGACTGATTGTTTTCTGAATAGTGAAGTGCCTCAAAATTCAAGTTACACTATTAATTGATTCAGGATGACTTTTTTGTAGTCATTCTGTTCAAGAAAGGTCTGTCAATACAGTTTACTCTCAGTTGTCATTACACCATCAAATATGATGGTGGGTGCACACAGGATAGTAACTTGCATGGCTACAGCAGTATTTGCCAAAAAAAAGAATTCCATATAGACAGCAGTATTTGCCAAAACAAAAGAATTCCATATAGAAGAAATATGGAGAAGGTGAAGTTATATTTAATCTGTTTTGCATTGCAGAGGGTGTTGGAATAAATTTAGTTTTCCTGTGTCTTTGGAAGCTGTGTAATATTCATTTATGTATCAAGGAAATGGTGATATGTTGGTAATAAACTTGTGTATTTGTACTTTAGGCTCAAAATATTAAATAGTAGCACTGAGATAGAAAACTGCACAAGCACAAATTGTCTGCCTAACCACACAAACATCCTTTTGAAATGCATTAAATTGTGTAGATGAGGGGACAAGAGCCCAGAAGGAATCATCAGGTGCTCAAAAACTAAGCATGAAGGTCAAGTTTAGAATTTTGGTGTGCACGAGGATCATCCAGGCTTCTGAACAGGTAAAACATCCAGCATGTTCAAACTGTCCTAAAACAAGTTCTGCACAGAACCTTGACTACCTTCAATAAACCATCTTACAAAATAGTAACATGCAAACTCTGGCTTCTGTCCTCTTTCTGGAGGGCGGTTTTGGAAATCTTTTGTTAATTTCTTGCAACCATAAAGAGGGGAACTGCACATTTCAGTCTTCTGTTTTGTTTCGTTACAATCATAGATGGGCAAATACGCTGCAGGACATTTATTTAAAAACCTAATTAATGTTGTGTCTCTCACTCACTGAAATCAAACTTTTCCCCTTTTCTTTAGTTACTAAAAATTTCTTTGCAGATCTGCTGATTTCATTTTAAGGTGACACCCTTTCCAAATGTAGAACTATTTCCCCTGTCTCTAATCAACAGCAAAATAAAAGCCCACTCTATGACTCAACTTTAAAGTCATAGGTGCTAAGTGCATCCTCTTCTCTAAATTCAATAATCTGTCTACTGTATTTTAATATTCACAATTTTCCAGAAAAAGGACAATTTGACAGTATTCAGACAAATGTGGAGCCCCTTTCACTGCTGCATGAATTGAATTGAACTTATGTCCCTCCTCTTTTCCAAGATC
The DNA here is from genome assembly GCA_008694505.1 of Cyanoderma ruficeps. NCBI lineage: Eukaryota > Metazoa > Chordata > Aves > Passeriformes > Timaliidae > Cyanoderma > Cyanoderma ruficeps. The sequence continues at coordinate 11,011,315 of VZDJ01000594.1, read as the reverse complement.
AACCTCAGAGCCAATAAACCATCTTTACTTTATTCCCTTTTTTGGATAAAAAAGAGGCAAAGTCATGAGGCTAGCTCTCATATCCCACAGGCTAATTTTCACCTCCAGTAACCCCACTAAAAACTGGAGAGGTAAGTCATGATCACAGGTGTGTTATGCAGATCTATTGCACAGATGAATAACCCCTCTTGATGAGGTTGACTTCTTTTTCATCCCCAAAATTGTGGCTATTCTCCTCTTGTGCAGCAGAAGCCCATGTAGGCCAGGGATTTAAATCATTACTGCTGCCACTTGCTTACAGAGGAGAATTCAAACACCTGTTAATTTGCTGAGGCAGGTGTTTCTCTTCCTATTCTGCAATCACCCCTCTATACTTTGCATTTCTTGAGTTTGCAGGGGCACTGAATTAACCAGTCCAGTTCATATTTCAGAGTAAATGTAATCAATAAATCACCTATATTAGTCTGATGTCCACACTCGGGGGTTTTATTATTAAGAATATTTTGAAAGGTTCACTGAATATTACACATTGAAATAAGTGTCTGCTGCCTCGGAGCAATTTCCAAGCTGTCTTGTGGGAACTAGGACACACTTAAAAGGATTTAGTGGTGGAAATCTTTCATTTAGAAAATCCATTTCTGCAATTCACATGTTAAAGAAATAGAAAATGTTTCTTTGCCAACTTCAACTGCAGTAAATGCATGTGAATACCTCTCCACCCCTGAAACATAGCTAATTTCTGCAGGAATTCATCCCAGAGATATATTTCTGAGCAGGTGTTTTGCTTCACTGTTCACATCTTGAATTGTGTGCAATCCATCATATCTATCATTTTGCCCTTACACAGTCAAGGAATTTGGTCTTTTCAGCTGAGTGAGCTGGGAAAGGAGAGTGCATCACTTCTCCTTTTAAACATTCCAGAGTACTTGGCTACTGTGTATGTCTGAAAACAGTAAATGTATAATGAAATAGCTGGAAAAACAAAGCACAAATTACCACATATATCAAGCTCCACATTTGCAGCAGCAGAAGCAAAAGCACTTTGGAGGTGTTTCCCTCTCTCCTTCCTGATAATTGCTGCTGCTGCTTTTGTCCTTGTTTGCAGAAGACATGAAGACCTTCCATCTGTCAAGCCACCATTTCTCAGAAATGATGATGATGCAGAAAAAGCTAGCTCCAGTAACAGGAGGAAGGCATCTCTAGGCACCCCTGGCAGGCCTCTTCCTCTGTCCTCCAGAAAGGATTTGCAGGAGGGAACTAAGAGTAGGTCATGCTGGACTTTACTTACAAGAGAGTCCCTATTTCACACTTGGTTTCCAAGACTCGAATCCTCACTGATAATGCTCACAAATATTAAGCAAAAACGAATTTCCCCAACCTGAAATTAGATAAGAAGTCCAAAGGCCTGATCTGTCTAGATGAGCTGATTGCCAGAACTAATTCTACCTTTGTTTCTATGGAAATTAAGTGTGATGAAAGAAGAATTGATCAAATTCCCAAGGCCAATTCTACTTGTAGATGACTTGAGCTTTTCAAATAAGCACTCTGTCAAGATACCTCCGGTGTGACTTCATGAAAATGTGTTACCTTCCTTAAGCCTTTTCTATTTCTAAAGGGATGATTATGTCTCCCTGTTCCATGTGCAGATGGTGAACTAAATTTCCTAAATACTGTTGGGATCTCTGATGTAGAGTAAAAACTGTCAGTTTTCAGGCACATCTAAAGCATTTCCATGTGAAGTTAGCATCTGAGCACTTTTCTGGTCACTATAATTGAAATCTTATTTTCATGAGTTTTGTTAATCATCATACACATGGAGTTTAAATGAGTAACCAAAGCAATAATTTCCTCAACTTCTGAATGAAAGTCTGACAGAAATTTGGGCTGTAAGACTAAACCAGAGCAATCCTGGGGGTTTTTTTCCATCTTGCTGCTTTTAACGCAGAAATGATGTCATGAAGCGAGGCCCTACACAGCTTTCTCTGAAATACTGGAATTTATTACAAGTCAGGTTTTAGATGGGACAAAAGCTAGCTCAAGTCTCAGAGGATAGCTGCAATTTGTGAGCAAAATATGACTGCAAAGGAGTCCAATAGAGGAAAGAGGAAGCCTTTTAGTTTTCTACGATTTCTCTCCACTCACAGAAATTTCTAATGGAAATTTACTGGAGCTAATTCTAGGAGTCTCCACTCTGAAGTTTACTTAGGAAACCAGCAAGAATAGACTTCTTGGGCAAGCCATTAGACTCACCTCAGTAGACTGGGAGGCCTCTGCTAGTAGGAAAGATTTCTGAATATTTGACTTGAGAATGAAGAGTATTTGCAAAAATATTAATGACAAGGATTTTGATGCTGACTGGGAACTTTTTTTACAGCCTTGAGTAAACAGACAAAATGACACATATGATGGAAAAGGCACCCTGTCTAAGTTACTGAATAAGGAAGTAGCAAAAAGATCCAACTGCCTCCTGAGAATCGACCCACTGGGTCTTCTCTTTTTCAAAGCAGAGCTGTGCAAATAGGCCCCAAATGAATAACAAAAACAAGCATCCTCTGGGCTGGCATTCTGATCTGAATACCTTGCCTGCACCTTTGAATCCATATTCCAGAATTCCAAAATCAAAGGTGGAGTTCCCACTGAAACAGAGGAAGAGAATTCAACACAGAATTTGTCATTCTGCTTTTGCTTTGTTTTTACTGTAACATTCTGCACATAAGTTTGTTTGATTGGGTCACTTTACTCAACGAATTTTGTCTTCCTTCCAAACAGATGGTGTGAGGCTAGAAATGGTTTTAATAAAACTCTCTGTGTGCTGGTTATATGGCACTTATTTGGCAAATGTCACTCTACAGACACACTTTAGGTTTAAGATGATACTGGAATGGCTTAAATCTCCCACCAGCTGCCACAAAATTAGAGCCACATTAATATCAACAGAAAAATTAGGAGTTCTGGTAATTCAGCTGGGAACTTGAGGAAAATTTTCTAGGCATTTGGAAGATTTGTAATGGGAAGGGATTGTAAAAGTCTATCCTCACTTAAGAAAGTAACAATATTAAGCCATGAGAGTCTGAAATTCATTTAGTGCTTTACTCTTTGAGCTGACCAGGCAATGCAGGTGGTCCATAGTGTATTCTTGACAGCCTGGAAGGAATCCTGCCAAGATGTATTTATTCTCGATGAATATTATTCAATGATCTGTCAGAAAGACATCTTTCAAACTTAAGTGAAGCTTATGCCATACAGGGCTCTATACTGTGAAGCATCTCCAGAAAGAGAATTTCCTAACTCCTGTAGATAAGCTTTCTATATTCCATGGGGATGCAAGGTTGGAGACAGCCACACATCGTTGACTGCCCGCTCTGCTTCTCCATTCCCATTCCAATACAACAGATTGGCATTGAAAACCTACCACAAACATCTGGGAAGTCAGAGCAAGGTAAATATTGTCATTATGTATCCTGCAGCACCCACAGAGACAGACCAGGCCAGGAAACAAAATACAGTGCAGAGATCTCAGCAAAACTGGGGAATGTAGGGAGAGATGTGCAGAACATAATGGGCTATAGAGAGTCCAGATTTCTATTAGGAAGTGGAGTACTTGGGCAGGTCAGAGAGTAGGGATTACACCATGTAAAATCAGAATAATGCACAACGAAGACAGAATAGTGCAAGTTCAGGCAGCTGTCTGGATGTTATGTTCAGACTGACTGCAGAGGCATAAAATTGTTTTAATGAGATGTATTAATCTTCCCTCTTCACCTCCCTGGATCTCTAAAATGCCCCAGACATCACATCTAGCAGGGCTTGGTACTGGGAGTGAATGATGTGGATGATATGCTACAACAGTTAAATGCAATTGCAAGGAACTTCCCCCATGGGTAAGGCAGTGCTATTCAGTTATTTTTACTGTTACAGCCAATGGGGAAATCATATTTTCTTTTGGAATATATGCGATTGGCTGTGCTCTGAGATGGGATATCACAGTAGATGGACCACTACAGTGCTCTATTATGGCAGCTCCTGTGTTTCAGAGTATAAGCACATTATTCAATGGCTGCAAATGAACATATAAAAGTTAAGAGGCTTTTTGAAAATGATCTTTTTCAGCCTGCAATATTACATTAATTACACCACAGAGGTATGAGAAACAATCATTAGTGTGATCCCACTATAATGATGGGTAAAGAAATCATTAGAAGTAGAAGGGACTGAGTAGCCAGGATAATTATGAGGTTTCCTGTTGAAAACAGTTATGACGAAAATGCAAAGGGAAAAACATAGTGCTAATAAAATAGAATAAAAAAAGGCCACTTTTAATATTACAAGAAGTCTTGAAAACAGGGCAGCTAATGGGGGTGTTCACTCAAAGAGCTCGTTATTATAAATCTGCATTAGCAGTAGTTTTTCAAATCACTGCTGGGTATGAAATCACAGTTTACAGACTGTAGAGAATCTAGTTTTTAACTGTCAATCTGTAGAAAAATGGGTCTATGTCAAACCAGATTCACAGCCAGTGAGTGCACTTGGCTAAATGTCTCCGGATATTCAGAGCTGAACTAATGGCTATCATTCTGACTGTAACAGGACACTGCAGTTTTATTAGATCCTCTTCTGGGACTTGACATTTTGAGATATTTTTTGGGAGGCTTGTATGTATTGTTATTAATTTTTTGAAGAAAAAAACCCAGCCATAATAAGCAGCTGCTAGCCAGCAAACGTTTAAGACACCCTGAAACTAAAGATGAGGCTAGTGCGGCAAGTCACAATAGTAGCTGGGTTTTCTGAGTCTTCTATACACTAAAACCAGAGTTTGACAACTCTGTTGGGTTGTGATCCACTACACACTTGGATATACTTCTCCCAGGAACTAGTTTATGGTATGTTATCAGAAAAGTATCTTTTAAGGCTTTCTAAGTTGCAAGTCAAACCAAACGGCATCTTTTTCTTTATTTGAATGAATAAACAAAACTCCAGTGAATTGCTCAGTTTTTACAATGATATTCTTGTTGAGAAATGAAAGTGAAAGGATTAGCAATATCTTCAGACATATCTGTGCAATTATAAACTTTTGTGCACAGATTTGCAGTTTGACTTGGTTTCTGTCATCACCACATGGCACATATGATTGCTGGGACTGCATGGGAGCCAATTAATTGAATAACTGTACTCCTTTACCAATTTGCCTACTACAGCTGCAGACCAGGTAACCAACCTTGCAGAGATATTTGCATGCGAAATTGGAGACACTGGTATGGTTCACTTTCATATGCATTCAGACACCAAAAAGGAAAACAGAGCCATGGTGCCCAGGTCTGCCTTACATGACTGTTTTCTTTGAAATGGTTCCTGTATTTGAGAATACTTGAAAAAAAAAATGTATTTAAAAGAAAGTATCACATACACACATGCATATAAATACCTCAATAGGCATATATTCAGAGACATAGATTTGCATATATATGTGTATACATCCTGTCATGAAAGAGTAACTCCTGCCTGGAATCTCCAGGATTTATCTGTGTGTGAGCAGCACTAAATAACCATTAGCAGAGCCGGGAAGGACTTGGGTATTTGATTTGTGACTGCACAGAGATTTCCTTGGCTCTAATTGAGCAAACATTGGTTCACTGGGCTTGACATTGTTCTTGTACAGGTATAAAGCTGAAATAACTCTATCAAGGGCAGATGACCTTTGAGAACATAAACAAGGAGAATTATGTTCTCCATTGAATAAAATACATGAAGGAGCACTTCTGAGATGCAAGCAAGGAAATTGATTAGGTTTGGGTGTTGTCTTGTCCTCCCAAAAGGTTGTCATTGCAACTCCAGTAGAAACTTCATCTGGACATAATTTTTAGAGACTTTCTTCCGTGGATTTTTATTTTATTTGTTCTAGCTGCTACACATCAGGTACTACAGCTGGGCAATACAATACCTCATATATATTCTGTTAAAAAACTTTACTATTCTCACAATGAAAATGGCTTCTGATCTACCTTATATGAGCAGACCTTGAAAGAAAAAAAATCTTACTTGGAATGGAAAAGGGATAAAGTAAATTTCCATGAATTATATTCTAAGCAAACATCACCAGCCTTAACTATGGAGATAAAGAATTTGTCTCCTCCTCACCAGTACAATGACTTTAAATAGAGGCTCCATCACAAGGGGCAATAGCAGTTTTCAGTGCTGTACATGGACCCTCTCGGTGGGAGCCAAATAAACCTTCCAGTGAAGGTCACACTGATAAACACAAAACTGATGCTTCCAACCATCTCTTCTTCTTAAAAGCAGACAGTCTAGGGACAGTAGATGAGGCTGGATTCTTTAACTTTAAATGCATTGTAACATTTGATACATTTTCCTGTGAGTTTTTTTGGAGCCATTCTGTGCTTACAACTGCAAAAGGTAGTCAAATGAATATAATTATGATGATTAAATGCAAATGTTGCTTTAGATGTTACTAATAGAACTTGTCCTGCTTTTTAAAACAGATATTCAATTTTCCATTAGAACATTTTCCATTCTCCTGACTTTAATTTGTTTCTTGCTGCACAGAGTAGGAAAGAAAAATGCTTGCTGCCTTGACTCCTATCTTACCTCTAAGTTACATGCTCTTCCATATCCAAATAGGGAAGAAAAATATCCTTTTAAATTGTTCTGGCATACAGTATCTTACATTCCAAGGCATTCCACAAATCAAAATGATCATGTTTCACCCACACTGAATTTACAGCTCTGGTTTCATCTGAAGACTAAAAAGGTATTTGTTGGATTTGTTGTGTTTCAAATTATGTGTCAGGATTTTCTCTCTCAACGTTATATGTCCAAAGAATCTTTTTTACACTAATATCCCTCATTCCTGACAAAAAAATATGGAAACCTTTTAGACCAAACTTAAATCTTCCTGCAACAGACATGGGAAGAAACAAAGGAAAGGCCTTCCAGCCTGAGAGTGAACCTATCACTGATTTAGAAGACAAAAGTAAGTAAATAAAAAATACAATGTAAGGTTACTCCAGGAGCCCCTTTCAGAGATTAAGGGTCCTGACCTAGCAGCATCTGCTTATATTGCTACTCCAAACTTCTGGACTTTAAGCATGCTGTATGAAGGTCTATAGAGAAATTAACAGTGAAATACTCAGTCCAATTGATTTGGCAGAGAAGAGCTACATACAAGCAGGAAAAAGAACAGTGGAGGTGAGGTCTTAGTCTATAATTTATTCCTTTCTTCCGACCTTATATTAATATTTACTATACTCTGGGTTCTTTGAGAGAAATTCACTCTTATGCAAGACTTAAGCACGAGGCTTCATGCAGGTTCTTTGCAGAGGGGTGTGCTTTGGCTCTAGAGAATACCTTGGTAATGTAATCCTCCAGGCTCCAGGGCTTCTAAAACCAGGTCTGTGCTATGTAGTTTTAATACATTGATTGGAAGCCCTGCTGACCAAGTCTAGGAGGAGATCGACATGGAGAATTAATTTGCTGAAAACAGTTGAGTTCAGGAACAAAAACAAAAATAATGCACTGAAGGAAAGGAAGTTCTCCTTGCCAAAAGTCATTTATGAAGAGCCCTTTATGTTGGATAAGGATATTCTTCCCATTTGTTCAAAGCAAAGGAATAGTTTTCTGTCTGGACACCTCAGCAAGAGTTCTTGCAGCCAAGTGTAACTGGGTTTGCACCAACACAGTTAATAACCGAAGATGTTGTGGTTTAGAGTTCAGACTGCACTGGAAAAATCTATTAGCTCTGTCTTTAAGTTATTAGCTTGCTCCCTGAAAATGACTGTACTGCTGTTATTACCTGCACTTACTGGTATGAATCTGCCTGGTGATACCATATCAATCTTGGACTCATGTAAAAGGGATTCAGAGACCTTATGCCCAGACAACAATGAAGGTTATGTTCCACATCCCAAGAGAGGCATCAGGAGGATTAGCTCTTAGCCTTAATGAACCCCCCTCAAGCTTGTGCATGGGTAAACTTAAAAATCTGTTTTATATTCAGTAATAACGACGTAATTTCATGTGAGGAGCTCAATACCAAAGGGACACTCTGTTGATACTCTCTGAATTACTGGGCTCACAGGGCCTATGAAACACATGTCTGTATAAGGCCTGTACACTATTTAGGGGAGTCTGAGATCGAGAACACTCCAGACATAAGAGCCACATATGTTCACAGTACCCAAAAAAGTTATGATTAGCAAGGAACTTCAACAATGAGCAAGGAGGAGGCCAGAATATTTTAGCACTTAGCCCCTTAACCTTTTATCTTCCTTGAAGGTATATGTTACCCATGCAACAGGTGTTTTTAAGGAAGAAGCCATCTGTATTATTTTACTGTCCCTTAGCTCATGCTATACCCTATAGCTTTAAATATTAGGAAATCCTGAACTCTTATACTCACAGTATTTTTAGAAATAAAAGGGGATAAGCAGTCCCTCCTGGCACGAGAACGTCACACTGATCCTGAGAGACATACAAGTTCTAAAATGTAATGATTTACCATTTTAACACCCGGACAGCACCAATTAAACACCAAAAGTCATATTTTGGTTGATTTTTACTGGGTTGGACTCAGCTCACAGATCTCTGCATATTTGCGCTCTTTATGCATATTATCAATTTTAATTCAGTTTCCCAGCTAACTGCTAACCTGACTTTTTTGCTTTCAAACTCCACTGACCTGTCTGTGCCTGACTATAAGACAAATTCATATTGGTAATTTTATGCACATTAGTGTTAATATTTTTATATTAAAATATTAACTCCAAAATACATACTTAGAAGCTTCCCAGAGGCAGAACAGGAATTAAACAAAGAATTCTCCCAAATTCTGGCTAATCTAAAATTGCATCGTAGAAATGTGTTGTGTTCTGCATCCCTCCAAATTCATTAAGTACCATCAATGTCTGTTCACACTTCTATGCTGCTGGGTGTTCCCAGGAGTATGAAGGAATCTGTACTTCATACACTAGAACAGAATTCACGGCTCATTATGTAGAATGGTCTCTTTTGTTCTTGATTTTGCCATGCTCGTTTTGTCTCTGATTTCCACATCTTAAGGATACATTTTTAAAGTTTCATGAAATACCATCTCAGCAACATCCAAATGCATTCAAAATAATGATAATCTGGTTATTAAACATTTCTAAACACAGCTAAAAAATACTAAGCATTAACTACAAACTGTCCGTAGAAGGAAGAGTTTTCTTGCTGCTATCAATGAATATGATCACCAACAGGATATAGAATTAAGAGTCTCCTTCCTCCTCAAGAGATCTCATAAGAGCATCAGCTTGATCTTTTTAGTTAGCAGGGCCAAATATGCTATCAGAATTTTCTTCACAAGTACTAAACTGATTATACAGGGGGGGGGTATTAGGTCCCCCAAAATACCTCAAGGGGTTTTGGTCATACTGACAACTTCTAGATTTGAAAAAAAAAACCTGAACAAGACTCATGACCAACCAGCTGTTGGTTAATCGTATTAAATAAAGCCAACAAAACACGTGTGGTCTTGATATATAGTAGTGTTGCCTCATTGATCTACAGGCCTGAAATGGCTGCAACAAGCTACAGGTTTCCAAAGAATGCTACTGCACCTGAATTAGCATTACTTTATTATTATACAAACAGTAAAATAATCATCCCTCTAAAGATACACAACAAAACCATTTCATAATCTAGATTCTTCCTTCCCCATTTAATCTTCTCAGATAATGGCATATTCATATTTTCAGAAAAGCTCTGTCAAAACCCCAAGTCCTTTTTTCTTCGTTAGGACACCACAAGGGCCAAGAGCTAAGGGGAATCTTAGAGCTAGCAGCTCTTAGCCGAGAGCATCAGGCACCTCTGAAATCAGGCTGAGACAGAGAAGACAGCTTGTGAGGGCAACCAGGGTCAGACACAGCTTTATGATAACAAGGAAGGGTCCTGACATCAGCCCATGTCTGGGGAAGTCACAGCTAGCAAAACCCATGACCAGGCATAAAAACCAGACTAACAGCCCCCAGCCATGCCCAGCTAAGGTCAAGCTTCAATAGAATTCTCGAGCTCATGGTTGTGGCTGGAGGCCCCAGAAGAGGCTGGTCAGAGTCATTAAGGCCTATTAGTGCCCTCAGGGTTCTGATACATTCACATTAATTATTCTAAGTGCTGCCTAAACCATATTGGGTTGCATATCTTTCCCATGACTTAGAGGATTATATTCCATGTTACTCGACCAAAGCCCTTTCAAATTCTAACCTAGCACTTGTTCTAATATTGCAATGGCAATATTCTTTATTTACTGCTGAACTTTCCACTTGCTCCTCAATTTATTCAAAGGGGGAAGAATTGCAGCACACAACCAAACACTTCTGCTAAGCAAACTGGTGTAGTTTTGCTTTTACACTTTCAGTTAGCACTCAGCCATCATGAACTGCAGGTGGAATATCACATGTAAAATATTTAAGTAGAATTATATCAACAGGCTTTAGCTTTGCTATTGTAGTGCTCTGACCTAACAGTTTCTTTGCGTGCACTATCAGCAAAGTCCATTGAAATTAATGAGGCAAATTCCAAAGACATAGAAGAGCTCTGAATTGTGCTGTAAATGATTTACTACTGTATTATTACAGGCCTGAATGGGGTTTAGTGTTTGAAAAGTAATTTGGATAAGTAAATAATACTTCTGATTGAGTTAACAACACTCTGGACCAATACCAGGAGAAATAAACAACAGTACAAGAACCCCAAGGCTTCCTCAAATCTCTGGGACTGTTATTTATCTGAATAAAACTAGATATCTATGTCTATAACCATGTTTCACCACACTTCATCCTCTGCTCCAAAGCAGATTCTTGAGAAGCCAATTAGCAGAGAGAGGAGCACCAGGGATACGTAGCACTCAGTGGCAGGACTTCAGCTGCCTGCACTTCATTGGGCCATACACTCACTCAAGGAAGCCAGTACACTCAAACTGTAAGCCACAAACACATGTCTTCTGTGTTTTTTCCCTCATTCACACTCTTCATCCCAGTTTTCATAAACACTTTTGCAGACAGACCTTGCTTTCAAGCACAAATGAGACCCTTTATATAATAAAATCAATGGGAAACAACATACATAGAGGGAAAAGAGTAATCTCTGTCAGACAGCTCTGAAAGCACCTGTGAAAGCACCTAATTTTCTGTGACAAAAAAATAAAAAAGAAATCAGCAGAAAATGCTGCCAATAAATAAACTTGTGCCTCCAACAATAGATTCAGTGGGTGGTAAACACCTGGGGAATCAGTCAGTTAATCCATGCAGATTCCTGTAAATGGACAGCATTTTTCACCACACTGCTCTCACCCTTCCAGCAGCTTCTGCTGCCACTTCCATCTCATGGGGGATGGCATGGAAGGGGACAGGGGCTGAGGAAAGGAAACAGAGAAAAGCTGCCTGGAAAGCAAATACACGCAGATTTCCACTCTCTCTTAGATCCAATTTCCATGGACTATAGAGAGTACAGGTATAGGATTAGGAAATTGACTAAAGAATTCCTGAAAAAGATTTGTAAACACATCAAATCTTACTTGTCACATTCCCATTGAATTCTGATGTTGACAGTTTCTTTCTTTATAATTTAGATAACTTTCAGTTTCCCCTTCTCTCTCTTGCTATTTTGTTCTTTGGTTTTTATACCCTTGAAAGAATACCTCACTCACTCTTCTCTGGATGTTATAGTACATTTGGAACTAGCCAGATCCCTTAGGAGCAGAGAATGGGTAAATTATAATTTTGATACAGTATAGAAGTGATCCTTGCCAAATTGTGTGTGAAATATACTTTAGAGCAAAATATTTATTAATTAAGATATACTACATGAAATCCTATTTTATCATAATAACTCTCTGCATTCCATCAGGATTAGTAACAATAACAATTATAAAAGCCTCTTTTTCAAAAGATTAAAAGTTTTATGAAAAAGTACAATGTTTTTCTATCCAGTAAGAAGGTTTATTTTGAAATTATGTCATTAACTTACCCTAGCAGAAACAGAAGTCACTGGGGCATCTTCTCATATGTACTGTATATTCACCTATAAAAAAAGGAAAACAAATGTCTGCTAGGAAGAAGTGTTTACACATCTGTTTTATGAGTGGCAAATGGGATAGATGATGAAATCTCATTTAAGTTATAAAATTCCACTTGATTTTTGCAGACCAGAATTTTGCCTTCAGATGTAAAAATTTCAGAAGCCACATGCCATATGATGACAGAAAAGAAAGCTAAAATCAGAGGCTCTAAAATTTTGGCTTTTAAATGAATCATAATTCCATCTACAGAAAGCTGATATATATGTAAATTACTGGTTCATTATGAACTAAATAGAATCCATATATTCCTGCAGGGAACTAAAGAATCCATAAATGTCATCATTGTTTATCCAGTAATGATGCTAGGTTCAAAAGAGAAGCCAAAATTTTAATATCTTAATGTGAAAAGATGAGAGGAGATATCTTTTAAGTTAGAATCATAGAGAATGTATTCTCTGCAATTAAACAGGTATCTGACACCGTTGCAAAGTGTACTGAAACTGAGCAAGCAATGTTAATAACTTGTGAACCGTTGTGACAATTTGAAGCTTAAAGACAACATTTTATAAAAATCCTTAGGAAAACAGTAACATGTGTGCTAGTGGTAGAAGAGTTATTGGAACTGCACTAGTGGGTACAGATTTCAGTGCCTCCTTATTTCTTTTATTAGATCTGTTTAATTTTTTTGAAACCACAGAGTAATTAATTTTCCATATAATATTTCAACTACTTTATATTTAAGTATCTCTGCCCATATGCAGCTATGTCTGTGAAAAAAAGAAATAGCAGGTGTTTCATTGTTATGGCTACTTCTGTTTATTCTTAAAAAGTCCATTTGTTATTCTAAAAGAAAATGAGTCATCTCAAAGTCCATTTCATTTGTATAGAGTGCTGTCTGCTTATTATCATTACTAGTCCCATTGCAATATTCTGGGTGTTACAAAACTAGATACATTTAGGTAAAAAAACCAACAAAAAATGTTCTGTGTATCATTTGACTTGATCATAAAAGAACAAACCCATTAGACCAGTATTTCTCCACTTTATAATCTGTCATAGAAACAAATTTAAATCAAATGAAGCTCAAACTTTTTACATGCTGACACCTGTATGCTACACATGTAGCTACTAAAACTTAGCAGATGCAGGCAATACACTCTTTTTCTTTGAGGTTATTGTCATGTAAAGAAAAGAGAAAGGGAAAACTTCACCCTAAGCGCCAGTGTGAACCTGAATCTTCCACAGACTGACGTATGTGATTTTGTTACAGAGTTGATGGTGTAGCTGGAATGGCTATTGTAGATAACAGGAGAGAACACTAGAAATAAAGTAAACAACAGATCACCTCTGAAGCACCTTCTCTGTTCTGACAAGGAAACAAAAGTTACTTTTGATCAGTTCATAAATGAAAGACCTTGCAAGAAAAAAACCCAAGATGTTATAGGAAGAGAATATCTTGCTTCAGAAAGTGATCAATATCTCCATGGATCAATGAAACATGACTCAGCACTGTCAGCAACCCACTGTCATTTATTCAACATTGAGAAGCATAGTTTGGATGAGAAATAAATTCTTATAAGTTTTGGGAAGAGGTAAAGAGAAAATATCTTAACAGCTTAGAACATTTAGATTTGATAGGTTCTTATATGCCGTTAAATACAATTTTAGATAATTACCTAGAGATAGATTAAATAAAATCCTTGCAGGGACTCAGGTCCACCAATAGAGATATCTACCTCATCCACAAATGATTAGATATTAGAACTCCTCCTGTAGTGTCAAAAGGAGGTAGAATTATTTTCTTTCTTTTACATAGAGGCCTAGTGAATTCTATTGACCCAGAGGTGATTGTTGGCAGAGATAGGTAAACTTAATTTTATGTGCAATACTGATTTTAGGCATCTCATTGAATATCTTGCTCAGAACAGAAATTGACAGTTTAAATTACAAAACCAAGCACAGAAATTTTAGGGCTAAATTATTAAATGAGAAGAACTTGTTTTCAGAGTAAAGAAGAATGTCAGAGTCTCAGTAAAGGCAGGTAACAACTGAATGTCTCTGTTAATTTCTTCTATGAAAGGAGGAACTCATGAATGCCCACAGTGCTCTGGACAAAGCCTGAACATGCAACTGCCGATGCAGAAAATTTATCTTTGGTTTGGACCCTATTAAGTGAAAATTCATGTATTACTTTTGAAGCCAAAGTTTTAATTCCTTATTTTGGAGCTATTTCCTGTGACATCCCTTTATATCAATTAGGGTTAAAAATAGCACATTAAATTATATTTCAAAATAGCTCATGCTCCAATTTTATTAAAGTCCTCTGCTCTATAAATAGTCTTTTAAAACTTAAATTTTTCGTAAAGTCTTCAAAATAAAGAAATAAAGACTTCAGAGAAAGAATTGTCTTTTCTTTCTTATCAACCAGCAGCAAAGTAAAGCCTGTCCTTATCATTTTGGTAAGACATTGTCTAAGCGTTGCCAGATTATTAGTAACTTTCCAGTAAACTTCCATATTTTTAAAATTCAAACAGGTCATTATTTCAGAAAACAGTTAAGGATTGTCCATAAACTTTCTGCATTTTTACTTGCAACATCTCACTGTTCACAATACCTGGCAATTACTGATAACAAAATATCCAGCAAATTTTCATATAGAAACTTTCAAGTAGGTAGAAAATACTTTATAAGTAATCTTTTTTTTTTTTGCAAATTATTATACATATTTCATATTCAAACAGCAACAAGATGTTGACCTTCAACATGGATCAATTGGTTAGAAGTAATAGAAGAAATAAATATCTTCTGTGAAACATTTCACTATGATGTCCTTAAATTTTACAGGACTATTTATACAAGAAATCATCTTTGCTAAACATTTGATTGTTCTTTGTTCAGATCTAAAATGAAGGCTTTGCTCTTTGCAATAGGCTGAAAAGATCTTCTTTGATGACATGTTTTACAGGTCTAACAAGATATAACACTATTTAATTTTTAGGAAACAATCTGACGTTCCTTCACACCAAATCTTAGTAACTTCCTTTCCTTTATTTTTTTTTTTTTGACAGAGATCGTGTCTTTACCAGACAAGGGTCATATAAAGAAGAGAACACATGATGCTGCTTTAACTTGCTTCCTTCAACAGGAATTCTGTGGCACTTCATGATTTTGTGAAGGGAAAGATTGCAATATTGAAAGAAAATATCTTATTCCTAGGCACTGTTCTTGTATCTCCTTTGTAGTGAACCAAGTAGGTCTCACTGTGAGGAAGAGTGGCCTTGAGGGAGACTGAGGCCTGTGGGTGGGACAGGCCCCTTTAATTTAAATTCACAATAACTGTAGGTAATGAGCACCCTAACAAACCTCTCACTCCACACTTTCTTTTCAATTCTTTGTTATTTTACACGTTGATATATTAAAGTTGCAGTTTTGCATTCCAGATCCAAGGCCTTATTAATCACTACCCACAAATGTTGTACAGGAAGCAGAATCATTAACATCCACTGCACACATCACTTCTTTTCTGTGCTCTGCTTTACCAGCCGGCTCCTAACCAGTGCTGGCCTCTGGAAAGTTTCATGCTGATTTGCTTTCTTCCTTCTTGCTTTTGTGATCTGCGGTTCCAAACTTGTCTGTCACTCCTTCAGAAGCTGCCCAGATCAATGTGAATGGAGACTAGAGAGAAATTTTCAATAATGGTAAGTCAGGCAAAATGGGGAGCTGTGAAAACAAGCCAGAAGAAGGATTCTTTTAAGTGTTAAAGTTTTGATCTGCTATAGCTTTCAACATGGAGAGTAGGACTGGGGGCAATGTAAGATTTGTTATACTGCCCGACATAAATGTTCTGTTAAAATGCCTGGCACAGACCATTAGAGGCTGAATCCAAGCCCAATAATGTCACAAAGAATCCTTTAGTTGACCTCCAGTGGTGCTTAGGTTATTACTTTATCAAAAAAAATGTTTTGTTGCTTGGTTTGCAGAGACTCACATAAACAACTGTAATCTGAAAAGTGTCTGAAGATGGCAAAGAAATACATTTTACAGCCCTTCTTATTCTGAAGAGTATTCACTGGTGATAGCAATCTTGTGTTCACTTAAGTTTAATGGTGCTGGTAAGTGCAAGTTGATTTTGAAGTACCACTACATGTCATTCAGCTGCACACAATGTGTAAAGGAGTGGGAAGCAGGGACATTTTATTTTTCCTACTATATACTATTGAAGTAATAATGACAGAACTAGCAACTCTCCTTTTTCGTATAGGAGGTTCTCAGAGATATAAACCAAATGGTTTAGTAGAATTCATGTTTTATGTGATCATCTCTTTTGAAATTTTTTCCTTGGATTTGCCATGTGCAGAAGGAATGAGTAACCAGAAATAGACAACAGCCTTTGAGGCATTTTGTTAATTTAACATTCAAAAATAGACCTCAGTCTGTCTTGCAGTTATTTTGGGATGGAGTTCATGTCACTAAAACTTTTCTCAGATTGTCCTGAGCTGCTTCTAAGTGGCCACACAGAACTCTGTAAAAGAAATCACTCCTATGGAATACGAACTGCAAAAAACATATGAAAATGACACAATTTAACATTTTCTATCAATGTTTCTCACCCACTGCTTTTATAATTAGACTGTACTTTTTCCTAAGGGAAGAAGAGAAGATATTTTGAGAAAAAGACTCTCAGCTAACCAATATTTTCTCTCCAACTTTCCCTTTACTGAAGATTAAAAAGACTGCAAAGGTTTGCAGTTTTTCTCTCCAAAAATGGATGACAGCTCAATTCCTGTTATGAGAACTTTATCCTCTTATTGGGTAAGGGTGCCATTGGCAAACAGATAGTAAATCTGCCATAAACCCATCTTTTTCTGTACAACAATCTCTCCATTCAAACCACTTGATCATAAATATCTCGCTGTACTAAAGATCAGATTTAGAAGAACCAAAAAAATGCCACTAATGAGGATCCCTGACAGGTAAATGTAGTCATGACTTTCCTAGGTTAAGAGGAAAGTTACTCAACCTAGAGAAAACAGTAATTAGGTCCCTGTAGGAACCTGAGCAGCCAAGTTACTGGCAAAGTTGCACAGAAATAAGAGTTCAAAAATTAATTTAGTCTTCAGCAGGATGCTTTGCCTCACAACAGGTTTTCCCACAAAGAGCATAATCTCCAAAGAGATGAAGACAACAGTACAGAAGAGTTGTAAACTATGGCAAAACTGGGCACAAGCAAAGGCACTTCTACTTGCACTCACATGGTGCTGTGTAGTTTGGGGGCTCATCGCTGATTCTGGGGCTGATTACTTGCTACATTACTGCAGGTTTATCTTCGAAATTGTGTTGGTGGAAAACTGAAGCAATGCAGTGGAGAATCAGGCTGGCAGTGTTTATAGGGGAAAGTGAGAAAGACGCTGAAGGACTGATCAGAAAAAAAGCAGACATACAACAGCTCTAGAGCTGGGGTTCCAAATATTTGGCTATGCTACATCTTGTCAAGGCCTTTTGGTCATGTCAAAAGCCCAGAGGAATTTTGCTTCTTCCAACTCCCTTGTTTTTCCACTGCATTTAACACAAACACAGTGATTTTCCATTTTGCAAACAACAAAAGAAAATTGACCAGTTTATTTTCTGAGAAGTGGGTGACATTCAACACAATGTTTGACTGACATCAGTGGTCAGTCCATAAACAACTGTGCCACAACTTTCAGCAAGAGAATCATCACCAATAACTATTCTCTTTAAAGCACTAGACACAATGTTGTATATTCTTAGACTGTTTCCATATTTCCCTAACCATGAGAAAAGTATTCTCTGTAACAAGTGTTATAAGGTTTAAGCCCTGCACAAGACAAGAAGTGTAACTTCTTTTGACCTCTTGAATGCTACTGGAATTTCAGACTGCTGGTGAGGGAAAGAACCTCAGTTTAAAAACAGCAGGGCTCTGCCCACTCCAAGAGTTTGATTTACACAGGTTGAAATTCTGCCTCACAGGGTTTTGATATGATGTTTAATCTATTTTTCCTCTGTCCTCTTTTTCCAGCTGCTCATAAGTCCTTCCTCAGAATAATTAATAAAAATGTTGATGTTTCCTCTGCTTAAATGCCTATACTACAGTGAGAATGTAGTTAGTAATGGGCTCAGTCTAGTTTGCAAAGTGGAGTTCTTTATATTACTTCTGGATTGAAAGAAAAGCAGTCAGCTTAAGAAGGTTACAATGGTTTTAATTTCATCCGCTCAGGGTCCCTTCCTTGAAGACCCAAATTTTAACTTCCATGACTTGTGTGAAGTCTGTGGAGTAACTTCTCTCATAATCAGTGCGATTGTTTTCCTCCTAAAGGATCATGTGGCAATCAACATAAAGCGCAAACATAATTTCCTTCTTGTGTTTTCTCTTTAAATAAAAATGTCATGCAAATACCTGGTTGTAGCAGAAAGAAAAGGTAAGACAAACACAATCAAGATACAGCCCAGCATTACCCCTGTAAATGTCACATAATTTCCCCAGTTAACCTTAAGTACAAAGCCACCTTTCAGGTGCTCTGTAGAGTACTATTTTTGCAAGTCACATCTCTACAGACTGAATTCTAAATTCTGTGTGCTAGAAGATATTGAGTACACATATATAAACCAATGTCAGGATATCTTGTAGGGAAAGTATTTTGCAGTTCTGGGAAAAGTCAATGTTGTTTTGTTTTTATTTTTGAAGTATTGAACTAGCAAGAGCAGAAACATCAGATTATGTTTTTAAAAGTGCTTTTAATTAGGTTGAAGCAGGAAAGGATTATATTTCTTCAGAAAAATTTAAAGAAACTAAACAATTATTTTTTTCATTAAAACCAACTATTCTTGCAAGAAGTATTTTCTTGCATCACTGAAGTTTGGATGCTTCATTCTGACATTTGACATTCCGGGGAAGTTGTGTTTTCTCCAGCATTCTCTCTTAAGATATGTTCTGGTTCTCGTTTCCAGTAAACTGCAAGATGAGGGCTTTGCAATTCTATAGTTCTGTTTTGCTGAATGTTAAAATGGCCAAGCAGCAACAGGTGGACAAAGGAGTAGAGCACAAACCAGGGTTTGTACAAGCTACAGTATGGATGAATATCTTTATAATGAATACCTCAGGTAGCTTACACAAGTCCACCCACACTGTTTTTAAATAATACAGCCATGACCAAAACCTCTGAGATTAAAGATCCTGTTGTGAAAATGAAAAATTTAGCAGTTGAGGGAGAAGATGTAACCATCAGCAGTCTGAGGTTATTTTTAAATTGTTAATGGATGAATAAAAACCTTTCTTGGATGTATTTTGTTATGGAAAGTTGCATTTACAAGGTGGTAATGAGGACTAGAAACTCAGTCCAAATTAAAACTGGGCTTAGTAATAGAAGTCATTTGACTCCAGAAGCTGGAATCTGAATAAAAATAACTGCTCAAGTTTCTGCTACAAATTGGATGATATCTGGCAACGACAAATGCAGCAACACAATAAATATGGCAAATTGAAAGTCTGGGGTTACAAAGATACTTGCATGATAAGAACTGGTCAGAGCTGCTTGAAGGATAAATGTAACAAAACTGAGAGGGGTGAGTTTTAGAGGTAAATCCCTTTAGTTTTTCTTTCTATCCCGCAAAATGCATTCAGATGTTTCTCTGGATTGCGGTAGCATATATAGGAAGAGGAATAGAAGTGGTTTTTATATTCCTTGCTAGAGATCATCAGAAGATTTTTATGGAGATATTCTGATGTTCTTGAAACCACTTTTGGTATATCTTTAGAATTTCAAAGGAAAAGCATATATATGCACATTCAGACACATATAAAATGCATTTAATTTTTTTGTTTGTTTTGCTGATGTAAGTTGAGAAAGATACTTGCTTCTGTGTTTCAAGTTTGGATAGGTAATAAAATGCCCAACTTGGATTTTATGAAGTTTTATGAAGCTTTCAAAAAAAAAAAAAGACATCACCTTAGGGTAAAAAACAAGTGTGAGAAACCTCAGCCTAGGGGGCCGTTATTTTAGTTTTATGTCCTTGAAAGCAGCATCGTGTTTCTTCAACCATAACAATAGTGATATTGCCACAGTGTGTTATGACTGCCAGCAGGAGGAAGGCAGTCGCTGTCTGTAATGAGGATGATTTTATCATGAAGTTGGAGAGTAATTCCTGTATAGCTAAGAGTGAAAACCAATTTGATTGGCTCAGTACAGAACTGGTTTTATTTTAAAACAAAAGTCAGGATTTAAAAAAACCCAACAAAAAGTCAGAAATTTTCATGTCCAATATGTGTAATTTGCCATTCTCCTGATCTTCCTGTCCACTTTCCATTTTACCATATAAAACTCCTTTGCTTATGTTTTGTGCCTCATTGATTGGAATTTAAGCATATATTTTTGGTAGGATAAATGCACCATCTCATTATACATTTCATGGGGACATGAAACCAAGTGAACACTGGAACAATATATTTCTAATAGACCTTGAGTTCAAGGAAACTAAATCAATCAACTCATAAAGTTACTGAGGCTGCTTTTCAAATTTACTTGGTTTAGTTGATTGTACTATATTCCACTTCCAACCTAAGCACCTCACATTAATTAATTAATTTATCCACACCTATTTCCCCCATATAAGTCCACAAGAGGCATTGTTATTTTCCTTGGAGCAATAGTAAAGTGATACAAAGGGATCAGGCTGGCTCAGAATAGGAATTCCAACTGTATGGACATCAGTTAAATCTTCAGTAGAGCCAGTCCTCTGAACAGAAACATTTTGTGACACACACAGGAAACTGCATTATGTTTTTTTCACTCCCTGACAAATATATAGGGAATACAGTCTTTTTGCAGGACTATTCTTTCACCCAATTCAATGAACTAAGAATGTCCACATTAATTATCTTTTCAAATCTGTAACATGTATACACAGGTATCTTGGTATAAGTATCATATCAAAGATTTAAGGTAAATGGATTTTAATGGGAGGTAATTTTTATTGTGGTTAATATTCCATCTTTACAACTCACAGGTTTTTCTTTTAAAAAAATTGTTTCCATTTCAATTTAACCTGGAGTTCATAAGCAAATGTCTAAAGTACTTCAGTTAAAAGATTATAAAGACTCTAAATTACAAATGAAACATAAATTGAGAAGTATTTGTAACTAAAATGGCACAGAACATACTGATTCTCTCCACAGGAGTGACCAAGAAGTTTGATTGTTTTTATGCACCTGTTTTTCTTTTTTTCATGTCAGTCACATTCCAAAGTAGTATTCAGGATCCACAAATGCAGATCCCCTGATCACACGAATGTGGGTTACAATGCCCTTCTGCCCAAGGAACATGCAATAAAGTATCACCAGCAATGCTTGGATTTCAAACATGGCAAAAGCACTTTTAGTTTGAGTTTCTGGCCCATGTACCTAGATAGATTTCTTGGGCAAAGTTATGGAATCTCATAAGAATTAACTTTTTTAATTACTTTAGATTTTAAGCTACCTGTTTATAAGGTTCCTGGTTCTTTTAACAGCACAAGAATCAAATGACTTTTGGCCCCAGAAGATCATGAAAACTCCTTCACTGTAACAATAAATTCTCTATAGATTCTTTAAAGCTGCACTGTTAGCTTTAAATGGAGTTGGTTTTTTTAACAGCTGAACATGTTTTAATTTTTTAAATGTGATAGATACTTTAATTTCCTGTCTCTTTTTAATTTAAATTTAATTAAAATCTGGCCTCACTGACTTTTACTTTCAGGTCCTGATTTGTCTCTGTGTTTACCCTCCAAGTGTTTCCAGTACTTTGAGCACATTAGGAATATTAAGCAGTTAATCAAGTGTAAAAAACATTAATTTGCTCCCTAGCGTCTTTCATCAATATCTTTTTTTTTAATCAGAGGACTTTCCAACAACTAAGCCCACACATTCACAGTAAGCATTTCATCAACAGGCACTGATATTTTGCTGCACCAAGGATGGTGAAATAAATCTCTGCTGACGTGAGTGAATGGTCTGTACAGGAATCATCCCAGCCCCAGAGTAATCACTAAGATTCTCCCATAAAGGTTTGCAAATAATCTAAATAACCCCAGTCAAACCATGTGTGTGTGTGTATGTGTGTGTGTGTGTGTTTAGAGCAAGCTGATTCCTTGAAGTCATATTAAATTCTCTGCCCTATTCCTAAAAGCCCAGTGTAATCAAGCATGCCACAAGCTCCATCACTCTCTGGGTAATTTTCTCTGGTTTCTGAAGCCTATGTCAGAACTGCCATCTGTTCTATTTCTGCCAGTGAACCAAGGCTCACCCTTTCATGGGCTAAGGAACTAGAATTTGGCCAACTAAATGGCAACTAAAGGTGAAATCCATTTTACATGGTGGATCTGGCCTAACATTCTAGTACAAACAACAAAGATACTGATAGAGGCAAAGACTTTTCAAATAATAAACTGTGTTGATAGCTTTATTTTTACTGGAGACATTGCTGCTATTGGCCCAAAATATACAGCATTGGGTCCAGAAACAACACAACAGTAGGTCTGGAATATCCATTTCTCCTGAATCTGCCTTATGTCAGAGTAGGTGTACTAATTCCTGGCATAAGGCTGCTTTGCCCTCAGGTACCAGCAATAATAACCAGCTCTAGCTAATGGGAGTTTATGGATCTAGAATTCATTTTGAATTCTACTGTGCCCCTTCATTTGTGCAGAAACTGTTTTATGAGCTGCAGTGGAGTTATGCTTTTTGAAATCGCTAATCCAGACATATAAAGCTTTGTGCAAAAGTTGTAACACTAATGCAACAATTGTTCAGATTATGAATAAGGAGCCTCATTCATTATGCAGTGATTCCTTTCCATACAAATAAAAACACCTAAAAATTCTCTTCTAAATTTCCCCATATCTTATTCAAATACATGTGTTTTCAGCTCTCTTTTTATCAAAAATGTTCAGTCTGGGGCAAAGAGGAAACACAATTGCCACACAAACTATACAAGTTTCTGGGGAACCATGAACAGGTCCTGAATTAAGCCAAGTATCAGTTTCTGTCACTGGAACTAAAAATAAGTTCATCAAACTACTTGTATTGAAGTCTTTTGTCCCTTTGTGAATAACTCTTCCAGTTCAGTGATAAACACAAAATACCTAGAGAACTCTTTGGAAATGGTTTCTGATCCTTTTACTAAATGTAAACGTCTTTTCTGGGAAAACTTATATAACTGACTGAATTTGTACTTTTCTGATGAAAGTATGTAAAAATACTTATCTTTTTTGTCCCCCTCTATCTTGGAGACCTGGGACAAAATCCAGGTGGAAAATTCCCATGGGGAAGCTCATGTTTACTATTAGATTTCAGGATAAAATTTATTGAGAAATTCATCATATATCAAGATAAATTCTTAGAAGTAGCACGTCACTATGAAATTCTGATGAGCAAGTTGTTTTGTAAAGATTCATTGGATAGCTATTCACAGGTAAATTCAGAGTGCCTGCATTGATAATACAGCTAATTCTTTTTTTCTTTGTGTAGTTCAAAACACAGTATCTCCTATGAGCAAACACTAACACATGGCTTTAAATTTTGCTTTTGAAAGTAGAAAATATTCGCCTTGATCCCTGTAGAAAGTTATGAAGCAGTAAATGAGCCTTGCAGTGCACAAAGTGATTTTGAAAGTCCATGTATCTTACTGCTTCAAGGTGAAGTAATCCTACTGCAGCCCCACCTCAAGGACAAGTGAGCACCCTGAGCACCAGCTGATGAATCACACACCTGCCCAGTCTGTTGGTCTAAGGAACACTGGCCTCAGAGCACTGGGCTGGAAACTGCAGGACAGCAGCTTACCTGAGTGCAGGAGCAGTAGGTTGAACGGTGGAGCAATGTCAATAGATCTGCCAATTTAAATTGTCCTTCATGAATCAGAAGCACAGGAGTGTGTAGTGTGTGTGTAGAGGAGGAGAGAACACTAACACACTCCAAAGCCCTGCCTGCACACACTGCATTTTGGCATCTCCATGCAGAAAGCTCTTAGGGAGAAGGAAGGAAAACAAAACCAAAGAAATTTTAAAAAGAAAAAAAAGAAAAAAAATGAATAATCAACTGCATCCAGACTTCCCTGTTTCTGCTCACGAAATAAAGCAAGCGGGAAGGGAGCTCTGGAACTTGTCTGGTCCAATGCCCTGTTCAAAGAAGGGCTAACAAAAGTTAAGATTGGATGCATAGGCTTTTCTAGAGAACTATCAGAAATTTCCAAGAATAGAAATTTCACACTTCTCTGGACCTTTTTCCATGCTTGACCATGCTCTTAGTGATTTGTTTTTCCTGTTAACTCATGAGTATTTACCTTCTTTTGCCTCTTGCACATTTATTTTGCCCCTACAAAGGTCTGGGTCTGTCTTCTCTGTTACTGCCTTTTGATCGAGAAAAACTGAAAGTAGAGTCCCCCCACTTTCCTCCCTATAAAGCATCACTTAGAGCATCTTAGTGTCATTATGACCACACTCCACTCAAAATCATGGTTTTTAAAGCTAGTGAGATCTGACACATGAAATGTTTCTAAGTACCTGAAATTTTGCAGTGTTCCAAAAGAAGTGCTTTGTCAAGGTGTGCACTTGAAAGTAGAAAAAAGATTTAAATTCATAAAGTAAAGTTCATAATTTATGCCATCTGTCTAATATTGTTTACTGGAATATTCTTGTTCAGTGTCATCTTTTTAACTGAAAAATTACACTATTGGCGGAAACATTCTCACTGCAGTATATGAAACCCAGAAGTAACATTGAAAAGAACAGCTGTATTATTTGTATTTATGAAGAGAAAAATTCTGGGAAGTTACATCAAGCCACACACACACACACACACACACACAAAATACCAAGTCTGGCAGAGAAAATTGGCATTTTAGCAGTATATATTTTTGTCTGGTGTTCTAAATTTGGGGAATAGATAAATATCCTCTTTGTACTCATTTCTGTTCTCCAGCAACACAGTAGAAAATCATGCCTTGAACATGAGCTATTAAAAAGAACACTTATGTTCTGTGGCTTTTAAGCAGAGTGTTGCTGTATTAAAAAAAATCATAAGGTCCTTTACCTTCAAACAAAACAGATCAGTTGTCCCTGCCTATAGGGATGCCCAGTTGGAATAAAAGCATCTAATGGAGGCTAACATTGCCTTGAATTACTGTGAAAGCAACACTTGTCTGTTGTACTCTTTCAAGTGTTGATACTGATGAAAATACTTGTGAAGCTGCCAAGCTAATTTCATGACAGATAAGTCAGGAACGGTGCACAAGAACCAGATTTTGGGCATAAATATAATGTCTAGCAACACATTTGGGGAAAAAAAAACCGAAACAAAGCAAACCACCACTGAAAAGGAGTAATCAAAAGATCCTCCAACAATGCTAGCAGTGAAAATATCAGTGCCAGGTATTTATCACTAGGATTATAACAAGTTTACTAATCTCAGTAAATTGGAACAAGAGATACATTAATTCTGTTCATTAGGTACCTCCTGCTGTTACAGTTTGATTATTATTCATAGTACTTGGACACTTCAGTTAGGATTGGGTTATTAAGAATTCTAAGTACTGCACATAAGCACAATAAAAGTCCAGCCTCAGCTCTGCTTTACAGCCTTGCAACAAAAAGGATTTAATTTGCACTTTGGGAATGGGTACAGGATGAGGTTATGCAACTTGTTCTTCACCAAGAACTGAATAAAGACATTCTTTATCAGCACAGGCCTGTACCTTAATGCCCTCATACCTTATTTTGCCTGTGGGCTTCTCCCACTGCAGTGATATTTCCTTTTGCTTCGGCTTCTTTACAAACATCCAGCTAATTTCTGTCAGCAGCAGCAGCCATCATACACTGCAATGTCAACGAACACTGACAGATTTGCACTGCTGTCTGTACCAAGGGATTCCACACCACTCCAGGAACTCCCAACTTCTCAAAGAAGGTCTAGATTACTCTGTGGTAGCTCAAGTGTTACAGTGTAATTCCATTTTTGGTAGCAAAGATCCAGCTGGAAACCTCAGCCTTTACAATTGGCACAACAGTGTCATTTTCTCCTTTAGGAAGTGGCCAGTACTTCTGTGTTGGGTTTTACATGCCTCCAAGAATGTTACTAAATATTTAGTATCCAAAAAGACCAGGTTTAAATGCCCCAGCTAAAATGCTGTTTTTCATACAACGTGTAACAGGATTGTATGAAAAATGTCCAGGGTAGACCAGCACCTCAGAGGCTTGTATCAGCCAGATCTGGATCTATATAGCATGAACCCTCACAACACACTGTAGATCAAACTTGAATAAAATACTGAACTTGAGAGACTCATAACTGGATTAACTGCATTGATACATTCCTCCTCATCATCACCATAAATATGAAACTTATCTGATTTTGGATTAAACAGACCTCAGTGCGAATTCTGAATGTCTCTGTGAATTATTTCTTTCTCACAGTTCTTACTGCTAGAAAAGTGATTCTCTCAGAGGGCAGAAATTAAAATCAAACACATGAAACAACAAAAACAAAACTCTGACTACCCAAGACTGTGAATAAAATTGCTTTATGAGCCTGCTAAAGGGATATTCAAGGATTTGTTACCTAGGCTAGAACTGCGTAGGAGTGCTTGCCAGTTATCCTACTGTGCCCTGAGATTTTCTTTATGCTTTTTACACAGAAGGCCTGAGCTATGGCAGCAGTGTCTTTATGAGTCTGTCCTGAGCTTGGAACCACCCCACCAGCCCACAGGACTCTGACCCTGTTTGCTTTAGCAGTGTAAATCCAAAGCAGATTAATGCAAGAGATGAATCACATGGAGAATTTTGAGATTGTGAAAATTATTTCCCCAGCTTATAATCTTTCTTGGACCTTTTTTAGTTTGTTTTTATTTTTGATTTATTTTTATTAATGAATACATAACTAGCCTCTAAAATTTCTGAATGCTTTAATCTGAACTGGTAAAAAACCTCTCTCATGAAGTTCAAACATGAGTCCAGAAGTGTAGTTACCCTAACTATGAATCAGCTCCTTGGAGCATCAAACACAGCTGGTCAGCACAATACAAAAACCGGATTTTATTTTTACAAGATCATCAGATATAAGAAGGAAAAAAAAGGTTGTGCTTCTCTCCTCTCTCACTAAAAATAAAACCATTTGCACAGAAAAGAAAGGGGAGGATGAAGGAGATTATTTAATGAGCATAAGCCTGATAAATATTTCTGCTGGGAAGAGCACACTGATGTCTGAGACGTAGTGCTCATGTGCAAGAAGGTAAAAAAGCATGTTCAAATTCCATGTAAGTCTTTATGTAGGAGGGGGAGAAAAATCTACTTCAACTTAGATTTAATTTTACAGCCACTACTAGTATAGATAAAAATTTATGTTTCACAGCTGTAAAGGGTTTAGATTTAATTAGAGGAACTTGTTTCCATTTACATGGCAACTTCTGCAATGAGGTATGCTCTGACAATTTGTATTAGTGTACTTTATATAATTTTTTACTGGGTTTCTTGCTATGAGCTGCTAACTCACAGTATCATATTTCAGAATAAAAATAAGAAAAGCAAAAGCAGTGTTCAATTCTTTCTTGCTTACATTGGGAATTTGGCTGTTATTGATTGATTCTAAGAACAATGGCCATAGACAGGATATTTCCATGAGCACGTCTATTGATTAGATTTCAGTACACTTGCAATAGAAAATTTGGTATTAATGAAGCTAATGAAAAATTAAGTCAGAGAGTCTTTCTAAGGGGTTCATTAACACCTTCACATGATAGAAAGACATCATTCTTACACACTTTTTTTTCCCACTTTCTGATACATACAAGGGGAGGATTTAAGATTTTATTGAGGACATATGAGTTTATATACCCTCAGTGATTTCATGGTTTAACTGCAGCTGGCAATTCAGCCCCACACAGCAGCTCACTCACCCCTCCTCAGTGGGATGGGGGAAATAATTAGAAGAGCAAAAGTGAGAAAACTCTTGGGTTGTGTTATTTTAATAATTGAAACTAAACAAAATTAAATAATAAATAAATATTAAAACCACTAATAGGCAATTGCAATGAAAAGGAAAATATCAAAAAGAGAGCGAAATAAACCCCATATTTAACAAGTGGTTCAAATGAAAAATAATCTTTCACCATGAACTGACTGATGCTCTTGGCCACTTTTCCCTCTGGTTTGTACACTGAGCATAATGACATATGGTACCTATATTTTAAAGCTCTACCAAGAATTTTCTTTATCCTGGATACATTTTTTCCTGCTTATTCTCAAACACTGTTAGATACTAATATTTCTGGGAAACTTCTAGATTCACTAATCATTCCTCTGCTTTTTAAGTTAAAAATGGAACTCTCTTCCTTAAGATAAAAATACGTTCTCCTTCTCTTTTGTTTATAATTTTTTCCTCCAAATTGAATAGTGATAGCTTCTTGTCTTCTTCACAGACTGTAGAATCAGAATTTTTTGGCCATCAAGGCTTCTATCATGCCTCCTGTTCTCATTCACTTTCTTCCTCCTAAATCCTCCCAATTCTCTCAGGACTCAGGCCTTCTAAAACACTGTGTATTTAAATATAGTACTATTTTGTGCTGCTCTATTTTTTTACTAAATTAAATGTAATCCCATCAACAGCATTCCCCAAGTAATCATTAATTTCCAATGTGGTGATTAAATCTTCATCAAAATGGATTTTCTGTTTCATATTTTGTTTTATTAAGTTAAAATTATCTAGATTTTATAGAAACTAATGACATTTTATCATTTGTTGCATAAAGCTTACAAACTGAATTTTTAATTCATAAAGTTTTTTCCTATTCCTATACTACTATCAATTAGGAGATTAAAAAGGAATCCCTTCATTGGAATTTGGTGGCCCATGAAAAATATCTTCATGGTCACTGCAGACACTACATGTACCCAAATACATTTGTTTAGCCACGTTTAGTAGCTGACAGTAACACGTACACCGCTGGTCATGAAAAGGGTGAGCACCACAAGAGCAGAGAGAAACAAGACACCGCACCAGGCAGTGCCTCATGGAAAATTCTAGTTTAAAATTATGCTTATGTCAGGGTCACCTTCCTAACAGCAGGCACTTTTCGGCTTCCTGGGGAAAATTGTTTTACTCTTCCCAAACTCACTCATTTATTAGGATTTCAGCTAATGCTAACATTTGGTGAATGCTTTCACAGAATCACAAAACCACAGAATCACAGAATATGCTGAGTGAGAAGGGGGCCACGAGGATCAACAAGTCCAACTCCTGGCCCTGCACAGCACCATCAAAAGTCACAGCATGTGCCAAAGAGCACTGTCCAAACACTTCTTGAACTCTGTCAGGCTTGGTGCTGTGACCCCTTCCCTGGGGAGCCTGTTCCAGTGCCCAAACATCCTCTGGGTGGAGAACCTTTTCCTAAGATATGGCCCTTCATCATCTTCATAACTGAGAGGAAAAGTACCTTCGTATTTAAAATTTCATTCTTAGGCAGTGTAACTAAATCCAAGGTTCTGAGTCCTCTCTGTTCAATCTCCAGCCTAGCTGTCATTTTGGCTTCAGCTTTGAGTGACTGATGTTGTAGGCAAAAAAACCTGGGGGCTGAGGTGGGAGGAGAAACACAGGGAAGTTTTGGGTTACACTCAGGCTCCGTTGCAGGGACTTTGTCTTGAACTTCATTGACAAGTGGCAGAAAAACCAGAGAAGCAATAATCCCTGTAGGGCTCCTCTTTGTAAGGTTGTATCTTGTCTCCTCAGCAAACCTTCAGGCTACTGTAGCCTAACATGCAGTTTCCTTATTTTCTTCCCCACTTCTATTGCAAACTTCACATGCAACACATTTTATTGTATTTAGCTAAGGGTGATATAGTTCTTGAACAGGTTTTCATCTCTGGAAGGTGCATAAGAAGGATTTATGGGAGCAATGTAGATGCCTAAAATGAGCACTGCTGGTTAGCCTGTCAACATTCCAATTTCCACAATGAAAAGGTATTGGTGTCTTCTAGGTCCTAAGTCTTATCAGTCAGCCCCAAATGTATATCTTAGAATTTTTTAAATAGATGTCTATTAAACATGTGAATTATTTCCTCTGTGGTGGTAGACAGCAACTCTTCCTATGTGTATGACTAACACAGGTTTTGCAGGCTGTGACAAAGGTGTCACAAACAAGAAGCCCGGCAACATCCCACTGGTCACGATCAATTCACAGCTGGTGTGAAGATACAAACTGGCCCCTTCAGTCCACTCTGAGACTCAGCAGCTGATTCCCAAGCCATACATGGCTGCACCAGCTTTGCCTGCTTGGAATTGCAGAAAGCTGGGTGCTAACTTTATTAAGCAGCTCACTCTTTCTAATACTGTAACTCCCTTTTTCCTCTTTTTTCAGGTATTTGTCTAACTCTTGGCCTTCCAGCTTCTATCAATCCTCCATGGATTCGCTTGAACATTTCAGACTGCTTTTAATTCCTGAAACACTTAAAAGTACAGGTAATTTTAACAGGTTTCACTGCTATCTACTAGTCTGTCTACACAAAAATCAGAATTTAGGTGTTGTTCACCTGTATTCATAACAGGCTCTGTAAAACCAAAACTAAGCTGACGCATAGGTTCCTCCACTTCAGTGGGTCTCTAGATACACTGATATGCTGAGAAATGGATATCAGTGCAAAGTGGGGTTTTTGTTCACATTATTTTACTGCATTACAAAGGAATATATAAACCTGTCATATGGAACTCTGTGTCCAGAAGTTTCTCTAGAATATTGTGGTAAGAAAAACCAGACTGTGTTTAATTAATTCTAAAGCTCTTCATGATAACCAAGTGATGCCTTCCCAGCAGCATTCTAGTTAGAAAAAAACCCACGTCTATTAGACATAAATCCCTGTATTTCATAAAATAATTTCTGCCAGTATCCTAAAGACTTACAGAATTTCCCTCATCCCTTTCATGTCAATGATCACTCCTTTAAGATCAACTTCCTTGCATTATCTCTGTAATCCTTTATTGTTACATTTTGTTGCTTAAAGATGAAAGTTCTTCTTCTCACCCCAGTGACTACTCTACCTGCACTGGTTTTGGCTGGAATAGTTTCTTCACAGCAGCTACTATGGGGCTGTGGTTTGGATTTGTGCTGCAAGCAGTGCTCACAGTTCATGGTGTTTTCATTATTGCTGAACAGTGCATACACAGCCAAGGCCTTTTCTGCGCCGCCCACCAGTGAGCAGGCAGGGGGTGGACAAGGAGCTGGGAGGGGACAGAGCCAGGACAGCTGACCCCAAGTGACCACAGGGATATCCCATCCCATATGGCATCATGCTGGGCACATAGAGCTGGGGGAAGAAGGAAGGGAAGGAGCATTTGGAGAGGTGGTGTTTGTTTTCCCGAGCCACCGTTACATGTGATGGAACCTGGCTATTCTGGGAATGGAGCCCCTGCCTGCCCTTAGGAAGTGATGGATGAATTCCTTGCTTGGGCTTTGTTTGTTTGGCTTTGCTTTACCTATTACAATTTATCTCAGCTGGTCAATATTCTCACTTTTATTCTTCCACTTCTCTTCCCCATCCCATGGGCAGGAAGCGAATAAGTGGATGTGTGGGGGTCAGTTAACACCTGGGACTAAACCATGACACCACCTCAATTTGTTTACTCTAGTTTAAAGTTGAACTGATGGGCCAAATTATTCACTGGGTTGCATAAAAATCCCAGCTGAATTAAATACAGTATACCTTCAAACAGAGTTTAACCTGGAAGTTTAATAATTACTTCAAGGAAATACAGTCTTTATTCAATTTTTTCTGTCACATCTTCTCAGTCATCAAATTCTGCTTGTATTTTCTTGGGGGTAGAGAAGGATTACAGATCAGTCTGCTTCTGTGCAAAGTCTGGCACAATAGGTCCTTTAGGTTCTATTGGAGTGCAAATAATCACCACATTCTTAGGGTGTTCAAATGTCACAGAGATGTGTTTAGTCTAACCAGGTGCACAGATGAAAGGAAGATTTAATTGGAGAACTCCAGCCTCTGAATAACTGATTGGATTTTTCACCTCAATTAAAATTATTAGCAAGCTCTAATGCGCTTCCCACTTTCATCAGAGGATGTTTACTGACAAATGGGTGAATCTACTGTTGCCCACATTAAACAGAACATCTCTTAACTGCTTAGAAATGATGAAAGGTTGAATTTACTGAACAAAGAAAAGTGGATTCCTCTGGCAGAAATTCCAAGGATCTGCCTAAAGCTCAGAGAATAATAGGATTCAGTAACCCCATCCAGGGCTTCCAGTCCAGTGAACTGCATAATCCACTTCAGGTAACTCCAGAACAATGAGCAAAATAATCCACTCCATTCTTCATGGGATTTCAGACCAATGAACAACATAATCCCAATTTTTATTAGAAACTATAGACAAAGATAAAAGGTTTTAGTAATAATCAACATGTAAATGTTCTTTATATAGTCAGATACAATATCTTAATAAATTAATTTTTAACACTCAGAACATCTGCGGACTTCCATATCAATGGCTTCATTAACCAAAATATGCAAATATTTCTGTTCCAACTGACTATGGGTGATTACCAGCCTGGGAGGACACGCTCATCATTTCCAAGTATGCTCATTACACATTTTTCTTATCATCCAGACACTCTAGATTGGATAAAAAGTGCCTATTACTAAAAAAACCCAACCAAACAAAAAAAAAACAACAAAAAAACCCCACACCCCAGACACGAAAGATATCTTCAGTTCACTCAGTCTGGTTCCTTTGTTATTTTCTCTAAATTTTTATTTTAATTGTTTTCATACATTCTCTTGTTGTTGCCTTCTTTATTTTCTAATATTTGTTTTATCAAAACCACCCAAAAGATGTAGAATTAAAGACTGCAAAAGCAGTTCTTGGAAAATTCCATTTTTGACTTCCAGGCTGAGTGCTAAGGAGATTTACTTACAAAGAACAGAACACTGTTCTGGAGAAAGGAACAAAGAACCTTGATCCTTGAGCAAGGTGATTTGGCCTCACTTTAGCAGGAAATGGGCACAGACGACCCCCAAAGGTCCCTCATTCCTAATTTAGGCTAAAGCAATGAACAGGAGTGAACTCATCTCTACAAAATTGAGTGAAAAGTGTTGAACAAATGAAAGTGAATATTTGCAAGCAGATGTCTTCTGAAGTCACTGAAGTAACATAAAAACTCTGAGTGTGGAAGGTTTGTGTTTTTAGTACTTCTGTATCTCATTTGCCTGTCTCTTTTTCAGGATGACTCTTCCATTTTTTCTAAATATTCCATTGAAATCTTTCTGAGATTTTTCCTAGTTAACATGGAAGTACATGGTACGAAGCCTTAATTATGTTCATGAGGAAATTATAATTTTTCAAAACAGCATTAAAACCCGCAAATTAAATTTCAAAATTGAACAGTTCACTGAGAAATAATGTAGTATAGTACATTAATCAAATAAAATATTTGGTCACTAGGCGGCACTTCTGGGGGGTAACAAAGGGCACATTTTTTGGTTTTTGGCTAAAATTTCACATTTAAAATAGAAACATTTTTCTCTCAGCTGAATGAGCTCCTAAAACAATGGGAGCTCCCATGTGTCTCAGTTTTCTGCCTATTCCTAAAAACTTTGATAATTAAAGTTTTCTATATATAAAAAAAAAATTAATCATGTACCAAGATACCCTGTATTCCCCTAAGGTGCAAATTATTCCTGATCACTTTGATCTACTAATACTACTTTAAATGTTTTCTTATCCTAAAAGCATGTGTTTGTCTTTATCAAACTTAAGAATTTTGAACACGCTTGGGTTCTGAATTTGTTAATGGTTTGTAGAGCTGTCATTGTGACAGGGACTGTCTTAGATGTGGACATTAGTATGACATTAATGAGCTCCTGCCTTTTCAAAGTACTAAGAATACATCCTTTGAAATTAGTTCAGATTAGCCGATTAATTATTTTAAGATTCTGAAATCAAAAATGCCATGGAAGAGCAGAATGCTGCCATATTGTCATCCAGATTATTTCCTTCACTTCAAGCTGTGTGGCTCTCAAACACTTTGACTGGCACTGAGAAATCTACTCAGCCACCCATGTCCTTGACTGTTAGCAAATGGAGAGTGAAAACAAACATCCAGCATCTTCAGAACAAGGGTAGTTTGTGGACAGATTGTCTGGCCACTGCACTGTGATTCCAATCCAAATCTGAAAATGTTTGCAAGGAATAATAAAACTGCCAAAGGTGTTTAAGAGCAGTCAGCTAGTTTAAAGTGCTACAGAATTCAGTTTCCTGGCAAATGCTCTAACAAGCTTTGCTACAAAATGTCAACATTTGGATTCACAGCATCCCAAGATACCTGTTAGTTGCAGTTCTGCTGAAGCTGTGAAGGTTTAACTATCTGAACAATGAAAAATTAGTTATAGCTGGAAATATAACAGCATTGAAGCCTAACTTCTCCTGAAAAATATGTGCAAAGAATAGGCAAGAATTCTTCTAAGCTGAAACAAACATACTAGCACTAAAGTGGTTTCTGTGCTTTGGTAGTGTTCTTGTCTCCCAAGACAAATATTATTTCATGAGTTATGAGATGGAAACTTTATCCAGTGAACTGGCTCATCATGTCATGGTATCCAAAAAATAACACCCCAGCTTTTTCTGCTCTGGTGATAAGAGAATCCATTGTAGAGCTGTGTTAGAAGTAAAGGGACATGAGTGGTCAATCCCATACCAATTTGCTAAAAAACAGGCTAATGATATTTTTCAAAGTGTCTACTTGATGCAGAAGTTTGAAATCCATGTTCATAAATTGCAAAGAAACAGAATTTACACTATTGTCTTGATACTTTTATTTTTATGATGCCTTTGGCCTAAGCCAAGGTTTAATAAGTAGTAGTGAAATTGTCCACTTGAAATGACAAAAATATCGTAGGAATTAAGAACTTAAATCACTTAGACTACCAGTGGAAATCTTTGAAGACCCTGTTTTTTAAAGATATTTAGGTGTGTCAGTATCCTGACTGTCTTGTGTTTAAGGATCTGTGCTCTCTTTAAAACAGAAAGTTTGCAAAAAATTAGGGGTACTACAGTATTAGGACAACTCAAACCAGGCATATATTCCTCTTGTGTTATGCATTGCACAGTCCAAGCAGTTACAGCAGGCACCACATTTGCCAAAAAGATATTTATGGACACTATGGTAGGAAAAAAAAATGGCCTAGGCTACAACTAGACCAGTGTTTTGGGAAATCCAAGTCTGGGGCTGATTTCATACAAGTCAGGCAGTTCATGGTCTGAGCTGCCTGACTAAACAGCAGTGCAGGGAAGCAGACGTAGCCCAAAGATTTTTTTTATAAATAGGGATTTGGAACTGGTAGAATAACATGACAGAACACTCAAACACACACACTGAACAAGACCAGCTATAAAATGTATTTCTTTCTGTTGGTTTTGTTCTCACTGGGCCCAGACGTGGAAGTTCTGCGTTGCTGCCTGAGAACTGAAATGCAACAGCACATTGCAGTATCTGGTGGCAGCATGCAACAAGCTGGGAAAATACAGAAAATGTGAATGAATCTCAAGAACTTTCAGTGAATTAGATGAGAAGTTTCACCTTCAGTCTCAAAGCATACTTTATCTGCAAATTGGTAGTAATTAACTGCAAGAGGCATTGCATATATATTTTAAAATTAAATTAATATATGCCTCAGTCAAGTCTCTCAATCTGCCATCCTGTCTGACTTCAATATAACTCAACTACAGCAGAAACCTGTTTTCAGTAAACATTCACAGCTAAAAAAGAAAAAAAAAACAAAAGTCAGGACTGAACAGAATTCCAGGCATCTTAAAAGAATTTCTACTACACAGGTTCTATGAAACCTGGCCATTACATATTTAAAAGAAATTAAGCATGCACCGAGTCTCATTAGGTAATAACAACTGAATAAATTTTAAAAAATCTTTGAACTGGATGGACTAAATATCTTATTGTCCCAAAATGCAATGAAGAATATATTTTCAATAGTTATGAAATCAAAAAGATAATCTAAAATCATAATGTCTTTTGTTCCCAAGGATCATTTCTAAAATTGATGCTGGCACTTATCCTTCTGCAGTATATGTCAAGTGCTGTAAGTCCATCATCACAATATTCTTCCAAAGGAATTTTAAGGACCTTTAAACATTTTGCTTCTCCATCACTGAGCCAATACATTGCTGCTGAAGCTGTTTCCTGCAGCAATTTTCTTCCAGTCTTCCATACCCATGATAAGGAACCTGGGTATGCAAAGAACAGCCAGGCTCTCTTCTGGAGCAGAGTTTCATTGCTCAGCTTACAAAGCACAATCAGCAACAGGCACTTAATAATGAGAAAATAAAAGGAACCACACAAGGACAGTCCCAAGTGCAGCGATTGATATATGTATATATAAACCCAATAATTTCAAGCAGGGAAAAAAGTTAAATCTTCATGGGACAGAACGTTGGTGGTTTGTACTTTAATTATATGGATCCCCTGAAACCTGGTCAGTCTTTAGTGTATTTTTGGAGCTCTTTGGGAAATAAGAGTTTTAATATGATATGTCCTCCATGCTATATATTTATTAGTGTACTTTATGAATGTGTCATTAAGGAAGTCATGTTTTGAATAATGGATAAGATAGGATATGAAACTACTTAAGCAACATAAAAAAGTCCCATTCCCAAGAGTTTCACATCATACTAGTTTAGAAACAGTATTTTTGTGCTATTTTATAGCTGTAGAATGTTTAGTCCTGCCTAAAAGCTCAACAGCAAAGCATATGAAAAAACAACCTACTCCTAAAATATAATGAGAACCTGAGACCTTTTCCATGTAGACAGTCTATATAATTACTTTGTTTGTCTATCAAATATTTCTTATATTAGACATACTCAATTCAGAAAACAGAACAGTAAAACAAAATAGTAGAGGTACTTGGACACTTCCTAAAGAAGCAGGATTTCATTGGAAAATGTTAATAAGACAATAGAGTGTTTTAAAATATGTTTGTAGAAAATTTCTAGGAAATTTCTGAACAAAACATTTAAATATACAGAGCCACAGATACAAGACCATGCATTTTGTAATTTTCCTGACAAGATACTTTGAAAAGGGCAGTGCATTTTTCTTCCTCTATTCTCTATTTTTCTAATAAAAAATCAGTTCTATTTTTCATTTACCACACATCTAATTTGGTGCTAATACACAACAAAATTAAAATTTTAAGAACCAGGAAATCTCTTGCAGATCACGAATTCTGATAGTTGGCAAATTCAGAAAATACCATGCACAACCATTTTTATTATCTGCTTCTAATATAGTCAATTTGAAGTGGTTTTGACCAACATATTCCAAGCTTGAAAGTATTTGCAATGTGCTGTAGCTCAGGATTGAGACTTTATTCTGCAGAAACAGAATGAGGAAAAAAATACTGTACTTGTAGAATAATAGCGTATATTGCTTTATATTTTGTAGGGCAAGTCCAGCTTGCTCCAGAGGCAACAGAGAGAAGGAAATGATTTCTCATCAGTTTAAGTAATTAATTCCTCTCTACTTAGAACCATAAGATTATGACTTTGATGGGGCAGCAGAGTGCCAGTACAAGGCATAAAAATTTTAAAACTACTACCATGTACACTACAATACAACATTACCCTGCAGAGGTATATAAAATATAGAGATACTATATTTTCTTAGGTATATCTACTAAATATATTGGTGATGAGCAGAGTTTTTGACTCAGATGAGGATCTTTATAGATGAGGACCATCTACGTCAAGATGACCTAATTAAATACTCCATAGGATCTCTGAGCTTTAAATGTAGGCAAAGGGGTCTTAAATGAAGAGTCTTAAATGAAGGGAAACCCCAGTTCTAGTAAAGAAAATTTTCTAAATTGTTTGGCCTATTTAGAATAGAAATACCTTTAATTCACATTTTTCTAAAGATGGATTTCCGTCACATGAATGACCCACTTCAATCCCATCCTTTTACCAAGATGTCATTTATCCACCATAGTCATTTTTGTCTGAAAGCCAGTGGAATCCATATGTGACCTCTTATGACACTCTGAAGAGTTTACTGCTCTTAACATCTTGAAATTACCAGAACAACTTCTGGACAATGTCAAAAAAGATGACAAGTGGGCCTTGTCAGGATAACAGAGATTATGTCCTGTAAAGCAGATGATTGAAACTAGCCTTGACTGACAAGTATACAGATCTATTCCCTAGTGGTCCAAGAGCTGATTCGTTATTTAAAATCTGGGTCTTTGTATATCCAGTGCATTCTGTGAGCAGGGACAATGCCTGTATAGCCCACAGAGTGTGCACCATGGGCCAAACAGGCAGGGAGTGTAAATGAGTCTAACTTTATTGCTGGCCTCAGAAGTGGGATGATTTGCATCTGTTGGGACCTGGTCACCCATGGCAGTGATGTGCATAAACACATATATTCTGGAATATATTTGCTGTCTTTCCTGCAGTGGGAGCCCACTTGAACACAAGAGATCCTTATGGCTGCACTGAATTAAACCTCAGCTTTATTATAAACCATCTTGGAAGGTGGCTAAAGGCATACTAAAAAAGTAGCTCATAAAGAATTGGTTTTGCATAGTGTTTACTTCATGCTATTCTCTAAACTACTAAACCTGCCTCCTGTTTATGAAAAAAAAATCTTATCTACATCTTTTCCTCAGCTCAACCATTTCCAGAGAACACAGGATAATTAGTCTAGCTTTCTGTGTATATTGTTCATTTAATTACACTTTCCTTTTATCGTCTGCTGTAATTCTAACAGACTGAGGGTTTACTACAAGAAACATACATCAAGATATCAGACTGACAGGAAAACAGCCTTATTTTTCCAAATTATTTCACACACATAGCAATTGTTTTCAGAGAAAAAATATAGAAAATGAAGCAAAAAGAATTGAGTTCTACTCCCAGCCTTCCCAAACAATGCCCTTCTCACCTGAGGAAAGTCACTTCACCTCAGTGTACATCTCTTACTGGTTTGAAAGCATAAACAGTAATGTGTAAGCTGCTGAATTGGAAAAACATTGTGAACAAGGTGTTCTATAATCAAAGCTAAAATAAATGTCACCAATTTATGTTGATTACATAAAAAATATTTTAAAGGAGTAAAAATCATCTGTATTAGTAAATGCTTCACAAAATATTTAAAGGACTCACAGAGGGGTTTTATTCTTTATGACCTTAGTTGGAAATGCAGAGTTGTATTGCTGACTCACTTGGCAGGCAGAAAAAATGGGGCCTATTAGCTGTAACTCAGAAATACAAAAGGAATCTATAAAAATTCTTGTCACAATTGAAAAAATAACAGCAACAGCTCATATTTCAAATGTTTGTTTCTGCTACGCACTGAATTTGAGAATTAAGCAGAGAGGGAAACAGAAAGACATATCCAGCTATCCCCACTATATCACAATTATAATCATTGAAGAGAGATCCAATCAAATCAAGTTTTGCTGCATATTCTGGGACCTTTAGCAAATAACTAGACTTCCAGGTTGTAGGGGGAAAAATTAAAATCCAATATATATCTGTATCTATACATCTATGTATATGAATGGATGGTTTATATGTGTATGCACACATAGAGGGACCTCGAGAAATAAACACCACCACACAAAAATTGTGCTGTCTAATTCTAGTAAGTTGAGAAGATTTGAAGAATGATCACTTATGCTTTTCAAGACCAAACTAGTTAGTTTTAATATTAGCAAATTGTGGTGGTCTTTCCTTTTCGCTAGAGACAGATTTTGCTCAAAGGCTCAGTTAATACTGTTTACCCTTCTACGATTATATTCAGTCTGTCATTCATAGAAGCCTATCTCCAAACCAACTTACTTCACTTCTATATTAACTGTGATAACCAGTTATCAAGTGAATGTTCACACTGGCTTCATCTGGCAATCATCAGAAATTAATAGGTATGAAAGGTGTGATAAAAACAAAAGAGAGAGAATTCACTGATGGATGTGTTGAGATCTATCAGGTAAAAATGAAACGTTATTTCAGATGCCTGTTGGTTTTCTGTGTAGATCTACAAAATAAATATTAACAACATGTCTTAAATTAAGCACTTGATTTACTTTTCACCTTTTCTACTTCATTTGTTCCATTCTTATAGTACGAGTCAACCATTGTACACATCAGCTTTAGCAGGCCACAAAAAGTAATTTTTGACTTCAGATTCGGTGATAAATTTCTCATCAGAAAATTACACGTCAGTCTAATTTCATGGCTGTACTATCCTTCTGTTTAAAAACTTAACAAACTAATTAAATTCTGAATTAGCTGAAATCAGAATAAGCCCCAGACACTAGCTGCTAATCTGGAAAAACATCTCTTGACAGAAAATAGAATTAAAGTATGTCTCATGCTTTGTAGAAGATTTCCAAAGGCAGACCCCTTATTGTTTCAGGCACAGGGCCCTTTTCTACCACAGGTGCTATTCAGTGATAGAGTGTTTCTCTTTCAAAGATGCCAATGCCCCTTTGTAAGGACTTCCAGTCTTGATACACCAAAGGCATGCAAAGTGTCAGCCTAGAAACTATACTGTCGAGACAAGAGGATCTAGTGTCTCTTTTTTTTTTTCTTAAATTCATATAAAATTTAATTTTTCATGTCATATAGTGCTCTGCAGTCCTTTTGCAACTCTTAGGATGCTTGAAGTATAGGAATGCAGAAGCTGGCATCATTTTTTTACAACAGCAGTAGCATGGGTAAGTAAATGAGGTGGATGCAGCCAAAGGAGGCCAAAGGACAAGAAAAAACAAGGAGATGAAAGCTGAGAATGTGAAGGTACACATTCCTTCCTTTTTGTTTCCCTGTGTAATTTCTAAAGGAAGAGTTGCCCACCTGCACACTGTCTGGGTGACCCCAACAGCCCAAATGGCAGGATGCAGCAGTCTATACAAAAGCTTAACTATACAGCTAAAGCAGATCTTATTTTACTGCAAAGAACTGCCTGGTATATCTGCATGTGCACAAATATCTGCTGGAGGTGATTTTCACCTACCAGGTCCCTTAGTCTGCCTTTCTTCCTTGTCAATTAACAGCTTTCACTCTTGAGAATTGTACATACGTCCTGTGGCTGTTGCCAGCAGGACATCTCATCTCTGCCTCCTGGCTACATTTAAATGTTAATGACTAATTCTACAGCTAATACATGCAGTTGATTTTATCTCAACGTCTACCAGTTTAAAATGTCACTGCTTAGACTTGTCTGAAATGAATTTTTCTAAACCATCTCTTGTTAATTATCTTTTACCATTTATAGTTCTATTTAATGGTCTGTGTTGTCAACTGGGCTGCTAACAGGCAGTTCTGCTTTCTGCCTTTGAGAAGGGGAGGTGGAACAGCCAAGCTTTCAAAACAAAGCATAACCTGATGTTTCCTGGCATGAAAAGGACCATTTGGAAGGACTCAATAACTAGAAGCCAATAGACTTGAACTTCCATGAAGTTTATCTATGTCTTTAGCTGCAGAACATTTACCTAAGGGATGACTTGCTTGTTCCTGAAGCCTAATAGCAGCTCTTTGCTTTTGTTTTGTTTTGTTAAGAAAATGATGATCCACAATCATTAGTTTCAAGTAAAGAAAGTAAACAGGAAATCAAACATCAACTTATATGTCATAATTTCCACATTTATAGTATTCAGGAAAAACAACATTTTTAGGCTGATTATAGAGTTTTCTTTAAAAATAATTCTGTGCATGGAGGTAGGAGCAGTTTTGAGAAAAAGGGGCTTGTTAAAAGGAAAAAATAATTTTGAGTGTCTGTTTCCATTGTTTTGCTTTTAGCTTTTATTATTGTCTTGATTGTCAAAATCCTAATTTATATAGTACATGAAAAATCTCATTCTCAAGTGGAAAGCTATTTCTTTCCTACCTCCCTGGAACTCATGCTTCTTGTATGATTTGAGTACAATGAGGTGAAGCCATGAAGAAGGCAATAACTAGTTTTTATATTAATAACGCCATAGGTAAGGTTAACAAAGATCCCAGCTAACTCAGCATGTCCAAATTAGGACTTAAAAGAGCTGATGTGAGGACGTTTGGTGATGAACAAAACCATAGTAGGGACAGTTATCACTATGCTGGACCATTTCAGTGGCTTCAATCTAGATTATGCCACTACAAGTCTCTAAACTTCCAGTTATCTCCAGAGCATACACTGAGATGGCCTCACAGCACACACTCTACTTTTTTATACTTTCAAGGAAGGGCAATCTTGGCCTCAACAGCGGGTTCAGATTTGCATTTGTCAGGAGCAGTGTAGAGAAATCTCAGCATCAGAGGCACATATA
The DNA here is from genome assembly GCA_008694505.1 of Cyanoderma ruficeps. Taxonomy (NCBI): domain Eukaryota; kingdom Metazoa; phylum Chordata; class Aves; order Passeriformes; family Timaliidae; genus Cyanoderma; species Cyanoderma ruficeps. Next base: position 10,968,885 of record VZDJ01000594.1, on the reverse strand, counting down.
GTAATACTGGAAATGAAGACAGGGTCCTGGAAAAGCACATGAGTCTGGAGTGAGTAAGGATGGGACAAACATTTGACACAGTTGGACAGAAAATGCTGTTTTGGAAAGATTTAAAACAGCACCCTATTGTCCTCACAGAATGCACCAATATTTTTGCAAATAGGATCCTCTGTGCCTTGTTACTCTGTCTGAAAACGGTAACAACAGCACTTCACCATATCACAGAGGAAGTGAACAGTGCTCAGATGTCATGGGTGCTATGAGCCATATATTTGTTTAAGAGATTGTCTGCAGAGAGATATTCATGCAAATTAAATGCCCATAAAGACATTTTTAGAGTAGAATATTAAATTCTGATTAAATGCAGCTTTCTAAACAACATTACCTCTTGCTAGAGTCCTTCTAGAATTCAGTAGGATTTCTCAAATTTTCTTTGCCTCAATTAATTTTCAAAACTAACCAGAAATTAACTACTTCAGTGCAAATACACATTTTCTTAACATGCAAACCTCAGGATCAACAGATTAATATTCCAGAAAGATTTTCAACAGCACAAATAGTTGGCTTCCAGGTTTAAAACAGAGGGGTTGAGTGTATGTTCTCAGATAGCTGTACATTTTCACTTCGGGGCAGTTGGCAGCAAATGCAAAACCAGACCTTTTTTAACAATTTCTGTTGATGTTAGAACACTGTGTTATATAGTGATGTTAAATCAGTGATAGACCTGGAACATCGGTTTTAAACTCCAGCAGAGGCCAAGCCCTTATTTACAACTGATTGACAGTATTACTATCTTTTCCATGTCACAGTTGACAATAAATTTCTATATTATGAAAATCTGATCTTGCCAAAGATGAATTTCTTAGTTTTTGATATGGTACATCAAGCCATGTTGTCTATTTATTTTCTATTTCTTTTCCGTTTCTAGGATTGCATTAGATAGAAGAGAAATTTAAGAGCAATTCTTGTAGAAAAAGCTGTGTGGATCTCTGGTGGCCAAGGTTGCTCTAGTCCTGTTTACCTGTGCAATAAGTTCCTCCAGTCAATCAAAAAATTATGACCTGTAGTTTGCCTTCTCATTGTATAACTCAAAACTATTCTGAAAAAACCCAGTAGACACGGCTCTCTGACTATCACAATAAAGCACTTAAGAAACTCTAGCTCTGGTAAAGCTCCTTCTGTTCAGGCCTTTGGAAACAAACCAACCAACCAACCAACTAGAAAAAAAGGAAAAAATCCAAAGATAAAGATTCTATCCAGAGTGGAATGATGGAATGATGTGCATCATGAAATGCATAAAAATGCTACCACAGAAAAATCTGTTCTAGCAATAATGTGTCCCTTCCTGAAGTACTTTTATTCAGCACATAAAATTCACGTGTGTGCTGTGTCCACGCTCTCTGGCTCCACGCATTCACAAATGCACACATACACACATCTACACATATAACTCTGTAGAGACAGGCATGAAAGGAGGACACCGAAATCTGCAGAATCACTCATTCCTAGCACAGCTTAGGAGGAAGCACAAACTGGAAACAAATTTATGAAGGTCAATGACAGCAGCTGCTGCCCCCTAGAGAAACTCCAGGAAGTCAAGTGATTGTACAGACCTCTGATGCCAGAATAACTCAATGTGAATCCACTTGTAGTTGGTTAGTTTGTCTACAGTTACCCACATAATTTTTACAAACCTCATTACAATTTGGTGGGTAAGGCATTTTCAAGAGACAAACTGGCAGAAGTGTCTTCTTCCTCCTTCTTCTGGAAATAAATAACCTTTTCATGTGGTCAGAAATGGCTGAGACAGCAAGAAGATCTGACACATTCTTTTCCTTGGCTACTGTTGCTGATGAGCCGTATTTAATCTTTCATAAGCAGGTTCTATTCCTTTTTTATTTGGAGGAGTTTGATTCCATAGGATTTGACATCCTCCAAATTCTTTCAATAATAACAGAGATAATGACAATCTCATTTAGAAATCTCTATCATGCTGTATGTGAATGGAGCTACATATCTGCTGTAAGTAACAGAATAATGAAACAGCAAATTGTTTTGTAGAGGGAGCTGAAATTAGATTGTACCATGCTGCCAAAAGAGACAAAAAGAGAGAGATGAATTTTGGAAGGACAAGAAAGTGTTATACCCCTGAGAACTGCTGGTTGTTACTCCTTACCTCAAGGACGTATAAGCTCTTCCCATCTTGGCGAGAGGTAAAAAACCCTGATCAATTCATAAACCTCTAAAATTCTATAGAGAGGAAGCAAGCAGTTCCTTCCACTTAGTGACTAAAGGAACTCAGCTGAAATTTTCAACCTGTATCTTTGCTGATTAAATCAGCAAATGCCACTGAGAATTCAAACCCTCAGAAGCAGTCCTAGGTAATTCTGCTGATAGAAGTAACTCTCCTCCCCATGTATTCCATGAGACTTTAACCTAAAGCCACACAAATGTTTTCTTTCCCAGCAGCAAGCAAAAGCCTGGAACTTGAATGGTCCTGAAAAACAAGCAGAAATACAGGCAATGGGATGAGAAATAGGACAAATGGGATTTCTTACTTTAGTCAGCATCCTGTTCTGGACTACAGCCAAACCCAGTTTTTTTTTAAAAAAAGACACCCAAAAGGCCAGGTACAGGAATGTATTTCCTAGATATTAAATTCTGTGGAAAATCTGATGATTTATATATGTGTAGGAAATAATAACACTGAGTCCATTACTCCTGAGGAGCACACGAAGAATACAGAGGTACAAGAGCAGTTAATTAAAATCATCATAAAGCAAAAGAGAATGTACATCAACAAATAATATCCTTGGTGATGTTGAATGTGTTTTAAACCTATTTGTGAAAAGCTGTGTATGCTATGAGTTTAGCAATCATGAATGAAGCATTATGTTTCACCAATCATTATGGCTCACATTGCAGTGGACTCAGAACAAGGAGTAAGGGGGTGTAAAGTTTCATTCCACTTCAGTTATTCACTGGTGTATGTTACGTTGTATAAAATGCAATAATGCCTCTCCTATTAACATACTGCCAGGCTCCCATACATAAAATAGATTTTAAAAAATCATATAAGGCAGAACTCCAAGTATTTGAAACAATTCTGCAAAGGCTAAAGGGTAGGACCTGCAAAAACTCTTTCATATGACTTCTTAATACACTGCTTACTATATTTTATGTTGTTTAAATACATGTGTTATAAATTATTCAAGATTGTCTTCTGGTGTAAATTAGAATAGCTCTAGAAAATGTAAAGTAATGGAATTACTATTAATTCAATTCAGTACCTCCAGGATTATCAATTAAATACAAAGGCAAAATCTAATCTTCCATTACCACATTGATACTTTTTTTCTCTTTTTCCTTCTTTATTAATTAAAAAGTGAGTTTTTCATTACATGTTATTGTGAAAATGAAGGATGGGAATAAAAATAAGCCAGAATGAGTAATGCTTTGAGATTTTAAAGAGGTATAATTTTGTGTTTAGAAATACTAAGACACAGGCAGTAGGGGAGTTTGAACTGGGGACAATACTCCCAGCTCTTATCTGGCCATCCTTCTGCAAGTAGGGTTTGGAAGAGTTGATACAACTTCTGTCTTTTAAGATTAACTTTAAAGAATATTGAGATGTTTTATGAACACATTTCTAAGACGTAGGAAGTACAAGGTGTCTACTGCATAGATTTTCTCCATCTAGATGGGATTCCTGTATCACATTCAGAACATGACGAAAAGGGTCTCATGGATATTTTCACCTCTCACTCTTCACATTGCCAAATCCATAACCCAAGGAACAAGTGTGTGAACTTCAAAACTGGACTAGATGACAGGAGAAGAAAGTCACCTCAAGGGAATGAATTCACAAAGGGATAATGCCAGAAAGACTCATCAAAAGGAGAGGGAATAAGAGATGCATCTTGCACAGCAGGAGAACCATGCCATAATTTGTCAGAAATATATGATTCCTCATTGCATTTGGCACTGGGAACCTAAATCACACATCTGACTGTGTAAATATCCTGGATTTCATTGCATTGCCTTGTCTTAAATTACATGTGAAAATATCTTTTTTCTGAGTCATTGTCTTTGCAAGGAAGAATTTTCCCCATGTGATCATTAGATCCCATCCAGCTCATATTAGAAGGCACAGGAGGTCACACTTTCCTAGCACTGACTCTCCAAAGCCCACCTGATAAGGACTAAAGCACAAAAAAAGGGTAAGGTAGGACAGTTTTGCTGTTCTATACATACAACCCGTCTCTCCATCATCACTACAAGAGTGAAAATAACTATAATGAATCATCTGAAACTGCAAAAGGAATTAAAACTGAATTCATTGCAGTTACTCAAACTGGAATTTGGCCAGAATATTATGTTTAGTTTTCCCACCTGTGGTTAAAAGCAGGGGATTTTTAATGATCATGGCATTCCTCTGAGCTTTGTTCATCTCCTCTTCTTCCTACCACACTGAGTCCTTACCACATAGCAGGGATCCAACTTCCCAGTAGCCCTTCCCTACTGTGCCACATGATTTCAATAATTCTTGGGGCATTGCATGGTTCTTTTACACACAAAACTCCTGACTCTATAATATATGGATGACAAGTTGTGTCAAAAAGACATGCTGACCCAGATTATTGCAGCTGTCAGGAATAAAGAATATCCCCTGTTGGTCTACAACAGTTTTATCCTAGGTCTGCTAAATCAGACCTAGAAATCTGCTGAGACACTTCCTGCATGAAAAAGAATACTTTTGTCAAATATTACAAGATAGACTTGTAATCTTCTTCGGACATGGGCTTTAGGGAGCCAGATAATCCAAGCTGTTGTGATCAGTAGGAAGCTGTTGGAAAGATATTCAAGGCTTCATGAAGCCTATATCCTTTTGACATAGATTCCTGCGTCTTTCAGATTGTAGAGAGGGCTGTCAGATACGGCTTCTGATGGAAAAGGGAGACTGCTATTAAGGAAAAGTTTCAAAGAAGTGGACTGGGTGAAAACAAAATCTTTACCCTCACAGAAATACCAATGTTTGCATGTTTCTCTGCTTCCTGGACATTCATACCTCCTGCACAAGTGTACCTTGGGTCCATTCCTATAGTGCTCTACCTCTCCTGGCATTGCTGAGTTACTGTTCATCAGTACAATTTACAGAGAACTTGAATGGAAAAGTGCAAGATAAAGGATGCGTAAAGATCTATGTGGAGACCCAGGGTTTCATTTATGTGTTACTGACTGGAAGGTCTGCACTTTTTCAGCCAGGTCTTCAGATAAAATGTAGGGGCTGTTTACAAGCATGGATTGCTCATATTCTTACAGAGTCTGTGAAAATGGATGTGCACGACAGTTAAATTATGGAATACTCAAGTTTCTCACTGCATCTTTGAGCTTTTAGAAGGACTTCATCTGCAAGAAATGAGGCTGGGGGTCTTTAATTGATCTAAGATAGTTAGCAGATGTTTAATTGATTTGGGGCTCTGGGTGAAAGGAAGGATGAAAGATGGGATGATCTTTAGTACACAAAAGGAAAAATCATATTTTTTAATTCATTTACTAAGGCATTTTTTGAAAAGCCTCCTGATTTTTTATTCCAGTAGACAAAAAGTCCACTTTTTAGATTTTTTTTTTCTAAATCTACAGATTTTCAGCTTTTTCAGTATAATTTCTTTGGATCCAAAGTGTCTCTTACTGTATTTGCATAAAACTGACAGCAAGGACAACCTCACTTTAGCTGTAGTCTTGGAACTACTGAAATACAAACAAAAGGGGATAATATGTCTCAGGAGAAGGAAAGTAAAACAGTAGGAAAATCCTGGCCAAATAGATTGTCTTCGAGAAATTAATAACCCCAAAATTTGCTGCTAATTATGATTTCAAATGCAGTATATATACTTATTTATAAAAATGAAAAAAAAATTTGCTACCTAAGTCTCTTTAAAATACAGATTTGAAGTTATTTCAAAGTTGCAACACTGTAACTGGTAAATTTGCTGTATTTATCTGAAAAACAAAAAAGGAGATATCTACTGTTTTTCACAGAGACCACACCTTTCCATCATTTTCCCAACTGTTTTGGCTTTCCAGTTTCTTCACCGGTGTCAAGGAGAGCATAAATTCCTTCATTATTCCTGTAGTCACAGTTGATAAAAATATGATCCAGCTGTCATCCTGCCCTACCTTAATTGCCTAAAGCTTTTTGTCTTGTCTTCCCCCTGCCAACCTCATTCTTCTGCAAAACTCTCTTGTGTGCAAGTCATAAGACAGAATACAGATAAACTCATCTTTGAGCACATTGAAGATGCTTGTTAAAAAGCAGTGTTATTCTTCTCTTTAGTTTAAAACATGACAAAATCAATTTTAAAGCTTCACATCTTAAAGTGATTTTGAAGTTCTGCACCCTTTAAGTGATGTGCAAATGGCAGAATCATATCACATTGCCAATCAGTTGCTTGCTGCTACAAACTCCATTTTCCATGCTGCTTCAAAAGCCTAATATAATCAACAAGTAAGCCTTTAAAATGCAAATTAAACAAAGTGCACCTTTAGCTTGAAACAAGAAATGACTCATTTTTTACACACCAAGACCAGAAAAGTCTATTTCATCACATCGCTTAGAAAAGCACAAAGTTATTGGGGTATTTCAGAGGTCATTATACCCAGATGCCCCAGTACTGAACCCCCTTGCTTTAATTTTTAAGGCCTGTGATTATTTAAGGTAATTAAAATTTGCATGCTATCCACACAGAACAGATTAGTGTTACAAGTATCACAGAAGTGTTGCAAGTATTCCCATCAGACACATTCTCCTTGCTTCAGAGAACATGGAAATGAAAAATCAACAAACTAACAGCAGAATGCCTTTCTTATGAAAAATATGGGAGGGAAAACTTTCTGGTCTTCTCTAGAGAAGAAGGCAGAAAGGGCAGACAAAGCCATCTTACAATGTTCATAATACTGGTAATTATGCTGAGGGAAAAGCAGGCAATTCAATTGGGCTTCTCCTCAGCTCCCCTGCCACCTCCCCCCATTACTGAGGGGGAAGGAAAATGTATTTATGCTTTCTAGGACAGAAAGGATTACCATTCCTGGAAAAGACAGTACTTCTTTCCTTTCATCACAGAAATATGTTCAAATAGGTAACAATGCATTACCATGTATGAACAGTATACAAAAAAATCTCTTCTTGTTTTAAAGGCATGAATGATTGCAAGCCTGACATCCAATAAACATTTAATTTACACTTAGTCCTAGAAAACTGCTTCTCGTTCAATGTTGACTGTGTAGTTTTCATTTCTCATTGCTAGGTCTGGTTATCCTTTCTAATTAAAACTGATATTCTTTCTTCACCCTCTGCTATCAGATGTTTTCCTACCGTTTAAATAACTACCCCTGCTAATTTAAATTGCCCCTCAACTGCCTGTACAAATTTCCCTCTGCTTCCTTGAATTCTATTCAGTGATCTTTTCCATGAGTCTTCTGCAAGTGCAAATACCAGAACTGGATACTGTACAGAGAGAATTTAGAAACAAAGCTGTGTTGGGGTTTGATGTTTATATCACAGAACAAGTAAGACCGATGGAATGTATAAAAAACAAGGCTGGAAATTAATTTTTGTCCAAATTGTACATGAACACTCGGGATACCTTTAAGTTATATGTTAATAGGTCAAAACTTATCTGGAGGTCAAAGCTGGAAGCCTAATCCTGGATTACAGATTTACAGCAGAAATCTTTCTTCTTGGGACACTTAACCCTTAACTCCTCCTTTCAAATATCCCCTAGTGGAAAAAGTGCTACAGTCTTGTGACTACAGGAGCTGAAATTCAGTGAACTTATTATGCTAAAAGCAAGTGCAAAACCAGGCCTAATGGAGGGAGCACTAGACAAATTCAGTTGAATTAGGGTCTGGTATTTTGACTCAGTGAAAATTAGAATGGAAACACAAATAAGTCTGGATGTTTGTATTACAAATGCCCAACAGTGAATTCACAGAGTTGGAAACAAAGCATTCATGAATAATTATGGCAGTTATGGAAAGTTTACTGAAGGCTCATAATGCAAATTATTTCAGCAGCCTGAGATAACAGAAGGAGAGAGGTAAGCTGAGCCTTGCACAAAGCTAAGATGTGCTAACTGCTCATGAACTTAGCTCGACTAAAGCAGTGCTGAGAAGTTTGACTTTTCAGTACTGCCCAGTAAGTGGTAAATTTTGACATTTCCCTGCTATAAAGCTGAACTTAAAGACTTGTCACAGCCTTTTCTACACTTGAGATGATAGCTTATTGCCTTTAAAAATAAGCCACATCCTATTATGTCACGAGTCTGACTTCTGGAACATAAAGACAAGGGAAAAGCTGTAAAGACAGGACTGCCTAGAAAAGATTATCCTGATGAAAAAAATAGAACCTATTTTTTTACCAAGGTACCAGTATACTCATTAGGTTGAATTTTCATTTTCAAAAGAAGGGAAAGAAAAATATGAACAGCAGTGTATGTCATGTGGCTCTTCCTCCTCACACCTGCTAAATGCTTTCTGCACATCAATGCCTACCCAGGAGAACGGCTGCCAACTCCCAATCTGTCCTGTGCGTGACCAGCCAGGAAGCAGGGTAGCTCTTAGTAAAATACTGATATTTGTAGGAAGGAAAATTCCAGTCCTCCTTCAACAATTGCAACCAGTTTAAATCCATCCTAGCAGTGGTTCTCATACTCGATCCACTGAAAAACGCCATTAGAAAATATTCATGTTACAACTCACGGACTAAAACCAATACCCCATCTATAAGCTTTGTTTGACACAGAAATCCTCTTGATACATAAAGATAAGGGCTGAGCAGGAGTCCATGGAACCCATAATTTTTTCCACTTGTACAAAAGAGACAATCATGCCTCTATTTCAGGAGACACAGTAACATAAGTTGAATGATCATTTTTCCGATTAGTTGGCTTGCAGTTCCAGCAGCAGCATATGCTGACTAGTTTATCTTGTGAGTCTAAGGCCTCCCATTTTAACTTGAATGGGAACACCTCAGCACATGATCTTTAGGCTTACAGGAAGTTTAACTTTATATTTCTTTTCTTTAAAACTGAAAAAACCCCTCCTACTAGATCTTGCCATCAAGATATCCTCTCTTTCCACTGAATATTTCTAGTTCAAGACACTTTCTAAGTAGCGATAAAGGTCAGCTTATAATGTCTATTTTTAATGCTTAATAAATAGTCATAGTCCATGCTACAGGAGCTGGTTTGGAAATTTTGGAGAAGCATAGAGCTTTGTTGAGGGACTTAACTGAATTATCAGAAAGAACTCTTAAGTGTAAAAAACCCGAAATAACACTTTTAAAAGACATCTAATAAATGCTTTCAATAAGCTTGGAAACTCCTAATAAAAACTGGGGAAGTACCTCAGGTTTAGGACAGTAGGGTCTCTATGGACCCCCTTTAACAACATAGCTTGGGCAGCGACAGCTCCTTAAAGGGACCCTTGTGCAGAAGTACTAAAAGGAGCCTACAGTGCTAACAAAGTGTCCTGCTTGGTGCTGTTTGTCTGTTTGAAGCAATCTTAGGAGTTAAGAGACCGCTGGAAGCAACAACACTCATGAGTTTAAAAAGCTGCCATCTTAATTGTAGCTTACTCTTCATCACAGTATCTGAATGAAAGAGGAACCCAGGGGATTACAAGCACAAAGCATAAAAGCATGTCTTTTCTGCATGATCAATAGATCTAGTGATCCTATTTCTTCATTCTAGACTGTACTACACAGAGTACAGTGAATAAATAAAACAGTGAAGTGAATTGAATATTTCAGCTTGCTGGACAAGAGTGTTGCCTGCATGTGTGTTTGTGCACATACATCTGAGAATTCTTTAATCTTGTGTCTTCTTTGATAATGAATGAAAAGTGTGAAAAATCAAAAATGTGCAAAATCAAAAGTATGCATTTTCAGTACTGGGGAGCAACCATTCAAAATTTGGTGTTTTAAAAGTGCGAAATCATTCCTTCCATGAAGTGGATTAATTTTTTTCTGTTCACACAGCAGAACAACCCCTGCATATTCCATATAACAGAAACCAAGTCATCGCTGTTAAGCGCTGTTAACAATTCCAGAATACCTCTCATTCTCCTAAGATCTTTTTCATTGCGACTGGATTTGAAATCCAAAGCCTGAATTTCTGCTTATCCCAGCAGAGTGATTTAAAACAACTCCTTAATTTGGAAGCTAGTGACAGAATACTTGAGATTCTGCTGTCTAGCAGTTTTAGATGCAAACTACTTTTGCTTAAGTAGCTGGCTGAAGCTTCCCCACAGTCTGTATTCTCTAACAGAAAAACATCTCAAGACACACTGGAGAAGTCCCCTAAACAACCCCATATCACTGTGATGTAGTCAATTTCTTTTCAGATTATCCTTAGCCATACTGTGATGTATTAAACATGCAACCCACTGGAAGGAAAAAAGGAAGATAGTTGACATTGTAGCAAAATCATCATGAAATTATTATTTATTCTGTCAGATACAAATGATCTGAACTCTCAGAATTGTGCAAGAACAGGATAAATACACAATTTAAGAATAGAGGTGCTTGTGACAGTATTTTTGGGTTTAGGAGTTAGTTATATAGGAAAAAAAAATCAGTGCAGAACAAGTGAGAGAGATTAAATTGAATAGATGCTTCACTGGAAATCATGACCCGTCACACTGCTCACAAAAGGAGAATCACACCTTCTCATCTATAACATCTTCTGCTTACAGAGGTGAAAGCAGTAGTAGGTTTCCCACTGCTCTGAAATGCAAGCAGTTGGAATGTGACTGCTTTGTTTCCCTAAATATTTGTTTCCTGGTATTCCAGAGTTCTAAGGCAACTGGTTGTAGTAGTTGCCAAGCCACTCTCCATGATATTTGAAAAGTCATGACAGTCAAGTGAAGAAAGAATTCAGACTGATCTAAATCTCAACTACAGCAGCAGCAGGGCTCTGATGGACTGCCTCATGCCAAGACATACTTTGTCTCATTTGATAGTAAATTATTCAAGCTGTAATTAACTAGAAATGGGCACTGTTGACCACCTGCAGGAATTTCTTTGGGCTCTAGGTCAGCATGCCTTTCTGAATTCACTGCCAGTTTGCTTCACAAAGAAGCAAAAGACCCTAAACCTGCAAAAAGGTTCAGACAAGCTGCTGGCTGCTTACATGTATTCCCAGTAATTCTGGAGGGCAAATCATAAACTCTCATCATGCAAATACATCATTGAACAGTTGCACCACTTCAAGGGTGTGCCTGTGCATAGTAATTCCATATGAGCGTCCACAAACTAGGTCTGGCTAAGCTGGGATCACTGCTTGGCTCTGCATTGCACTGTGTACATGGTGATTCTCTAGTTCAGGTGTGGTAACTGCATATTCTGTCTCTCCTAATTCAATTCTCTGAATGTTGGCCAAGAGGGTTTCTGCCACAGAAGCAGTTACAGCAGTAACGTGCAATCAATCATCTTGCTTTAACATCCTGTAATTTTTTCTGCAGCTGTTTTGAACAGCTTCTCTACAATTACTAATCGGTCAATAAAAGAAAGGTCTATATTCATTGAAAACAGCACAGGAAGAATATTCAACACAGAGCCAGATGGATTATTACTTTTTTCTTTCAAATACATTGAGATGCCAAATATTGCCACTGTGTCATCCTCTCATTTAAACAAAAAATATGTAGGAAAATAAGATATTTCAGAGATCCTATTTGATGTGGTGAGGAAAATACTGAGCAAAGTGGTACAGAAGCCTTTGAACATGAGGAAAAATGAGAGTTTGTGAAAAGGATTTTTTATCTTATCTCTGCAGTCAGGGAGAAAACGGACAACCCAAAGAAGGTAGGAGAAGCCCCAGGTTAAATCAGTTTCCTTTTCAAGGTGAAGCTTCCTTTTTTTCACACATTCACGGGGAAAACTGCTGACAAAATTTATGGTTAAAGAGCAGCATTTGTATCATAGTGAGTGTAGGCTTGGAAAAGTAGATTTTTTTATTCAAGAGGCATAATTACCAACCCCAAATAGAATAAAATTTGGCTCATTTTCACTAACTGATCTTTTTAATAACTTGGAGATTGCATCAGACAACAAATACAGTAGAATTATAGATGGAAATGAAAGCTCTGAGTATGTGTATGAAGAGAAATGTTTGTAATATTTCAGTCTGAATCTCATATGGCACAGCTTTCAGTTCTTGAGGCTAGCCTGCAACTTTGAGCTTTGGGACCTCTGTCACACCAGCTGAAATCCCTCACCTTATTCATGGACATATTCCTGTATTGCACAGTCTTCAGACAGCTTTATGCATCGCACAGTTTCCCTGAACTCAGAGGGCTTCAGGATGAAAAAATCCACACATTTCTATCAAATGGATTTAGCAGCTTCCCAGAACTACAGATTAAGGCTGTATATTTTAAAGCGTTCTGAGACTAGTGATGTAGTTTTCTTTATGTGAGCACTGTACATAGGACAGTAACTTTTTATTAGATCTCTATGTAATTCGCAAATACTCATATTTATATTGCACACAATAACATTTCATATTATGCTATGAATATTTAGCATGGATAATGGACTTCTAAAGGGCTTGGTGCAATCTTAACACATTCCTATAAAACAAGCAAAACAAAAAGACAAGACACAGAAGAACAAATTTTGACCAACTGCGTGCTCCATCCAGGAAAACACTTTAGCATCTGCTTTATACCTTCTCCAGGGAGTCCTTCTATGCTTAAAATTAAGCAGCCTCTTAAATGCTTTACTGGATTAGCTCCCTAGAGCAAACCCACAAAATTCTACTGTTTGTCACAATATTTCTGATTTAATAAGTCCCTGTGCTTTTGTCAATTGGCATCTGAACATTAATGTTTTCCAAGTAGAGTTGTTGCTTGAGTGAATACGGGTAATAAAAATCTGTAGTGTTGCACAAAGGTGATTGATTCCGTCCTTTCACTTGCCAAAATATATTTTCTGAGCCAAATTAATAGCGCAAGTTAATTGTAAAGTAGCAGCTGTTATAGTATTCTTGAACAGTTTCTGAATGCAGTGTTAGAAGGAATTATAATTCCAAGGTCTTGAAAGACTATGCATTCCTTTACATTCTCTGTCCCTCTCCCTCTTTTTTCTTCTGTGGTCATTATTTTAATGAACAGGTTTAGCTAACACCTCGCAGGGAAGGTAGGCATTAGCAGACCCAATTACTATAATATCCACAGCTAATCAAGAGCTATGAAGTGGCTCAGCAGGGAGTCTAACTCATAGCCTAGCATTGATCTCTGCAGAATTTGTGTGTGGAAATGAAATTATCAAATTCCTACCAAATACAGCTTAAGGCATTGTGAATATTTGCAGTGCTTTCTCTACTATCTTCCAATCTCCAAATCATCTAAATTGAGACATTGGTCCAACACAGGAAAAAGACTGCAAAATAACAATTAATGAGACCAGGAATACCAATCCCCAAACAGAGAAGGCTTTTTTCCTTCCCGTTGTTTGCACTCTTTCAGTGACTGCAAGGTCCAGTACTATGTGTTACCTTATTGCTATAGTCTCTAAACAATGACTGGTAATAGAAATATATTGTAGGGTTGGGTCAACTTTTGGTACAGATATTTATATTTTCTTACTCCAATATGTGCTGCATAAAAAAAAAGCACCCTATAAATTTTACAATTTGAGCCAGAATAAAGAGCTGGGATTAAAAGGATAGTTTAAATATACACTCCTAATTAATTTAGTAAATGTAATTCATTTAAACAAAATCCCAGTGAGCTTAATATTTGCCTAAAGAAAGATTCGGCTAAGAACTTCAGAATCTGATCTTCCTTCATTGTTTTTGTACTTTTCCTTTTTTTTTTCCCCCACCACGTGACAACACCACCATGTAAGCTTACTGATATAAGGGAGGAAATAACAAATTTGTCATTTCTATGTCATGTAAATATAATAAAGATCACAGGCAAAAAAATTGTTTCATTTCATTTTACATCTGAACAAGTTTAGTATAGAAACTGAAAGGAAAATTTTAGCTGCAGGAAAAGTTTTCTCAACACTTTAAGATATGAGATAATGTTACAGGACACTGAATTTTAAGAAAGAAAAAAAAAATATTTCTTCAAGGTTGAGTTTCCCCTTAAGCTAAAGGTAGAACATTTATTTTGAGGACTGCAATGCAGAATATGTCATGTTCCTTAAGAAGTAAGAAGAAAAAAGAGTTTTCTGCATTGTTAGCAGATGACAAAGAAACAAACTATATGAGCAAATCCACATTTGGGGTGGATCAATGTTAGCTTGCATGAAAGTGTAATTTTTAGCAAAATAAGAGTCCAAGTCCACATCATTGCATTTAATTCAAGATAAAAGGATAAACTTGGCAGCAGGGAAAAGTTCTGCCAAAAATACTCCAACACATTCAACATATTGGTCAGCCTTACTGCCCTGAGGTGTCTGGCCAGAACTAACAGCTACAATTGTGCATCTGTAGACTGAACTTCTCAAAATTAACAAAGACGTTCCCAAAGCTTTTATTGTTAGTTGTTTACATAAAGAAAACACCTATGTTGACACTGATTTTTACCCTATAAAGAGTCCAGGTACAAAGCCCTCTATGAAGACCTATTTATGCACAAAAAGATCTCCCAGAGGTAACAGAAGTGCAAACGTTATCACTAAGATGCTGGTCCTTTCACTTTGATAGGAAAAGATGGAAAAATTTGAAAACATACCAGTTTTGAAAGAAGCCAAATTATTTCACCACAGTTACAGTTACCAGAGTACTTTTTTCCTAGGAAATAAATAATCTTCTGTTTAGGAAGTGTATCTTGCATGACTTGCTTGTGTTTTGTTGGATTTTGAATTAATTATTTTGCAGTACAACCGTGTATATAGATACAAATATTTCTGAGTATTTGTATATTTCTAAATATTTCAAATATATATATTTCTAGGAGAAGAAAGGTGATGTTTATTTTCTGACTTATGAAAACATAATTTCAGAATTAGGCCATAGAAAATTATTTCTAAACAAATAATTATTTTCTTTCCCTAGGTCAAAATACTTCTGACATTTTACACATTCTACAGAACTTGTCCATCTAGACCTACTGGCTACTACAGTGATTTCAGAGGATGGTTCATGGTACCAAATAACAGAGAAGTGGAAAAAAACTTCCTCCATCAAAGTAGTTTTTCTATCTACTTTCTAAAACCATAAACACATCTAAACCAAACCCTTACTGACCAGCTTTATTTGCTTAGCATTACTGTACAAATTTTAAGCCCGGGGTATTTCACTTGTTTGCTTCTAAACATACAAGAGTTTTTCAGCGGCTCATCTTCCCTTCTTAGGAAAAATAAACACAACATCCAGCAATGTAGAATGAAAAATATCTACAAAAATCCTTATTTTATTTTAATTTTTTTGCTTCTTATTAAAGAAATAATCTATTCTCTGTCATCTTCCTGAGTTGCATAAAATGCAACACAATCAATGAGTTATTTGAACAGGTCATCATAGCAAGATTGAAAGGACCAGGTCCCTCCACTCAGTCATGAATATTTCCTCTTACCCTCCTGGGAGGATCCTACATCAGTCTTTTTGTTACATGGTGCCATCATAAAGCATGTGACTAAGTCAAGATTGAGCATTATACAATCCAACATCAGCTCACAAAAATACATCATGCTATAAATTCATCTCAGTCCGCTATCAGATCTCAGTGGAGTTTGAACCAGCATGTTTGAAACCCTGAAACTTGAGTAAAACACCTGAATATATGCATAGATATAGGCATATAATACATGTACTAAAAAAAAGAGATCATGACCTGGAGGTTGCTTGTTTTTCCAACATAGCACCTGAAATAGCAAGTACAGATGCACAAGAAATAGACATGAAGAGATATGCACAACATTTAAAATAGAAATTGTAGTTTTAGTTAAAAAAACAATCTTACAAACACATTTCAGACAGTGTAATTTTTCCCATTGGTAAGAGTGAACAAAAAAGAGGTGATAAAGTTAGAAACACTTCTTATACAGCTTTTTCTTTGTCCATAGTGGTGAAAATTATGATGAGAAAAAGTACTAGTTTTAAATAAACTATGGTGGTATTCATGTAATTTCACACAGAAGGAAGTTTTACTCAAAGATGTTCAAAGACATGAGAAAATAATTCAAAATTATTTCAATCTCCTTGAGTTTTCTTCTCATTGCTCCCTTTTTTCTCCTAGCCAATCAGCTCAACTTCTAATAAAATACAGAGAAACACTCTCTGATTATAGAAAAGTGAGACCAGGTGGTGTTTCAAGTGAAACTGGAGATCAGTTTGCAAATTCCTCTAATTGCACATTAGTGCTTCAAAAACGACACAGCAGGGAACTAAGTACAAACCACATAGAAACACTATTTTTTCACCTCAGATAACCCTACTGTGCTATGCCCTGTGGGGGACCCAGTCACCCTATTTAATTCAGTTTCTTGTCATGTTCCAACTTCAAAAAGTCTCTTCTTGTTTTAAGGTAAGACTAACTAAGTTTAAATATACTTGAGTTCTAGAAGATTGTGTTTTTCTTGAATTACATCTTCAACCCTTCCTAGAAATGACTAAAAACCCTCAGACCTATGCCTGACCTTTCAGAGCATAGTCCCAACTATAACATGTTTAGAGGTATTCACTTAGAGGATTTTAAGGCAAGTAAAAGCCCCACTGTACATCAATGCAATGACCAGCAAAGCCTTAAGGGGACAGTTGTGATGAATATGGTTTCAAATAAGGTCATGTTTGAATGGGTATGGCTGGAAGAACAGTCTGTTCAGAGTCTCAGTGTAAATGAGGTGTTGCTGGAATTTCAGCTCATGGATGTAACTGATTGAATTCTTTCCCCATAGCCTGAAGGATGCTCATATATACATTTGGAGTCTTTTCTGACTGAAATGCAAAATGTTCACAAAATATTTGGATGTGACAAGCAAGAAGCAGCAAGGAGTACAGACATTCCATGGACATTCCTTTCTCTAAATAAAAAAGGATAAAGCAATGAGAAAACCTTAGAAGGATACACATGCAATCCAGCAACTGGGGGAGAAAGAGCACTTCTCAAGGTTAGTCAGAGCAAAGTCAGACAAAGGAAATCTCTGTCACCAAAATAAGGGGGAAGTCTGCTTGTTGCCAGCCCGTGGCTGGTATTTTAAAGGGTAAAACAATAAAGAGCACACAAAGTGACAGGGTCAGAGGACCATGAATTCATATTTATGTATCTGGGTTTATCAGCCTTGAAGACTCTGCAGAAGGTAATTTTGCTTTAACTTTCTTGTGAGCAACACCAGTCTGTGTCAGTTCTCAAAACTACCACAGAGAAATGGTGTGCAAATGATCAGTGAGCATACAAAACCTGGAATACAAGTAGGTGCAAGCATATTTCATGCACAGTCATCTCTGTTTCCCAGAAATACCAGCCTTCATTTGATAGACACAGTTTTCCTGCTTTGTCCTTATATAAGACACTTCTATGTCTGTCTTTCTCTCATGACTGGCCCAGCAGTGCTGGCTGATGTAGGTGAAACTGAAGTCACACTGTCAACCTGATCAGTGAGTGACTACCAGTCATACAAGGGTCATATACTCCTGTATGCTCTAAAAATAATCTTTTAAAAAGCCACAAAAAATCATGAGGAAAAGCAGGTCTTAGTGCTTTATTGGTCAAGAACAGCTACAATGTCCACAAGATCTCTAAACTGCATTGCATAAGGACTCACAAAATTTTGAAATAGATACCTAAAAGCTGCAAGCCATATTTCAGAAACAATTTTTTATACTTTTCCACGAGGTATTTTTCCTTAAAAGTACACGAAGTGACATAGTGTGAATGCATGCTGCAAACATAAGATGAAAAACACTAATAGTAATAATTTGCATAGCAAAAGTGGCCAATAATGTGGATATTTCCTTTTTTCTAACACTCTTTCCTGGCAAAAATAAACAAGACTGGCTAAGTGCCTTTTCTTTTTCAGGTAAGAGTCTGGATGTCCTAAGGCATTTTTATATTCTGCACTGTGACACCTTGCCTTTCATTCTATTTGTGGTAGGGTGACCCTGATATTAAATGGCTACTCAACCATTAATGCTGTTTAAGAAACACAGTGGCTCATACACATCTCATTAGGTTTAGAACCGAGAAAGTGACCATTTGAGTAGGAGAGACAAAAAGACTTCACTGTCCTCTGAACCTGGTAACTGCCTTAATGTGGCTTACAGCCCTAGATTCAGGAAATACAGAGACCACCTTTTCCATTAAACATCAAAAGGATTTAGTACCCTTAATATACCTTCCAAAATTACTACAAAGTTCCAACCTTCTGGCTGTCAGCCACTAACACAAACCTACTAATTTGCCCCTGTCCATTTAATTGCAATTGTAGCTTACAGCTTGCACACGACATCAATCCTCTTCTTCAACTCTGATAAATATGAAACATAACTTGGACCAGACATTTCCTTTCTTGTCCTACCAAAAGGCCAGTGAGGGACACAGAAGAGCTGCTTGCCAGCCAAAGATTAGTTTCCNACACGACATAACATAACATAGCATAGCATAGCTGTTATAACAGCTCTGCACTGTTCCCCACAGAAGGCCATGCCATGATGCAGAGAAGATAACAGCAGGTCCTGCTCAATGACTACCTCTAACACAGCCCTTGACATTCAAAACCCCTATATTTACTAAAACTGCACTCCATATGATTTTCCAGTTCTGGTGGATATTGGTCACCCTGTGTCAACATCTCTCTGTCACTGGTACTATGGCCCTGTCAATGGCTGAGATGCCCTCTCAGGTCAAAGAAGCTATTACTTACTTAGATGTTAAACACTTCCTTATCATTCATCCCTGAGAGCAGTTTTGTCAATGTCTGCAAAATGCTCTGAGCAAGTTATTCCCCCTGTCCAGTAGATGCCTCCTATAGAAGCTGGCTTGCCTGAAGCCAGTGCAGGAAAAGAGGGAAGCCTGCAGATTAGGAGACAGGCTTTCCAGAATGAACAGCAGCAGAACCTGAAGAAATGCAGCAGACAGGTGTGGTTCAATGTAAGCAGCAAAGTGGATGACAAGGAGCACACTGGAAGCAGCCAGTACTAAAATGGTGTTCATCAAACCTTTCTTGGTTTTTTTACATTTTGTTTCCTGTCTTTAAGCTTTGCTTGCTGAATGATGTCCTTTTTGTACTGAAACAATTAGCAGCTTAATGCTAATTTATTTGACTGGTATTTTCACTGTGGTGTTCATCCAATACATCTATCTTTTTCTCATTACAGATATTAATTTAACCTGTGTGTGGAACCCAGCCTGTGTAAGAAATCTTTAATCATCCTCATTACTCCTCAGAAAACATACAGACATTTACAGTTCACCTTTTGTTACAGTTATGAATAGAACAACCTTCCTTTCAGTCATTTCATTCTGTGCTTCTTGACCAAACCTGACAGCAAACACAAAACTGATTTTGGTTCTGCAAAGTTGTAAATGGAACTAGTGGTATGAGGCGCAATTTCACCACTTCTTGATATTTCAGGGCTGATAGTGGCTGACCTTAGAGTGGATTTACCTGACTACAAAGATGCCCTTCAGCTTTTGCTGGTCTCTACCCAGCACAGAATTCCCAGCAATTCTTGAATTCTCCACAGTGATATCAGACTTCTTTTGTCAAAGAGTCATCCTTTAGGACATTTTTGTGCTAACACAGTGATGTGGAAGAGAGTAACAGAAAGCCTGAATTGTAGCTCAGGTATTAACAAGGTAGGTGTAAATAAGACACATATAATTTCCTGGGGTTCATTATTGAGTTTCTTTGACATTCATATCCATTTCATGTCCATTTTTTTCCAAGTTACTGGCCTTTCACCAGTGCCTTGGATTTTTGTTCCATTTTTAGTGGGTTTCAGCATCACCTCAATGACAAGTGCAGCACTATAGTTATCATTAGATGAATTTCCCTTTTCCTTTCAACTTACTAGATGAGGAATTTTGTGCCAGAAGTAAACCTGGCCCATGTAAACTGAGGAAATGGAGAGCCTCATTTGGTAGAGGATTAAAATTATGCCTCATTAACAACAAACCAGAACACAGCCATACAATCTGATTAACATATTTTTTATTTATCATGTAGCCTTCACTGATTTTTTTCTCCTTTGTATTCACTAATAACATGCCTCTGAATTTCTGCTAATGAATTAGACTTCAGCTGTACAGCATTAAGCTTTTCTTCAGCTTGTTCCACTGGATACATTGTTTGCTTGAAATAAATCCTTTACAAGTGAATGAATATTAGCCCTAAGCCTTATGAATGAAGGCTCACTTGTGATAGCAAATTGTAGTATAGATAGACCCTTTGATGTCATTACTGAGTATTTTGTGTTAAGTGTAAAGCAAAGATGCAATGTTATCTAACACAGAATATTGCATTAGGGTAAGAGGAAAAAACCTGTTTCTTTTGATTAGGACTCTTAGATAATTACAACAATATTTTTCCTTAAGGAAAACAGACTTCATTAAAATACACATGTACACTTTTTCACCTCACAAATATTTCAAATTAATCTCTTTCTAAAATAACAGCTGCAAGTTGGCACATTTGTGATACAAGAAGTTTGCTACACCCAGATGACTTATTGTCCACTGGCAAAAAAAAACAAACCCAGAAACAAACCAACAAAAAACCCCCTTCAGTATTTTAATCTCATTTGCCTGACCTCCAACTACAAAATATCATTGTTTCTTTTTTACCAAGAAAGTGGCTGCAATCCCAGTAAAGATGACCCATATCCTCAGTAGGTGTTAGATGCTTTACTGTATGAAAGTTTGATTTTGGCCCTAGGGTGGATTGGCCTCATCTTCTGTAAGCCATATCTAGATTGAAGATGGGTTTCTCAATGAAAAAAAAACCCTCAAACTAACAAAAAACCCCCAAAGAACCCTATCATGGAAGTTTTCAAGACAAAATTTTTGACTAACAAAAGTCTTAGTTTGTTTCTTCATGCACAGTCATACCTATATTAGAGAAGAGATAGGAGGTTGTAAAAGAAAAACTACATCAGCAACTTGAAACAGGCAAAGAACACTTGCTAAATATCTCACAAATCCTTAAGTAGGTCTCTGCAGCAGCCAGTAGCAGTTATAGGACTGAATTTTATAATTCTCAGGTGAAAGTTTAGGGAGAATAATGATGCTCTTTTGAACCCACTTGCCCTTGCAGAGAGCGTGTCCTCCTCATCCAGGCAAGGTCACCAGGCACAAATTTTTTGGCTCATCTGTTTCATACTCTTATTAGTGTGCTTTGAATCATTGAACTTTTCACACATCAAAAGCAGTAGGACCATTTCTGGTAGAATTTCCTCTGATGAGCTCAGAAAAGGCCTCTATTCACCTCTTTGTTGGAAGTAGGAGACACTTTGCAGGTGAACACTGTCAAGAGTGTTCTTTTATTTAGGGGGAAGACTTTTCATTCATTTTCTGGTTCTGTTCCTGTGATGTGCTATCTTTATTATACCATGTCTCTTGAATTTCAGTTTGATTTCAGTTCTTTCTAAAGACTGGTGTTCAGCAAAAGCACAGAGGCCTCAAGAAATTAACATCCAAAAATCACACTTCTGAGTGTTTAGGGAGTGGCAATGAAATCAGTAAGACAGGTAAGATATGCATATAAACCCCTCCTGAGCTATAGCTGTTCTCAGGGAACACAACAACCAATGCCCACACAAAGGTCTGGGGTGCACCCGGCAGATTTTTGGACACATCCCCTAAGATTCATACAATTATAATGGCTAAAGTTGCAACTCAGTATCTGTTCTTGGCAGCATGTCAGTAGACAATGTAGATAGAACAGTGAGGCCATAAAACAAATCTGGTACTCAAGAATTTTAAACCACTCTTCACTCGACAGCCAAAGAAACTGGACTGACATATTACTAGAAGAGATCTTTTCATCTGCTACTCTTAGTCCTCAGTGACTTCTTTACAATAAAAAATTGATGGCATTTTTTTAACAGTCAATATAAAGAGAGATTGTTGTGCTTCGTAGAAATGTCCCCCAGAGAAAAAATCTTTTATCCTATTATTTACTATTTCTATATACACTGAAACAATTTAAAGTTAGAAAGATTTCTAATGTGGTGGAGGCTGGAATACAGAGGTGAAAGCCTTTCCATCACTTGGAAAGGGTTCTGAAATATCAGCCAACCAGCACCTACTCGCTGAAATGCACTGCAGTCCTGATGGATGGATAGCTTAATGCTGCTATGGTGCCCTGCTGATCAATTTATCACACCAGCTATTTCTCCACCATGATCCCCTCAAGGAAAAGAAGGGAGTAGGGAGAAAAGAGCCAGGGACATAAAAAGAAGTAAAACAAAAATAATCTCCATCAAGCTAGTAGCAATTTCCCAGTGGCACCAGCATCCGACAGGGTCTTTGTACAATATAATGACGGAACCTGCAGTAGGTGTTGTGTCACCTTATAGCTCCTACAGTCCAAACTGCAGGGCAAGGGGTGTCAGAATGACAGCTGACAAGAAAAACTTAGAAACTAAATTTCACTTACATGGGATTTTTGACTAAAAAGAGGCAAAATGAGTTGTTTCAACTAGTAGCATACCATTATTTTTTGTTGTTGTTTAAGCAATTCTCTTTTTATGAGTGCAGATCTCCAGTCAAAGTTGAAGAGATGTGTTGGTTTTAATCTCTTGCTACATCATACACTTAAAACTTCCAGTACCATTCTCTAATAAATACAAGATGAAGATGGTAAGCTCTACCTTCAAAGAAGAAAGTTTTGTTACCCTGTTAGTTCTTGCTGAAAGCTCCAATAATGAAATTTGGAGTTAAAAAGGCCTTGAAACCTGTTCAATATATAAAGAACATTTAGAAAAGGCCTGGTAATCTTTTTCACATAGCACTATGACAAACTTTGCAGAGTGACATATTTAAATCAGTGGTTACTTGAACTGAAGAAATGAATACATTAATCATAATGTGAATTCCAAGAGCTAAGTTTGAGTTTGGGCAGTTCAGCTCAGTATGGCAAATTATTCTGGGAAACTTACACGAGATCCTCAGTTACTGGTAAGTGAAGTGATTTTGAGTCAGTGTTTAACTCCTACATTTGAAAGACTCAGGTGTAGAAGTACAGATTAGGCCACTCTGGAGAGGGTAAGAAAGGAAGTCTGAATAATATTCTTTACTTTTTCTAAGTAGAAGTAGGAAACAGATCTGATAAGAGATTTGGCTCAAAGCAGTGTATATTCAGTGAAGGAGTCTGGAAGCAAGAACAGGAGTTTCCAGCAGAATGAGTTCAGATATCAAATGGAAAGCAATAGGCTTGGATGATAGAATGGCAGTTTCTTTTCTGTCCCTTCTTTAGCTACCAAAAAACTTCAATAAAAAAAATTATCTACACTATTCCATTTTCTCAATGTTACAGAGGCAATAGGTCTAGATTTCACATTATATTTTTCATTAAAATGTTATTAAAATAGTTATTTCTCTGCTGTTTACAGTGACTGAAAGCCAGGGACTGTCAAATGAAGTGAGTATTTGAAATACGCTTTTAATCATACTGAATACTTGTGCAGGGAAAAATTATTCCCCTTCCTCCCCAAATTAAGAAATAAATAAAGAAAAACAAAAAACCCATCTATAGAGTACTCTAGTAAGCCTTTTGTTGTCTAATGCTGTAAGAGTATTATGAGGAAATGTATTTGTCCCATTCTTTTGTTGTTTCTTAGACATCTGATAAAAGCCTTAGTTGGAGACAAGATGCAGATTTAAATTAATCTTTCATCTAATATGTTCAAGAGAAGGGTGGTGTATCACTGGTCCTAGAGAGAAGCTATACCTTGTGTACCACTGGAGGTTTTCAAGACAGTCACAGAAAGCCATAGCTGACTTTATTTTCACAATTATTCCATTTCAAGCAGGATTCTGGACTATAGACCTGCAAAGGTAACTTCTAACCAACATAAAAGGGCCTGAAATCACAGAGCAAGAACAGAGGAAGATACCATTGGTAGCAACCAGGTGAATTACTATTTAGCAAACTGCTTTGGATTGCAACAAAGAGAGGTTCCTGCTGTGGGTGCTGTACTTCAGTGGAACAGTAGAGCTCAGCGACGTGTGGCTGTCACTGATTTGCTGCCTGGTACTAAAACAAGAGGAGAGAAATCATTTCTGTGGGCTTTTAGAACATGCTCTTTTCTTTCTGGTCACAAGATGCTTATAAACAACAAAATATTTATATTCCTGCTTCATGGGAGGGAGTAAACATTAAAAAAGCCTCAACATCCTGCATCCAGATGTGCTGTTTTTAGTAGAGGTCTCTTTACTGAGCATCTGTATCGAATACTACACATAATGGAGTTCTTCCTAGGAAAACAGACTTTTTCTGAGGGTATTTGTTCTCATTTTCTCAGAATGGTCTGTTTACTGCCTTACATAGAAGATGAGTTTAAAAGTTATCTGCCTAGAGATCTAGAGATGAGAAAANGGGGGGGGGGGGTTAGTGTTTTCTTTTTTTGCTTCCTGAGCCCCTAACACAGGAAAATTTACTATAATTATTTCTTTTAGACAAGGACTTTCACAAAGACACGAACAT
The DNA here is from genome assembly GCA_008694505.1 of Cyanoderma ruficeps. Lineage (NCBI taxonomy): Eukaryota > Metazoa > Chordata > Aves > Passeriformes > Timaliidae > Cyanoderma > Cyanoderma ruficeps. The sequence continues at coordinate 10,944,224 of VZDJ01000594.1, read as the reverse complement.
GATATCCACAGCCCCTTTAGACACCTCACTTAAGTAATCAAATCTTTTGCTCTTCAAGAAAAGCCTATTACAAAGCAAATTGGTGCTTTGTTTCTCTTTAACAATTTTTCTTCTCTGATATCCTAATCTTGCCAGTCAGTTAGGAGAAGCACGTTCTTCCATTTGCCTGAATAAACTACTGTAAAAAGTACTCAATGACCTACATGAACATAATGTTCAATTTACTCCCTAGTAGGACTGAATGACAAAGGAAAGGTGACTTTTAATGATTCTAAAAGCATTGAATGAGATCAATAAACCATCAAAGATTTGATCCCAGGAGACCTCTTAGCAGCTCTCTTTGCTCATAGTTTCCTTTCAGAGAAGATTGTATGTGAAAATGAAGTTCTCTGTCTGTTAATGGATTTTTAGGCTCTTTCGTATGCATTAAGTAAAGTATAATTAGCACCTGCATTCTTCAAGTTTTCAAGAATGTTACTTGTGTCTGTCTGCTATTTTCTCCTTTTGATGAAAGCTGCAACCCTTCATCCTCAAGAGCTTTGTTATAAAAAAAATGCCTTCTGCAGGAAAACTGTGCCATATGTAATTATTTGATTACAGGTGATAGCAAGAAAATATTTTTTTGTCACAGAAAAGTCTTAAGTTTATTTTGAACAAATAGATTAAAAGCTAAATACTACAGATAAATATAGACTCTTCTAATGTTTCTCATTCAGTTCATTAGGGGTAATTATGTTTTGCACAGCAATCTGAATCCCTTTTTAAGTCTATTTTCCCTGAAGAGACAAAGCAGGATGTCTAGGCAGTTCCTGCTTTGATGCACTATGGGAATGGTATCCATATGAAAAGGTATTTTGGTGGAAAAAAATGTTATAACAATCAGTTCAACAGCAAGTGAAATGAACTAGTTCTAATAATAAATTAAGTTTACCAGATGTTCTGATTTTTATTACTGACTCTCACTAACCTGATTGAGACAACAGCAAAGAATGACTCTTTTAAAAGTCCACATTGTGGTAACGTAGATGGCTTTGGGTTTCTGCTTTTTTTTCCTCCTGGGTCATAGGGGCAGCCAGAATTTGAGGGGTTTGGCAGATGAACTTTTTTCTAATGGAAGCTTCTTCCATGTAGAGATTACAACTGCTTTTGAGTATTTACTTGTATAAAATCTGCTTGTAATTGAAGCAGCTTTTATTTAATTTCAAAATATGATCTCAGGGACTGGAACACAAATGTTCCAGTGTTCTACTAGCACATTAGAGACATAAAGAGAAAGCCATCGGAAAAAAGTGTAATTGTTCTATTTCTCAAGCTGAATTCTATACAGAATCCACATCTTGTAAACTAAGTTATGTCTACCTATTTTAAAATATACATATGTATTTGTAAGACAAGAGAGAATGAAATGCATATGCATAGATAAAGTGCAGTAACTGCCAAAATGAACGTAAATAGAAATCCAACTAACCTGACAGGCTTTCTCTGACAAAGGTACCTGATACACCAAAGAATAATCAGATCTATAATTCAATTTTTCAAAAGAGGAATCATGTTTATAAAACTATCCTTGTTACAATTTGATAGAACAGGGATTTTGGTGTGCTAGATCAGGTTAATAGACATATTTTGACAACATAATCTTGTCGCTCTCTTCTTTAAAGGAACTCTATTATACATTTAGTTGTAAAACAGTTAGGAAGCTGTAAGCTTAAGGATGTTTGTAAGTTAAATTGATATTTAAAGCAGTTTGCTGAAGTATGGCTACCTGATTCAATGGCAGGTCTGAATTTCAAGGTATTTTCTGAATTCTATCACTGTCTTCATTACTTCTCAGAGAACAACAAACCCACCACTGGCTGTCTCTTCCTTCACTTCCTCAGTGGAAAAACAGAAATGACAAAGCAAAGCAAAGCCATCTTTTTAATTTAATCAATTCACAATACACTGTTTGAGCCTGAGGCTGGCAGTCAGGAAGTGCACACACGTCAGTGAGAACAAGGAGACCCATCTTCCCTGTGCTCTTTAAAGATTATGCATGTATACAATATGCACACAGGCACTCAGAAATATTTCTTACTGAAGGAAAGATACTAAAAATCTTGTTCGGATAAATTGAATGCTTGATTATGTTATTAGAGAGCTGCAATTCTACATGGAAATTTATAAGCAATTTCTTGTGTTGTTTCCCACATGTTTCCTTAGAATAATCCCATTATACTAAAATGAAGCCGCATTCCCAGAAGCATTGGTGACTTTTAGGCTAAACTAATGTACTTGGATCATGGCCACAGAAGTAATTTTTGCAGTATTTAGAATTACAAGCAGTTACTGAAAAGTATGTTATTTTCACACTGGAGTACAAGCCCTTTTCTTTACTAAGCAATAGAGGGATTTTTTTTTTTCTCCCACTCTTTTCACTAAACTCCTTATCCCTCCTACATTTTCCAAACCTAAAATGGCTTTTTGCAATGATCATCTGGCAGAAGAAATTCAAACTTAACATTTTCCACAAAATTTTCTCCTTTCTTATTTGTTGTAAATTTTCCATGAAAATATAATGTGAGAAATTGAAACTTGTGCCCATTTCTCTTTTCTAGTAGCCATTATTTCAAAAAATAAAAAGTAATTCCCTGATTCTTGTAAGGCAAGTCAGTTGGATTAAACTACAAATCTTTTCCTGACTTCAATATAGTCAGGCAAATCCAAATTTCATTCCACATCCAATTGCAGTTATGAATTCAGGTATTTGATTTTAACTCTTTAGCTCCCTTGTCTCAAGTTACAATAATCGAAGGTAACAATTTTAATTTGTGCCGTGTCTGTATTGTTGAAAGTCTGTAGATCATTACAAAAGGTGATGATACATGATGATACACTTAAAAAACTAATATTTTTTATTAATAAGAATCCTTCACTGAAATCTGAATGCATACACTCCTTCCCTGCTTCATCTTCCTTTGCTCTTCGGGCAGACTCTTTATCAAAGGAATATAATAAAAAGATCCTTAATCTGATCTATAACCTGTAGATTATGGACAACAATTTTGTTTGGCATTGAGAGCAATCTCTGAACTATTCCAAATAATGCAGCTGTAGGAAATATAAGTACTGGAAATTAACAGGTTTTAAAATCAATGGAATCAGCCCAAGAAGTTTAAATCAGTGTGTTGACCTAGGCTCCTTATTAAATAAATTAAAATCAGAAAACTTCAGATAAACATGAAAACAGGTATTCTCTGTTCATGATGGGAAATAACTGCACATAAGACCTGGCTGAACTGAATTAACAGTAATCACATTATTTGCTTAAATTAGAGAGAAATCCAGGTCTTCTATTTACTAGCTCATTTAGCTCTATGTCAATATAATTTTCCTGTCAAAATATTGACTAAAAATAAATAAATAGAATTAGTATTGACCAAACAAATTAATCAGTGCATGTTCTGGCAAAAAATCCACTTTTTTGTGTCTTGAAAAAGAAAACTACTTCCTGTCAACCCCCAGTTTTATTGAGGACAGTAACACATACTGGAAAAATTAAATAAGTAAATAAAAGCAACTATACTTTTGTAGAAAAACAGTCAAAGATCACTATATTATGAACCAATCCTCATAAGACAGTAGAAATAACTGGCTTTTTTAAAGACATGATGATGCTGTTTAGGAGTTTGTGGATACATATCACATGTATATTATCTTATCTGTACCATGTTTCCAGTACCTTTTAAATATCTTTTTAGACAGAAAAGGGACTGCATTACTGGCTGAGCACTCAGCATTGCTGTATACACTTCTCATCTGTTTTCTAGAACTCATCTATTTTCTGGAAAATTATTTTCTCTTCTCCAGAGTCAAAAAAAAAAAAAGGGTAAAGCTCAAAGAACAAGAGCATTTTTACAGAATCCATAATCTCACAGAAAAATCACACCTATCAGTTCTCTACATCACTCTGAAGAACCTTCAAAGTAGTTTTCATAACTTCTTCCTGATTTCCAGCTCACCAAAAGAAGACTTTTAGATGTATTTATATATGAGACACAGGAGAGGTTATTCTCTCCCAGCAGGTACGGGAAGCTTGAAAAAATCAGGCAGGTTCATACTAATAATGAGAACAAAACTAGGACTAATCCCATGTGGTTGGTCAATTATTGTGTTTTCACATTTGCTCTATTTTTTTTTCCTTTTTTTTTTCTTTTGTCCTCATTCATTCTCTGTTTCAGAGATTGGCAAAACAAGCAGTGCTGGAAGATCAAATTCATGCGATTCCTTCTGACTGAATGCTCAAGCTTCAACTTCACCTTTTCATAAAAAAAAGAATCCTTACTTTTTAATCTTTTAGAAGTGCAATTAATTTGTGTTGATTTGTTTTCTTTGTTTGACAAATACAGAAAGATTCAGTATTATTTTCTAGAAATTTTTAAAACTCTTTTTTTCCTGTTTATATCCCTTATGAAGACTTAAGAAGAGCATTCTATGTCTGGACTGTGACAAGAAAGAAAAGGTAGAAAAATACCACAAATGATTTATGAGTGCACAGGGACCACAACTTCTCAGAGGTACCTGCCAGCTCACAACTACGGGAAAGCAAAAAACAGCATGAACCTAGAAGTAAATTTAGTTTTCATTTAATTAAAATGAAGCAAAATGACACTGGTTAATTACACATGGATTGGGTAAAAACACTCTTCATAGAATACAGCCCTGAGATCTATTCAGGGAACATGACAGGGGCTGCTATGACCCAGCACCTTCATATGCCTTGTAACCTCACATGCTGCTGAACAGTCGCAGTCAGTGTCATCAAACATGTTAAATGAAAACATTCTGACAAAACATTTTTGTCATTCTAAAAGCTCCCAGTAAATAGCTTTATTTCAATGAAACATCTTTATGCCAATGAAACTCCCCTGGGAAAAACCTGCAGTCAGGAAACAACCTTTTTCTCTCAGCTTTGTCATCCAGGTACCCTCCATACTCCCAGTTTCAAGGCTTACAAGCCAACGCTTCAAATCACTCTAAGGCAAAGTGCTCTCAGAAAATTTCTACACCACAAAACTGGGGAACTAACTACCTTCAAGCCTTAGCCTCAGCTGTTTAACTTCTGGTGCTGCTCTTCTCCTTTTGCCTGAAGGGAACTAAAGCTAAACAAATTTGCAGTTTGTATCCACATCTCAGTCTTACATAGCAACACAGTCACAGCCTCAGTTCTCTAAGGTAGCCAAGGTCTGGCTTACCACCATTCCTGTGACAGCTACAAAAGTCAACAAGAAGTAAAGCAGATTTATTAACCTGGGACCAAAAAAAAAATTAAGTGGGCTTGGGCACGGATCTGTAACCATGAGGGCAAACTGATAACAAAGGCAGGTTTTACACGGCTACTCACCTTCCTCTCTGTCCCCACAGGATGGTCTCATTCCTACAGTCCTAGGCACAGGCTATGCCCTGAACCGTGTCCAGACTTTATGCCAACAGGGGTTTCGCTCTTACAAAGTCACACTAGTTAAGCAAATGTAACACAGTTTCTGAGCAATGGAGCACCGTCTTTCACTACATGCCAGGTCTTCTCAAAGTCCTTCCTCCATCAAAGAATTTAAGCATATGTTTAATAGTGTTAAAAAAATGAAGGGTATTTTAGCTCCTTAAAATAAAGAAGAAAATCAAGCATCTGCTGAGCCACAGACTAAATCCCTAAGGACCTTGGCACTTGTCTGTACAGAAATCACTCCCTTTCCTGCTGTCACAGCTGAGGTTACATCTGTCAGCACTGATGGTCAGCTGCCTGCTGTTGGCAGAGGAGACCTCTCAGCTGTGACCCTCTGGACAAATGACCATCAGAACTGGAATGGGTTGGGCTACTGTCAGTGTGGACAATCAGAAGTTCAGCAAAATATTATACACGTGCGAGTACACACATCGTAGGTATACACATATAGGATCTTGCTTCTTTGATAGATCTGTAGTCAGTATCAGATGTGCTTTTCTGAGTAAATACATTTTGTCTTCATATAAAAGCCCTTCTTTCTTATGCCAAAACTAGTATCCACTTAAAACAAACAGAAAATTACCCATCATTTGAAAAAGTCTATCCTGTTAACTGTGCAGAACTCTAGATTATTTTAATCACAGTTACTATATGAGACGGTAAATTCTAGATTTTATATTTTGTCTAATATTTCATGAAATCAAAATTTTAGCCAATGTTGGGTTTTTTAAAAATTGCTAATCTAAATATTCAGTGAATTTTTGAAAATTAAAAAAAAGAAGCGTAATTTTCAGTTAGTCCTCCTGATTATATTGCTATTTGCAGTGTATAGCAAAATCCATATTCATTCTAATTTTGCTGGCCAGCTGGTAGAGTTGCTAAATACCATTATTTCAGACAAGATGGAGTACCAAATTAATCCAAATATTCAGACAGCTTTGGCCTGGTGGAGGCTAATTTGTCTTTTAGCAGTAAAAATCAAAACCACGTTAGCAACAAACATGCAAGTCGTTGTTCATAAATTTTGCAAGTGACACTCTAGGGAAAAAGATGACCATGTGGAACAAATTCTTTACAGTAATTAAAAACATAATATTTTTAGAGAGATCTCTATTTAAATTGAGTTTACCCAAAGCAATGGAGATCTGATAATTTCATTGTTTTATTTAGAGCATTTGGCAATCTTCTCTTTGTGCAAATAACCCTGCATGGAAATCCTACTACCTGATCATATGACCCTTTCCTCTATAATTCTTACAAATGGCCCTGTGCAAATTAGGCTTCTCAAATACCTTCTTTCCCAGCTTTGGTCTTCTCACTTTTGTTTCATCAGCATCATATTCTAATCTTCTGCCTTAAAAAAATTGCAATTGCCTTTTTGGCAATCAGTTAAATTGAGGATTTGTACTGAAGATGGGAAAGTAGTTCTCCAATTAGGGAAACAGGGACTCTCCCACATGTATTTGCAATCTAGGGCTCAGGCAGTGCCATGGTAATGAAGCCCCATTCAAGCCTGAAAAATGGCATAGCAGTGTTGTGCTGTCCTGTGTGGCGGGTTTGGAACACCAAACACACAAACACCAAACACACACAGGCCCGCCCACGATGTCCTGTGGGTGTAGGACAGGACATGTCACACACATGGCACACATCCTGCCTGCCCTCACCAATGCCCATGACCAGCTTCTCTGCACCACTGTCACTGGACACAATGCTAGCCAGACCTCGGATTTGAATAGTTAATGCTGTTCTTATAACTGGATAACTGTATCTTATAACTGGATAAAAGCAAAGAAACAAAATTTTGGACATAGTGTTAGTTTTTATAAATGCAACTCGAGAAGCAGCATGCAGCTGTGCAGGGGAATGTTGTGAATGTCATTATTGTAATATGAGGTGAAATATAATGAAGTCTCCATGAATAATTCTGTTGTTATCCAGCGCTACCAAATTCAGAAATGTTTTTCTCTCATTACAGAAGACTTAATAAACAAATTGTACACCGCAGAGCCTGGACTGTTCTCTCAACTGTTGTTGCTTTTGCTGCCATGAAAGGAGCGTTCTTAATTCTCTTCAAGAAAACATGTAAGGTCTCTCAGGAAATTAGAAGAAATTAATTTAATTTGATAGTTTGGAGTCTATTCAAAAGTCTCACAACTTTCTTCAGCTATATGAATTTCAAACAAAATCCAATCTCTCAGTCAGCTCAGAGTTTATCTGTTTCACTTATGAAGGCTATTCTGCTCAGTTAATAACAGGGCTGGAATGCAGAAGTATGAAAACTCTTTTCATCTGGGATTATTGAAGGTGCAACAACTACCCTGACCTTCATGTAAGCATGGAAGAAGTCCCTTCTGTTCTTCACTCTTATCAGCTGAAGCAGGTGTCACAGGAAACAGAGTGAAAACTCCACATATATTCAGGTTGTTGCTGACAGTTCTGACAGTCAGCTTTAAGAAATCACTTGGAAGTTCACCCTCATTTAAGACAATGATTTAAGGTATTAAATTCCTTTAAAAAATAATTTCACTTAGGTTACAGAGCGAATCATAAAACTCCCTTTTATTCATCCCCAGATAGCTATTGTTTTTTTAGGTTTTTTTACTCAGTGATACTGACAACTCACATATATTCACTAAGTTACCATGACTCTGGTGTGAGTAATTTACCCACACTACAGAAAAGGACATAAGCAACAAGGCATTCTCTCTGTATTTTGACTTTTCTCTCAGTGCAAGGACACTGTAATCGACAGGCAAAATAAAATTTTCTTTCAGTGCTGTTCATTTCTTGTCTATCTGCAAAATATTAGTGCATGAGACTCCAGTTTGTCAGCATACAAGACGTCCTTGAGCTGAGAAAGGTGTGAGAGGGGTACCTTGCGCTCCAGTGCTCGTCTGAGATACATGTGGGTACAATCTGTAACACAGTTACATCTTATTGCTAATATAGTTAAATTTATAATCTGATAAAACATGATAGGTAAATATATTTCCTAATTAGAGAGGATAATATTGCATCAGAGATGCAGAAAAACACTAAATAAACACACTGAGCCTCTAGGAAAGATAATACTTATGTAATTACTTTAAATATCTGTGTAATTAAGTACATACTCATTATTTTTAATGTTTTCTATTCTGCAGTGAAATCTATTGCTTTGAGATGATCTTTTAGTATAGGAAAGAAACAAATGCTCTCCCTTCTGTTTTCACCAAGAGATAGAATAACACATCATATGTATAGAAAGTGTTTTTCTGCGAGATTTCAGAGCAAAAAGCTTCCAAAGATGCTTATCTATGTTCCAATTATATTTCTTACTATTTTAATTTAATTATTTATTTTCACTAACCAGGACTTTGAAACATGCTTGATCAGTCCATGTTCAGGGGAAAAAACCAGCCAGGAGTTTCTGTCATTCTAGGAGCTGGAATAAAGGTTTTGATGAAGTAATCAAAATGTATTCAGATTGCAGGAAGGAAATAGTTCTACAATATACTACATCATTTTACACACCTCTCAGAGCTGACCCATGGCCTTTCTAAATGTTCAAGGCTTATGAATCCAGGCTGGCCTTTGTAAATGTTCAAGTCTTATGAATCCTAACAGAGGAGGTACAACTGACACCAAAGAAGGCTTCAAGCATCAGCACCTTGTTATCTAGAAGTCCCTCATACCTTTCCTATGAAGCCTCCCATGGGCAGCTCCATGCAGCTCTGGCTCTTTCTCTCCTTCTCTCTTCCTTCTGCTTGCTGGCTTGCTCCTTCCTTGCTCCTGCAAGTTCTGGCTTGCTCCTTCCTGTCCCTAGCACGGGCACCTAACCCTGTCTGTGTACATATGGTGTCTTACCCTATCTGTCTCTCACATGACCTCCTGTCCCTTCCTCCTCACAGCACAGCCAGCAGACTCCAACTGACTCTCTACCAGCAAACTCACTCTTTTACTACACCCATAGCTGTGAGGGCAAGGCTGTTCCCACTCTTTGGTATTAACACAGCTCCAATGTATCAGGGGAAAGATTACCCTCAGCACTATCTCTGTCTTCTCACAACTTCCTTCACAAAAAATTGTCACTTCAAGCACCCTGAATTATGTGGAAAACAGGCAGTCAGGCCAACTTAGTTCATTGGTGCCACAAGAGGGAACTCAGCTTCCAGTGCTTATAAGGGCAGGCTCTACACACAGCTGAGGATTTTTAGGCACCAACACCAGCAGAGCATCACTGAAAGCAAGAGGGGGAAAAGTTCTCAGTATAATCTCCCTTGATATTTTCTGTTTGAAAACCAGAATGGTCTTCTACTGAAGGAGCTCTTTCCCAGGCTCATTGCAAAACAAGGAAAAGCAGGTCTCGAAATAGAAAAAACAGGTAAGCATCACATTGGTGGGAATGAAACTCAGTCTTCCTACCCATTCTTCTGTGTAATCATAATATTTGTCAGGGAAGTGAGACCCCATGTCCCTAAGTAAACTTCACTCAGCCACCTGTGCCCTAGAGGTCTATGCTCACTTCAGTAGAAGTTAAATGGTAACTGGAATGCATAAAGCAGAATACAGACTTGACTTGCTGTACAGACCAAGCTAAAGTCATGGGCCATCAGGATTGTATTCAGATGCTGATAAGACATGAAGAGGCTTTTGCTCAAGACTTCTTGAAAAGTGAAGTGGGCTCTGAATTCCCTATCAATTCAGTTTGAGTGAAAAGACCGTGGCTTAACTTTTCATAACAAGCATACTAAAGTCATCAGTCATTTTTGGTTAATTGCTGTATGAATCACCAGACTGACTGAAACACAGGGCAATTCTCCCTCACACCCTGTGCTAGCTCACATTATTTGTGGTACAGTAAATGTGCATCACTACTGCCCACAGTGTGCCAATGCTTTACAACATTACTTCAAAACACTGTCATCTTCACATTCACGTGGTAATATCTGACAGATAAATACTAGGAAATAGGCTGTAGGTGAAAGAATAGCCAAAACTTGAATAAATTGCCTTAGACAGGTTTAGAGACCTTCATCATCAGAGCTGTAAAAGCAGATTAGACATATGTCTGTCACAAGTGGTTCCTTTTGCCTTGAGGAGGCTTCTGCAAGTCTTCTGCAAGCCTTTTTTCAGGATTCTAAGATACTCCTATATATGACTCCCAAATGTATGAACATGAAAACAATACCACAGGGTGTAAAAATGCCAAGTTTTCAGTCACCAATATACAAACAAATCTGAGAGAAATAAGAGAATATTTTCTTTATTTCACTAGTGAAAGAGAAAATTCTATTATATCAAATGGTTATAAGTAACACAATTTTTTTTCTATTAAAAACCGGAAATCTTCCCTCCAAATTTAAATCTCCAATAATGTTTCTGACGTAAATCATTATATTATCCTTTTAGAAATGACACAGGATGTGGCACAATCATAATGCCATCCAGCCACAAACCAGATATGATGGAACATGACTGATAAAAATGTTGTCTGAGGTATAGATATGAGTTAGTAAATTTTTGAATTCTCATATAAAAGCTGATTTTTTTTTTCAGAATAAATTTTCTGTAAGAATATCCTTGTACATTGTACATAACTCAGCAGCCAGTTTAAATTCAGGGAAAAACTAAACATGAAATACATAATTCCAAAGTCATTAAATTCTCCACACTGATTCAATGGTTAAACATTGCACAGTTAGAAATATTGTCACTGTTCCCCACATCTGCTGATCCAGCTTCAGGTAATAGATACAGATAATCCTTCAAATTTTCTAGCATAAACCACAATGACAAGGTTAATTCGCTAAACTTATTTCTTAGACTGTAGCCTTAATCATCTGTCTTTTGGTTTCCAAATTTTTTTTCCATTTTTTTTAGGTTTTTTGAAAAAAAATTAAATGAACGGTGTTTTCACTACTCAGCTTACTTCTTTCTTTTAAAACAGGAAGATAGAAAAATAACTGGTTTTATTTCAAGATGCCATCCAGAAGTAGCAGACTAGTACAATATGTCGCCAGTCAGACTTCCTTTGGTTATAATTGTCAGTTCTCAATTATTTCATCTCTTTACTATGGAATCTGAAAAATCCTTAAACAAGCTGATTGTTAGTTCAATCATGTCCCCCATGTCACAGAGCAAGGAGGAATGAAGTGTATCTCTTCATCTGAGTAAAGGCTTAGTTGTAAAGGAACAATTACGCCCATTCCATTTACACGCTTGTAAAACACAAAAAAATATTTCCAATATCAGCACAAAATGAAGATGAAAATTGATTTAAAAAGTATGACTCAATCCCTCAAAACACAGTAATTCATACAATATACTGCACTTCACTAAGAGGAAAATGATCTTTGCAAACACTGACCTAAGTCAAAACAAAAATACATTCAGAAAATAGATAGGAAATAACCAGTAAGAACACAGACCTTATCTTAAAAATTTTCACTGACACCCATTCAGGGAGCTTATGAAGGTGACCACGCAGTTGGAGATCAGGTAATCAATACAGGTGTTGAGCACTACTTCAGTTATATGGACAAGAGTCCTCCCAGTAATACATGTTTCATGCCCAAGAAAAATATGAATCTGTCTGAACCCTGAAACATGTGCTCTGAAAATGAGAAGCCTTCAGCTACATTCTCAAACTAAATAATGACTTCTCTTGTACTTAAGGATCAAATCAAGGTTGTGGATAATAAAGTCTGCCTGCCAAACTCTATTGAAGTTTAAACAAGACTTTGTGTTGCAGATTACATCTACATAAAGTATCAAAGCTGTGAGGTCACAAGAAAAATAGCAAAGGAAATAATGACCAGTAGAATTAAAAAGGCCCAGACAGTTTTTTGAGTGAATACATAGAAACATAAAAGGTCCTACTATACAGCCTTAAAGAATAAGTTGCATAGTTATTACTTCTGCAAAGCTTTTTGCTCTACTCCAAATAATTTCATTTCCCTTGTTCTTTGTCAAAATAGGCGGACTTGCTAAAGAAAAAATTCTTGCAGAAGAGGATCCAGAGAGGATCTCATTTTCTGGGACTCATTAGCAGGACTGGAGGTTTGACAGTGAAAAACATTAGGCCCTTTCTAGTGAAAAGATAGAAATCAGCTACACAATTCTTATTCCCTTTCCTTATATTCCCACTCAATCCTACTTCACAAGCAAAGTAGTTGAGAAATTCAAATTGTCTAGAAATTGTCTAGCAACTCTGTCTGCTAGTGTGGAATGTGGTTAACAACAAAAAGAGGAGAAAATAAGCTGTTTGTGATTCAGGCACATTGGAAATTACTAATTTACTTTTCTGTCTTCCATTTCTAATCTCTACTGTCAAAATCTGACTCCCTGAATAAATATTTGCAAGAGAGCTTTGATAATCTTGAAACAGTCTGAGCTGGTATAAGCAGAGACTGGTAGACACTACCACCTTCCAGTCTTCTCATCAGAAGGCATGAAATAGATATGTGTGGTGGCCTTTTGCTTATATTTTTCTTCTTTCCATGAGAATAGAACAGTCAGTTCATCCTCTAAATATTTTTAGAACATTCCTATCCTGTATATAAACTTGGAATACCTTTGTGTTCCTGAAATTTCTATACCCCCCACAAGTCCTCAAGTTATGTATTCTACAGAACTGAACACATCAGTACCCAATTCAGAAATAGCACTGAACGTGGTAGAAAAATGACTACCTGAAGCAAATGTAAGACAGATCAGGCTTCTCTATGTAAGAGGGCCTCCATCTCAGGATCACTACGGCTGTGTTTTACCATGTTTTGTGTTAAATGCAGAAACAGTCTTGGAAACAGTGACATGACATCCATCTTCCCCATTTCTTCACAGCTAGCCTAAACTGCACTGCACTGGATGTCACTCTGGTGACAAAAACAGCTTGTTGTTCCTTCCCCATGCAGAAATCCAACAGCCTTTCTTTTTTTTTTTTAAGAAAAACTGAGGCCAGGGCAAATAAAATCTCTGTGGATCTTTCTAGCCTCAGGGGATCTCCATGACAGAAACTGGTTCAGTCATGGCTAAAAACACTTCATTCCTGGCTCCTGCCTGAGCAAAACGATGGCGTAGTGCTCATCTACTCGCCCTGGGCACGCGTGAAAATGTCTGTGAAATGATCCAGTTGGACAGTCTGATACTGATAGTGTGAGAAGAGATTATGCAGAATTAATTATCTGTGGGGACAGGGCTTCACCCCACGGTTTCATCACTGTGTGATGGAACTGAGCTTCTCCAGCAAAGCAGTCTGTGATAAAGCTGGTATTCCTATTCCAAGGGATCTTGGTATTGTCAAACCAATATTCCGGTAACACTGACTTAACTTTTCCAAAAGAATACACATATAACTCCTGAAAATTCTGCTGAAACACATTTTCCTTCTAAAGGATATAACATGAATTTCTAAGAAACCTGAATGTTCATCCCCTCCCCTCCCACACCCTACTCAGAGCCCACGGGGAAATGAGATTGTGTATCTCCTAAGACCATCCCAAAGAGCAATGTTTTAAATAAATAACTAAGACCTACTTGTCTTTGCCAAGAAATATCTTTTAAATAAATCTCTGCTTGCCCCTGTTGACTGTCACTATGCACAGCTGCAATTCGTATTTCCCTGACATCCTATTCCATTATTGTTCTTGCTGCTCAATACAGTGCATGTTTCTCTTTTATTCTCATCAAATAACTTTCTTTTCATTTTAAAATCGAATTTATTTTCCTTGGTTACCGTTTCTCTCAATAGTAGATTCCCTTTTGCACTAGTATTAATATCTAAAGTATTAGCTGATAGTTTCTATATTCTTTAAATTCTTCATGAAAGTTATCTCTATTATAAGATAAAGATAGCAATAAAAGCCAGAGACACAGATGATTTTTTATGCTTGACACAGTACAGGAACATTCTTTAGGGATGGGAAAATTAAGTACAGATTTTAGTGCTACTCAGCTAACTGAACACTGCTTGCATGACACTGCAGCCTATCCATCTGAGATATATGTGCAATGTCAGATTTTTGAGCAATGAGAGAAGAGACTGGGATCTATAGAATAACAATTAAACATTGATTAAAATCAATCAAATTTTTAATTTGAACAGTTTCCCAAGTTTTGGACTTTACAGAACTGTGTTATGTAGGACATCTCACCCAACACACATCATAAAGTAAGTCCATGTACATTAGCACCTTACAAATCTCATACATAAATTAGGGGCTTCTGCAGAGAACAGCAACATTTCTTGCAGGAAAAAAAAAAAAGATAAAAGAACAATTAAGACTAAATAGAAAACCCCTGTATTCAATGCTTATTAGAAGGCAGATTTGCCTGTCTCTGCCAGCCTTCGTGGTACATTTCTGTAAAATGGCAGCTAGTTATCAGACGCTCTAAACACCACTGAGGATCAAGGAATGCAACATTCTAATGAAGCTCTAGGGTCTACCAGAAAAAAAGAGAAGATGTTCCTGTGGATGCTCCAAAGTACAGTAGTCTTCAGTCCCACACCCTCATCCTTAAGTGTATAATTTAGGCTTACTACACTTCTCAGAATGAACCTTATCTGCTAAAAAGGGTAGGCATCTGTGAGCTTACAAAGTATTTGCAGCCCAATAAAGAGGTAGTTGTATCTCTGCCCCGATGCACTGAAGTTTTTACCATGTGCTCTCCAATGAATCATATCTTGAGACTCCCTTCAGTTATAATTGAAAGACCTAAGGGTCTGAGTTTCTTCTCCTAAGCATCAATACACTGATATAATTCCACTGGATTTAACTCAGTCATACTAATGTATTTTTACACCATTTAATTTTAAATTAGATACCAGCATACAAGAGTATTAACCAGAATCAGGCACTGAAGTCTTGACTAGAATTCTTCACTTAGACAAAACCAAGAAAACAGAATCAGCAGCTGAGACTTGTTTCAAGTAAGTGCAGAGGTTGCTCTTTATATAAAGAAAGGAGCTGTGAAGCTCTTTAGCCTGACTGAAAGCTGAAATACCTTTGTTTCTATGCTTTGCTGCTTTTATCACCATAAAACAAAGCCAAGAGAAAAAGAAGGATGATTAAACACCCACTAGTGGAAATCCATGGATGCAAAGCATTTCTCACTTGGGCTCTTAGCTGTCAGGACTTTTGTTAGGCAAGGGTGGTTTGTAGCAGCATACACCTGTCAACAGTTACAGAAGTTACTTTAAAGAAGTTTATCTGCATCCATCTGGAGAAAATAACTCCTAGTGACAGAAATGCACATACCCTCAGTCAGCAAAGATGATGGCAGTGAACAAGTCAGAAACCAAAATGATAGCCATAAAACTCTTTGTTTACATTTGCAGAAATATATGTTTTCTATAACAGCCTGAAGTTTGGAAGGCTGCAATGTCATATACCATCAGAGACAAATGCGTACCTCTCTCTCCCAGGATTTCTCAAGGCACACACTGCATCAGAGTTATAAAAGAATAAAGAAGCAAAGAAATACAGCAAAAGGTAAAATGAAGGAGAATAAGCCCAAGTTCAGTTAAATCAAGCTTTCTGAGTATCAGATCAAGGGAGAGGGTGTTTCTCAGGGAACAGAGCAAGGAACTCGTAGTCAAGAACAATAAATCATATTCCTGGTTCCCATATCGATTATGTAGCTTTGCTCAAGTTACTGAATTTCCCCATTCTTCATTTAACACAGCATGCTGGTTTTGGCTGAGATAGAGTTATTTGTCTTCACAATATGGGGCTATGTTTTGGGTTTGGGTTGGAACCTGTGTTGATGATAGAGGTGTTTCAGTTGTTGTTGAGCAGTGCTTGCACAGAGTCAAGCCCTTGGCTGCTCCTCACATCACCCCACCAGCAAAGAGGCTTGGGGGGGCATAACTAGTTGGGAGGAGCTGACCCCAGCTGACCACAGGGATATTCCATGTAGTGTCATGCTCAGCATATAAAGTTGGGGGAGGAGAAGGAAGGAGGGACATTCGGTGTGATGGGTTTTTTCTCCACAAGTCACTGTTGTGTGATGGATCCCCACTGTCCTGGTGATGGCTGAACCCCTGCCCGCCCATGGGAAGTAGTAAATCAATTCCTTGGCTTGCTTTGCTTGCAAAAGCAGCTTTTGCTTCACCTATTAAACTCTCTTTATCTCAACAAAGGAGTTTTCTCCATTTTACTCTTCCAATTCTCTTCCCCACCCCACTGGAAGCAGTGAGCAAATGGCTGTGTGGGACTCAATTAATGACTGGGGTTAAACCACAACACACAGACACACACATAAAATGCCAGGTTCAGTTCACTGTTTAGTTGTTCTGAAATCCTCAGATAAAGCCTACAGAACACGCCTGTTCTAAATGTCAACAGCTTGCACAGCTGAGGCAACCTGGAACTTCTATGACAAAGAAGGGTAGTTGAAGAGTTTTGCCAGCCGCTGAGGAAGACAGAATGCTGTAGAGAAAAAAAAAATCTGCTTCTGTGGAAAAGTAAAAATTTATATTATTGACCAGATGGTAAGAAAGCCTAAGTGTGGTAAAGGAAAAACTGCAGTTCTGTCCTGGGTTACAGCTGAATATACCTTTAGTAACATGCTATTTTACAGATTACTTCAGTCTCTGCATCTTAAATAGGGATAGTTGTCTCCGTATATCAGGGAAGAGGAGCAGGTTTGGGAACAAGTACAAGTCTCGAGAGCCACACTCCCTCTGAGCAAATGTTTTTCTGCAAAATTCTTCACTGTGATATCTTTTATGTTTGTAAGGAGAAAATGTGAAGCATAGTTGTGGAAAACAAATTTTCAGACATATTTACTACTGCTACATATGAATCATGCTTGGACTTGTACCTGTAAGCCTGGACTACCTTAAAAGAAAGCCTAATTTTTTTACAACATGATCCTGCAAAGTTCCTTTGTGTTCCAACTCCAGAGTGATTATTCTGGAGAAGATGACCATTGTACTTTTTAATACTTTGCTTCTTCCCAGATCAGACCACTATTCACATTAACAACATCACTGTTTCCCAGACACTAATTTGAACTTTAATATATTGCCATTTTCATTTACTTTCTTTTTCCATTATTTGGTCTTTAACAGAGTCTGCACAAGTGTTCCCATCAAAGCCAATTTGGAATTTATCTTTCAAGTAGGAGCTCATGTCACAGTATCAGATGTTCTAGTCACTAACATAGTGCATCTGCTAAATTTCCACCATCCCATAAGATTGTACTTCTGCTTTAAAAAAAGCACTGACATTTTTGCCTGTCAATATTTTCTCATTGCTCGTGACATAGTTCTGAAAACTCACAGTGAATCCTTTCTCTGTCTATATACACCATAATTATGCAGGAATGAAAATTAGATTTAACACATATAATTGCCATAATCATGTATATGGACTTCTTTTTTCACTTGGAACAAATTCTTTCCCCAGTTTTCCCCTTGCCCCAGCAAATACCCACAGATCACAGTAAATAAACTGAAGGTCCAGTGTGTGCATCATCAGACCTTCCTTTGACCAAGCTGTGCAGCACCTCACTGGCTTTCACTCTGCAGCTATTTGGAAAGCATCCTAATCTATATTACCAATGGGTGTGCTATCTTCCATTTTTTATGAAAGACATTCTAAAGGTAAAGTCAATTAAGGCTACCAAGTTTATATGAAGCAAAATTAGTCAGTGAATCATCCTTTTTCATTTGCATATAGTGCTTATTCTATCTTTTCATTTTACCAAATAGGCAATAAGGATGGCGTTTACCTCACAAAAAAATAGACACTGCTTGCATATAGTTATATCTGATCATATCACCTTGAGCTCCCTCTCTTGCCAGCCAAGAGATTGGTTTGAGAATGATTATTCTGACCTACAGGGTATGTCTAATTCTAGGCAGAGACAGAACAAAAAAACTCAGTACTGTGTGCATAACCAAAGAGTGAGTTCCCAAAGGACTTTCTCTCAATTAAAACAAGATCTTATATAGAACAGTATTCAAAGAGTTGTCTTTGGTGGCTCCTATTTCGATTATTTGACATACAGTGAAAGGAGTGTTATAAGGTGAAAGTGCTCTCCAGAACTGAAATACATACAATGATAAACTACTGAGTTTATAGAATCATATTAATTTATTAAGTTTTATGATGATGGATGTCATTCATTAGTAGTACTACTGCTATTATTAATAATGATTATCATCTATGACAATTTTTATATAGAAGGGAAATGCTGGTGATGTGTAATGAAAAAGAGTGCAAAAGATCTTTCCAGTTCCTGAATGTTTTTCATCTGTTTTCAGAGTTTGGTGAAACATGTTCAGAAAGGAATCACACAGTCTTGGGGTGAAGCACCTGCTCAGCACACCCCTGCTGCAGTTCTGCCCTTCCTACACTAAACACCAAACTGTTGCATGCCTGAAGAAAATGCAGGCCCAGGAAGGAAACCTCCATTTTTTTTCTGACAATGATTCCTTTGTGAAAGAAATCAGCTCTTTTTGTAACAGAATATGTTCCTCCAAAACTGGAATTCTGATGCTTATCCACCACTCCATATATCTGATGGCAGCCATCAAAGATATTGATAAGGCAGCATAAATCATCTGCCCCATCTTAATTGTTTACTTTCAACAGTTGCCGTCCTAAGCTGTTTTCTCTCTATTGTTAGCTTTATTTCACATTCTGTGGATAAAGGTTTTAAAAACTCATCTTTTTCTGAAGAATTCTCATTTCATCAGAATCTTTCTAAGTTTTCAGATCTCCTCAGATCAGAAGGGGGAAATCATGTGCCTGTGTGAAAAGTCCAAGTTCCCAGTAAACGAGTAAAAATTTCTGAGAGAGTGTTTTAAGTTGTTACATTCATTCTAAAGCTCCCTGACAGTGCACCTAATATTCAGACTTTTTCAAATTCAATGCTAGTTTTTTTTTGTAGATCACTCACTTTCCTTTCCACAGGGTAGTACCAATCTGACAGGGAAAATCATGATCTGTGTTTATATAGTCTAATAGGAACTGTCAAAAAGCCAGCAGTCAATCAGTCATCTGTCTCTCATTTTTCAAAGCATTTTATAACTCTTTGTGGACTTGTACAGGTTCCAGACAGATATGGCACAAGATACAGTTGATTTAGAATGTCATGCATTAACAATGAAAACCTTCAAGGACTCCTCCTTTGTCTCATTATGAAACAGAAGAAAAAGTGCATAGCAGTGAGAATACTAGACATGAATAGACATGATTTTTTTTTCCTAAGTCCTTAACATGTCATGAAGCATAAGCCATCTTGATCTTTACCTAATGTAACACAGAATGGCTCATACAGCTCACTTGCCCAGAGGTGCTAAAGAGCTTTAAAGTGTAGTATTGCTCTTCTATATTGCTGACCTCTCTGTTCCCTTGGGAATTGTTTTAACTTTCTCTTCCATTCTGTCAGAGAGCTCTCATTGCCTAGAAGAGTGCTGCCTTTCTGTCCTGCATGTCCCAGACAGAAACCTACCTGTATGTGGTTTGCAGCAAGAAGCAGCACCTGTCATTCTTTGCATGTGCTGCACATGTAGTCTGAGAACAGGCAGTGTGTCCAGAGGATTGGAGATATGCTCATTAGAGCAGCAGCTTTTGTGCTCTACCTGTATTCCATATTTTCGCCTGGATGTATAATTTAGGACTAATTTTAAGTCTAAGATCAAAGGTTCTCTGTGCAGCT
Organism: Cyanoderma ruficeps; assembly: GCA_008694505.1. Classification (NCBI taxonomy): domain Eukaryota; kingdom Metazoa; phylum Chordata; class Aves; order Passeriformes; family Timaliidae; genus Cyanoderma; species Cyanoderma ruficeps. The sequence goes on along the minus strand of VZDJ01000594.1, from coordinate 10,924,087 downwards.
TAATTTGCAGAGAACATGCCTATGCTGAACAAGGAACTCTCAAGGTAAATTACTTATAATCATATATCATTTAAACTGAAAGGATTTGGGACAGTTTCCACATCACTTACACGTTGTTAACTTCTTGACCCTCTGCCACTGAGGAAGCTGCTATGTTGTTTCTCCAGGAAGGAAGGAATTGGATCTTTCTAGACTCTTGAAATAATCAGCAGAGAGATACTTTACTTAATAGGAAATATGACAAATTGTATCCTCCAGTTTTGGTATAAAGCTACACTGCCAAATTACAAAGAACCAAAGATCTTTGGTTACTGTTACTAGCTTTTACATTTTGCTTTTGCTTTTCGCTTGGGGTTTGAATTAAGAAGTTTAGGGGACTGAATTCTCCTCTCAGTTATATCCATGCAATTGCACTGAGCAATTTGGAACTGAAGGGAAAGCAGAGTCTGATGATATCTTACAGCAATTCTTACCCAAAAGCTGATCATTTTTACAGTAGTGTATGTGTATTGTTCTGGATTCAGAAGGAAGATTCCATATAAGAAGTGATATAAACCTTCCAGATAATATCAGGAGTGCTTTTTTATTATTATTTTCCTAAAACACTATGATGGAGGTCAAAATATGAAAGCATATGGAGAGCACAACTGAGGGAATAGTGGGATTTTTGGCATAGCCTAACCTCCCCTACAACCTTATTTCCTCAGTTTACAGAGAAGTAGTGTCTTAGAGCTTGTTGCAAAGTAAGAATGAAATGTTATACACAGTCTCTAATGTGATATAAAACAGATGCATGTCATAGAGGAGCCATTGTAAAAGGAGCCATGGTATTTGTTAAAGAACTATATAAACTGAATTAACTCTAGATATTCTTTGAGAAAACAATGTTACAGGCTGGTTTCAACAGGAGCTATTAAGTAGAAAGGCTCAATATGGGATTTCAGTTAAAGAAAGATATAAGCAGATTGGAAGGGGTCAAGAAACATGTCCCATCGATTTTAATGAAAGTGAGTTTGCTTTATCTAAGGAAGAAGAAATGATCAAAAGTGCTTCAGTATATATGAAGCTATCATAATGGCATTCAACTGTTTGTGAACATTGGGGAATCAATCAGGAAATCAAATTACCTGTTAGATCATGAGCATCTTTCACCAATACTAAAAGGAAAAAGTGTGAATAAAGTATTGCACCATAGGATATCTAAGGAAACTGTCTCCTTCCATTTGTCTCCAGTGGTGGAAGTGCTTGAAATGTGGAAGCACACATAAGATGGTCTCTCAATTTCTATGATTCCAAATTCACACAGAATTAGCCTTTAGCATAACACACAAGGGAAACTTAGCTTTCATATAGTCCTAACCAGCTAACCAGATTCTGATCTAGTTGGTAAAATCTTTGTGTAGGAAAGCTCTATAAACCCAAGCCTGCTTTTCAAAGCATCAAAAAAATTTATTTCAGCTTGAAGAATTCAGACATTTCATCTCCTCTAAGGAGCAGTTAGAAAAATTTTCATAACTGATAGCTTTTACCACTTTCAATTTCTAATAATTTACCTCCCAAAATCAGCAGAAGATACATGGCCCCTCCTTACAATGACCTTACAAACAAATGTTCAGTAACAGATAATGAGAAAGTAATGAGATGGGACTGAACAGAGAAGAAAGGAAAGGTGAAATATTATTAGGATTATGTATGACTATCTACTAAAAGCTCTTAAAACGGCTGATGGACTAAAAAGGGTGTTTTCAGGGGAGGAGTCAAATGCATATATTTCTGCATTCCATTTGCTGCAAATAAGCAGCTGGCATTTTGTTGAATTTGAGTAATCCTTGTTATTTATACGCTGCAGCTGAAATTATGCTTAAAACATATTTGGTGTCTTTGCATTTGTGGGTTTTTCTTATTCTCTTAGTCCTTCAATATTCTAAACGATGCAATTCATTTTTTTACAGCTGGGGTTTTACTTTATATTTTATTCATAGTAAATGTATATCCATAAATATACATGCATGAACACACAGACAGAGAGAATCCTTTTACCAAGACATTAATGACTTCTGTTTGCAAAAGATAATTTTGCTAAAGCCTTGATACCTTCTCAAATCTTAATCTGTGGACCCTAATAGGTAAATGTAAAACTTGTTATTGTAGAAAATTTATATTACCATCAGTATACAAAACCGTTTCAGAGAAACAAAACTGGCTAGCATGATAACTGTATGGTTAGCTGCAACACTGCTAATTTAATTCCATTAAATCTCACTGCATTTCTTCCATATTGATGTCATCCCATTAACTTATCCTGTATGTTCACCCCTTGTGGAAGGAATTATGGCAGGATATATAATCTTGGGAGGAGAAATGTGCTCTTTGGATGACAAACCACAAAAAGAAAAAAACCCTTGCCTTTATTGCCAGAATTGGGAGAAGGATTTGTTGTACTGTGCTCCCCCACCCCAAAAACTAATGAGAAAGCTTAAAAGGCAGAAAAATCTCTCTTAATTGCAATGTTGGTAATAGGAAGTGCATCAAGATAAGGATCCTTTTTCCTCCTTCTCATCTAATTATGAAATGTTCAAGAAACCATCTGAATAAGCAAAATTCACAGCAGAAATTAGAGAAGCAACTCAGAGCCACAGAAATGCAATAACACATTCCTTCTGTCTAGGGCAGCCATGCTTTGCTCCTATGAAATAGAGCCTCAGCTTCCAAAGCTGCTGACATCACATAAAACATGTTCTCCCCCCACATTAATAGGTAGGTTAGCTACCCTAAGTTCTAACAAACATGTTAATCATGCTTCCACTTTTAATCCTGGAATTATTCTCATTTACATCAATTGTAAACGGTTAGTACAGATAAAACTTTGAAAGTCCAGTTTTACAATTGGATATCTCCTAGCTTAATTGGTACAGAGTAAAGTAAATGTAAACCAAACTCATTCATTACTAAGAGTGACACAACTCACCTGGAGACAGATTCTGACAACAACCTCATAGATACAAGTGGTAAGAGGACTAAAAGTGGTCTAATAGTAGCTAACTTAGTGCTAGCCCTAGGAAGCTTGAATAGTAATAGAAAAATTTTTAGGCTGAATCAGGATGAAGAAAAAGCCAAACATTTTCTGCCAAAAATATAAATAAAATATTTAAAAAAAAATACATTTTCAAGAGGACTTAGGACTTTCTGACAAAAAAAATTGTCTTAAATTCAGAACATTTTTATTTTGTTAATATAAATATAATTACATGCTGGAAAACTTACAACCCATTATTTTAGGGCTGGTTTGGTTTTTTTAATTGTAAGTTTTCATTTGTTTTGAAATAAAAAAGCTCTACATATTTCAGGAATTAAAAGATTGGGTTTTAGATAACCCTACTAATGAATTTAAGACTCATCTTTCAGTCAGTCTACACCAAACTGTGGTGTAGTTACATATATAGTTAGTTACATATTTAACTGAAAACTTCGCAAGCTGTACCTTGCATCTGACAAATCAGCACATTAAAGGAAAAAACCAAAAAGACACTTTTCACAACACAGTGGGCCCAATATAAATTTTTGTGGAAGTATGTAACTTAGTGAAAAACGTATTCAGAGTGAGATCTTGCTGAGACACACACTTGAGAAATTATGGAACGTATCCTTAGACACACTCCTCTGCAGTAACCAGACATAATGTTAAATCTAACACTCAGAAGTATTTCTCCCCAGCAAACTCAAATGCAGATGCTGACACTGTGTTTGTTTCATGCTAAGGGAGATCTTGTTTATTTTTCCTGGGAGAAGGAGGTGCCAATCCAAATAACTATTAAAATTATAAGTGCATGTCCCACTTTTCTTTATTAGAAGCAAACACATTTAGCATCAAGCTACTGTTACAGTAATATGAGCAAAAAGGCTTTGGGATTTCACAGTTAAGTGGAAAAAACCACAACCTATCTCAGTTTACAAACACTGCAGGAATCATAAAAGTTTGACAATAAAAAAGTCATATACAAAGACCTAAAAAAATCTAGACTTTGCAATTTCAGCTCTTCTGGAATCAGACTATGCCTTCTGTGACTTCATTAGATGCTAGCTACTGAACCATGAGAAACACTACAGTAGCTTTTTTCAAATAGATTTATTTCCACATTTGAAATCAACCAGCTTGAGGAACAAATTCTTAAAATATTCATTTTCATTGTGGAGAGAAAGTTCAGCTTCAAGATAATCCAGGCTTGAAAAGCAAAGAAGAAACAAACTCCTCACTCACAAGAATACTAAGCTTAAACTCTTCAGAGATAGACTTCTTTAGCTTACACAGAATGCCAACCCAGTATATCTCAATTGCTTCAGCAACCCAAAACAATGTCTCTGCATAATATTGTATCATTCAAGATATTTCAGCTTATTTGGAGCTACCTCAAGGATCTATGGTCTGCTTTGCTGCCAGGGTTTGCATCATACAAATGAGTCTCGGGACCTGGTTTGTTGCAGCAGCACTCTTGTTAGAGGGTAGAAATGAGCCGAGACACAAACTTTGTGTTTATCACAGGATGAAATACGTGCTGGCTTATTCCTCTTTACAGCTCAGCCGTCCTGATTCCAACTATTCACTGACTCTGGCTGCAGCAGCTCCTACTGTAGGTTTCCCTTGCAGACTCTGACTGCTGGTTATTTCCTGCTAAATTCAGACTGCATGTATTAGTTTGCAGACTCTGAATGCAGGCTTTTACCCGGCTAGACTGTGACTGCAGGTTCCAACTGCAGACCCATACTGACCACACAGCTGTGATTCTGTCTCCCCAGGATCCCTCTTCTTCATGACCTTCTCATTCCCTCTTCCTCAAGGTTCCTCCTTCATGCTCCTCCTCACCAGCTAACTCACTCCCTTTTATCATGCCTGTCTTTATTGGACACAGTTATGACCCATCAGGGGTGAGGCTGTATTGAGTAATTAACACAGGGGCGAGGTCACCTGTATTCCCTTCTCCTACACTGGCTGACAGCACAATAATGGTGCTGGAAAAATCAGATCTGAGTCAAAAACTAAGATGTTTATTTAGCTCATGGAGTCACTTGCCCATGTCCCCAGGTATTTTTCTCTATCAGCTGTGAGGCTTCCCGCACTTTAAGATTCCTGTGACCTATAGGTGGCCCTAGTCACTGCTTGCTCCTGAAGGATTCTTAATATTTCTTAATATATAAGGTTGTGGGCTTGAGAGGTGCAAGATTTCAACTCTCAGGAAACCTAGACCAACTCTACAGGAACTGTATAGTTCTGGAGACAGATAAGTCTCCATAGCCCCGGGGATGCCAAGATTTCCATATTATTGATTGTCATGGCTGACTTTCTGAGCTTTCCAGGTTTTGTTTTGTGTTTTGTTTTGTGGGAGTTTTACCACAAGTTTGGTATTTTCATTTGAAGCCACTGTCTTATTTTCCGCATCAATTTCTTTTTCATGTCACAAGCTTAGATTTGTTTTTAACCAAAGTATCCTCCTGGGATTAATAAGAGATATTAGATCAGTACTTTTCTTCTAGACTTGTGCCTCCCTACAGTGAGGGCAAAAGAGGCGTAACACGTTCAAGGCAATTATGTTTCCCTCTCAGTGCTGTGTTTTATTCCTGGTACTGATTACAGCAGTGCAAACAATTACAAGTCAGACCATATTCTTCCCTAAGTATAGAACCCTTGCACAGCTTTCAGCACATTTTAATTTATCAGCCTCATGAAGGAACACAGAGCATGTAAATGGACTTAGTTTTGTAAGTCTTGGTCTGTACTGGGATTGTTCAAATTCTGTATCTTTGTAAGTATCTACTTACTTGTAAATATAAGGAAACTTCATAGTCATTCTCAAAACTTCTAATAATGTTCTAATCATAGCTATAAAACAGAGAAAAGTGGAGTGGAAAGGATCGACAGAGGAATTCTGAAGTGATCCAACCACCTTGAGAGACAAGGTTATTGAAACACTTCAAAAGCTTGCATAATGGTTTTACTTTATTTTATTGCAGACAGGCTGTTTAGGTCTGATGGATATAAATATTTACTTCCCTAAGATATGTGGACTTGGGCAGGTGACCTTAACATTTACTTCCGAAGATGTGAGTTCTCCATGTCTCTCTGATTGGGTGCTTTATATAATTTTGAGGAGGTATTAGTGATCTAGCTTGGTATTAACTAATTTAGATAGAAGTGGAAGACACCTCAAAACTAATAAAAGCAAAAAGATTTCCTTAAAATACTAATCCCAGATCAAGCAGAGAGCCTGGCTCAGCAAAGCTGATGTGACTGTCAGCTTGCTTATCTTCAACCTTCTAAGAAAAAAACCTCAGAAGAGGCAGAAAAAAAAAATAATTAAAAAAAAAAAGATTCCGTTGCTCAAAAAGGTACATGCAACATCATTTTTCATACAATTTTGATTTATGATATCAATAGGGGGGGTTTAAATTTACTAATGTAAACAATACATAAACTTTCACATTAAAACATTAATAATTAAATCCTATGGCAGAAATATTTTTTATCAGGAAATTTCCCCAGGGTTATACCTAATGCATCCCTCTTATAAGTGTCACTTTTTAAGAAAGTAATTTAAATTTCTATATTCAATGGTTTTATCTCTGTAGCTCTATGGAAATGTTGCTATAACACTGGAAACCATGACAACTGATTCCAGTTTCTGATTTTATTACAAGGTTACATCTTACCAGGTTCACGAACCTTTCATACAAGATAGACTTAATAATTTCACCACTGAATCTTTCAAAAGTATGTGGTTTGATACAACAGTACTGCCTCATTTTATCTCTAAATTTAAAGAAGTCACCATTACATTGTTATTACTGTGCTTTTCCAATTGTTGTCCAGTGGTGCCCCTATTTTTTTGATAAAAACCCAAGTAGAAAAATGTCCAGATACAAAATACCCTCATGAAATAAACTGTGTGAACTTATGGCCTTAACACACATCTATATCTAAATATGGGCCAAGTTTGTCCCATAAACATATCCCTTTTACGGGTTACACTTTGCTAGTTGAGTGGTTTTTAATATGTGTTTTCAAGTTTCACTAAGTCACCAACCCCCACGCATGGAAGTCTGATGTTCCTGTCATTCTCTAGCATGGATCTGTTCTGATTTTATTTTTATTGTTGCTAACTCTTCATAAAATGTCAATATTGGCACATGCTGGGAGTGCACTAAACATCAAGCTGTTATCTTGACCAGTATGACCTTCCCTTTTCATTGTGCTTTTAAGAATGGGATGCTTTAAAAATTCACAGTTTAAGACTGCTAGTCCTGACAATTTAAGAGTTCTCTACACTTAAGAACACATCCAAAACAGAGGCAGGATTGGGTTAAGAAATTCTCCTCTGATTATGCTGGTATTTGTGATTACAGTCTTTGGCTTCTGAATTACATCCTTTTGGTCTGATCATGAAGAAGCCTAAAAATGTAATCTGGAATAGCTGACTTCCATCAGTCTGAGGCATGGGCAGAACCTGTCTCAGAAGAGACAGTTTTTTCCTAATTCACTGCTAAATACAGACTGCCATAATTTACTGTACTGATTACTATGTTAGTACTTAACCAGCAAAACAGAAAACTTTAGAATGACTTTAAATGCACTCTGACAATCTGTTCTCTCCTGTAATCCTCTGTGACTGATGGTTACTAGGTGTAAAATTTGAGAGTAGATGACCACTGACCTTGATCAGTCATGATCATTACAGCACTTTGATTTTTACTGGGAAGGAGCTGCAGGTACCAAGCAGTTTTCAGTGTCTGACTATCTAAGCCAAAGTTTTCCAGTTAGAATCATGAAATGTTATAATTAACCTGTAGTTTCAAAAGGGAACCTTTTGAAAATATTGAAAGTTGCAAGACTGATGAAAAAATACATATTTGCATTCTGATATGTAACTTGAGAAAAGAACAAAAAGGTTTAGTCAAAGCAGAACCATTCATTTTATCACAGCAGAGAATTAAAAATACTTTGTTGCTCAATGAATGATGTATTTTACCAGATCTCATCTCTATGTTTCCTCCTTTCCTATTTTTCTTTAATGTTTAATCTTACTCTAACTTCTACTATTCATTGCACTGGAGATTGCTAATTCTCTTTTTCAAATCCCCTTCCAATTCCCTTTCAAGTAATAGCAGTTTTGCAGCTGTCTTTCGCTTATCAGGAGAAAGCAGGTGAGCCTGTAGTGCTTGGAAGTTAGAGTTTGTACTCCTGCCAGATACTGATCCAGTGAACTTGGGAAGTAGATTTAGATCAACTCACTGAAAATAGTGCATTGATTTGTCTCAATTTGAGACATGCCATGTTTAATTTTAATATTTTAACAGTGCAAGTGCATTGGTATCTCCAATTGAAGTGACTGGGAAATGTATATTATTTAACACTTTACCATTGTTTGCTTCTTGTTGGGATAATGAGCAGCTTTCACCTGTGAATTAACAGAGGCTCTAAGCACAAGTCAGAAACCAACATGTGCAACTGTCAAACTGTGCAATCCAGCACAATCTAGAGCAAAGATGGTTTTGCATGTATTCCTGAGTCTCAGCTCATGAAAGAACAGGCAAGTACCAGCTTCTGAAAGATACCTGTAAGTCACTTCAGCAAATTATGGTTGGAGGACCTTGATTATATATGAAATATATGTATTTTACTATCAAGACTTGGTTCATGTACCCTCGTCTTGTGGAAGAAGTTTGTTGTCTGTATTTCACCTACTTTACTTTTGCTGAGGATAGAGCCAGACACCTCAGCCTTTGCCACCGCAGGGCAGTGGAGAAGCTTTCCTCCAGGTCTCTACCACCTCATGTCCTAAAGAGGCAAATACTATAATGAAATCAGTTCAGAGAAACACAGTCAGGTGAAATCCTGGACTTATTGTAGTCAAAGTTTCGCTACTGACTTTAATAGGATCAGGACTTCTCTCAAATTCTTTCTAACCTTTATCTTTACAGAATATGGATACAGCCTGTGTAACAGAGCTCAAAAGTACAAACAAGAAGAGGTGACAATGAGTATGATGCTGCCCCTCAGATATATTTGGGCAGGAAGGCAAATACTGTGCTGCTCATCTCCAAAGGACCTTTAAGATAACTTTCAGGTGTGCAACTGTTACTCCACGCACTCTATAGTGGATTTATGTGTTGAAAAGCAACACACCATTACATTTAAAAATAAACCTGTGATTTTAATTCTTTGTCTAGACAGTGGTTCCAAAAAGCCCACTCTATTTTCAGTCATCCCGAAATTCAGAGGTGCATTTATTATAAATTTTTAATGGCAATGACCTAAATCCTGCTCTGGAGTATGAGTAGGGACAGCTTCTAATTACCAGGCCTATTTGGGGTTCAGCTATTTCCCAACATTTTACCTTTACATTTAACTTCTTCCCCCTCTAGCTTTACTTCATTGATCCTTGTCTTGCCACCTTCTAAGGCTTTATAATTCTATCCTTTATTTTTATGGTTACCTTGAAAGTGTTTATAGACTGTAGAAGGTATTTATAGACTTTGATCATGTCCCCCCTGAGGCTCCTCTTCTCCCAGCCATATATTAGTTTAGTTCCCTGCGTGTTAGCTCACATATCTCATTTTCTTTTGTGTGCACCATTTTTGTTCCCCTGCTTTGTAGTTTTTCCTGATTGTTCTATGTGCTTCCACACTGTAAAACCATAATACATGACACAGAATTCCAGATGTTTTTCCCTCCAGCATTACATAAAGCAAAACCACTACCATATAAACCCTAAAACTGTTTTCTCTAGTTCACTGTTGGTTGAGCTTGATTTTGCAAAGCACAGTTTTTAAGAGGTTCGGCACAACTCTGGAACCTATTTTACTCAAATCACACTAACAGTTTGTGGGGCTGAAACCTCTGTTTATTCCGGTATTTTTTGTTGCCAAGTAATTTTATTCCTTGCCTTGCTCTCACAGAATTCAGGCTGTTTTCACCTGGATATGCTGCTGTATTTCAAGAGCAAGGAGGAATATGAAGAGACAGTTTCCATTTGAACCCACACTTTTAAAGTACTTATGTAGAGCACTGGCTTTTTATGTTCACTAGTCCACTGCCCTAAAATATCAATAATAATGGCAGGTTTGCTTTTAATTGCACCAGAAATAAAATCAGGCTGTAGGACAGGGTGACATCCCCTGGGTAAAGCAGGACTCCTATGCTCTAATGAGAACTAAAACAGTACTTATTTCACTGTCCTTTTTCCTGGTAAATCTTTGCCTGCCATGTCAGTGTGTTATCAGTAACACACGAATACTGTCATCACTTTTGTGCAAAGGGACTAACTAAGAAGGCTTTCTTGAATACTTTCTTACATAGATTGTGCTTATAATGTCTGCTTTCACAGTCTCAGAGTGGCACAAGGTATTACAGCATGAAAATCTCTCATGTCCCACACAGAATTTTATCCCTTGAATAGTCCTGCTAGTTTCATAAAGCACTATTTAACTACAGGGAAAAAAAAAAAAAAACTGGATTGATATTGCACATTATTTTCAATTTCTGATCAATTACAGCTGATCTTACAAATCTTTTGATATACTTCAAATACATTTCATTTTTGCTGCAGATAATAAAGCTTTTTCAAAATTGTTTTTCTCAAAAACAAAGTAATACCAGTGCTCTGACAATTTTGTGTACAAAATGATTACCTGGGGGAGAATGCCATTCAGATTTCAATGTTTTATGCAAATAATCCAAGTATGCAATTAGACAAAGCCTTGTTAACTAGGGTTAAAACACATGCAATCAACTGGTGCATTTACTTGGTAGAATTTAGATAAGCATAATTAGGTTGCAAAATGAATCTATATGTAAATAGGTGGAGTTCTTGTATTTGAGGATAAACAAAATCAGAGATAATTTTAATCACCAAATTTATCGTTTATAGAGTTTAGGTTCATAAAGAGGTTCGAGGAGTTAATTTCCCAGCCAGAATCTAATAAGATACTCATCTTTTTTTGCTGTCCTGCCTCCTCATGTGCTGTATTTAGAATGACACACTGAAGATGCTCATGAATCTGCTTTGATACTATATGAAAGTCATCCTCTTTGCTTTTTTAACACATTTACAAAAGTAACTTCTGATGTTCAGTTGAAAACCTAAATCCAATACATTTTTTGGCACTTGTTTATATAGAAATTATTTTATTTGGCACACAAAGGGAACCAGTCAGAAACTGAACGTGAAGACATGAGGAAAGGACTCTCCCCCAGTATTTTCTGCTTGTTAACAAGCCAGCTAAATCAGCTGTCAAAACTTTTAGGCATTTTCTGTCTTACAATGGACAGTCAAGTGACATGTCAAGAATTCTAAATTCTGCAAGGCTAGTGGTTCTGGTATCGGTTTGGTTTTGTGGTTGTTTTTTGGTTGGGTTTTTGTTTGTTTGTTTGTTTGGGTCTTTTGTTTGTTTTTATGTGTGTTTTATTTTTTATGTCTGTTTTTTGCCTTTTGATTAAAATGGAAAATTAAACTGAACAGTGCACTGGCCATATTTACAGTACTAATCCACTTCATATCAATGGTTTTTTCTGGTTTATCCCACAGCAAACACTCAAGGCAGCTTCTGGAAACACTTCAAGCGCTAGTCTAGAATAGGATAGAAGCTTTTACTAGATTAAACCTCCCACTGCTGTTTTGTACTCCACCTCTTCTGCAAAAGGAACTGAGTTCACTCCTGCATATGTTTTTAATCAAGTTTGTGACCTTTAATTTCAGGTGGTTGATTTTTGCAATTTTTTTTCCTTGCAATAACAGACCATTTTAAACAAACATACTTAGGAAAGCAGACATACTTAAGGTCATTAGTATCATCTTCCGCTCAGCAGTGGATCAGCAAAGTTTATTTCAGAACTGGTGAGGCCTAAAAATCATTCCAAAGTAAAAATAACAAACGTAATGTGGAACAAGCTGTCCGGGGGAGCCTGTGCAGCCCCAGCCCACGGGCTCCTTATGAACGTTTTTGAGAAATGTTGATAAGGGAGGAAAGCCACGGGCGTGCTCCCGTGCCAGGCCAGGGGTGAGGCGCCCACCTTCCCACCTCTCAAAGTCACTGGAAAAGCTGTGCCTGGAAAAATTCCAAGCTTTTGCTCCATGCCGAAGAAGCACCCCTACCGCAGCATTAGCCTGCCTGCGCACCCATGCGCGGCCCTGCTGGAAGGACGGGACACCGGCCCGGGGTTAATTGGCAGGATGTGCGGGCTGGGGACTACAAGGCGCTTCCTTCTTCTTCTTCTTCTTCAGGTTTCCCCACAGCCGCTCGCGGCCGCTTCCCGCCGGCTCCGGCCGCTCCCCAGGACTTTGAGCACCGGACACTGGGGTCTGGGCACTGAGCTCTGGGCACTGGGCACTGAGCTCCGGGCACTGGGCACTGCACACCGGGCACTGGGCACGGGCCCAGGGCGCGGGCCGGCTGCGCGCTGCCGACCCCGTGAGGGCCCTCTGAGGGCCCTTCCCAGAGAGCGTGGGGCGGCCTGGGGTGTCGGGAGATCGGGATGTCGGTGGGGCTTTCCCCCGAATCCCCGCACCGGTGATTCTGATCTCCTTTGCACACCACAAGGAGCCCGGATGCGGTGGCGCGGCGCTGCGGCGTGTCCGCGCTCTGTGCGACCGGGGCGACCGGGGCGATCGGGGCGGGATGAGCGCCCGGGTCCGTGACTCCGGCTGAAGCCGAGGAGAGCGGACGCCTGCGGGCACCTCACGGGCAGGGGCTGGCGGGGGCTCCGGGAAACGCTGCGGTGCAGCTGAGCAACCAGACCCTGGAGCGGGGAGGGGTTTTTGGAGCAGCTCTGAGGGGAGATGCCTCACCCAATTGCCTGATCTGGCTGTTCCCGCCGAGGAGATCCTCCGGTGGAAATACCCAAAATGAGCAATTTGTAATGGATGGAAATTCAACCTGTTCTCGGTGTTGTGCAGGGATGAGACCCAAAGTTTGTAGTCAGAGTTCAGGTTATGTCAATCTTTAACTTGTTAATTAACATACAGAGATAAGATAGGAGTTTGTGGTGGTTATCTGTTCAATGTAATGTGATCGTGGTTTGCTGTTGGTGTTTTGTGTTTTTTGCAGAGGTGGAAAATAAGTTTTGTGGTACGCACGTACTCAGTTTGAGAATGCTAATATGACATTGTGAAAAATGGAGAGATATATTCTGAGTGTCAGTGAGACACCTTTAGCAAATTGACATTCTGCACATCCAGATACCCTGTGATTTGCTTCACAGCTGCCAGACCATTCAGCAACGGAATCTGAATATAATAATGTCAGATAATTCCTAATTAGCTTCCTCAGTTGGAAGCTCTGCTCCTTTGAGCATGTTACTTTTTGCAAGCTTGTTTGAAGTGGGTAGAAAACCCCCATAAGGATTAAAAATACAACACCTGGGAGACAAATAACCATGCAATCATTTGGAATAAACTTTAAACCCAGCAGACGTCAGCACGTAGCCTGGAGCAAGGCTAAAGAGGTCTAAAGACAGTAATTATTGTAGTCATACAATTGAAATAATGGGAACTTGACAGTGGGATGGATAAACAGCTAGAAAATTAATGAGCAGAATGCCTGTCTTCCATCAAGGACTGCCAAATGTCTGTATAAGACACCGCAGACATCACTGACATTATGTGCAGACCAAAATACTATTTAAAGATTTGTGGCATGAACTGAACGCATGGTGTTACTAATGACTGGAGCTTGTGTGCCCACTGTGTAGGGATAAAGTAATTAATCACTTTAAAATTACACAATGAGAGATACAATTACTGAAAAAATATGTTATGTACTGTATGAGGGAGGAAAGACATAACTTGGATCCTTTAGGTTAAGGATTCCAGGACTATAGGAATGCTTTTCATCACTTACTGCTTGTTTTTTCCACTGTACAACTTTGTAGTTGTTCATACAAGTAATCCAGTTTTGAGTTGCCTCTTGTTTCACCCATTAAGGGCGAACGAAACAACTTTATGGAAGAGAGGGGATTGTAGAAAGTGTTTGGAGCAGTGTCAGGCTCTTTGGATAACTTGCAGGTCCAGCAGTTAGCAGTAGTCACTAGCGTGCTTATAATGGCTAACGGCAGATACAGAAGAGGCAACTTACATGAACAATTGCAATTATCATCAATTTGCATCCAGAACACTGACGTGACTACCTGGAGAAAGGCTTTATATACTCACTGACATCCCTGGAGGTGTTGTAAAAGCTTTAGCAGGAAAAGTAAACAAGTCAGTGATGTGGCATGAAACCTACCATAAGTGAATTTCAGCTTCACATCTGACTCTTTGTCCCTGTCACAGCATTGGAACTTTCATCAGGACACAAAGCTGTGTATTACATGGTCCTTCAGCAGCCAGATGCTTCAGAAGTTTCAAAGACCTCCTGTATTGGGCAGGTGCTGTATAATCTTCCTTCAGTCCTTCTCCTAAACTCTAATGGTAGAAAGTGATTGAGGCCTGAGACCCAAGAATTACCTGCTATGGCTGTGTGATCATCCCTCTTATCCAAATATGTTTTGACATAACTTTGGTGAACCTCTGCTCTGTTTGTGGGCTTTAATGCCTTCTTCCCCATTCTGCAGAGCCGTGCACCCTGAAATGCATCTGGCTATATTTTTAAGAGGTATCTGTGCTAGAAAAAATATATAGCCTTGTGTTTCCTTAGGGGAAAAGATGATCTCTTGCAGTAGGGCAGAGTGAACATCCTTCCTCATGTTGGTAAATCTTTCTGGGTGTTCTCCCACAGGAACTGAGAAACTATGTGATGGATCAAATCTTCAAAGAGTCAAACTAATCTGTGTCCTGTCTTCTGGTACTGACTGTGGGTGTACTTTGGGAAGCTGAGTTAGGGAGTGTAGGCTTTCAGTGTAGGGCCTTGCTATGCTGTTGAAATATAAATGGTAAAAATAAAACAGAAAAGGACAGAGATTTTCCCAGATAAGTAGGGGTTTGGTATTGAGTCTCCACTGCCAGTAATGGGCTTTGATGATTTCAAGAGGCCATAGATCAATTCCTGTATATACAGTTTGAAAGAGCCTTTTGAGCCATAATTTGCAGTCATATTCCCAGGCAAAGCAACTGTTTGAGCTCTTGATTTTATTTGACACACATCTGTAAATGGTTATCTGAAAGACCTGCTTCCAACATCACAAAAACCTTACATGGCATATTCTAGAGTTCTTAATACTTTCCTAAATGCATTAAAGGGCAGATATTTCATTGGGGAACATTAGTGCCATTAGCAGCAGTTTTACTTTTCCACTTTCCGGGAATTTAATAACCTTCAAATGCATAGGCTTCCAGAAATGTCAAAACATGAGCAAAGGGAGAAGGACACTGTATCTATTCCATCACACATTTGGGCTACTACAGGAAATGTGAGTTTGTCCCTTGGACTGAACAAGAAGGTTGATGGGTTTAGTAAAACACACACCATTCATGTGAATCATTTGTATATTTTGTGCTTTCACAGAACATTACCCATTTAATTGCTGTGCAGGGTTTATTAGGACATAAGGCAATAACAGGCACAAAACCTTTTTTGTTGGTGGGTTTGTTTTGTTAGACATTCTCTTATAAACTAACCAAATCTGCTAAAGCACAAGCCCGAAATCCTTGATAATTTTTCAATGCGATTTTTATATGTACATGCTAAAAGCAATAGTGCAATGGTTTTGTCTTGCTGGCACTGTCACTATCACTGCATGCTATCTAACAAAATAAGATCTTCTGTTAGAGATCTCAAGGTGCTGCAAGAGCAATAAATTAGAAAAACAATGCAAATGTTAGACAATCCATGCCCCCTCCCTCTGCTTGTGGATGTATGTCTCCTGCTGTGTGTTCTTATGAAAATCAATCTCTACACTAAGGAGCAACTACAAAAAATCACTTGATAAGTGTCTTAGCAAAGAATATGGGCTCTAGAATTTTAAAACATTTGAAAGAAAATAACCCGCCCGCTGAATTATATAAAATTCTTATTTAGGAAAGAAAATCCAGTCTATAAAATAGAATAACCTCTCATGCAAAAATGCCTGGAAATAAGGCATTTCCAGGATATATTATACTCAAGAAAGCTGGAGTAGAAATGGTCAACGTGAAACTATAACAAGCTCTTGACCTTTCCTGGCCCTTTATGCATTTTCATGAAATGATGTAATTCATTACTTCCACTGCTATCTGCAGAGCAGTGGACCAGTTTACTTTGTATTCATTTATTCAGTCCTGAGTAATCTGTGTTTAATAGGGTGCTGGAGCATGTCAGAATGAACAATTAAACCTGGTTGTTATAGAAGACAACTTGCTGTTATTGCTGCCATTAGTTGTATGTGTTTTATTTTTTAATAAAGAAGGCGTGTTGCACGTTCTGCATATAGTCCCATATTAAAATCTTGCACTTTTTTACTTAGAATGGCAATATATTTTGAACATTTGAGATTGTTGCACTTTGAGTCAAGCTCTTAATTGGTGATAGAGGCTGTAACTTTTGGCCAAACCTATTCTGCAAGGATAAGCAGACTGTGAAGACAGAACCAAGCTCTTGGAGAGGACTGTGATGGAGAGATCAGCTATTTCATCAGAAAGATGCAAGGTTTTGGCAGAATATTTTCTACAGTGCAGAAATTGGGTGGGTCTGGTTACTCCTCAATGGGGAAATAAATGGCAGTCTACTTTAGGGATAATATATTTGATAAATCCCCCTGGTGTCAAAGAGAAAAATATGCAAAAAACAGAAAGCATACAGGGCAAACAATCACGGTGCTCAACGTGTGCCAGGGCAATAAAGAGGATCCTTCAAGACCTTCCATTGCACCTCACAGCTGCACAGGGGAACAGCAATAGGAAGAAGTGCAAATGTTCAGGGAAGGCTTCCCACAAAAGCACTCTCAGTTTCCTTTGTTTCTCTAATAAATCAAACACGGATTTTTGGCAAACCTGGAGTGCCTCATCTTTCCTTTTTCTTGGTATAAGCTGCAGTGAGTGTCCTGTCACATGAATGAAGGTGAATGTGTAGAGATAAACCAGATCAGCAGAAGATTCATCATTATCTGGTATCTCCAGTAATCACTAACAATGTTCTGTATTTCCAAGCCCTACAGAATTATCAAGATTATCAAGAACTAATGATGTTTAACTGCAAAGCAGGTTAGAGAGGTGGGAGGTAAGTAAAAAACAGTAAGAACAAAACATCTGAATATTGAAGGCACCAAAAGCAGAGCTATTTGCCAACAAACAAACTGGGGTGTTCAGAAGTAAAGGGAAGATATTTTGGGTCAAGAAGCAGATGGCTGGAGGAAATCCCAAGAGAGCCTTGTGGTCCTGTGTCATCAGCTGTGCCTATATTTGTTGACCCGTATTTGCAATACAACCTTATGAATTAGCAGCAGGAATGGTGTCTGGTGTTTATGTGTTTATGCATGTAGCCAGCTATGACATTTTTAAGATTGTAGAATAAAATTAATTTTGCAATAATGAAGATTTTATCTCTGGTGACAAGGAACAGCAACTCAATGATTCTATGCAGAGAGATGAATGCAAACCCAAAAGTAACAGAACAGGTAAACATGAGAAGGCCAAACCCGTGAACACTATGAGATAAAAAATTATGAGAAGGGAAGTAAAAAAGTGCAAAGTTTAACATCTTGTGCATAGAAAACCACCGTTCACATTCTTTTCCATTTGCTTCAGAAGAGCTACCCAAAACAGCACAGGAGAAGTTACAAGGTACATCCTCTATGCTTGTGCAAATGGGATCAAATCTTGTAGAGAATAAAAAGCGGTGAGCTAGATGAGGTAACAGCTCTTCTGCAATGATTTCACCGGCCATTTCTCACTATTTACATTATTGTTGGTTCTTGTGACGTCTTTCCATTAGCAGAATTCTTGAGGACACAGTATTTGCTCTCAGTGTAAAATACTGCTTGTTGAATGATGGTAGTGTGCCAGTTAGTACAGATTATGTTTTATGGCTGACCAAATTGCCAGTGTTTCTTTCCTGAGCTAAAGATGGTACTTCCCTCCATCCCAAAATGCACACTAGAGTCCCTGGCAACCTATAGTGATGTTGGGAGTTGTAAGCAGATTGCTCTCAAGGTAAACAGCAACTCATTGTCCCTTATATTGTCCAGCAAAGACAAATTTACAATCAGCAGGCTACATACTGCCAGCTAGAAGCATGAGAGCTATATAGAATGCTCACAGGATGTGTCTAGCATATTAGCACAGTTGTTTAGAGCAGGTGTTTTGTTAATTGTGGTATATCCAGAACAGCACACTGTGTTCAAAATGACCCTTAAATGACCACCTCACACCAGTGAAATGAGAAGATGTAGTAGTGCAGTGAGCTGTGAAATGAAGCAAGGAGGAAAGATGACAGGGGCCCAAGACCTATTTACCTATATTCACTGCCAGTCTTGTCAGAGCAGCCTTTTTTATTATCCTTGATTCTATTTTTAATCTTTCCTCCTTTTTTTTTAATTCATATTTGGCCAAATGAGTTGTCTTTAAACAAGCTTGTAAAATAATTTGAACCAAACTCTAGGAATCCAAAAGCTAGAAGTTCTGTGGGTTGGAGATAAGAAGCACTTTGCTCATTTCTTTGTTTTTTCAAAAGGTAAGCAATGCTATATTTGAAGCAAATATTTCTTTATGGACACCTGTCACACCTAGAAGCACTTAGATTCTGGATAACAAGGACTTTAGACTGACACCTTATGTAGATCAGAAGAATTCAGGAACATGTAGCAGACAGGATGCTGAGACAGGTACTGGCAGGGTCTGCAGCCTATGTCACACATTGACTGTAACAGTGAGTTGCATTTAAGGAAAAACTAAAGCAGAAAGGGCTGTGGGTGCACTCAGTGCCCATTGCAGCACCAGGCTGCTGGGGCAGGGGCTGCTGGCTGATTTGCTCTGCCTGGAGCAGGTGCTTCACCAGCTGCCCCAGGATGCCAAAGGCTCGGACCAGGGAGGGCTGCAGGACCTTTGCAGGCAGCAACAGGAGAGCAGCTGCCCCCGGAGACCCACTGGGAAAGGTAGGCTGCTGAGCAATGGAGAGGCACCAAAAATCACAGGGTAATTGCAGTTTAAAGCATGAGTTAACTAATTTCAGCATGCAGACTGCCTGAGAAGACTGAGTTCACAAAGGAAGAAAGTCTTTTCCTTTTTGTCTTTTTCCACACAGAATACTTTAATGTGTTTCTTTATAAATTCTGTCTTCAAACAAATTTTTCTTTTAAAGATAAATAAAATTGAGGGGGGAAAAAAAGGCTGGAATTGAATATTTATTCAGTCCCCAATTTCTCCCCATTTGTTTACTTTTTTGGCTGACAAACAAAAAAATCCATTTTTCACGCAACTCTAGTACAATATTAATCATCGTGAGTACAAACAGCAGAGTCTAAACCCATGTCTATTCATACTGTGTTGTGCTGCTTCATGCATCTGCATACTGAATAGTCCCAACTGTAGAAGTAAGGAGAATAAGGCTGTGCGTAATTGAACGTGAGAATGAGGCTGGCAGTTTCAGGTCAGTCTGCTGCTCTTGGGATCTCAGACATTAACATTGTTATTTTGGCCTAAAGAGATAATAACTGCAATTCTCTTTTAAATTCATAAACTGTACTCCTTTTTTTTTTTTCTCACAGGTTTTCAAACAGAACTTCCTGTGGCTGAGGGCTCACTGCAAGGTAAAGGACAAGATACAGGTTGTAACAAGGCAGCACACTTTGAGGGGCAGGCACAGAGAGGTTTTACAGTTCAGAGGGTTCCTGGAAGTGTGCAAAGCAAGGAGAAAGGTATAATGCCATCTCCCTGCTAGGTTTCTAGGTTTCATCTGAATTTTAGGAAGGCTTTTCTTCACAGTGCTGAACAAGTCCATTTCCG